>BSDF01000013.1:17940017-18540017 GCA_027925045.1 Hypotaenidia okinawae | reverse complement strand
AGCTTCTTCTGAGCAATGAAAGTGGGACTTGGAAAGAAAAAAAAAAACCCACATAAAAAACCAACTAACCAAATAAACAAGGGGGGAGGGCATATGGGGGACAAATCCAGCTTTTTCACATTTTTAAAACACAGAACAGCAACTCCATAGGGCAGAGGAAAACCAACAGCTACAACCAGCTGATGCACTCAAACACCTCTCCCCAAATCAAGCACACTAGCAGGCCTTGCCTTGAGCACCTTTCATTTACAGTCAGGGTGCCCTTCTTATTTTCCAGTGTATTTCAGGGAACTGACAGCCAGACCCTGCACTGCCCTCTCACCAAACACTTCTTTCAGCCTGTTCGATACTGTAACATTAGACACACATCTGCGTGGCTGCAAGCAAGCTAGCACAAGAAACTCATCCAGCTGCATAACAACCATTTTTTTTTAAGATTATTTTTGAGACAAATCGATTTCCCAATCAAGGTCACCCACAAACGTCAGGCAATACACTGCACAGACAGCACGGAACAAATGCCTACAGACTGCTGCTGCCTTTTTCTTTTCTCCTCTTCCCATCCAGAAACAGCACTGGCTTAAGGGAACATCAAACTACACCCTGCCAGGGAGCAACACTCAAGCCAGCCATAAAAGAGGTAGTTTGCAGAGCAGTATTATTTCAGGGAGTCGGATTGCATGCCATGTTCTGAGTTCCAGTTATTCTGGTTGCCAGGCCAGACGAAGGCTTGGGTGAGGATGAGCAGCTTATGAGCTGGTTCAGCTTTTTCTGAACACAAACTCTACTGGTTTTGACTTCAGCCAGGTTTGGGGGGGGGGGTAACACAGTACATTTTAAATGGCACTGAGTTAATTTGACACCACAGCAATGGTGAAAGAACAAAACAAGCATAAATGATTCATTCTGCTATGGTATCCTTTCTTCTGCTTAACTTGTTTTCACAAGATTTATAAACGATGCGTTCATATTGATCCTTTTTATGAAAAACAATAGGAAAAGTGGCTAAAACAACTGTTTATACAGTTCCTACAGAGTATTACTCTTCCCAAACAGGGAAATAGTTTTTAAATGTCTTTTTTTTTTTTAAAGATGATTTTACATGACCTTGATGACAAATGGTTTCAACTACATCCAGTACAAAATGAGCTCAACATCTGTAGCATCACAGAAAACCTGCAGTGATACAACAGCTTTACTTTTAGCTCACCTAATAAAAAAACTTACAGGTTTTGAATATACTCACGCCCAGAAAATCAGCAGCAACACTTAAATGATTATGAATTAATGGCATGGAATAGAGGTACCAATGGGCAGCAATATCTAAACTGTGTTGGCACACACTCATGTGCTTGCTGACCATCCAAAATTAATCCCCCTTTGAAAACAGACAATACAGTCATGTTTCATCATTCAGTTGTTAGAATGTGCAAACCTGACTGATGAAATATTTCTGCCCACTATTACATGAATCCATTAAGTGGCAGAAATCTGACTACACACTTTGGCTATTGGAATAGCATGATTTTCTTGAAGGCTTCCCCCGTGTGACAAAAAAAAAAGTTTCAATTACAATGCACTCAAATTAGCTGCACAAAAAAACCTAAGCACTTTTGCCTAGGAGTCTGCTTTCTGACATGAACATAATGACTGAATAACATTATTTAGTCTTGTACTCAGAATAGACAACTTTTATCAAAACTCCAAGTTTTCTACTGATCTGCAACACTACCATCCTGACATAAAAATAAAACACTTGCATGTGAAACTGCATCCCTGAACTTAGTTTTCATTAAAAAAAGAAGTCCAAACCACTTCAGCATCACAGCACTGTACTGCTCTAGAATATGTATTCACATAAATCCCAGGCAGGATTTAAATAAACTGTTTACATTAGGGGGAAAAACCCCAACAAAACAACACAAAAATATACTGTGCTCAATGACCTGAGCAAAGCATTAACTGAGAGATATGGAGAAATGTGCTTTTGAATTACATATAAAATTAGGCAGCAATCCTCAGGAGATCTAAATGTCTACCTTCACCTATACAGGGGGCTGATTTAAAATAATCTACAGAGAAGTTATTACGAAAGATGAATTTACAGTATAGCTTTAATTAGAGCTGTACAATGCTTCACCACAGACTAAATCATCAGCTGGGCTGTTGGTTTTTTTTTTTGGTTTTGTTTCAAGGTACACCAACTTCAGTAGACATAAAAATGTCCTTCATTCTTCTAAATCAAGAAAAAAGCTGCAATGTAAAACCCACTCTTTTAAAACCAACCACATGCGGTGCTGTCTAGTACTGAGGGGCGGGGAAGCAGCAAGTAAAAGCTTCTGAGTTGGACACTGAATCCTTTTGATACATGTCCACCCTAACTATCATTCATTAAGGCAGCAAAAAAATGTCGGAAACTAAGTGAGGTTCCTCTACTTTGTCAGAAGAGTTGAAGGATATAAAATTTTAAAGCTATTTTAAAGAAATTCCAGGCACTGTGACCGCCCTCAGAATACCCACGTTAACAAAATCACGTCCCTCTTTCTCTCAAACATAAATAAATCAAGCTAGGCAAGAAACATCACAAGTTTTCATCGATTATAAACTCTTCTTTATGGCAAAAATATTGCCAGTGCCGATAGCACACAACTTTATTACATGCATACCTTAACTGCCCTTCAGGAAAAAAAAATCAGAATAAAGCATACCGTGTTTAACACACATTTATGAAACATATTTTACACCACAAAGACACAGCTACGCCATAAGATTATCTTTAGCCTGATCAAAGTCTTCTGAACTTTATTATTTGCTAAAAAGAGGGAAAAAGTTGCACCAAGTCTGGCAAATAAACACCTGAGTGCTACAGCACACATGGGCTGACATTTTTGCTTTAAAGCTTTTTGGGAGAAAGACCTTCCAAAAAAGAAGTAGCGAGCTTAACTCATTCAATCATCTGCTTTATGCTCACACTAGGTTAGATCGGGAATCGAGCTTTTTAGCCACCGCGATTTTGCAGGGGCTTTTTTTTTTCCTTTTCTGGTCTCAACTCCTTCTATAAATATTCTGGTTTAGACAGTGGGAGACGGAAACTGCCCCGCATCCCCACGCATAGTAATCTTGCAACACTCAGCCCTTTGCACCCCAACGCGCTGAGGTTTACGGAGTGTTTGGGCGGGGGGAGGGAGGATTAGTTTACAAATCTCCTTATTCCCTTCTCATTATAGAATCGCTTCTGTCTCTCCCCCTAAAAAAAAAAAAAAAAAAAGCTGCTTTTTTTTTTTTTTTTTTTGAGTCTCTTCCGACCCATCTTCTCTGTGCCACGGCTCAGGCGGGGGCACCGCACCGACTTCGCCCCGCGAAGGTCTCCCGCAGGCCGCCGCCTCCCCTCCGCTCCTTCCCCCAGCCAAGGCGCGGTGACACCGGCGCGGCGTGGGGGCGAACCCCAGCACTCCGGGCCCCTCCGCGGGGCAGGGCCGCCGCCGGGAGTGCGGGAGGCCGCCGTCCCGACCGACGGCGAAGCCCTTCCACCGCCCTGAGGAGATTCAATGAAGCTGCAGAATCACCCTGGGCCTAGTCCCGGCCACCACGCTCCCCCCTCGGCGAACCGCGCCGCGGGGCCCAGCCGCCCCACGAAGCCCGTCAGGGATCCCCGCAGGGCCCCGGGCCAACAGCAGAGGGACGGCAAGTACCTGGGCGCTGTTCACGGCCATGGCGCCCCGCGTCCGTGGGGAGCTCGGCGTCTCCCTGGCGCCTCACGCTGCTGCCCCCGCCGCCGCCATCTTCTCTCTCGCACGCACCAGCCGGGCGGGCAGGCGGCACGCACCGCGCCTGCGCAGAGCGCCGCCGGGGAGGGGCGGGTGCGTCTCTGCGCCTGCGTACGGGCCGGGCGGCGGCAGCGGGCGGTGGCAGCGCAGGCGCAGTGGCGGCCGAGCAGGTGGCGGGGCGGGGCTGGGGAAGGGGCCCGGCGGCGTGTGCTGTGGGGCTGTGGGCTGGAGGCGCGGGCGGTGCCCGCAGAGCCACCTCTTTGAGGGGGCAGCCGGGCAGCCCGAGGCGGGAGGAGGGCGAGGCTGTCGAAAAACTTCGCTTTCAGCCCTTAGGCATCGTCTGGGGCGGGGGAAGGCGCCGTGAGGCGGGCGGCCATGAGGCGGGCCCAGGCTGAGGCGAGCCCGCCGCCTGCAGAGGCACTGGCGGGAGCTTGGTCCCGCACTAGGGGGTCTGGAGCCGTTGGCCCGACCGAGTAACCCGGGCTGGGTAACCAGGCTGGCCTTGTGCTACCAGAGCACGGTACTGCCGTGTGGGAGAAACGCAGCTGAAAAAAATGCAGGCGGGCAGGGTGCTCCCAAGGAATTGATCCTGGGTTCGCCTCGGAGGTCTGTCAAAGTCCATGTGCCAAGGGCTGCTCTGGCAGGTGAGCGGTTGGCTGTGAGCCCGTGTGCTGGCACAGCGAAGCTGTCCCACATCTCTTCCCCAGCAGTGAAGAGTGGGAATGGGTTCAAGGTTTGTATCTGGAAAAAAATGAAGTGACTAAGCCAATCTCATGATTTTGCAAGGCCTGAGTCATAACTGAATGCTGAAACCCCCAGGCAGGAATCTATTAAATTTATCGCTAATTTACTCCATATTTTTCTTCCTTAAACAAACTACTGAATCCTGCAAAACTCTAATTCAGCTGGGGAGTAAGCAGTAGAAAAAGCTTAACGATTCCGGTGAAAATTGAAGAGAAGGAAATAAAGCATTTTGTATCTTTGGCTGTCCAGAGAGTAGCTTCAGTGAAAGTGGAAAGAAGATCCATGCATCCCTCTACGATAAGGGCATTTCCATTGCCTTCTATGAAATGCAACACTTCACGTTTGCTCATGACAGTGAATGATTTTCTGTATCATCTCCTGTCCATTCAGCTGACACACCCTGCTGCTGCTCCTTTTCTTTTGTTTGTAGCAAGTGTTGCTCCTCTGTCCCAAGGCAGAGGCCTTGCAGGCTGATTAATATTAAAAGAGAGAAAGAAAAAGGGAGACAAACATATAGGCTCTTTGCATACAGCATTTGAAACATCTGAAACCCCCTCTCCCCTCAGGAGTCTCATTTACAAGGTAAATAATGGAGTGAAAAACCCTTACGTAGCTCATCTTGTTGCAAGCAGAATTCCCTTCTGCCCACAACACTGCCTGAGTAAACCGACAGTTTTTGCTGGAAGGGCTGCCCCTTCAAATGGCTGAAAATACAAATGAGCACAGTGCCTCCCACCTGAAAACCAGTTAATTCAAATACCAATACTGGTAAAAAGCTGTGGCTAATGGTGAAAACAGATGTGGGCAGAGGGGATGTCACTGTCTCATAGTATAGCAACATTTAAAACACCTTTATCCTGCCTTAGTACAGTTTCATTGTAAGGTCTGTTAACATTTTGCCACAAGATTTTGTAATAATGTATGGGTTCTTCAGTTTTATTGCAGTAACATGCTTTGAAGAAACTTACCTGCTGGAAAGTTTCTGCCTCTGTTCTCTTACCATTCATTTTTGCCATTTTAAGTGGTCTGTTACTGCATTACTGCATCACACAAATCAGTTTTATTTTCTTCTTTCTGCCAGTGGCCATGAATTACAGCTCCCAAGCGTGGTGTTGTTCCAACCTCAAGAAGTGGGGCTGTGTTTTTTCTTTCTGTATGTCAATGTTCTTAAGATTCATGGAATAAAGTAATGCTCCTGACAACACGGTACTGACTGAATTATTTTGTGAGTTGATCAGCAACAAATGAGGTCCATGGCTCTGGAAAGAAGAAAGGATCATTTCATGAGGCTTTGGGCAACCTCATCTAGTGAAGGGTGTCCCTGCCCATGGCAGGGAGTTGGAACTAGATGATCTGTGAGGTCCCTTCCAGCCCAAACCAGTCTGGGATTCTATGACATTAGCCAGTGAGCTGAATAAACTACTCCCAAGAGAGCTGCCTCCCAGCAACTACTGTTACTGTTCTTACCCTACTGAAAATGCAAAGTGCTTGGGAATGGCTCACCTTTCCCTACTGTACTCCTCATGATCTCGCTAGATCATAAGACCTGTGCTCATGACAGTACCCAGGAGGTAAGAGATGCATGTGTACAACTTTTCTAAAGTACCTGGTGGGACACACACCTCTGTTCTTTCAGGGCCAGAGGGGAATATCTTCCTGTTGTGTTGCAAGAACTGGTTGTTCATTGTGGAAGGTTTACTGCTGTCCATGTAAAGCTTCCTCCTAGCACTAGAAGCCCTGGGAGCTCTGGAGACCTTTATGCAAAACTTTTACCCCCAGAGTCTCTAGGTACAATAAGGGCTTTGCTATTTCTCCAGTCATTCTGGTAATGAGGTTGAACTGGGAATAAAAAAAAAAGTCAGTACTGTACTGTGGTTTGGTGTTTGATTCCAAAAATGTGTTAATGTAAACCTGACTTCAAACTCCATATTCCCAAATTTGCTGAAAATTTGTAACAAATACATTTAATTTTTTGATGTGAGGAGCTTAAGCATAGACTAGTTCAAGTTAACCTGAAACAGATTTGAAGCCTGGACAAGCCTTTGACTCAGTGTGTTCTGTTTTTCAACTATCTTTGCAGATTTTCTGGCTGAATTATTGTGACTTATCTTAAATAGAAACCTTCCCTCTTCTCAGGCGATCGTCTCTTTTAGGGCTGCAGCCTCAAAAGAACCTGCAAGTCTCTATCTCACCTTCCTTCCATGTTCTGTCACCAAACCCATCGCAATAACAACAAAAGGTACATTTTTTCCCCAAAATTTACTCTGAGTTCCAGAAGGAGCCTATTAGATGCTGAAAAACTTGTGTGGTATCATCAAACCTGATCTCACTTACTCATGGAGTTACCAGGGAAGCTGGAAGTAGTGGGAGCTCCTCTGTGCTCTGCAGGTACAGTGCCGTGGCAGAGCATCTTCACCCAAACTGGGGATGCACCTACCCTCACCTGGTCTGTAAGACAACTCAGAGCTCTATGTTTATGAAAGTAGCATTAGCTCCTCACTCATTACATTCAGGAGAAGTGAAATATGACAAGAAACTGAAAGAAAATAATAAAGCTTTCTCTTTTGATCCCCTCAACACAAACTTCTTCCTGGTCAGAGGTTCATGATGTATCAGCAAGATAAGAATCACAATTAGAATTGAGGCTCTTCTTTTTCTGCAAGCTAAATTGCTTCTGAAAAAAAAAAAAGGAGTACTAAAGGTTAAATTATTTATTTAAATGCTCTAGACACTTAACAATACTGAATCCCACATGGCAGTGTTTGGAAGAAAGCAGTCTGATCTGTTACACAGACAGGCACATTTTTCTCAATTTAAAATTTTGACTTGAGAACAAAAATATTTCCAGCTTCTTTCTCAAGCCTTCAAAACAACTGCATCTCTCACCACTGTGTAATTTTCCTTCAGGGTATCTCGAGGGATTTATGTTACCTAACGTTGGTGTTTGAGGCAGCAGCTCCTTGACATGCTGATGCCAAGATGCAGACATGGAAGTGTGGGAAGAGAAAACCTGAGGTTTTGGATAGCTGCTTTGTGTCAGGTAAAACAAGCTTTCCTCCGAATTTGGTAATAGGAGCCTTTCTTAAAATGAGGTAGAGCTGCAGTTATTTTTTCCCCAGGGCAGGAGAGTGAGCAGTGCTTCCTGACAAGAAGTGAACTGCTGTGCAAAGCTTACAGGTGAAGGCAGCGAGTAAGGTCCAGGCACCAGGCTGATTCCCTGAGCACAGACAGGATGATATGCCTTTTCTCCAGTGGTGCAGAGGGCTGTCTGGACCTCCAAATTCCACCTAGAAATCTACTTGTGCCATATGGATTCTCCCTTTCAGTTTCACAGAATTTCACAAAGCAGTTCAGCATTTGGGAGCTCGAGTTATTCTCAAGCACCGTGTGCATGCTATCTACTAACACTTCCCCAGCAATGATCAGCCACATCTGGGTATGCAGCATCCAAAATCCAGGGGCACGCTGCAGGACTCTGCTTTAGCAATGCCCACTACCACAGCTCTTGTAGGTGCAAACTGTAATCATCTATTCCTTTACTAACAGGAAAACACAGCCACAACTGGTGTGATATCCCAGTGACCACTAAGATCAGAACTGAGTCCTGTACTCACCTACAGCCTCTGGGTTTGAAGGGCCATAAATGGGCTGGGAGACATAAAGCTTACTTGGGTGGGTACTGAGGTTCTATTTTGCCTATGCAATTAAGTTTAATGTTACAAAGTCATCACTGGGTTAATCTGCTCCCCCTTAAATACTGTCTGTGGAACCACTGTAAACGGGATTGAGTCTTCTATCAGAGCTGCAAGGAATGTGAGAAGTATTTTCTTCCTGTCTGGTTGGGGAGGTGATGCAGGAAAGGGAGATTAGCCAAACAAATTGTATTTCTACTTCATACCGGTACTTTTGGCTTCTGCCTATTAAAATGCTTCCACCATTATCAATGCCACCTAATGACAAAATTACTTCATGCCAATTTACCAAAAAGAAAAACCTCAATTAAACCAGTTCACAAGCCAGACAGTGATGAATAGTCTAAACTGGATTTATTGTTTCCAGACATTAATGTAGTACATAAACACATTAAAAGGGGGATATAGTAACAAGCAACCCATTAACAGAAACAAAGCAAGTCTTTGAAACTTTTGTTCTATACTTACACATGAAAGTGTCCCCAAAAGTTATGTAGTTGTCAGTCAGCATAGCAAGGATCTCAGATAGAAAAAAACCCAAACAATTCATTAATGAGTTTGTCATAAACAAAATGTTTGGTTTGTTTTTTTAAATTTATTTCTATGATAAAAAAGAATAACTATTACCTCATGCAATGTACAAAGGCTTTAAAACAAATCCATAATTGCAAATCAAAGACTAACTCCTGAGGTTCTTTTGTTGGGTTTTGGTTTGGTTTCTTTTTTTTTGCTTAACACCAATAAAAAAACCTCAAGGAGTTTCAGAAAACTAATTTCAATTAGTTCTTAAATCTTTTCTTAGCACTGAAGAAGAAACCTGTAACTTCCTTGCACTCCAGAAATTTCCTCTTTCATTACAAATAGGTTCTTGTAACATATCTGAGAGTTCTTTTAATTTACAATAGAGCTTCAAATGAAATTAAGTGCAAAAATGTTCTTTCTTAGTGTTTTCCAATTATTGAGGTAAATAGTTGGAGGGGGAGGAAACAAAAGGTGGGTAGCAGGTATCACCTCTTGGAATGGGCTGCAAAAAAAGAAGGCAAATCTGAAACACACTGTTATGGTGCACGAGGGAATATGTGGAAGAAACAGAGGCAACAACCAACAGCTCCCCAGCAGAACTTTACACCAAAGCCCTTGAAATCCACCGAGCAGATCACCCAGAGCTGAAAATAAAGCGTGTTTATTAGCACGTCTGGCGAGCAGGACTAACGGGGGAAGAGCCCGTACAATAGTCCCAATTCTAGCTGACTGCCTGACAATGCTGGGAATGTAAATGCTGCTCCGACAGCTGCACCACATCCTGACCAACTACACAAAGACAGAAAGATCCATCAGATGATGAGTTCCTGACAGCAACCACGGGGTCACAATTACGGAGCAGTGGCTTCTGTAGTAAATCATGTCATATATGGCAAACAAGAGACTGAGTTAGCAAAATGCATTATATAAAAGTACAAAAGTCGTTTGTTTTCTCTTTAAAAACTTCCTAAAAATTTCATTTGGGAAGGAGGAAGAGTAAATCTGTGGCCTGGCATTTCCAATAACTGAAGGGGTTGTCTCAGATTGCTGGTGATTGACTTCTTGCAAAGCAGAGGTGCGGCTGTAAAATGCCCCAGGGTGAATGCCTGAAAGCTGGCCAGACAGTCGGGGAATTTCAGTACCCACAGCAGAATCAGCTGTGTTTGTAGAGGGTGGACTAACACTTGGGGCGGAAATCTCTTTACTTGGTATGCAGAGGATAGTGTGACACAAGATCTAAGAGATGATTTTCTGTTCAGTCCCACTGTCTGGGTCCCAAACACAGTCCTGAGTATATTTTGGGTTTCTTCTTTTTGAACTTGGCTGGCTGGGGAAGGCATTCTGTTGCATGCCTGATGAGCCATGGCTTCAAGTCGTCCCCCCCCCAAAACCCCATCAGAAAAGGCTACTCTCAGGAACAGATACTTTGAACTTGGAAAAAAACCAAACATCTAAAACCAAAAAGGAAAGGGCGAGCTATTAGCACACATAAAAAAACCCCTACGTTGCTGTCCTTCAGGATTATCAAACACCAATTAATCATCCTCAGTTAATAAGATTTTTGACAGCAGCCAAGTCTAGCACAGGCCCCTGCTCACACTGGCTACCTGCCATGAGCACTGTGAGCCTCGAGGTAAATAAAGCTTCTATGGCCTGGTAGGGCTGGTGGGGACATCTTTCAGCTGAAGGATCCTCCTGCTGTTTCTCCCCACCGTTATGCTGCTTAGCAAACCCCAAACTCACAGTGAGCTCTATCAATCCCACCTGCTTTAAAGGCCAAGGCAACTGTAGAGTTTCCATTCAAATATTTGAATCTTCTTTCAAGTTCTTCAGTAGATTATTTTTTTCCCCCTCATTCTGGGCATGTTTTAAAGCCTAAGAAAAACTTGCTGCTGTGTTTAGATATGAAAAGAGCAACAACAAGGGATGCGTAAACCACCTTTCCCAGATTTCAAAGTTCACACTGTTATCAAGTCAATCCCACCGATTCTTTGGCCACACAGGAAGGTCATCTTCATCTTAAGGGTACAGTGGAGTTATTTGCTTTTCAAACTGATCTTACCTGCATTCACCAAAAGCAGTATTCTCTTTGAAGACTCATGGGTTCCAGAAATCTGACCCTAACAACTCAAGAAGGTATTGCAAATGAAATATAACATTACAAAAATTCAAGATAGTAAATCAAAGATCCATTTAATTTTTTCTTGGCAGTTGCTTCTGAAATCCTTTGAACTGCTCTGTAATTTCAAGCCCAACACTTACTACTTGGATGTTACTGTCCCAGCCACAGATTCAACCTTATTTTAAAAATGTTGATAAATAACATGATGTATGAGGAAATGCCATGAACCACCAAAGTAAAAGACTAAGCCTTAACATTCAGGAGAGCAACGTAACTTCTCTTGCCATATCATCCCTTATATAGGAGGACAGGTTTGGGGTTTTGGTTTCTTGTTTTTACCTTAAACATGAGCTTAATCCAAAAAACACATTCAACTGTACATTTTGTGAGGCTTCAGAAGATGCCCTCCCTCCCCCCTTAAAAAGAAAAAAAATCTAGGTTAGATAGAAATGATTAAATACAAGGTTCTTTTGGAGTCCACCACCAAGGGGTGGTTATCCAGAAGTAGTCATCTTCCTCGATCTTGATGTTTTTTTGTTTTTGTCTTTTTCTTTTTCTCCTCTGTTTTGGGCTTCAATGGGCAGACACACGCTGACACGCCAGCAATCGCTTTGGGTAAGTCCGTTCCTTTGTACCACTTATTTTTCTCCTTATCATACACCTGGACTGTTTTGGAGAAGACTGTTTCTTCCCAGCTGTAGCCTCCGAGGATATAAATCTTGCCGTCCCAAACTGCCACCCCTGACTCACTGTTCGCTTGCAGCAGAGGAGCAACCCTGGTCCACTGGTTACACTGAGGGCTGTATGACTCCACACTGAGAATGTCAAAACGAGCCATGGTTTCTATGTTGTCATCGCTGCCACCGATGGAGTAGATGTTGTCCTGCAAGGTGCACATGCTGTGCCACCCTCGGGCAGTGATCATCGGCCTCTTCTCCTCCCAAACATCCGTGCGGTAATCGTAGCACAGCAGGTTTTTTCTGTAGGGGCCAATCTGGTAATCGTGGCCTCCTGAAATGTACACAAATTCCTTGTAGACTGTTCCTGCGTGGCCATAGGTAAACCTGGAACAGGCAAACAACCATCTGACTTAGTGCTTGGGGACACAATACACAGGACTGGTACTCAAGAAGAAAATAAAGCACTAACTGAAGGCAGAAGAATCCCTAATCCCCTTCGTTATGGGTAACCATTATTCACACTGCTTCACCCTGTGCTGCAGAATGCTAAGGTACAACAATCACCTTAAGACATCCTACAGCGTGTCATACAACAGAGGTGGCCTGTCCTGCTCTACTCAGCATGGCCTCCACTCCCATTTTACTGCTCCAGAGCTTGGGTTGGATCAGTCTGAGAGGGCCAGAGAGTAAAAAAAACCCACATCCCAGCCAGGGCCTCTAGGGCAGAAAGAGGAAATCATCAAGATATCTCTCAGACTCAGCAGTAGCCTTTAACCAAGAAACACCAAGAAAAAAGCTACTGCTTCCCTCCCCTTCCACAGCTTCAGGATGATGAATCACAGTTCTTACCCACCAGTGTGCACAGCCCAGTACCTTACAGCACATGTGGTGTCCTTTCCACCAGCTATCCACCTGTTCCACTGCCTCTGCTATACAGAGGGTAGCTTCCTTGCTGGCCCCAAGACAAGGCAACAGACCTCAGTCAATCACAGATCAGAATCCACGTTTGAAAGAAGACAAAACGAGATGGTCGAAACCAACACCATGCATACTGCTTCCACAGGGCAGGGAGAAACTCCCTGTCATCATCTCTAATAAAGCCACTGCAAACCTAATTCTTGATGCAACTGTTCATGACTTTACACTAGGGTATTCCTGATGAAAACCCCATTCAGCTCTTAGAAGTGATGTTGAGGTGAGGGACAGCCTTGGCTTCTGAGAACATACCTTTCCCACTCGTGCCTTTTCCTCTTTTTTCAGGTGTGGAGGGTGTTGAAGGATGCAGCTGCAGCACCAGCCGCAGCAAACCGACTCACACATGGGTATAAGGAGCCCAAACAAACAATTTAACACCTGTAGGACTGCAGAGCAATATAATCACCATGCTGCACTCATGAACCTCTGCTACCATCCTTTTGTAGTCACGGACTCAAGACACGTCCACCTCTACGGCAGACAAACCTATGTTAACATTACTTTACCCTGGAATGCTTTTGAGCTGTGCCTGAACACGCTCAAAACTCAATGTGGATTGAACCTTGAGCTGTTTTTATTTCGCTCAGTAATAGTTTCTCTCAGCTACACAAATGGTATCATAACTTCTTCCACACGCCCAAGTGCCAAGTGCTTTTGTGCCAAGGGAAAAGGTGGAATAGAAAAGAAAACCCGCATTTACCCTGAAAGCACGATACTTCTGAGAAAAGCTAAAAGATGTTTATTATGCTAGATGCCTGCTGAAGCTTCTGATCCCTGACCAGTGTCTGAATCAGATATTTTAACAGGCTACATGAAATAGAAAACTCCTTGACACACTTGGCCTGAGAATGCCGGTGGCCAGGAGAGTGCCCCTTGCAACTACAGGGGCTGCAGAATCATCCCTGGAGACTTTGAGATAACTTCAGACCCGTACTGTTTCTCAGACACTCCAGAAAAAGAAAGAAACAAAGAAAAAAAAAATAAAAGAGAAGACTAAGGCATAGTTGTGAGACTTTATCCAAAACAGCAACTCAAAAATTCCCCAGCTCCCACACTGCCTAGCCACAGCAGCACGTAACCTGTGCTTGGTGCTGCTGTTTGAAACTCCACATGTCATTACCAGAAACACCATGGCAAGGTGTAGCCTACAGAGATGCTGCTTTACCTTGTCTGTGGTCTCTTACGGACAAGAACGGGGAGTGTATATTTCCAGTGGCACCCAGTCTGCTTGCTATAGTCTTTGCTTCTCTACATACACAGCAACAGGTCTTTAGATTACCTAACTGTGAAGTGGGATGGACGATTTGAGCTCAATTCTATTCTCAAGGTGCGCTTGATTTTAAACCCACATCTAACCAGCAGCTGGTACCCACAGGACGTGCAGCGCACCCCGCAGAGGAGGCAGTCACCAAGCCAAGAGTTCTAATCCAACGTGCAGCCCAGGGTTATCATACTGCTGATAGCAATCACCTTACATTCAGCATTTGATAAAAGAAATAAAGAAACTGTAAGTGAAGAAAAACTTGAGTGACCTTTGGAGAAGCAGGTTAAATGTTTTCCTCTGCTGACTGGAAAGGGGAACTCTGCAGGTAAGCAAGACAGCTACAAAAAAAAACCCCCAAACATTGATGCTTTTCTTCTTTTGCCTCATTCAAGGGATGTGTGTACTGACCAGCAATAGCTGGAAGAGTAATTTGAAAGAGGCAATCATATTTGAAGCAACAAATCAACTGGCAATTTGTTATTTTCCAATATAGGGAAATTACCCATGAAATAGGCTAGAGGTGTTTCATTCTGCCTGGCTTCTGAAAAGCTCATTCAAAGCTGCACACACCTTGCTTCACTTTAATAGGAAACTGCATGAAGTCTAACACACAGGTTGAAAACAATCAATGGGAATCCTTTCTGCAAGCCCCATGGGTGAAATGGGCATTTCTAAACGCGCCTCAGAACAGGACCCTTCGATGCAGTGGGCACAGACATACTCCAATAGAATGCATCATGTATCTTGGCAGCCAGGAAAAGACAGAGGTACTAAGGAGAAAGAAGTTTTGATTCAGAACATCAGCTAGAGCCAGTTGCTAATGCTGACTAACTTCCAATGCTGCAAAACAGACATTTTCTGACATGGTAACACCATTCAGTAAATAAGAAAATCTACCATTTATTTTCTCAAACAGAAGAACACTTGGCCTAACTTGATAGAGACCAAAGTCTGGGCAAGCTGTGGTTGTTCTGAATGTCTGTGTCCACCTGTTGCAACCCTGTGAGATCATTCGTGACACAACTAGCAGAGCAGGCACCATCATTTGTTAACCTGTTCCAACACATTTCCTCATACAACCGCTTTCAGTTGTCTTGCCAGACTTTAAACTACAGCCACTCACTGAATTTCACTTATGTCTGCAGAAGGCTTTTTCAGTCTACTCAAGAACACATTGCACCAGCTTCTTCTCCGTCAAGCTTGTCAGCCACCACTGCTCCCTTCCAGGCTCGAAACTACAGCACCAGTTGCACCCAAAGAGCCTGGGGAAAGGGTGAAAATAATCCAGGACCTCTATGAAGAATGGGAAAGGTATTCTCCAACCAAGGGCTCTAAGGAGGGGCAGGGAAAATTCACTTGTAGCAAACTTGGACCTGGTCCACCTTTTAGATAGCTTGGCTGAAGCCTTCCACATTAAGTATCTGCCTCAAGATGCTGGGTTTTCTTCTCCAGTCAGAGCATTATTACAGTCCAAACAGCTTGGCTCCTTCCAAGAAAGCAGCAAGGGAAAACAACGTGCTGTTTTGACCATGGTGGGGTGGGAAGGGGGGTGGGGGGAGAGATAAAAAAGAGCTTGCAAAGCTCTTCCTCAGAGGAATGTGACTGTGCCTGCATCCAATACCACGGACACAGGGTTTGGCAGCAGACAGGAGGCACGTGCATTCAGGGATGTAACCACTGCTTTTCCCCTGAAAATTTCCACATGTGTGGCAAGCTATTATCCTTGGGAAGAAAAACAACAACCACCACCATTTTCTGGATGTTCAGAATAGAAGCTTTAAGAAATATAACCTCAGAGTTCAACCCCAGGCAGCTCAAATCAAACTGCGCAAGGCTACAGCCCAGAATGACCTCAGATGTGCCCATCACTCCAGGGAATCGGTCTTCCAGGCAGTTGCTGGCTCAGAGCAGTTGGAAACACCACCAGAGCTGTGGGCAGGGAGCCTGTTCTGGTGGCCATGACCCAAGAGGGAAAAAAAACCCCACACCAACATATGGAGAAGACGATGGAAAAAGGCAGGAAACAAGGCAGCTATGTTGGGACGTGTCCCAGCTTTCACAAGGGCTCTTTCTGTCATCTACCTCTGCGCTGATTTTAGCCTTTTGCAACCTGCATGAAGTTCTTGTAGCTTTATTGCCTCTGTGCAGAAGAGCAGCTGTGGCTAACAGCACGCTGCCCAGCGCTCCCAACCACAAGAAAGAGGGCTGAAACCACAGCAAGTCTGAAGGCACCGAGTGTCCATTAAGATCCAGCTAAAGACATATTAAGGAGGATTTTTTTCCCGGGCCAAGAGGATCAGCTAGGCAATCTAATGAAAAAATTAACACCCTTCCATGTCAAAGTTCATTTTTAAAAGCCACAGCTGCAGAACTCCCAAAGCCATGACATTTCTAGGAGATGTTAGTGGGATCTCAGAGGGCTTCAGGACTGGAGATACTCTCACACACAGCTTCCTAGGAAAGACTCTGCAGTTCAGCCTCAACTGCTACATCTGCCTACGTGAGCAGAAATAAAGCGGAAAAAAGCATCCTGCTCCTGAAGAGCACTCGAGCCCAGCTGCCAGCCCGGATCAGACTCGCATTGCAGCACCTGCCCAAAATAGAACCAGGCAACAGGCTTCTGTGCCTTCGCTGCCTGCCCGTGTAAGTCGTGAGTATCTTGTTTGCAATGCCCCTAAGTAAGCGAGCACTGCTGCTGAAGCCACGGGTTTCAACATCGTGGAAACACCACTCACACAGCCAATACTCCTGTAATTTTGGCAAATGTGAAATGTTACTACAGCTGTTCACAAATTAAATGCTATTGTACCAGTCTTACACAGTCACTAGTCAGTGATTCAAGACAGGAGCAGTGTCTTGCACAGCTGTTCTAAGCAAGGCTGCAGTATTGAAGCCTCTCAAAAGCAGAGCAGTTGAGTTTTAACTAAGACTGAGAAAGAAAGGTCACGTTTGCCCAGGTTATCTGTGTTTGCAATAGAGGTAAACATGGTTTATCTGCAAAACGCCAACCAGAGCAGCCAGAGAGAAACACCTTGCAAGGAAAACAGTCACAGCAAGGTGACAAGGTATGGCCAAATAAACTAGAAAAGCCTTTGGTCACAGTCTAAACGGTGCCTCTGAGAAGACTCGATTCCCACTGACCTCAGGAGAAACACTTTAATAGGAGAGCGAAATTACAAGGGCTCTCCCTCCCATCCTTCAGGCCAAAAGTGAACACTGATGAAGCTAACACGAGGCACGAGAGACCAAAAACACCAATATGGTTTGTAACTTGCTGATACCACATCAGCTACATATCCCCCTGCTTCCCTTCTAGGGACACCCGGTCATCAGCTACAGTCACACAAGTCACTCTACCACCATTCATCAAGCACGGGGTCGCTTCCCCAACACCCCCATTACCTGGGCAAGCCTGCTATATAGGACCATGAATCCTTCTGAGGACTGTAGGTCTCAACGGAGGAGAGTGCCCCATTCTCATTCCTGCCACCAACAGCTACCAGCATGTCAGTAATCGCTCCCAGGTAGAAATCTACACGGCGCTGTCTCATGGAGGCAACCTGTCAAAAGAAAAATCACATGCTGACATCTTCAAATGTGTGGTGAGCAAGCTGACTTAACGTATATTCACGTCTGAGGATGGAACTTGCTTTTGCTCAGGTCTTTGGAAAGGGGAGCTACTGGTTCTGGTCCATTATATTCATAAAATACTTTTGGTTTTCTGAGTACCATGTTACTTAGTGCTCCCTGTCACAAAAAGGGGACAGGAGAAAGCATCTAAGGGACAGGTCACACTCTGAAGGTTGGTGTTACACAGGCCTCCTTCCAAAACTCTGCAAGGACCATAAACTGGAATAACTCTGAAACACAACTGAACCACACTGGATGACTGGTTCAAGGATTTGGGAACAGTGTAATATTTTACAGGTCCTGTGCTGGCTGCACGGTTTTACAGCAGGGCTGGAGGCAAACAGCTCATTCCAAGAGACATTTAGCACAGCGACATTTACAAAGTGTCAGAGAGATTTTCTTCTTACATCAGATCCAGTTTTTAATTTACTTTTATGTGCTACTGCTTGAGAAAGATGACATAAGCAGTCATGTCTCTAAGTCCACTCTAGCATTACTCCCAACAGTAATTCAAAGAGCAGCGGCTGGATGCTGACCAGGAATTTCACTGATGAGATGCCTGACTCCCAAGTGACACTGAAAGTCTCTCACTGCATCTGTAGCTTCAGCATTGCCACAAAGGAATCAAGTAGCTGCTTTTTCAACTTAAATAACTTCAATTTCCATTTGCAAGTGTTGCTACATCAGCTATTCCAACAAAAAGAAAACACTCTAAACATTAAGGACTTTAAACAGAGAAATAATACAGCTTAAGTCTCACCTTTATCCACTGGTTACAGCGGGGATCATACCTATATAGGAGATTTGAAGCTGCATCCCCTCCGTTGTCTCTTGAAAAGCTGCCTCCAGCAATGAAGATGAAGCCTCCCAAGACTGCAACGCAGTGGTGACTTCGCCTGGCTGGGAGAGGGGTTTCTGCTACCCACTGCCCCTTTCTGATGTCCAAGAAGCAGGTATCATCACTCAGTTCCAGGCACCGTTCAGAAACCTCCCCACCCACGAAGAGGAGCCTTTCCTCGCAGGTCCTCAGGGCCGTCCGTTTGTTCTGCAGCACTGGCTGAGCCGTGACGTTATTATGATAGTTCACTGCCTCCTCTATAAAGCCCTCACAGTTAGCTTCTTTGGGAAGAAGAGAGCAGACAGCCGGCTTGACTCGATGGAGGAGATCGCTTTTGGGTATCAAGGGAAAATGAATGTTCTCCAGAACCTGGTAAGCCTCATTCTCCCTTTCCGGGTACTGGGTAAGCCACTGCAAGGCAGCCTGCAGCAAGTCATGCTCACATTCCTGCTGCACATTGCTACTGTCCAAGTACTGGCACAGCTTCTGCAAAGAAACGTTCTGCAGGAAGTCCGGGGTGAAAGACAGCGTGCCAAAGTTCTGCAAGATGAAAGAGTCAATGTAGGAGTCAAGGCGCTTCAGGTTGTAAATAGAGGCCAGCTCTTGCAGGTACAGATAGTTCTCCTCACTGACTTCATTCTCCAGGTACTCGCAACAGAAGTCAACCACCTTCCAGATCTGCAGCAGGTGAGCTGTCTCCAGCACGTAGTCGATATTGCCTCCGTCTAAAGACAGCTCGCTGCCGTAAAGGAAGTCCACCACAGCCTTGAGTCCAATGTAAGAGGCTCCAAACAGTTCAACCTCTTTTTGGTGGGCTTCTCGCATACCGATGGTGAACATGGAGTTGAAGTAGTCACTGCAGACAGCAAGGAGGTTCCGGTGGGCAGGCACTCGCTGTTCATCCACCACGAGGACAATGTCACAGAAGAGACCTCGCTGCCTCTGCTCATTCAGGCTCTGAAGAACGAGGCTTGAGTGGTCATCCCACCGGTACACCTGGGATAAGCAAACAGCATCATTATGTTCTTGCCACCAGGAAAAATTTCAGCGTGCACAGAGCGTTTTCCCACTAGATGCAGAGACAGCACACACTTAACCGTGCTGTGTGTTTCTAGCAAACTCTGACTTGAGGCAGTTGGCAAGCAGCACGATGCAAGCCCAGCTCCTCACCTTCACTTCCATCAGCCTGTGCAGACATTTACCGCTTCCTGCTCCCCTGCTGTATTTACTCCTACCTCCTCCCCAGCACCGCACCCAAACCTCCTCCCTGATGGTTTTATACAGGCACGATTTTCTGACACTCTTCAACTCCTTCTCTTCAAGAAATCTTGCTGCCATTTCCTTTCTTCCTTGTCCCCCTAATGGCTCCTTTCAGAGCTCTCAGCCAAGCTACTCGCTAAATATCTGGAGTGGGAGACGCACAATGCAGTGGGATGCCAAATTTTCATTCAGCCCATGTATTGTCTGAGTTAGTGCTTACTTGACAGCTACCCCCTCTTAAATCTTTTCAGAACTCTGCATTTCTAAGCTCATTAGGGTAAAACCACTCTCTTTCTTTCCATATTATTCCAGGCACACACACTGCATTCAAAAATAATAGCTGTTTATTTATGTGCAAAGCCACACATGTGGGTAACTTATTCCCCTAAGACTACTTGATTCCAGAAGCTGAGGTAGGTTTTGTTTTAATGAATAAGACTAAAATATTTTTTCTTTTAAAGAAAGGGGAAAATGCCCTCAGAACATGTCCGTGAAGTACCCCTTTGGGATCCCTCTGGTCCAGACATTCTTCCCACCAGTTCTGTACGTGCCACAGAGCTTTTGAGGCAACCAGTGTCGCCTCTTTCTCACAGACTTGTGTTACCAGTCTTGAGAAGACCCAAAAGGGAAATGTTTTGTTACTCCTTGAATGTCCTGCTGAACATGTACCGAAGGGGCTGGTCACCCCAGTAACATCAAGCGGCGTGACTCTTAGGACCATCCTTCCAGAGGCACGGGGCGCCTGATGGTACAGTCATCTTTTGATCTCTCTTAATAAAAGCTGGGTTAAGTTAAATGCAAATACATAACTCTAATTACCAAATTCAAAACAGGCAGAGCTGCACAGCCTGTAGGAACATGCAAGAGAAAGGAAAGGAGGTGGAAAGGAAACGCACCTTTGTGCTGTATCTAAGTCAGCTCTGGACACGTCTGGCTGTAGGACCCTGGGTCTTGCCTGGTACTACACCCTCAGACCGCACTGCCACAAGCAACACCCTGAGGTGTCTCAGCCCATACTGACATTGAAGACAGTCACACGGACAACCTGAAGTCTCTTCAAGCTTCTCAGGCATTCAGCTTTTTCTCTCCTGAACTGTGGCTTCTCCTAGAAATCTTGACTATCCGTGGCTTTCCTGGCTTCCTAAACAGAGCACGTGATTATTGCTGCCCGGCTAAGCCATTAACATCTTGGTGAAATCATGGGGAGACAACCTCCCTACCCACCTCCATGGGCAAGGCTGACGTTCTAGAGCCAAGCTTCTCCCTTGCACACAACCCTCGCTCTGTGGATGTGATTTGGCAACCCTACTTTTACACAAGGAGACAACCAGAATGAACGCACGCAGCGTGCCACTGTCCAGCCACGATGGTGGCCGACCATCCCAAGCGAAGACCAACCCTGGGAGCCCAGCCAACCTCCCACGTCTGCCTCGGAGCAGTCGGCGGTACAGCGACAGGCGAGCCGCCAAAGACGAGACCCGGATGAATAACCCCATGTGCTGCTCTTCGCGTGGTATCCCAGCGGTTTCTAAACAATGGAGACGAAGCTGCCAAAAAGCCTTCTGCTGGAGTCACTTTGTACATGCAAGTGTACAGAGTTAAACCTGTCTAAGTGACGACGCTTCAATAATTATAAGTTCTCCGGGCCAAAACTCTTTAATTTGCCTCATTGCCTCATCATATCTCTGAATTTAAAGTGGGGTCTATGGCATAGACAAGAAAGTAGCTTCCACTGCGGAACAGAACCGCCAGAGATCTGTAACAGAAAAAAAACCCTGTAAGGTTTAAGGGCTGTAGCGGTTTTTTACCTTGGTTTTTCTGAGGTTGAGGAATATTGGTATCACAGAGGGGCCGAAGCAGAGACCAGGGGCTGGGGGAGGTGGGAAGAAGAATACATACAGCAAAGGACAAACCACACATCCGTGGCAACCATCATAAGTGACAGCAGACAAACAGACAATAACCAACAGCTTACAGCACCCTCTTCTGAATCTGACTCTGGGGGGGATGCGGGTACTGGATTAAACCAAAAACATACTCCCTCTCATCCCTGGAAACTGGCTGATCATTTTGCTCTAATATTCTCTAATACAGCTATCGTGCATAACAAGATTACACCAGAATATAAGATTTGCCAGAGATCCCTATTTACTTAGCTGGCTGCCAAGTCAGCAGCATAATCCTGACCGCAAATATGCCCAGCAACTTGTGCTCCTAAAATCCTTGCTGCCATGTAGAGCTGCTGCTGCTTCAGACACCAAGCATGAAATCATTACGCATGGCATCGGATGGACTCGGAATGCATTAGCATGTCTCAGCCTCCTCGCAAGTTCATTCACTCAGAGAGCAAACAGCAGAAGCTGGTAGCTGCAAACCCAAGACTAATATTTTACTAAACATGAACTTCTTTCTCAAGCTATTTATAATCTGCAGAACAGCTTCAGCATTATCTAGTAATTCTAAGTTTAACAGATAGTGACAGCTGCTGTCTAAGCAAGAAAATAAAGCAACGTTGTCAAGTCAATTAATTTTTTATGTGATGAATTATTATTACATCCAGACTAAACCATTTTAAATGGCAGACAGGATCAGCACTCAGGGCAAGATTACATTGGTAGGGATGCATTTAAAGATCAGCCCCGTTTATCTTTTATCAGTTGTACTAGAGCAGTATTTTTACTTCTTTCAGATTCCAAGATCTGATTTCTTTCAGATTGTTAATGCAGTACTGCTGCTCATCAGTAATGCAAAAGAAAGCGAGACCTGACTCATTCAACTTTGATAAGACAGGCACAGAAAAGTTCTTCTTGCTGTTGGCAGTGGTACAAGGTATCTGTTCTGCAGCACCTGTAACCTCGTGCCCATATGGGAACAGAAAAGTGCTCTTCAGTGTTGTGAAACAAAGTGAACTTAATAATCACAGCTGATATGAACAGCTTATCGACCTGGGGTCAGCATCCTGATGACCTGCATGAAGAGCTACCTAAGATGGACTTCCATAGAGTCCCAACTAAAATCGGCGTTATTTGTGCAGAGATTCTATACACAGAAAATTGACCTCACAAACCCAAGCAAACATCTCGAGTTCGCTGGAATAACTACTGTTTGTGAGATCAAGACTCACAGCGTGTACAAACCAAAGACTACAGCTGAGAAGTAATCCCAGCTTTGCTTCTGTAACTAACTTGGGCTTTAAGAGATGGATCGATAAGAAGAATTCCCCAAATAGACATATTACATTTAATAACTGCATTTTTGGTGTAGAGAAAATACTGTGCTGCAATGATGTGGGTTTCTTTTTTAAGTTATGAGTCATGGTGAGCCGATGCTTGTTTGCTGCTGCTGCTGGTTTGTTTTTCAAAATCACTAGGTAGGAACCTCTAGCAGAAATATTTGAGCAGGTAGCCCATCAGTTTCACCTCTCCTAAAAGCTCACAAGACTAATTCGCATTCCCTCCCAAACAGCCCATCCGACGGTGAGCCTGCACATCCCTTCCTGTGATCTCTGCAATTTGATTTTTCTTTCGGTAGGCAACAGAAAACGTACGAACCTTCGAGGATTCACTTATCTTGTGCGGCCGACAAATCCTGCTTTGCCTGGTTCCCTCCATGACAGGCTGACCCGCGGTACTCCTGCGACAAAAGCAGAGAGAGAGAGATGTTTAGCAGCGCACCAAATCCATCCCAGACCGCTAAAGAACAGACCGCGCCGCGTAAATAACGCGGGTAAGAAGACCTGCGGTTTTAAAATGTTTGAGCTTATAAAAGAAACCCAACCCCAAAGGCCGATGTTTTCTTGCGCTACTAACGCCGTGTCAACAAGTTGGGTGCGCGCTCGGGTACCAGCGAAACCCCCGCGATTTACTTACTGCTGCAGCTGCCGGAGGTAAAATCATTTCCTCTCCGCGGCCAGCCCGACCGCTGCTCGGAGCGCAGAGCCTCCCTGGGGCAGGGGCGACCCGAGAGACGGGGCTGGGGCTGCGCCTCGGCACCGCGCAACTCCCGCGCCCCGCGGGGCCCCGCCGCGGCGGCTCATCCTCAGCCCGCCGCTTCTCCCCCGGCAGCTACATCGGCTGCGCTGTGCCACGGCGCTCACTGAGCCGGAAAATACAGAAACTAAAGGGGAAAAAAAACCAACAACCCAACAACGGGGGGAGGGAAAGGGAGAGCCAAGCAACCGCAAATACCAGGAGCCGGGGAGGCGGCCGCGGCGCCCGGGGCAAACGGCCGGAAAAACCACCCCGACAGCGGCTCGGAGCAGCCCGCACCCTCCGGCCGTTGCGGCCGCACCGGTCCCCGCGGCGGGAGCGGGGCGTTCCCGCGGCGCCGCGTCCCTGCGGGAGGGAGGGCGGGAGGCCCAGGAAATGCCGGCCGGCTGGAGCGGGGAGGGACCACGGCGGGGCGGGAACCGGCGCCGGGCAGGCCGCGGTGCCGGGCGGCGCCGGGGGAGGTACCGCGGGGAAGGGCTGGGCCGCCTCCGGTGACCCCGCCGAGAGCGAACGGCAGCCGGGCCCTCGCTATCCGCTCGGCCCGGCGGCGGGGAGCCCCATCCGCGGAAGTCGTGGGGTGCTGCCCTGCCGGCAGGCCGGGCCGGGCGCGGTGCTGGCAGGCCGAGGAGCGCACGGCCGGACGCAGGGCCCGGCTGGCGGCCATGGCCGTGGGCCCGGGGCATCGCTCCCTCGCTCCCGCTGCCCCCGGGGCGTTTTACAGCCAGCGCCGGGTCTTGGCGGTGTTCCCTTGTACAGCGGAAAGAAGCCAACAGTGCGGGGGGTGCGTGCACCCGGGTGCAGCGGGAATAGCCCGGCACCGTCTCGCCTTGATTAACATGGGCATGAAACTACCTGGCCCCCAAGATCCCTAGCCCAACCCCCGCCCCCCGGCACGGCGCAAAGCCTTCCCAAACCCTGCTGAGTCCCATTTCAGTACAACGGTCTTTGCTAAAGCACTACAAAGGAAAAAAACCCTTTGTTAATCCAGCACTCCTGGGTACCCTCCAGAGGTTATCGTCAGGATGGCAGAAGCAGCAAGATGGGGGTGGAGGGGTGTGTGTCCAGCTGCTCTCACCCAGCTTGGACACGTGTTCCATGTGGTGATGGAGCAGTTGTCACAGGCAGATGATGTGCACAACATGGAGCAGCCAAACTGTACACGAGGGGAGTTGTGCCAGGGCTGCCTGGGATGTCAGCACCTCTGCCTAGCCCAGCAGGTAACCGCTTTGATGCTGGTGGCTGTGTCTTCTTCAGCCACCCCAGAGAAACCAGAGATGATGATGGGTTTCTACTCATCTAACTGATTATCAAGGCTGAAGATGAGAAGCATTTTTCTAGCTTTGGTCTCTCCCGTCGCCCTTGTGAAGCCCCTCAATTCCCAGACTGTCTGATTGCCAAACATTCTTTGCTTACAACCCTGATGCTGTGACCTGTGACTTCCAGCTGCCTCTTCCTGAAAGAGGGCATCATTAACTCTGTTATTTTCTCTGCTCCTGCACAGAAAAGGCACCAATGGAGAAGCAGGGCTGGGGACAGCTGGTTAGAAAAGTCAGACAGAAGCAAAAAGTTGTGCTGGCAAAGGGCCACTTGGCAAGGCACTAACAATATCCTTTAGAAGAGCTGAGCCTGCCATGGGACCGTGGCTCTACAGAACCATCCTTTTGCTCAGCTCCCCCACGTATTCTGAGGCCCTTTATGAACGTCATTGCTACAGTCTAGAGACAGTTGAAGGTCAATCCAGACACCCAAGACTTCATGCTTGCTGGAGACATCTTTTTGAAGAAGTCCATAAGTCCTTTTTAAGTCCTTGACTCCTGTAAGATGGTCAGGTGCTCCTGCCAGGCTAGTGACATCTTCCTGCGCAGGAAGAGAAGATCCACATGTGGAAGGTGGAGGTCTCGGAACTCCCTTATGAAAAGCAAATCAGAGCTCACAGAAGCCAGGACAGAAGGTATTTTCCCCTCTCCTGTTAGAGCCTGACGAAACTGAGCACAATGTTTATCCTTCCATGTGCTAAAAGAAAAAAAAAAATCCATGTTGTTGTGTCGAAGGGAAGGAAGAGAAGCAGAGAGAAGGGGCTTGGTCCCACGAGGGAGGAATGCATTTCCAAGGTTTGAATCTGCCACTTAGAAGGGTGAGGCATGAAGTTCCCAATGAATGTCACTCAGACCCTCTGGCTACTGGCTCAGAGACCTAAACAAGGTTGAGGAATTCTCCTTCTAAGGGAAATAATGACATTTCAGTCACCCACCTCTCCCCTAGGAGCCCTCAGGAGCTGAGGAACGAGCGTGCAGAGACAAGGACGCCCAGCAGTTGTTACAGGTATAAACAGCAAGCCCCAAGGTAGTGCCAAAGGATGATAAATGCAGACTGTGAAAGAAAATGTTCTTATGAGCAGGTAATGGTCAGCATAAAGGCTTTTAAAGAAGTGTGCCTAAAGACAGTTCCAAAAGAGAATCGATAGAAGTTTGGACCTCTTAATGTGCGATTATATTATCATCTAGAGCCTGCAGTCTCCAGAGATACCGAGTGTGATTCACCAGATCCTGTGTCCTACGCTTGTACTGACTTCAGAAATATCTCTCCCTTCCCTATGACCTCATCTCCATCACAGAGATGCACTGCAGCAATCCGCTCGCGTTGGGGCCCCGATGCTCCAGGGAACCTCACGTTATTCCAGACTGCCTCTGGAAGCAGCTGTGTGCAGGACCGGGGCGTCACGTTGCCTGGCAGTAAGGGATGTATCCTACAATCAGCACATGCTCTGGCGATGTTGTTCCTCAAGACAATAACTATGTAACGAGGCTTCTAACTGCTCAGACTTCACATTTACAACGCACTGAGGTGAAATGAATAACGAGCATCCCGCTGCAGACTTTAAAGGAAACAGAATGTGATGCTTTTTATCACGGAATGTAGTTTTTTATTCAACTGGAAATATCCAGCCCCCCCCCCCCAATCCCCCCTTCCTCCCCCCGGGCTTCGGGTGGAAGCCCACCGCCGCGTACATGGATGGGGCTTAAAGCCTCGGGGTCTCACACACAGCAGCATCTGGTGACGTTCGTTTCAAGCCGAGTTGTGCCAAGAGAAGGACCCGAGATGTACAGCCCGCACCCCCCCGCAGCTGCGTTGCCCCGGGCCCGGCTCGCCGCCTGCCCGGCAGGGGGAGATCGCGCCATCTGAAACGGGGTAACGCACCCTCACCCCCCGCACCCCCTCCCCCGTCACACCCCGTCACGCCCCGTCGCGCACGGGCACCCGGCCGTCACACGCGCACCCCAGGCAGGAGATGTCGCGGCTCAAAGTCACCCTTACGCCCCCCGCTGGGGTTCCGCGCCGACCCGCGCCCCGGGAGGCGGGGACGGAGCGCGGCTGTGCGGGGCGATGCTCCCCGCCGACAGTCTCACAAGCAGCGGGACTTCGCCCTGCTCCCTCCCGCCCCGCACCGCCCCGGCAGCTTGCCGGGCTCCGGACCCCCCTCGTCCGCCCCCTCGGTTTCCCCTCTTACCTGCTCTCCTGCTCGGCTACCTCCCGTGCGCCCGGCCCGGCTCCCGGCCCCGCCGCGCAGGCAGCGGCTGCTCCATCTTGCGCATCGCTTCTCCCTCCTTCCTCCTCCCGCCCGTCAGGGGCTGGAAAAACATCGGGGGGCTGGAAAAACATCAACGGCAGAACAACGCATCACTGCGGCGGGCTCTCCGCGCCGGGACGAGCCCTTCGCCCCCCTGTCCGGGCGGCGCCCCGGCTGCGCATCCTCCAGACAGGTGCCCCCCCACATACACATACACACGCATCCCCCCTCCCCAGGCCCCGGGCTATTGCATCACCCCGAAACCCCCGCGCCGGAGCCGGGAGGGGCGGGCGGGGGCAGGCTCAGCGCACGCCGAGGAGCCATTGGCAGCCGGTGGCGGGGCGGGGGCGGGCGGCGGAGGGCTGGACACTGCGCGGCGCTGCGCGGTGCGGTGCGACAGCAGCAGCGGTGTCGGCGTCGGCGTCGGCAGCAGCAGCGGCGGCGGCAGCAGCAGCGGCAGCAGCAGCAGCAGCAGCAGCAGCAGCTGCTCCCCCTCCCGGCTCTGCGCCGCTCCGCGCTTTCCCCCCTCCCCTCCCCTTTCCCCGGTGCGGCCGCCCGACCGGGCGCCCCCATGGCCACCAAAATCGACAAGGAGGCGTGCAGGGAGGCGTACAACCTCGTCAGGGACGATGCCACCGAGGTGAACTGGTAGGTGGCTCCCCCGGCATCTCCCGGACTGGCACCGGTGCGCTGTGATTCCCCCTTCTCCTCTTCCCCCTCCCGAAAGGATGACTTGGAGGGAGCTTACTCCCCTTCTCCTCTCTCCCCTTCCTAAAGGATGGTGTGGGTTTGTTTGCTGGGGTTTTTTATTGTGTTATCTTTCCCTATCGCCTCTCTTCCTTCCCTAGAGGAAAGGAATATATTATTATGACATTAGATACAGCATTCGCCTTCCCTGTCCCCCATCCCAAAGGATGACTTTTAAACGTATCATTCCCCTTCTCTTTTTCCCCCTTCCCAAAGGGTGACTTTTAAATACAACGGCTCTACAATCGTCCCCGGAGACCAAGGGGTAGACTATGAAACCTTTAAAAGGAAGTGCACAGGTAAGCCCCGTCTTCATTCCTTTGGCATCTTCCCACGTTCCTTGCTGCCCGGTGCAAGGGGGGAAGGATGGGAGAAAACTTGGGTAAATGGGATTTGGTGCTGCTGCTGCTTCCCTGTCTCTGCCCTGTCCTGCATGATCGCGTTTGCAGCCAGGGCAACTCGCTGAAGTCCACAGTCTGGCCGGTCCTTTGTCTCACCCTTAGACTTAAGATCCTTTGGCCCTTTTTCCCCCTCCCCTCCCTTTGCACAATATTTCATTGCTTCTCAGTTATAGACAAGATAAAGATGCTCGATTAGCAACCATCTTCTTTAGCGTTGCAGTTTCAGAGCAAAGAAAGCCTCAAATCTTTGTGGCTAGAAAGATGCAGCCATGGGGATCATTTTGCAATGAAATTCTCCTGCAAACTGGATTCATTCAGGGTTCCAGCAGCTAGAAGGCTGCCTGGGGTTATTTTTTTTTAAGAAAAATAAACCTGAGAAGAGAGGGGTTTCTCTGAAGATGGGCTCCAACAATACAGCACAGAAAACAATCGTGTTATGTGGTGTTGCACAACCGCAACAGTTGAGGCTTTAGGTTTAAACGTGGCAGTTGATTGTTCGACTGTTGGTTGTAGAACATTAACAGGAGAAACAAAGCCTCGACGCGGGGGGAGGGACAGAAAGTAAATCGAGGAATATTTAACTTCACCTGATCTGAACTTTACAAAAGCAGGCTCTGATTTCTCTCAGAATAATTTATAGGGGGAATTGTGTAGCTTTCCCCCCTCTCCCCCCATCGTGACTGCTATTCAATAGTGTCACTGAATGACATGAAATACAAAGCGTTTGTGACTAATGGTGGACCATAACAAAGCCTTCCTCCCTCACCTAGTTACCCTACAATCGAGCATTAAGCTTAACCTGCAGTTTTAGAGTGATGTATCTGTGCATTGAGCAGTCTCTCCCTTCTCAAGGTGGGGCGAGTCCCACAGGCACTGTTGTCAGAGTCCCACAGCTATTAAAATGTGGGTGTCTGTCCAAATGGCTCTGTCACCTCCTAGGTCTGGGCTTATTTTACTGAGTTGGAGGGGAGGACTTCCAGTAACTTAAGGGCAGGACTGGTCTGATCAGTCAATAAATATCATAGAGGGAAAATAGGTTTTAGTCCTTGGAAAGCAGCTGCTAAACCCGTATGGTTTAGGCTGCTCTGCTACAGCATTTGTGGTGGAGTCTTACTGGGATTGACACAGCTACTTGTTTCTAGCTGTTCTTGAGACCTTTGCAGGGAAAACTCTCAAAACTGAAAAGGATCCTCTTGTAGTTGGTGTCAGAAGAGCTGATGACCTGTACCACCAGAACTCCCTCTCACCCAGCTCCTCTTAGTGGGCAGCATGAGCAAAAAAGTAATTCCCTGGGGAAAGTCGGTTCCAAAGTTCATGCTAATGGTATCTGAAGGGGTAGCAGTTTTCTTGGGAGGTCAGAAACTTCAGTATCTGAGTGCTGTGTTCTCTGTCTCTTATGGCCAGGATAACTGAGCATCTCCAGACATCTGAGGCTCGGAGAGGGATCTTCCCCATTTATTTTCTCTCCTTGTTTTTAAGGGGTCCTTTACTTTGCATGAACTGATTTTTAATGTTTTGTCTGAAGTGGCACCTTCTCAAGAGCAGTTCCTATCTTCCCTTCTGCAGCAGAGGGAATAGGCTTATCAGAATAGATAAGCAGAGGGGCTCTGGCAGAGAGCAGTCACCGGTTGGGCTGGGTAGGATGTGTGTAACAACTAATGGAGGCACATATTGCACTTTGGAATCTGGCTGGTTTTGTTTTCTTGCCATCGTTTGCATGTGCCAAACCCTTATTTATAAATGGTATTAAAACAGACAGAGCTTAAGGAAACCTTGTTTTATACCAGCCATGTGCCAAGCTGGCCCCAGTACTGAAGCACTTTTACAGCAAAAAGGAAATTTGGTGTATTTGAGGTATATGCATGGAAAGGGAAGAGTTAAAGAGCCTCTGTGGGGTAGATGAAGGCCTATTGTTAGTCCTTACTGTGGAGCTAAATCCCTGGGCTGCTCCCTTTCCCTCTTCCTTGCATGCATCTGGTATGGGCTGGCACAGCAGGGACAGGAGGTTACCCTCAAACCCACCTCGGGAGCTCAATTGCTGGAGGGAAGTTCAGGTACTGGGCGGTTGGCTGAGCACTGGAAAGGATCTTCCACCACCCATGGGTTATGGTTGGGCAGCTGGGGAAGCAAGAGACGGAAGTTTGGGTGCCTCTATCTGTGCATCAGCCCTTGACCTGGGCCACTAGACGTAGCCAGCAGTGAAGTTAGAGCTTTGCTTCCCATCTGGAAGAAAAGTGCCAAACGTTACTATGAAGTGGAGCTGGTTGGAATATTTCTACTGAAACATGGTCAGTAAAAAAAAGAATAGGAAGAGCTGCTGAATATTATTCCTTCCTATTGCAACGTCTCTTCCCTCCTGGTCCACACCCCAACTCCCTCAACATTTTGCTGGGGGGAGAAGAGCTACTATCAGTGCAAACAGCTGCGGAAAAAGTGATTAAAAAATGAAAAACAACTGCTGTCAGAATAAACTTCCTTATTTTGAATTCCTGTTTTGTGAAAAACACAGCCCTGAAAGCCACAGAGCACAGCAGCTGCCTCTGGTAGAAGCTGAGCATAATTTGATAGTCGAAGGTGAGAGCAGGAGCTGGAATTGAAAACCTCAGCGTGCAAAGTGTCACCACGCTCCTCCGTCAGAGCTTGCTCTGTTCTACTTTCCCCACCATCTATTTCCGTGCCGTTCTGAGTGGCAAACATCTGTGAGCCCTGCTTTCCTTAATAACCATCCTTATTAAAAGCACCTTTGGCAGGCAGTGCCTACTGCTTCCCCCCAGGGCACTAAGTTACAGGGCGGGCGGTGTCAGCGTGCGCCAATTCACGTGGCTCTGAGACCAAGAAGGGCTTTTGTGTGCTGCTGGAAGACGTCTGCCTGTGGTGGATATATCCTGCCTTGTGCAATGACAGGGGTTAGGAAGGGCTGGAGGGGTTGTTGGTAGCAGGGTTGTATTTTCGCTTGTTCTTCCCCCACACATAAGGCTTTTCATGCAGCCCATGGCCCTGCCCACTCCCGATGCTGCAGACCTCCTTGGGGCACGAGAGTGGGTGAGGACAAAGGGAAAAACCAACAAAACCCACCCCAGAAATTGCTTCTTTTAAGGGAAATAGCGGTTCAAAAAGAGCCTGTTAGAAAGCAGCTCTCTGCAAACCTCCAGCAATGCTCTGTGGGCTGCTGCTGAAGGACACACACACGGCAGGCTGAGCTGCTCAGCTCCTGGGGCAGTGAGGCCTGTGCCCGGAGCCTGGAACCGCATCTGGTTTGTCTTGTGAGGGTTTCACTACTCCCACTGCTCAGCTCTCAGGTGTGGAGCCCACATCACAGCAGAGCTCCGTGTCTCGTACCCTGGGGCAGAGGCTTTTACTTCCCAAGGCTCCTCACCAAGCTTTGTCTATTAGCAGGAAAGTTGAGGGAACTGCATAATCAAACTGTGATCCTTGTCCCACCCCACCGTTTGGGACAGCGACTGCTGCTCTTCAAGGAAGAAAACATGGTCAGAAAAGCTTCTTCAGTGCCCTTTTGTTCAGGGTCCTGGGATTATGCAGCAAACACGACCTGAGCCCTGGACTTTAGCATGTCAGTCACGGTCATGCGGTTGCTGTCAGGGTCTGTCAGGCCACAAGACGACTCAAATGCTTTGGCTGGGAGGTAGACGACTCTGCTTTAGGCTCAGGCAGTAATCCTCTCTGCTGTCCAAAGACCAGGCCCAGATGTGGGAGGCCTCTCCGCCAGCCTATCCCAAAGTCAAGTCAAGGAAGTTGGTTTAAACCATTGGCCCAGGAAGTTGGTCTGTGATTAGGGGGTGGCACTTCCTCTTTCAGTCCTACGTGATGATGATCCTGCGAGATTGCACTGGCCTTTCTCTGACCCAGAGAGTCTGGAGACCAAAGTTGAGGATATTAATTGTGTCAGGGTCCTTAAACACACAGTGTAGACACCCCCATGTCTTCTGGCTAAGGACTGTTTCGGTTGGGCTTAATAGCACAGATTACCTCTGCATTAAACAAGGACTTAATTCAAGGCTTTTGATCCATTTCACTCCACAGTTCCAGCTCTTGCCTCTGCAGATGGCATGGATCCAGGCGTACCATTAATTTGGTGTTTGGTGGTACGTGCCATCAGTACACTTCAAAATAGCTGAGCAGGTGGATTTGAAGCCAGAGACACAGAAAGACCTGAAAGGTTATGGTAGGGAAGAATGTGACAGCTCCTGGATTTGTTGTTGTTGTTGTTCAGAGTCTCAGAACTGGGCTGGTGATGCTGTAGCTGAGAAGAGAGGAACGATAGATAACTCAGACGCTGAACTTAAAGTCCAGCCAAAAACATCCGCTTAAACTTTCGTGTGAGGCAGTAACACCCCCTGCAGCAGGCAGCTTGCCTCGGTTTCTGAATTACAACCCAGCAGAGCACTGCACTGTCTGTGCTTTATTCTAATTTTTTTTTTTTTAAAGTGTGTATTCTGCCATTAAGTATTGGAGAGACTCTTTCCCTGCCCTGCCTGCCACATGTGAAGAGTTGTTTTTCAGTGCATCTCTGACAAAAGAAATAATGAGCCTGTTATTTGGAAAGCCCCAGCCTGGAGAAATAATTGCAGTGACAGCATTAAATGGGATAGTTATTCATGCCTCTGAAAAGATCAGCCCAAAGCCACGCTGTCCATTCAGCGTGAGGAAGAATACCACATTTTTGGACTGAAATAAATACCCTATAAAATCATTTCTGGTTGACATAAAATCTTAGGAAGGAAATAGAAATAGAACTGGCTTCTAGGACAGGCACAAGCTCTCTGGGGCTTACAATAATGGTCCTATAAAGCCTGGCCTGTGTAGAAAATTTCAGAGTTAAGAGCTGAGAGATCACCAAGATTACATTGCACCTCAGGTTGTAGGGAAGATTTGTAAAAGTGCACGAGGACATGTAATGAGATAGGTGCTTATCTGTATTTGGCTACATCTTAAGTTGCTAAAATGAGCTTTGTAAATCAGTCTCCTACTGGTTTTGTTTTTCCTCTTTAGCCTTCATCGGGCTTGCTTTCTCTTAGCCGCTATTTAAAGGAAGACCCTAGGCTGTGGTGGCTTACGGGCATCGCTCACTGTCTGCCATGTCCCCTGCTCCTGTGCCCTCCCCTTTCACTGGGAAAGCCATGCTCCTGGGGGGTGGGGGTGGGGGGGCAGCTGAAATGGGATGCATGTGACAGCAACCTCCTGGCTGCAGCTGTCAATTGCGATGGGCAGGAGGTTGTTTTGGGGAATATTCTCATGAATTTTTGTGGGAGTAACACACCAGGTCAGGTTCTGGGCTGAAATAGTAACTCTTTGTATCCAGATCAGGTTTGTTCTGCACAATTGAAATAGGATGACTGCAGGTCTGCGTTTTACCATCTAGCAGTCAGCACAAGAGGAGGTAAAGATGAGTGTTTGCACACCCTTTGTTTGGGGACCTGCCTGGCCCTTACTGCTGGCCAACTTACACAACTGTCCCTTCCTTCAGGAAGGGGAGCAAAGATTAGCTGGATGCTCTGTTTCCTCCCAATCTGCACTCCAGCGATACCCAAGTCAGGGGAAAGAAGGCTACAGGACCACGCTCAGTGGGGCAGCAGCACCTCATCCTGATAAAAAGCTGCTGGTGGCTTCTGTGGACCAGAGAAAGCCCGATTTGGGGTCACCCTCCCCATGCACTTGTGTCCTGAGTGCCTGGTACTCACATCAGCTGCTCCTGGTTATGTGGAAAAAGGGCTGGTGGCCCATCCACAGCATGCCCTGTGGTCATGGTCCTGAGGGCACCTATTCTGTATGTGTTTTAGGTGATTCAATGAGGGTGTCTGTGGGGTGCAAGACAACGTTGCATCAGAAACGTTCAGGCTTCAGTAGGGGTTAAAGAGGGGAAAAACAGCGTAGCAAGAAGTAGGGAAGGTTTTCTGTCAGTGTCTCTAGGCATGTGACTACAGGGTGACTGAAGAGGTGGAAAATTGACAAATTAATCAGAAATTAATCCAATTGAAGCAAACTGAATGAATCCCATCAGTAATTCACCACAGATCATTCCATCAGCTGCCTTGCTGCCCGTGACCTTGATTTAGCAAGCAGGTGAAGCTGGGAGCAGTGGCCACGTCTCTGGCTTGGCCACTCAGAGCTGTAAGCCCAAGAACCGTGAAGCCCTTGACAGTGTATTTCTTTCCTGCAGCTATTCTCTTGGACTGATGAGTCAGTGCATTTTAAGCTAATGGGGAATTTTTTTAGTAGAGCTGAACCAAAGGGTTTGAGCAGATGAAAAGAGGGGAATACCATCAAGGAAATCTCTGCAGCTTGGCATGGAGCTTTGTTGACAGCCAAGGGCAACTTAACCAGTTATTTGGAAAATCCTGCCCAGTGACAAATAAGGGATTCAAAGAAAAATACTAAGCAATGCTCATTAAGGCATTCATTGTATTTTTCTTTGTTTGCATAGCCCTATTGTCTTGCTGTACAAACGTAGTTAAAGGAGTAGTGATATTAGTAGGAATTAACGTCGTTAATTCCTGCTGTTTGTAACTAGTGAGATCATCTCAAATAAAGCTGCTATTTCCATTCTACCCAGATCAATCATTTGCTTCTCCAGTGCCCTAAAATTCATGGCTTAATGACCAGGAAGGTGGTTGCACAGAGCCAGGCAGGATTTCCTCTGAAAAAAGGAAATCCACTGTCTCTCTGTGATTTGTTCTACTCCCAACCCCACCCCCCAGCAGTTCCTAAAACCAGGCAGGGAGGGGTTGGAGGTTAATTGCTGAGATTTCTAGGGAGGTTGGCATTGGTGGCCCCCATGACTTCCAGGCAGCAAGGTGATCTGGCAGGGTAGAACTGATTAACCATGAAAGAGGAAATCTGGGCCTATAAAAGAACTTGCATTTTGATCCTGTTATCACTCTGAACACGCTGCAGACTCATTGTGAAACTCAACCACTTCTGCTCAGGGGAGTTTGACCTGCGGTTGGAGGGGCTCATACCCAGGCAGAACTAGAGCTAAAAAATCTCCATGTCTGTCCCTGTTGCCCATTTAGGCAAAGAGACAAGTTAATTGCTAAGGGCTCCAATTCCCGTTCCCTCTTGGCTTTATCTGCAGCTCCTGAAATGCTCCTCAGCCCCTGCGGTTCACAGACTGGCACATCAAAGTCAAAGCATCACATACTGGGAGATTATATTAAATAGACTGGGCTGAAAACTGGCAGCTGAAGAGCCAGCTCTGGCTCCTGGGGGATAGAACCTCCATAAGGATGCAGGAGGAGACAACACCCAACCCAGGTGTAACCCTTCAAGCCCCCACAAGAAAACCTGCCCAAGAGAGTGACTCAGAGCCCTGCATTCAATTGCTCATTAAACTGAACTGGGACTTAACGTGATGAAGTAAGAGTTGCTCATAGTCACTGAGTAGTAGGTGATCTAATAGATAAAAGCCCCCGTGGAATTGGTGGGTTTGGCTCTCTTCAGTGCCGTTCTTTGAGCTGCTTTCAGACAGGATGGGAAAGGGCTCCAACTCTGCTGCTGAGAAGCAAATCCTGCTGCTGCCAGTGATCTCTGGGTTCATGTCAAAGTTCATGCTGACAGATAAATTCCTCTAACTTCCTCTCTACGTCACCATGAAATAGCACTCTGGAAAAAACCTTGCAATTCTTCACCTTCACTATATCTTTGCATTGTCTTTATAATAAAGGGGCATATTCCAAGGTGGCCTTCAGGACTGTTGGTAGAAGGGGCAGAGGTGAAAAACCTACATACAGAAGGAGGAAAGCAATGGGTCCACGGGAAGGGCTGTGACATGGTTACAGTGCAGCAGGGGCCAGGACTTGATGACATTAAAGCCCCTTCAGCACTGTGTTCCCATAGGAACCATGGTGCAATTCTTAGCAGAGCATGCCCTCCTTTACTGTCAGATCTGGGGGAGCCAGGTTTTTGCACAGAACTGTTAATAGTAACGTTAGGGGATTTACTGTCTCTCTTCACCTTGGGTATTTCCTGGCTGTCGGTTCATTTATGGTTCTAATCAATCTTGGGAAGAGGATTTACTGTCAGAAACAGGAGTCTCTCCGTGCGCTCCCTGCACTTGCCAGTAATAGGGTATGTGAGTGGGGAGTGTTGTGTGCTGCTGCTGCCAATACACAGGACTCTTACTCCCCTTCCAAAGATACATCTGCTTTTTTCTTTTGTGTAACAGCTCTCTTTCTCTCTGTTTCCATTTTGAAATCTTCAGAGGAGTTTCTTTCAAATGCTGCACTGGCTCACACACCCCTACATACATTTCCCAGTTTTCCCCAGTAGCCCTTTGTCAATGGCAAACAAAATAGGGGGAGCACAGGAGTGGTTCTTTTTCCAGCCATAAAAACATATTCTCTTTTATCCAGGGGACGTGGTATTTACTCACACTTTGGCAAAACAAAGTGCTCAAGAAGCTCTGAGATCTGACAGCTTTCAGAGAACATCTCACCACCTTTTTTTTTTTTGCATTGATTTCTAGCAGCTTGTTCCCTGGGGAGGAGCAATTTCGAGCTGCTTCTCCCCTATCCCCAGAGCAGCTGGGGCTGTCCTGACCATTCATGGAGCCTGCTGTAAAGGATCCAAGGCTGGGGATGCTGGCACACATTACTACACCTGGAGCCTGCCTTTTCACCTGGCAGTAGTCAAGACACCAAATAACAATAAAACATGTTGAACTGGTCACTACAAGCGTTAACCAGGATTAACGTGTTTCTTTTCAAACAGTGAGTTTGTTCTTCTGTCTTGAGTCATCTCATTTCATTTAAAAGGTCTGGAGTGACCTGTAGCAGATGAAGTGGCTATGATTAGGTATATTCCACGATTGCACAACTGGCCATCTGCTCCACTTTCCTGCACAGTCCTGGTTGAAGGCTCCAGTGCCGTGCGTGCCGCCAAGGCTGGGAATGTGAGTGGATGGTATCACACGTTTGCTAAGTGTCTGTGATCATGAAGGCGTCCAACTGCCTCAGTTGATGAGTCATCCTGAAATGAAGGAACAGACTCTTCCAGACAAGGAGTTTACAAGGTTTTTTACACATATGGCCAGACTAAATAACTCTAGTCTGGCGTGGTATAGCAGAAACCAGCTGTGAGATGAAGATCAGAACAGCTTTAAAATCCAAGGCCTTTGGAAGGAGTAGAAAAACCCATCTGGGGAAGTAATTGCAGATTTTTCTTTTGCTCCTCCTTCTCCCCTCCTTCTTGTAAACTCATACCTCAAGTGAGCCAGAAATGCTGCTGGAGAGAAGGAGAGGAAAGGATTGGATTTGCACAATGGCCATTTTCTGGGTATTTGTAATAACGTGTGGCCCTAAGCCTGCTGTCCTCTAAGAAAGAGTTGCTGGGAAATCACTTTCTTCCTTTCTTGACCTGCAGCTGGATGTAACTGGGGTGAGCTCTGTGCTCTTGAGCTGCCTGCTGACTGTATTTTAGCGGTTCCCAAATTATCAGCAGCACACTGATGTGTGGTGGGGCAGCTGGCACAGCCAGATTCCTCCCCTTAACTCTGAGCACCCCAGGAAGAGGCAGACTAACGCTGTCAAAGTGCATCTTGCCAGTGAAGGGCATGTGAGCAGAGCCCCTGCATTGCCCTGTTCATCCAGAACAAGGATCAGTGCCCTGACTTGGTCTTTGAGACCGATAGCCTCCCCCTAGAAAACAGCAAGGTGGGGATGTTCCTGTTTTCAGTCCCTTGACCCTCGTTGCTTTGTCTTTCCAGATGATGTTCGATTGTTTGGCTTTGTCCGATTCACCACCGGCGATGCCATGAGCAAGAGAGTCAAGTTTGCCCTCATCACTTGGATCGGAGAGGATGTCAGTGGCCTGCAGAGAGCCAAAACCGGCACCGACAAGACTCTGGTCAAAGAAGTAGTACAGGTAACCTCTTCCTTCTGCTTCTAGCTGCCCGTTTGAGCTCTGCAAACACCACTGGGAGGTAACAGAGGGGGAAGGACTGGGTCATCTTTCAACTCAGTTGTTAATCCTTTAAAGAGAAGACAGTTTTCTATTGCTGGTTTTCCTACTAGGAAGACTTAACACCTGCCCTTTGAGCACTCAGACACAGAGAAGCCCCTTTGAGGAGAAGGACCTGGGGGTCCTGGTGGGTGACAGGTTGGCCATGAGCCAGCAGTGTGCCTCGGTGGCTAAGAGAGCCAATGGGATCATGGGGTGCATCCAGAGGAGTGTGGCCAGCAGGTCAAAGGAGGTGATCCTCCCCCTCTGCTCTGCCCTGGTCAGGCCCCACCTGGAGTATTGTGTCCAGTTCTGGGTGCCTTGGTATAAAAAGGACAGGGATCTCCTGGAAAGAGTCCAAAGAAGGGCTACAAAGATGATTAAGGGCCTGGAGCATCTCCCCTATGAGGAAAGGCTGAGTGAGCTGGGACTGTTCAGTCTTGAGAAGAGAAGACTAAGGGGGACCTAATTAATGTTTACAATTATCTTAAGCAGGGGATGCAGGGGGAATCAGCCAGCCCCTTTTCAGTGTCTGTGGGGACAGGACAAGGGGCAATGGCTGCAAGTTGGAGCACAGGAAGTTCCACACCAACATGGGGAAGAACTTTTCCCCAGTGAGGGTGAGGGAGCCCTGGGACAGGCTGCCCAGGGAGGTGGTGGAGTCTCCTTCACTGGAGAGATTCAAGACCCGTCTGGACGCCTATCTGAGTGAAATGTCCTAGGGAGCTGCTTTGGCAGGGGGTTGGACCCGATGATCTCTGGAGGTCCCTTCCAACCCCTACGATTCTATGATACTATGTCATGAAGTGGGAATAAATGCATTCCCTTCCTCACTGTTAAGAGGGTTCCCTTCTCCTTCCTTGTTATGGAAATAACATCAGATTGAGTGATGGAGAACACCATTCAGGCTGTGCTAAGTTAAGCAAGTAAAAATAAACAGAAAAACCCACACCCTTGTTTAACCTTTTCCCTCGAAGCCTTTTGTCTCAGCACAATGAATTCCTGGGCCTAATCAACTGAAGTCTGAGGTCCCTATCAGTACCAATTAACTAACAGCTCTGAGTAACTAGCTACATTTGAATAGCCTTCTGTTTGGCTTTGGGCATCTGGGGGAAAAGAGAAATGTGCTCAGTGCACACCTTGGAAGAGCTTCACCTGCTTTTGTCTGCCCTACTGAGCGTGTCATGTACTTCTGTCAAGGGCTCCCAGGGCGCTCTGTGCCCAGCTGGCCCTGCCTGGCTCCAGGCTCAGTCCCAGCAAGTGGAAACAAGCAGCAGCCATCAGAGAAGGGAATTGTGGAAGCTGCTGGGAAGCTGAGTGTAATGGAGAAGATGCTAACGTTTAGCATGGTTCCTCTGAAGAAGTACTTAAAGCAAGGTTAGCTCTTTCAACCAAACCTAGGGCCAGCCTGAGCAATGGTTGGTCTTAAGTGCTGGGAGAACAGTCTGACTGCTGAAACTACTGCCCTCAATAGCTCTGTTCTTGCCCATGGTAAGAAATCTCCCAAGAGGCCCATCTGAAATAGAAGGATGAAGCCCTCCTCAATTCACTGGTAGTTGGCATGATGCTGGAGATGATGTTTAGATAAGGAGCATGAAGAGAGTGGTAAATTCATATCCTTGCAGAAGATCAGCACTGCTGCTAGATGTTTCAAAGTGACAGCTATGCAGAGGAGTCCATTCTGAAAAGAAACTTCCATAATGACACCTGAGAGGCAGGGAAGCAGATCTCTGTTCATGTGAAGCAGCTGAAACTCTGTAATTGTAGCTGAAGATGAAATTATAGAGTACCAATCAGTGACTCATGTAAGAGTCACTTAGCCTGAGATGTCTTAAAAAATATGTTTAGGCAACTTATTCCTGTTGAGTTGAATGGCATTCCTGAATGCTCTTCTGAGATCTGTCCCTCAGGTCTGTTACATATAATTTGCTCTTTCACTTGTTTCTTCTTTGATTAGTAGTCTGTATGAGTTAATAATCTGGTGGAACAGTAACTGCTCTTGGCTGTTACTTAAAAACTTTCATATTCCAATTAACCTGTACTCAAATATGAAAACAGAAAACAATAGAACTGGTGCTTAATCCACTTCTCTTGAGGAACCATGTCTGTAACCCACTCTGCAGCATTTCTGAATGCAACATCAGTAGTGATCTCCTCTCCATTAGGAATTCTCTTGACAACTACTTTGAATAGTTCTGCATATGCAGCTGAATCTCTGAGCAGGATAAAAGCAGAACTATTTTCTTCTTTTTATGCATGTAACCTTGCAGATAATCTGTCAAAACAAAAGAGGACAAGAAAGTCCAGCTGGAATTTAGTGGAGGGAATTTCACTCTTGACCTTCAAGTATATCCCAGTCACCCCACAGCTTCTCATTTTTACAGAGATTGAGATGTGAGTTACACATGGAAAAACACAGTTGGTTGATTGCTGCCACGACAAACTACAAACCTGACTCACTGTTGGTCCATCGTTTGGCATAATTAATACCCTAAAGTGGGATTTTTTTTCCTTACCAACTCTGATGAGAATCTAGGCTGTTGATGCAGTTTGGCTCTGCAGCTCTAGCTGCGTGCACAGGATGTAGGTACCACAGGCACACTTACCCTCTGTGGTACGGCTCTCCCTCCACGCAGGTGTGGCACAAGGAGGCTTTTTGTACAGCAGATAACAGTGTGATTTTATGATGTATAGAGATGACTGGTTGGGATTCCAGATCTTCAGGCTGAGAAGTCCTCAGTAAAACTCCAAAGGCTCCAGCTACCTCGTAATATCTGCAAAACCCAACTGCAGCTCTTTGTTTGAGACCAAAGCTCCGGTGTGAGGGGAGGCCTGCTTTATATTCTCTGCTGCAGTGTAGATGCATTGATGAGCTACGGTGGAGCTCTGCTCAAAGCTGAACAGATGCCAAGAAACATCCTTCTTTTGCTGAGATACTCAAAGTGAAAGACATTCAGCTTGCACACTGCCTAGCGAGCAAACCCACCGCGCTGCGCCTGGAGGATAAAGAGTGTTCACACGTGGTGATTATTAACAGTCCCCTAGAAGCACCTGCCATAAGGAAAACATGAGGGATATTAACTGTTGAAGAGTAGATTATGGGCTTGTGAACAAAAGGATGAGATATTATAAAGGAAGGAGAGGAACCTGCTTGCCCTGGCTTTTGAATTCCTCCCTTGGAAGGGGGAGCAGGTGCTGTGAAATCTATGGGGAGGTGGCTTGGGAAGCAACGTGGGTAGTCAGTGGAGGAGGCTGCCAGAAAATCTCTCAGGAAGAAAGGACAATGGTAATAACTGTAAAATTACAGGGATGGATCTCTGGTGCAAATAGCCACAGTTCTCACTGAGAATCAAATCTTCTTATTTGGAACTACACTTCTTACCTCTTTAATGTTGTTGGAATATGGGGGTTGTGTTTATTGTGTTTATTTTGGATTGTAGAAAAATGCATTTTGCATTTAAGGAACATGCAGTAGCTTTTTCCCATGGCCGTATCTTTTCCATCCTTTCCTCTTTACCTCATCTGGAAATCTTGGATCAAGCCTGTGACCTGGTCCAAGAAGTTCAGCTGAGAGCAGGTGAGAAGGAAGGCCTGGATGGGGAACAGGTATTTACTGGTATCTGAAGGGTATAGCTAAGTACTAATATGTGGAACTTTCCTCTGTAAATAGAGACATGGAGTAGGGAGATGGAGTATCCCAACTTTTCTCCACTGAACTTCTGTCTAGGTCAAGGACAGACCAAGGGCTGGAGGTGGGACATAATGCCCCATGCTTTGCAAACAAGATGTTTGGGGGCTCATTTCTGGGGTACAGTCTTGTGGTTTCGCCCCAGCTGAGAGCTGAGCACCACACAGCTGCTCTCTCTAAGAGGGTGTGGGAGGAACTGGGACAGGGTGCAAGGGAGGGAAAAGAAAACCAAAAACCCAACAGTATCTTATCCCAACATGGGTTGGGATAAGGCAGGTTTACTGGGACAGCAGAGAGATAGATATAATAATAACAGGACTTTATAGCAAAATACACAGAACTGGTGATGCACAATGCAGTTTCTCACTGAACCACACAGCTCAGGCTGTACAGCTCAGAGCTGTCCCAAAACCGGACCATCCCCAAAACTGCACATCCTGGAGCTGCCTGCTCCTCCCCCCCACCAGCCCCCCTTTATGCTGAGCATGACATAATTGGTATGGAATACCCTCTTTGGCCAGTTCAGGTCACGGGTCCCAGATGTGTCCCCACCCAGCTTCCTGGGTGCCCCCCACCTTCTCCTTAGCAGGGCAGGATGAACAACTGAAAAGTCCTTGACTGCTTGGCAACAACTAAAAACATCAGCACTGCTCTCATCCCAACTCCCAAACATCCACCAGCTGCTAGAAAGAAAATTAACTCTATGCTAGCCAAAACCAGGGCAAGTCTAAACCTAGATCTGGAATGATCTAAACTTACCAGCTGGGGAACTGTATGAAACACAGGAGCCAGGATCACTTCAGCTACAAGGCTGCACCTATTTCGTCCTCAGCAGCACTATGTTGTACCTTGTGCTTGTGGGTGAGCTGGGAGATGCTCAGGGTGAGCCACACGTGTGGCAGACCCCACAGCATTTGTCCTCTCTGCACAGCAGCAGTTAGGTCACTCTGAGCCACAGTTGTCACGCCAAGGCTGTACCCAGCTGCCAGTAGATGCCAGCTGAACAGAACGGCCTTGGGCATGTTTTCTACTTGGCTACATCCAAAACTGGTCTTGAACTCCTGTTTTATGTCCTTGGCAGTAAGGATGGTTCTGCCTTTTACTTCTTTTATATGCACAAGCCGTGGCTCTTTCAGCCATAGCACAAATCCATCCAGGACGCTCTCTGTGCTCTGAGGGCAGTTGTTTTGACCTCTTATTCCAGAGGCCCAGGAGGAACAGGTCAGCCAGCTTAAGCCCAGAAATCAAGGCTATTGTAAGCTGCTTGCCATGGCTGGAACTGCTGCCAGCCTGAGGCTCAGTTCAGCTGTAAAAATTCCTGCAAGGTGAGACCTGGCAGCTCTGAGTTTTACATACAGGAGCATCAGGTGCTGCAGTGAACGTCCCTGCTCACTCTGAGGAGAGGCAGAGGGAGGATGGTAGGGTGCTTTTCTTCTTCTTTGAGTGAGGACAAACCAGGCATGATAGTGTGGGGCTGGGAGCCACAACCAGTGCTGAAGTAGTCCAGTTTTGATGTAAATGATGAACTGAGAACAGGGCTTGGTTTCCCTCTGAGTGTTGCTTCCTCTCTGTGAACTTGTTGCCCTTCATGGCTGCATTTCCTTTCTTCCAGGAGATTTTAACCCTTTGCTAGGCAGTGGGACTGCATTCTTCTGCAAGAATGTCTCAGCAAAGGGACAGCCCAGCCTTTGCCAGTTTATTTCCTGTGAATTTTGACTCTCCTCTGTTTTCTTCAGCACCCCTGCCCCCACAAAGTCATGTGCTCTATTATTTCCCTAAATCATATTCAGGGTAAACCAGCTCTGTTCCTGTCAGCAATTATCTGTGGTATTTTATTAATTATTATTTCTGGTGAAGAATTTGCCTGGCTTCTGTGATGTCAACAAGTTTATGGAGTTCCTGCTTTGGGGGGAAAATCATGGCCAGATTTTTTTTTGTTCACCTTTCTCTTTTCCTCTGGATTCCTCACTGCAGTGATGCTGGTTCCTCAGGAGGAAGGACCCACTTATAGGGTCACTGTCCCTGTTCCCAGGACAGACACAACACATGTAACTCCATGTATGTGTGTCAGGCTTCTCCTGTTAGTGTGGTGACCTAAGCAGAAGGTGGGTTCATGGCTTTGTTAGAGGTGGTCAGAAAAATTAAACTCAAACAGTAATGGCTACATCATGGTGGCTTTGAGACAGTCTCTTGCAGGAGGGTAAGATCCTGCTGGGAAGGCAAACCAAAGTGTTCTTCTTGATTGTTTTTCCAATTGTGCTTTCCTTGTAATGCCCATCCCGAGTGGATATGGAGTTAGGAGAACTCCTAGAGAAGGTGGTAACTTTATAAGTAACTTCTTCAGGCCAGAACAAGCAGCTTCTCATCACCCCCATCTGACACACAGGCTTGTGACTTTTCCAGTGGGATGCAGCACAGATAGGAAGAATTTGCAGATCAGCTGAAATGGAGTTCCTGTTGCTGAGAGATGTGTTTGCCAGAGGTTTGGGCTGGCTTCTCCCACTGCCTGGATCTGGTCCATCTAAAAATTGGCAGAGAGGGCTTTTGCTGACAGCTTGGTCTCTGACAGATGATCGCAAGAGCAGGTTTGGCGTATCCGGAGTAGAGTGGAGGGTTGTGGTGCTGCATTGCCCTGGGTGCTTGTCACTTTACAGCTCTCTTTGTACCCAGAGAAGCCCTGCTAGAACATACCTCTGCTGCAGGCATAGGACATGTCCTTTCTTCTCCATGACTGCAGGTCTAGGACTCATACCATGCTGGTGATGCCATCTTCTCTATACTCACTTGCATCGGCGATAAGATGACCGGTGGCTGGGAGTGGTGACATTACAGCTGAGGATTCTGAACATCAGGGGAGGCTGCTGCAAGCCCCATAGTAAATAAAGACATCAAGAAGCTGCTTAACTACCTGGCACCATCCCTGGCTGCTAAGAACCCAAGGATCTATAGGCAACACAAGGATTTTCCTTCTGGCTTCAGGCCTACCCATGCTGGGCTTTATAAGGGCCTCTGCAGACCTTTTTCAGTACAGTATCTGCACCAGACAGACTTTCCCTTGGCCAGCTTAGGGAAATTTTATGGCCCCATATGCTAAACATTCAGGGTCTGGAATAGGAAGAAAATCTATCCCATTTTTCCCCTCCCTCCCTCCCCCATAAAGTTGCCTGGAAGAGAAAGGCTGGACTGAGTTTGCTGCACAAATTCCCTGCTTCCCAGGGTGGTTGGAGCCCTTTTATCTGTGCAGCGTTGCACAGGACTGGACACAAGGGATTAGATGGCAAAGTTGTGACCTGTGGCTCTTCAGACACAAAGTGAAACACGTGCTAGACAGACAGATGGAGGAACCACGAGTAAACCTTACTTTTTATGTGGTGTTCAGTGATTTGAGAGGCAAAGCAAAGAGGCTGTGGTCACTGTTGTGTCACGAGAGCGATGAACGGCGTCATTGTTTCTGTTATCTGTGGGCTGCTGGTGACTCTGGGGTGAACACAAGGGCCAGACTTTGCTGGCAAGGCTTGCTGGGTTGTTGTACAGGGGAAAAGGAAGTGGAGGATCTAAAACTAAGACAAAAAGGAGGCCCCAAGCAGGAGTTACTCTCCTGCCTTAGGGTCTGTAACTAAGGCCTTAGATCATGGTGTGTAAGAGAAGAGAAAGCTGAGACTTTCCCCACCTCAGGCTCTTAAGGGCAGAAAGAAAATCTGGTGGTAGAACAGAGCTGGGCCTGAAGTCAGATGCCCACTGGCATTGCTGTTAGCTGCTTGGAGCTAGGATCCTTCCCGCTGCTTTTCAGGAGCTGGTTTGCCATGAGTGGGTATTTATAATCACAGTGACAGTCCTGCAGAATCAGGACTGAAGGTGCCTGGTGTAGCTAACATCAGACCCAATTAAATCAGTTGGGAGTAGGTTGGTATTCTGGCAGTTTAAGCTGAGAGAAAAAAAAAGAGTGAACTCTGGATAAGATGGCCCTGGGCTGACAAGTGCCACTGTTGATGATGAGTGCCAGTCTCCTTACCAGAGAGCCAGGGTCCCTCCTGGCTTCCTGCCCTGATGACACAAGAGGCAGTTTCACCTGACTCTAAAATACTTAGGTGCCTCCTTTCACCTTACAATTTGCACCCTGAACAAATCCTTACAAACCTTAATGCTGGAGCATTGAAAGAGGCTACAGCTGAAGAAGGGTCAAGCAGGATATTGAAATCAGGAGAACTGGGCACCAAAGGCACTGGAAGCATCTTCTCCCCTCAGGGCCAGGCTTGGTGAGACATCCTGGTGGGTAAGAGTCGGTGCAAAGAACCAAAGAAGTGCCTGCCAGCAGAGAGGAATAAAGCAAAGTTATTAACAGCAGTGACCAAGATGGCACTGTGAGGGGACCAGTCTGGCACAAGAGGTGGCCCAGTCAGCTAAAAGGCTATTTAAGAGTGGCCAGGACCATAACCCATCTGGGCGGCTGCTGGGGGAAGATTGATTGAACCTCACAAGGAGTCTCAGTGGCATCGACATGAAAGAGTGGCTGGTGCCCACACGTCATCACCCAGAAACCACCAGGATACCTGCCTGGTTGGGAAGACAGCTCAGTGATTATAATTCCTTTGTGGTACCTCTAATTTAGCTCCTCTTTGTTCGTGCACAAGTGTGCTTGCAGTTTTGATGTCACAATCAGGATGATTCTGCAGAGCGGGCGTTGAAGGAAACCCTCCCCACAGCTATCAAATACACTTGCAATGGAATCCCTGCCAGAAATGATTTCATGGACCTGCCCCAATTCCCACTGAAGTCAAGGGGAGGACAAGCACTGAAGTTGCATGGTCCTGAACAAGCTGTTTCTTGAGTTGAGGGAAATATGTTAAAACTGTTAGCACATAGAGGAGAAGCTGTAAAGGCTCAGCTCAAAAGTCCTGTTGGTAGCACACCTCAGCAAGCATCTAACAGTTGAAATTCTGGTTGTTCTTAGCAAGGGCTGAGCTTTGCCAAGGTCTCACACCACAGATCTGAAGTAGGCCACTCATGAGCATGACCAAATTTGATGTTTAAAAGAGAATAAAAGGATTTTTTTGTCTCTAAATAAGGAATTCTTTCCCTTTTCCCTGAGCCCTGCTGAGGGTAACGTCTGTCTGTCCTCACACCAGACAAGCTGACCATTGAAGCATGGAGCAAACCGGTGCTGTGAAGCCCTTGTTATTTCACAGGACTTTGTCTCGCTGCTGATGAACTAAAGCAGGGCAGACAAGGCGTCTCGTAGCTGCTCTAAGCTTCCTCCCCCTTTACTACTCTTCCTTAGTGAGGATTTCCTACAGTGTGAAACAGGATCAGCCACAGCCTGGGAGACTGGGGTGGGGGAGGGAGCTGCTTTCCTCTCCCTTCCATTTTTTCCACCTCCTGAAAAGAGGTGCTGAGGCTCTTTCAAGCTGAATCCTTCTCCACCCCCTCCTTTACCCGACTCTGATCCCAAACTGAGACCCTTGGGATGTTGCCAAATAAAGAGCTCTCCCATGGCTTAGAGTCTGAAACCAATTAGAAACACCCCCCTCCCTTTCAGGGCTGTGCCTGGGCTGTTCTAGCACTGGGAAGACCCGGACAAGATGACTGCTTCTCTCTCAAAGCATCACCTCCTTCTCCCAGGCAGCTGCTGTCACCTTTTGGGGTGCTTGCTGCCCAGGGAGCTGGGCACTGTGGCTTATCCTGAGACGTTGCAGTGGGGCTGTTGGGATTTTAAGTGACTTGTTTTGCTGTGTTTGTCCCTGGCTGTGGATACTCCTGTGTCTGGTGCTGCTGAAACCTCTGTGGGTTGGGGGAAGGGAAGGACACATGCAGTGTTTTCAGTTGTGGTTCAGAAGTGAAGGAAAATGCTGCAGCATCTTGATGCTGCAGATGTCTGTGCACACTCAGGCATGCTGCCCTGGCTGTGAGGTGAGAGGGACAGTCCCCAACTCCCCCCAGCCCCAAAGGGACAGAGTCCTTGGCTGCGGGGACAAGTGTCCTACGGGCACGGTGAGATCCCAGTCACAGCAGTGTGTTCTGGGGAAGGCTTCCTCTGCTCCCAGCCTCACACCACAGCAGGCAGCCAGGGCTTGCCCAGCTCCCATAAGCTGCAAAGAGCCCTGAAGCTGCCCAGCGGTTCACGGGCGCATCGTTAAAGCGTGTCCTGAAAGGTCATTTTGGACCATTAGCCCACAGAGCTCAGTGGAGCCTATTAACACCAGCAGCCTAGCGTGGTATCTTTTTTTGGCCACAATGTGTATCAGACAGTGGAGAGGAGGAGTCAGTAAACCTCCTGAAGTAGATATATGCACTTCTGGTACCATCTGCTTGTCGCTCTCTCTTTAATCGAAGCATCCTCCCATCAGCCGGTGGGGTGGTGTACTGAGGTGGGATTAGCCACTTGCCCAAGATGATACTGAGGGTCTGTGGCAGTTAGAAGGTCAACAGGTTTGAGCTTTCTCATTTTCATACTGCTTGGGAAACAGCCTAAGCCAGCTTGTGCATTTATCAGTAGGAAGATCCCAGCGGTCCCTTGCAGGGGGCAGGATCAGGTCTTGCAGCTGGTAGGAACGTAAAAGTTCTCCAGGTTAAGTCTTGGCCTTTGCCATCACTAGACTTCTGTCTCACCCACAGCTTTCTGTTTATCATCCCTGTCACAGCAGATAAGGGAATACAGCTCATACAGCCACAGAAGCTGGATAACTCGATTTATTCTGGTACTGGGACAAGCATCCCCTTTTTAAACACACTTTTTCTCTATTTCTTGCAGAACTTTGCCAAAGAATTTGTGATCAGTGACCACAAAGAGCTGGATGAGGATTACATCAAGAACGAGCTGAAGAAAGCAGGGGGGCTAATTATGATGCACAGACTGAGTAACTGCACAAACCTCTTGGCACCATCACCTGGATCTCAAAGGGAGGGGAAAGGCACAACCAACTAACACAACTGAGAGATGAGGCAACTGAAATCCCCAGCTTTCTCTGTGTGCTCCTAAGAACTCCCTTTCTCTGCATACAGTGGACTTCTATTTTCCATTCCATCTCATGAAACATCCCTCTCTGGTTGGTTTTGTTTTGTTTTTTTTTTTTAATTTTTTACTCATTACTCTATGTTCTTGCATCTCTGGAATTTAGGTTTGACTCTGCTTTGGTCCTATTGTGCTCATAGAGGCTTGCCATTGTGTCCTCCTTCATATGCATGCGTGTCTGTGTGTTTTAATTGGGTTCAACCTGGTCTCTGAGGGGAGAAAGTTTAGGAGGAGTGCTGAGCATCCATTATTTTAGTCTTTTTTTTTTTTAAATTTCTTCTCACTGATATTCTTGGGAATCATTTTTTCTGCTGTTCTGTCCTCAGATCAACTTGAGCCAACTTCACTCAAACATCAATTAAATTGTCTAAGCTTAAATGTCCAGCTGAGATGTTTTCTAAGAGCTTAAACAACAAAGCAAAGACAAAAGTTCCACTCTTCATAAACAGGAATAAATTTGCCTTAAACATTGCTTGACAGTTGCTACACTCTGTGCTGCATCTCTACCCCTCCCTCTTAAAAATCAGATCCAACATGATCCAAACATGAGGGGGGTGGTTGTTTTTTGGAGGTATCGTGGCACAGTAAACTGAGGGGCTTAGAAATGTCTGGACACTTGGTCACTATTTTGTGTATGTTGGTCTCTGGGTTTGTATTTGACTTTCCTAATGCTGGGGCTCAGGAGGTGAAACTGAACTGCATAGATTTCCTTTTTAAAACGATGTCTGCAAAAATAGTAGCTGCAGAATCCTAGCAGCCTTCTCTGCCCATGTCCCCCCTGGGTTTTTTTGTAGTTAAACACAACATCTGGAGTTATCTGGGGCCCTGAAGCAGCAAATCATCTTGCTGCTGCATCCAAGGGATGGAGCTAGGCAGCTCTGTCCCAGTTGGGATGAAACATTCAACAGCAGAGGCCCAGAGATAACCTGGGCACAGTTGTTTGGTACCAAACTCTTTGTGTGGGGGGCAAAATCTGGGTTTTATTTTGGTTCCATCGAAGATAACTGTTCCCAGAATGATGTGTAGGGGGAAACTGTGTTGTACTGGGGCCTGGGAGTCAGCACTATCAACCCATTATGGAAATAAATGTTTTTCAAGAACAGTTCTCAGTGACTCTGGTTTTCTTTTACCTTCCCTGCAACAACGAGCCTATATTTAGGAGGTCACTTAATCCTGGGTGTAAGGCTTTGAGCTCTTGCAATCTTGGTGCTATTAGGAGAATTAAACACTGGCTTAAATGTAAAACGATCTCGGTGCCTGCAGCCCTTGTCTACTCTTTGAAAGGCAGAGGTGACCACAGCACACCTGACACAGTTTTTTTGTAGCTCTACATCTAAATTTCCATCACCAAAATGCCAAGTGGGAATTGTAATTAGGTCAGAGAGACTTTCACACCCACGTAAGAATAAATGTAGAGAGGTCAGGAACAGATCTGGGAGAAAGAACGACCCTTTTAGACTGAAGTTTTGCAGCTTCCTGCACCCTCACATGGAGTGTCACAATTCTGGACTCTTCTTACTAGAACTTGCCCCAAAAGAAGGGAAATGGTTTGGTTTTTTTTACAGGACAGCCAGTAGGAACAGGCATAGCTAACAGGAAGGAGCTTTGCAGAGAGCTTGTGATGCTCTGAGGCCTTGTCTTACCAGCTCAGTGACCACGATAAACTTATTTGACAGCTTGTGGGGAACTGAGACAATGATCTTGGTCTGGTCTCCAAGCCTGACAGCAGTATTGCAAGCAATCCATCAGCTGTGGTGTGGGGTTTGATGTGCTGCTCAAGAAAGAGCTCAGCTCAGAGGCACAACGGCTTTCTCGCTGCTCAGAGCCATCTCAGCAAGACACAGCCCAGCGCTTGTGCTGCTCCTGGTACCCTGGCCCCAAGGACGGAGGAAGCGAAGGCATCACCCTGGCTGCTTCAGTTGTTCTGCTGTCTTCAGTCAGCATCAGCCTCCAACGGAGTGTCTAGAGACTTTCCAAATATCCTCTCAAGATTTGTCTCCTCCAGACACCCTCTCCAGGCCTATCTGTCTTGTTCCCTCTTGGACAGCCCCCGCGGGGGCCACGGCAGTGCCCCGCACCCTGGGCTGACTCACCAGGGTGTGTCCTGACTTCTGCAGGGCTTTGAAGTGGGACTCCAGGGTGCTCATACAAGACAGCATCCTGCCTGCCCTCAGTCAGCCTGGCTCACAGATCCCACCTTCCCTCTTCAAGCCACCCTTACGGTGTACCAGCACACGGTCCCGTTTTGACCACAGGAATATCAAGCCTGCACTTGCTAGTACTTGCTACTTGCATAAGCATCATCAGATACATGTGAGAAAAATGAGGAAGAGATGGGATTACTCATTTGCAATAGGACACCAGGATAAATCCTTATGGAAAAAAACAAGCCTAGTGAGTGATACCAGTAACTGAGAATTAGCAGGCTTTGGTTTGGTTTCCAGCCTCAGTTTCATCTTCTGGGCCAGGCTACACAGTGATATCATCTTGCTAATGTTCTGAAGAACTTCCTGGGGCAAAACCACGCTGTGCAAAAGCGCTTGCTGCTGGGTTGGTCTCTGTCCTCACTGGAGTGCAGTTGGGTCAGTTCTGAAAACCCCATTGGGGAGTTCTTGTTTGCACAGTCCTGGTCCTCTAACACCACCAAGTTAATCAAGTCCGTGCTTGTCGAACCCGCAACATGTAAGATTATCTTTGTCACAAAGAATGTCTTGGAAACACAGCCAGCCCTGACCCCAGCCCCAGATGATGAATGTACATCCCAGCTGGCTGCCTTGGGAGCACTTGGGGCAAAATGAGTCTCAAGAATTCAATGCTTCCCTCCCTCTCGTCACTCCTACAAAAGCAATCTGCATCGGACATTACATGGGTTTGTTTTTAAAATGTTGATCATACTCCAGCATTACCAAATGGTCTTTGTGTTCCTCAAGAGAGTGACTTTATCAGTATTAAGTCAAACCCTCCTCACGTCTGCAATGGGAGGGGCTCAGCACGCCTGGTGTAACTCATCCTCTGCTCCACAGGCTGAAACATACCTCTGGGGTCTATTGTTGCCTGGCTGGGGAAGTATTTACCCCACAACATTTGCATGCACTGTCCTTCCGTGATGATGATGATTAAGAACACAAGAGACAACTGACAAAGAATTGAGCAGAACAGAGACTGGGATGCTAAGAGTAAAAGCTAAACCCAATTGTTCGCAGCACATTCAGGATCTCACGCTTGGCACATCACAATAACAGAACACAAATTGGAAATGGTCTCTATTTTGGGACTCTAGGCCTCCTCAGTACCACCCTTCCCAGTGCATTAGTGTGGCTGAATGTCTGCAAGCACCTGATGCTCTAATCAGATATATTGAGACTCTATTATGGGCTGCATTTTGTACCCAGAGTGGTGGAGACAAAGCAGGAATTAAGAACACCCTCCTATTTTTCCTGTAACACTTCTCATCAGGAGCTTTCAGAGCGTTTCAGAGAGATCAGTACGAACCAGACTGCACAGTGGGTCCCGGAGCACAGTGCCCTTGTGTAGGAAAGGGCCGTTCAGGGTGGAATCAAAGCAGAAAGAGCAGCCTGTGTGTTACAGGGCCCCCAGCCCAGACTGCCGAGTCAGCCTCTTAACACAGGCATTCCTCACCTTATCAGAGCGATGCTGATAACACCGTGCTGGGATTTAAGCTGAGGACTGTAGGAGAAGGGGCTTTTCTTTTCCATTTTTACTATATTTTCTTAATAAATCCAATGCCCTGTTTTGGGTCTGCTTGGTATTCACAGCCTGTTTTCTCCTTTATCAGCCCTTCTGTCAGGCTTTGAAGACCTGCTGCTGCACAGAGGCTCACAGGGGCTGTGATACAGGAGCCTGCGGCATCCCTCACGCCACAGCTCAGCAGGGGCTTTGCCGTATGCCAGGGCTGGGGGCCGGAGAGGCTCTGCTTTGCCCCTGACAAAGCCAGGGAGAGCGTTGATGACAGCACGCCGGGGGCTGCGTCTAGCATGGAACAGATTGAAGCGGTTCAATAGCTGCTTTATATTTGGCATCGCCAAAGGATCGTCTATTCCTCCGCACGCAGCAGATAGGAAGCAGCATCCACGTTTCGAAGGGAGGGAGCAGCAGAGCGGGTGAAACGTCACCCAGAATCTTCTTGATTAATACAAAGAGTCAGACAGAGCAGATGATTTTAGCAGGCTCAGACTGGGGGGAGAGGGTTACACTGTGCAGTCAGATAGCAGTAAGGGATGGAGCTCATGGGTGACCCCCCCAAAGCATGCTTAGGAGGCCGTGGTAGCCATCAAGGAGAGGAAGGCTGGGTGCTCAGGGGTGAAGTTCGGTTCAAGCACAGGAGGCACAGAGGCTGCTCCGGGCTCTGGTGCATCAATGGCAAGATCTCGTGGGCCTGTGCAGAATAGAAGCCAGCTGAACCCGGCAACCCTGGCCACACTGAGCAGCCTGCCGGCATGGCCTGCCTGTGTTTTTATAGCCTGCTGGCCCCAAGGGTGCATAATGCCAGATTACTGCCTGGTGCTAAGCAGGCTCTGCCTGCGAACCCCCCGGGGTGATCTAATCTCTCTGGCTAGAACTGCTGCAGCTAGTTAGCAAGGGGAGGAGGTACAGAGAGGGGTGAAGGGTGAAGATATTTTGTGTGTTACAGGGTGAGTGTAGCTCAGCCCCACGGCACAGCACAAGAAGGGACATTGTTTAACCGCCGCCAACACACGCGCTATGAGCTGTGTTCCAGGGTGGTGACAGCAGCTCGTTTTACTGCCTCGGCCCCAGCAGATGTATTTCCGCTCACCCCTGGCACTGCATCTCTTACAGTCGTGGTGGTGTTTGGGGGGGCTGGAGGCAGGGAATGGGGGGATCTTTCCCAGGTTTCCATGGGCTTGTGGTGTATCTCTGACCCAGCTGTGAAGCCGGACATCCTCCACCCCCAAACCTCAGACTTTTGGGACCTCTCTGGTGTGTAACGGGGCAATGTGTTACTGCAGTCCCCATCTAAGGCCTGGCTTTATGGCTCAGCAAAGCAAAATGCTCAAAGAGGTGGTTTAATTCAGCCAGATGAACTGTGTGTTGCTTGGTGGGAATGAGTGCAATACAAGAGCAGCCACAGCCCGCTCAGGCCTTGGTCCCTAGCCTAGCACAGTCTTTCCTAGTGTGGTTTGCAACTATGAGGTGAGGTGATCCATCTGCTGAAGACATGAGCTCTCCAGCGTTCAGACAACTATTTCTGGCCTGGAGTAGCTCATGTTGCTCATTTTCCATCAACTGATGGATTTGCCAAAGTGCATCAGGCCTGGGAACACAGAGGACCCTTCCAAGATACTTCACCTCTCTCCCTCCTCCATCACAATGTCCAATACAGGTTTTCATTAACCTTAGGACATCTTCAGAAAGAAAATGCATTTCCATGTAAACGCAGCTGAAGGGGAACAAACAGCATCTGTTCTGCAAATATTAAATGCAGGCAGTAGATGAATAGACTTATCTCCTTTATCATGATTAGCCCCATCTCTGCCTTGTAATTTTGGCCTATCACTCAACAGAAACTGTAATCAGGATGTAATACATCCTATTGGCAAATTACACTGATGCAGCTGTTCCAGGCAGCAGCTGAACCCGTTGGCAATTTAAACTGGGGTTTATTACACCCAGGGCAAGACACCAGTAAGTGTATTAGTGACATGATTTAAAAATAATAAGAGCTCAGTCTTGTCCTGCTGAAGTTAACGCTGACACTGGTGTTGGGGGGAGGAAGCGCTTTGCCAAAAGCAGGATTCAAAGAGGTCTCAGGGTTGTCCTCAGCCAAGCCAGAGACTTGGAGAGCAGAGGGGCTGTGCTGAGATGGCCCCGGGTGGAAGTGCAAATGCTGCCCCCTCATACTGACTTCTGGGTTACTAGGCACCAGGGAAGGTTTCATGTGAGGGAACACATGAAATCCAGCTACAGAGAAGATGTAAAGCATGTGCTGTGCCAAAGTCTGGATTTTCAGTTCTCTTCCATCTGGAATGTAGCAAAGAAGGGTGCATCATCTTATCAAAGAGCACGAAAAGCCTATTTAAAATGCAATTGCAGTGTTTCAACTCTCCTGAGTTCCAAAGAAAGAACAAAAGCTGTCACCATTCTTGGGAGCAGAAATCCTGCAAAAGCCCCTAAAGTTTTATGCAAAAAATTACCAGCAGTTTTTTTGAGAAAAGGAATCCTAACTCTTTACCCCAAGATGATAGTCACATTATAACAACAAATTGTTATCCCTAGGCTATTAAAAGCAGTTCAAAATAACTAGTAGGTCTAGAAAGAAGTGCTATACTCTCTTCTAGATGAAAAGTGATGCTTGTCTACATTGCAGTGGAAGGGTTGCAGTACATGGATCAATGTATCAGCATCTGCTGTGCTACCTAGACAGACAGCTGTTTGCAGCATCCTCGAGTTGGTTGTCACCAGAGGCCACAGGCTGTTTGAAAATGTTTCTTTTTTTTCCTCCCCAAACACCGTTATTTCAGGTGGAATTACAGGGTTAACAAAAAACTTTTCAGACAGAATCACAAAAACCTTTTAAAGTCAGGAATAAGCCCTCTTCTCTTCCCTTTTCCAGGAAGCATCTTGTACCTAGCTGTATCTTCCTTCTAACACACTTAGGCAAGCTTTCTGGAGAATCCTTAAGCTTCCAGCATCACACTGCCACTGGGTTAATATGGATGCAATTATGGAGTGATTTGAGAGAGAATCTCAGTCATGATCTGCACAGAACAGTAAATCTTACAGCAGAGCTGTAAATCAGAAACACTACAACATTTATTATCTTCATCTTCCTTATTTAAAAGCTAGAACCTGTCAGATGAAACCATAAATCTGCTCGATGGCCCTCCTTCAGTGGGGCTCTGAGTATTCCAGTTCATCTTTGTTTCAGAAAACTCCCTGCCAACATTTCATTCTCCCCTCACGCTGATACTTAATGCCTTAAGTGCTTGGAAAGATAAACACTGGCTTTAAGCAGTGCAATCTCATGAGCAGTTTATCTGAGGATTATTACACGAGTGCATGGAGGAGTCAGTCATAAACTGAGCACATTTTGTGCCTCAGCTGGTGATTTAACTGCAGTGAATGGGATGACAGATTCCAAGAAGAATCACAGACCTGGGACAGAGAGGAGATTCAGGACCTGAAAGGGGCTTATAAACAGGAGGGGAATCAACTTTTTGAAAGGGTAAATAGTGTCAGGACAAGGTGGAATGGATTAAAGCTAAAGGAGGGAAGGTTGAGATTAGATATAGGAGGGAAGTTTTTTTACAGAGAGAGTGGTGAGGGGCTGGAACAGGCTGCCCAGAGAGGGGGTGGGTGTCCCATCCCTGGGGGTGTTGAAGGCCAGGTTGGATGGGGCCCTGGGCAACCTTGTCTAGATCAGGCCTGGAGGTTGGTGGCCCTGCCTGTGGTGGGGGGTTGGAACTTTGTGATCCTTGGGGTCCCTTCCAAGCCAGACCATTCTATGATTCTATGAGCTAATAAATATCATCCAATTAACAAAACCTACTGGGATGGGGCATCAAACTATATAAATGGGAACCACACTACCTGGTGCTGGGGTGGGAAGAGAGCAGACAGTGTTTTGCCAGGGGGTGAACTGGTGTCTCATAGCTGAGCACAGCATGAGAGAACAAGAATCAGCAGCTGGAGACAGACAAACTGAAAGAACAAAGCAGGGACACGTTTTTGTGAGGGAAGGAGTTTAACCTCTGCAAGAAGTCACAGCAATCGACTGATTCACAGGTTCTTTGCACAGAGCAGGAGTGCTCTCTTGCTGGAATAGATGCTTGAATGAAACACCAATTACTGAGCTCAGCAAACAGGGGGAAGACAATTGTCTGCTGTGCAGGGATGATTAGATTTAGCTCAAGCTTCAAGCACCTTCACTCTCTCAGGTACTGTAATACAAGTACATCTCCACTGAACTCAGATGCATTTGTAGTCACAAGGCATGAATGAGCCAGCTCTACCCCAGAGCAGATGACAGCACAGATAACCCCAATGGTAACACCTTAAAGTGTTACAGCTGGATCCAGAGACAAGACTTGTCTCACAGGGCTGTGAGGTCTCAGCCTTAGATAAGAACACACAAGCCCATGTTTGTAAGTGCTTTTTGCCTTTCAGCACCATTTTGAATAGATTAAGTTGTCTGAAGCAGGGTTTATAACTTGTGCCAAATGCTACTTCCAGCACAGACAGAGAAGCTGAAGCCTTCCAGTGGGAAAAGAATATCAGAGTTGATGTGGAATTAAATTAAACCATCACAAGCTCATCCTCTTAAATCCAAACCAGGCAAGAAACCAAGAAACTTTGGGTTTAGTGCATGTTGGCCCAAAATTTTAACAAGAGCCTGAGTGACATGCTGGGATAGAAACATAAAGGGAGATTAAAACAAGGTATGGAAGCAATCACTGCCCCCACCATCTGCTCTGCCCCCCTGGGAAATGCTGCCAGCCCAGACAGCCACCTCTGAACCCACCTGCAGATCTCAGAGTTTTCCTCCCAGCAGATTAATAGAAACTGAAAGCCTCTGAACAAGATAACCAGCAAGGAGACACAAAGCCTTCATTTAACCCAAAGCTCAAAGGTCCACAATGGTCATTTGCTCAAGGTGGGAGGGCACAATATGCTCAAAGAGTCAACCAAAAGCAGTGAAATGCTGCTCAAGTTTGTGCCTTCTCTGTTCAAGCGTTTAACCACTCCCAGCAAGTTGATCACACAGTTTGGAGCAAGAACCTTATTCACTGAGCCCTCACTAAAGTTATTTCACATAGCAAATCCTGCACAAAATGAGAATTATTTGATCCTAAAGAGAAGTCAGAAGAGTCCTGTTAGAGCAACTGCCAATTAATTATTGCCCTATCCCTCATATAAAAGCTTCCTGGCAGAATGAAAAGCTGGAGAGGGGTTTTTTTTTGGCAAGTTTTAAAATCTGTTTAAGTGGGAAAAGCCCCCATTTTGTGGTCACCAGCTTGCAAACACCCCACAGGGGCCAAAATTCTCCTGGGCTTTAGCTTTATTGGAAATGCAAATCACAACAACAAAACTTCCTTCCCAAGCTGAACTGCTCCTTGAGGTTTGCTCCCTGGTGACACTTCTGTGCCAGGCTGCAATTTCTCTCTTTTATTTGGTTGCAGTTTGTAAAAACCAATCTGCAAGTGTGATCCAGCAGTAATTGCATTCTTCCTTCACACAGGGTTTAGGATTTGAATTGAGCATAGCTCTGTGTTTACAAGCAGGTTGTGAGGGTTACTCCCCAGTTACAAGTTGCCTCCCCAAATATACACAGATAATTCTTCTGAATTGACATTTTGCTACATTATTTATGCTGACAGATGTAAAGGCAAGAACACACTTGAGTGAAAACTGGTACTGATTTTGGTTTGGGAATATATTTTCCTAATGAAAAACACATTAGAGGCAAGGATATTTTCAAACTGACTGGCATGTTAATTTGAAACAAAAGATAGGCTTTTTTTTTTTTTTGCTGAAAGGATTCCATAAGATTCACACATACTTGGGAAAACAAAAGACCTTTTCTCTGTGTGTGAAAATCGACCCATGGCTGGACCAAGAAAATCCAAGCTAACAAACAAATCTGCAACTGTGATGGATCATCTGGGGACTTCTTTACTATGTAGGTTCTTGACCATTCATAGCAGTGATTTTTGAAATTCTTTGCCTTTGAAAGGTTCTTTGTGAAGGAAATGTGGTTCAGATTGAAGCAGGGATATGGGAGCTGAAATAGGAACAGAGTCACAGGGCACTTTGCATCTTCTGAGCGGGACAGACCGATACAAATCAGGGAGAGGCCAGAAGTTCAGTGCTCAAATCCACAGCCAGGTTTGACTTCCAGCTCTCTTTCAAGGGAAGAGGGAAAGCACCTTCACCTTGTATGTTCAGTGTCAGTTTAGTAACCACTGGACACACAGAAAGGACCAGAGAGCTCCTTCTCCAGCAGGATTGCTGTATGAGATGGGTTCAGGATAAACCTCCATGAAGCCCTGAAAAGATCTGAGGGATCAGAGAGGACTCAGACAGTCCCAGGTCCCTCCAGTATCTTCTAGGACAGAACCAGTGAACTCTTACCTATCTCATCACACCCTTACAGACTGCCTGTGACTGGACCACAGGTTGCTGCAGCAAATAATAAATGTAAATCCACAATTGCTCCATGCAAGTAAGTTGCAGTGATGTCTCTTACCTTTGTCCTGCCTGACACAAGCTCTGCTTGTTGCCCCATATTTCACAGGGTACCTCACTATCCCACTTCTACAGAACAAACACCTTTTCCACTTTTCCAGGCTTTCTCTGATCCAGATCCTGTTTCAACAGGTACAAATGCAGTGTGCTAAAAGCATCACCAAAGAAAACGTCTTCCATATAGTAAGAGGATTCTGTGTCACCCTCACACTTTTCCAGAGAGAAAGATGATGTTCATTTCTGCAATGAAATACAGAAGAAAGGGTAAAGATCCTTTGCCACAGGACACCTGGTCCTTCCCTCTGTTCTTGTTGATTAAATGGAAAGAGGAAAAAAAACAACCAGGCTCAGACCTGTGATTTCTTTATGGTGCATTCCAAGCTCTGTGCTGGATTCAGCTATGTGAATTACTGAGCTACATCTGTTAAAGAACACTGTCCAGGTAAAAATCAGCATCTACTGGCTCCTGCTTAGCTGAAATCAACAGGCTTTTTGCCCTCAATTTTTAGAGACCCAGGCACAGAGATTTTGCTGTTATGTGTAAGGGTAAAAAATTTGGATGGGCAGACAGATACAACATCACCTGTATAACCTACAGCCAAAGCTTTTCAGCCTTGAGCAAGACCATGCTCTTAATTAAGTATAAAAAAAGAAGGATAGCTTGATTCAGAAGTAAATACTATCTTTCCTCTACCTCCTCTCACACCAGAAGGTACAGTTGGTTTCACCATAATAAATCCAGCACACAGAGCATCAGGCATACATCTGTGATGGTGCAGAGCTTCCCCAGGATGCTGGTTAAAAACAAGATCAGATTGATCTATAGCACAGGGCCAGGTGTCCTGAACTAGTTTTCAAGCAGCGAGTGCTACAGGAAAGCTGTCTGGAGCTTGGGCACCATGCTGGGTTTCTGTTAAATTTAAATGGTGTTTTCTCAGCAAGATCACTGAGCCAAGATGTTTTACTTGATGAGCTCAGGAAGAAACTATCCCTAAGAAGAATGTATTCTGGTGCTCTGACAGCTTCATTGCTGCAGCACCAGTTGCATTTTCACACCTTCCTTTGGATGTGATGGCTTTATGTTGACTTAAGGAGCAGCTGAATATTGACAGTGGGTCATCTCCACTGGTGTGATTGCTCTAGTAGCTTTAATCTCCAATTTGATATTGTTCCTTGAAAAGTATCCTATGTGATGAAGTAGTTTTTCAGGATAACTTCAGGAAGTATAAGTAAGGAGATGGTTTTGTGTTCTTCAGTCACTAGAAGAAAGGCTTTAAAGAAGAGCAATACTTTCTAGAAGTTTGCTTCCTACCTGTTGATAAAGGAGAGGATGTGCAGAATCCCTTATTTCCTTCCCACCAGGACATTTCAGTGCATCACAGGACAACACAGACTGGATGACCTTCCTGTCTAGTTTGCATTTCCTTTAGCTCACCCATGGTTCAGTGGAGAGAGGTATCTGATTTCAAAGGGAACGATCAGGGAATCTAAACTAGCAGTTACCTTTTCTCTAGCTTCAGTGCTTGGGATAACCTGTTTGGACATTGATATGGTTAGGGATTGGGTCATTCCCCCCATACTGTTGAAGACACATCTGAAAACCAAGTTTTCAATGCAGTTCATCCAAAGGAAATAATCATTCTCTCTCAAATCAATAAGCAATGTGCAGTTTCATCAGGAATGTCCTTGATGGCCATTTACTCAAGTGCTCTCTCCATAACACAAAACAAGCTTTGGCAAAGATACACCCTCAGGCCATGGAAGCAAACTGAACTGTTAAAGGTACACCCTCTTCACCAGCAGACACATGCTGCCCTGGGAGTCAAGCTGCCCTGTATATGCAAACACTGCCACCTCACCTCACCTTGGGTATCTTCTAAGCACCAAGGAAAGGATTCAGTCCTTAGTACAACATAAATCTACAGCAGCCTGGATTTAAAAGGGAAACTTCCACACCACACTGAGCTGGGGCTACATAACCAGGAATTTGTCTCTAGATGTTTGTATCAGCCATCCCATATTGTACGTTAGATGGTTAGGAGTGGGTGGAGCAGGTCAGGGATGGAGCGTTGACTGCAAGGCTGGGATCACACATTCATAGAATCCCAGCCTGGTCTGGGTTGGAAGGGACCCCAAGGGTCACAGAGCTCCAACCCCCTGACACAGGCAGGGACACCAACCTCCAGGCCTGGAGCTACACAAGGTTGCCCAGGGCCCCAGCCAACCTGGCCTTCAACACCCCCAGGGACGGGGCACCCACCCCCTCTCTGGGCAGCCAGTTCCACATTCCTGGGAGGAGGGACTGCTTTGCTAGTGCTGTACAATGCCTGAAACTACACACACCTTGCACATGAGCAGACTACAAGATGCTTCCAAAGCTGGTGTGTGTTTTCAGTGGAAGACACATTAATAGTGACATGCAAACAACCCTGACAAGGCAGTGAAGTGTGTTAGGAAAAAAAAACCTGACCACAAGAGCATCACCAAAGATGATCAAGCAGAAGATGAAGAGACTGTCCACTGGTCTAGGAAGTTTCACATTAACATTTATGAACAAGAATCCATTTTCTCCCTCACTGAAGCATTTTCCCTCCTCTGTTTTCAGAGCACTCCAGAGTGCTCAGATAAAACAACTCTGTAAACTCAATCTCAGCAGGAAACTATTTAATAAGAAACTTTTAAAGATTCTTTTTTTCCTACAAAGGTGGAAATAATGCAGTACTCTACCATCCTTCTCACCAAAAAAATAAGCCAGTGTCAGAGAAGTTAGATGTGGAAAAACCCTTTCCATTCCTGCAGGATACAGGACCCCAGACCATCTGCCCAAAACACATGTGACAGCAGCGTGGCTGTGGCGTGTGATATATGATTATGGCCATCACTGAGACCCATCTGGAGATCCCTGAATTTCATTATTCTGCTCCATGTAATCACCACTGACCCTGCAAAGTCCTTGTACCTACTTGGATCTGTCTGAGAGTGGTTTCAACTTGTGGCTGGTAAAGGGCCACAACAAGGGCCTGTGCTACAGCCATTGTTTGCCCTCCTGCACCTCCTGATGGAGGTAGCAAAGGTAAATAATAGAGGAAGTGGCTTTATCTGCTCCAGTTTAACAGAAAATCCTCCCTATCACTGTATCCTCATGTGTCCAAACACACTTCTCTCTCCAGTGGGCCTGACTGCAATATAACTTGCCAATCCAACACGAATTTCAGTTTCCTGCTGGTTCCTGGGAAGGCTGCAGTTTGAGGGCTGAGGCTTGCTTTGGGACTGTCAGATGATTTAACTTTGCTCGACCACAGGCAGTGGTAGGGGTGCTTGACTTCTCCAGCTGACTGAGAATTGTCTGGCTCCCTATCTTCCTCTGAAGTGAGCCAGCAGCAGAACCATGTGTGTCAGCCTGCAGTGCTGACACTGGCACAGGTTGTGTTTTACTCTGTTCTATGGAGGACTGTCCTTGCTTGTGTGAGGCACTTTGGCAGTCACATTGTCTATTTGCTGTCTTTGTCCTATAACTGCTGAGCACATTTTCTCCAGCCTTCAGAGCTGCTTTTGTGAGAATTCAAGGAGAGCCATTCTGGCAGGTGTTTCTGCCCCTTGAGGGAAAGGAGCATCCCACTTGTGTGCAAGGGCCAAGCATGCTGGACTTTCCTGAGCCTTGGTTCTCCTGTCCTCCTTACTTCAGCTGTGACTTACACCAAAATCAACTCCCCAACAAATCCCACAGGCTGTTGTTTGCCACTTATGACATGCTCTGGTCTCCCTTTTCAACCAGTTGAAGAACAATCTGAGCACTTGGTCCTTCCCAGCTTTTGTTGTGTTAGGCAGTCACCTTTCCTCATGCACTCAGGAGCCATCTCAGTCATGTCTATCTCCAGACACTAGCCATTTCCCTGGCTGCTCAGACTTTCCCAGTTTCACCCCATGCTAAAAAAAAAAAAACAGGGAAAAGAATGCTACAGATCTGTGGGAAATAAAAACACCCTGACATTTTGTGTCTTCCACTTAAAAATGACCAAAGGCATTGGCAAAGGGTAAGAAAACCACTTTGGCTTACAGTCTTCTGCACATTACAAGGAGGCCAAGAGGCATTTTCTGTGTCTCTGAAGTGGCCTGCACTGATGAACTGCTACTGAGATAACGACTGATTCCCTGAAAGATGATGAGGGAGGGTAAAGATGGTGAAGGAGTGCTGGGAAGGAGAGTACAAGACAACTAAGCCCTATGGATTTGGCAAGTGAGACACTGCCCATCACTTTGCCTTTTCAGCATGTTAAGTATCAGCCAGTTTCTTTTTCAGATGGTGCTTCAGAGACACAGTCAAACAGCAAATCACCACAGTCAGCTTCCTCATCACCTCAACATCCTGCATTCCCCAGCCCTGCTGTTACAGCAGGCTGATCTCATGGGCATAAACATGAATTTGAATTCCAGGATGCCTGGACAGGAGAATCCTCTGTGCTTATTCTTTTCCAACTCCACTTCCTGGCATGATGCTGTGCTGTGGTTTGAGAGGAGATCTTCACAAGTTACAGGAAAGAAAGTTGTGAGCAAATGAAACAGGCTGAGAAAGATGGCAGTGTTCATCCTGGAGAGAGGTGGCTCTGGGGAGACCTTACAGCATCTTTTAGTACTAAAAGTGGCTACAGGAATCCTGGGGAGGGACTGTTTATCAGCAAGTGCAGCAATAGGAGAAGGGGTAATGGCCTTAAGCTGAAGGAGGGAGATTTAAATGAGATGAGGCAGAAATCCTTTCCTGTGAGGGTGGTGAGGCCCTGACACTGGGTGCCCAGAGAAGCTGTGGATGCCCCCTCCTCTCCCTGGCTGTGGCTCCCTCCTCTCCCTGGCTGTGTCCATGGCCAGGTTGGACGGGGTTTTGGGCACACTAGTCTGAAAGAGGATTGGAACTAGATGATCTTTGAGGTCCAACCCAAACCCATCTGTGATTCTGTTTCTATTATACAAGAGGAAAATTTAAGAGCAGTGACACACTGGAACAGAGAGCCAGAGATTCTAAGGAATCTCAGTTCTTACAGAACTTAAAACTTTGTGAGGCCAAGGTCCTCCACAACTGATCTAACTCAGAAATCAGCTCTGCTTTGAGCAGGAGATTGGACCACATGGTCCCTTCCAACCTCAGTTCTTCTATAAGGCTGTAATTCCACACGTGTTTTGTTCTAAACTGAAAGCACCACAGAAAGTTGTGATGGTTCCAGCAAAGGATTTTCACACAACCAAACCATTTTGTATTGCTTTCATTACAACATTTGTGTATGTAGAAAGACCTGTAGGGAGTTGTGCCTTAACAGTGGCACTTCATTTACTGTCATTTCTTCAAAAAGCAATAAATATCACATGAAAAAGATTAAACAAGTCAACTTATCTTTGTCTTCAGTGTCAAATGGATTTGACTTCTTCCTGGGGGAGGTTTTAGTTTTGCAAAACCAGCACGTTCCAAGGAATTTTTGTCCCATAGGAAAATTTATCTACTCACATCCTGCAATTGTTGTGTTTTTCAGTTGGAAAAGACCTCAAGTTTGATCAGTTCAGCTTTCCTATTCTGATTTACATTTATTCCCAACAGGAAGACACATCTGTCAACAACAGAGTGTTCTGCTGGTAACCAGAAACCTAATCCAACCTGGAACAGCTTTTTCTAGCACGTTGCAAGAGTGGGAAATGGGCATTTTGGTCAAATTAGAGGTATTAACATGAGTGGATTTCACCTAGGCATTGTTGAATTGCCATGGCAATTATCTCCATGGAGATTTTTAAAATATTGATTCCAGGGTTTAATGGTAAATGTTTCCACTATTGATCAGAGACTCATCTGGAGACCCCCAGATCCGTGTACCTTAGGGGCCCTGGGTTTCAAGGGAAGTAGAATTAGCTTGGATGCAATTTTGATTTTACATTCCTGACTTCTTGCAGGAACTGGTTGAAGTTCACTTTAATCCACAGTTTTCATTCAGCATGTAAATTTCAATTATTCCATTTACTTTACTCAAAAGATGATGACAAGGAATTCACAGGGTGGCTCAGAATTTCTGCAGCTGTTAGTATTCAGTGTAAACATCTCTGAAATACTGAAGATTAAGAATATTGTAAAGAGTCTTTTAAAACACAGGCTTTCAAATTGCAATTTGCAGACACCTGGGATTCCAAGGACCACTTCTAAAGGATCTACATTAAGAAATCACATTGTTAGTAGGCTTAGATTCACTCTTCAGGGGCCACACAAGAAACAGCAAGCCTGCAGCTCAAGAAATTGCTAAACACCACTGCATGGAACAGATTTGCAGCTCAGTATGTGAGTAGCATGTGTCTCATTTCTCTGAGGGATGATTTATTTCACAACAATCCATCAAGGAGGGAGGAAGATCCCATCACTCCAGTGTGGGAAGAAGCCAACTCTGATTCTATTTTTGCTGCTGTTGCCACTAAGCTATTGTCTGACTCTGGGCACGTTGTTTCCTTCCCTTTCTCTGTGCTTCTGTGAGTCTTGCCTTTCAGAATAGGATTTCTCCAGGCTAAGGGCTGCAGCTTATTATGTATTTATATAAAGACTGAACACAACAGAGCCTCACTCCTGACTAAAGCCTTAACCACCCAAACGTTTCTGTAATCTTCCCTAGCATAGCAATTCCATTTGCCTTGTTTAAAGAAGAAATATACCTTGATTGTCAGTATTTTACATGCCCAGGGAACATTCTTCTTTTTTTCCTGCCTCTCTAATTTTGCTTTAGTGCCAGGGATCCAACTATCCAGGAGTTCTGTGACTTATGGACTCCAAGAAATAGAACAAGCATCTTTGCTTTGTGCACTTTCATTCTGTTTGCTTTTAGAGAGGTTTTTAATTATTATTATTAACAGAAAGAGTCAGCAGTAATAACTATCTGCCTGGAGACTCTGCCTCCCAGCAGAACAAAATACCCCACGTGGTTCAGAGCATCGCTGCTGTGACCTGGGAAAGTCCAAAGTCCGATCCCTGGAGCTCTCCTCTGTGGGTTCTGGCAGCAGGAGAAGCCTTGGGCTGCACTATCTTGCATGGTTAGAGCACCAACTGTGCAAGGAAGCAACAGGCCATATCACTAATGAAGAGATTACTGTTTTTCCCTTCCAGCACAGATGATATTTAACAGCTATAAAGACAAAATAGCTGTCCTGAAGGACAAGTTACAAACATCACAGCTCAGAAAGGACCCTGAACACATCAGTCCAAGCCCTTCAGCTTTGTAAACATCCCTGTTCAGTCTCCATCAGGGAAGACCTGCAGGAACACTACAGTAAACTGCTTCAGATCTCTATGGCTGATGATGGACTGAGCTCACTGTAAAACAACTCTTTCTGGGAAGCCTCTCCCTTGTTTACTGCAATTCCTTGTTTTCTGGAAGGGACTGTAGGACTGTTCTGGCTATTTTGAGTGTGACCTCAGATCTCTTCATTGTTATTTCTATCACCAGGTGGATTTAGCAGCATGGGCAAGGGACCACAAAGAAACATTCCCAGTTGGTGTCAACTGTTCACCTGGCACTTGTGATGCACAGTGAAGTTACTCCTGGAGTCAAAGCACCCAGACAGAAATGGGGAATAAAGCTTCATTACACAGTAACGTGCATCAGACAAGAGGTGTCTTGGTGAAGTGCTGAAAGCAGATGCACAGATGGCTTCAGGCCACAAAAACATCCAAAGAAACTCAAGTAAATTTGGAATCAGGGGTCAATTCTTTTCCTCAATAGAAACTCAGCTTGGAACAGCTACTTGCTTTCCATGGAAGTCTAATTTATTTCCTTAAAATCAGATGCTATTAGCCAAAGGACTTCATTAAATTAATCACCTTGATTTGCTAAGCTTTTCCTTGCTGTGACAAAGTATTTAAACTATTGCAGGCCTGACCACTTGAGTCTTTTACAACCAGTGCATGTTGGGCAGGGACCAGCTTAGGAAACCTTCACGTGATGGACTGGGGAGGGACAGCTCGTTACACCAGCCACAGCTGGAACAGTTCACATCTGCTTTCTCCTTTGGGGATATCTCATCAGATTAAGCCTTTCCAGTGCTTAAGGAAGAATTCTCTGCAGCAATTTCCCTGTGAAACTTTGCTCACTTTTCTAATGAAAGGACCAGGAGACACAGCTACCCCAACCTTCTCCAAGTGCTTCTGAAAAAACACTGGTTTATTTTTCAAGCATCTTCCCACACATCTGGACCAAGGCCCTGGCTCTGACATCACTAATACCAGACCCCCACTCAGGAAAACACTTCTGATGTGGGTCAGACATCAGCACATGATCGTATGGAGAAGTAGCTGGAGTGCACAACAAAGGGCTGGCACTAAATTTCCCCTGGCTAGGAGAGGCCAGAACATTTCTGATAGAGTAAAAATATTGGAGCAGAAGATGCCTTATCTAGGAGGGAGTCTTCTGTTCCAACATAAGCTTGCCATAGTTTTATAATACATTTCAGTAGGCAAGTCTGCTTACTCTGCATCAGTGCTCTGTGTGATGTGACTCTGTGGCATGACTTCTCTGAGCTGACACAAGGAGCCCTTAAGCTGGATTTATTGTATTGTTGAATAATGAACTCAGGGTTTTGTAAGAGAAGTGAGCTGCAGCCAAACACCAGAGACCTTAACACAATGTACAAATGGAACCTTGGCCATACTGAAGTCAACAGCAAAACTCTATTTTTTGGGAGACAAAAACACTCACTGAAGTGTGAACTGTCTGAAGGAACACATGAACAGATTTCAGTGAGGCTAGAATTTCTGGCCTGAGTCTCTGAGGAGAGGAATGAGGAATATGCATTCTCTCAGAATGGAGAGCCCATCCCAGCCTTCATCTGGGAAGGGGGGCTGGAAGAGACTCACACCAGGATCTGGAGCATCCTAAACACATTCCAATGCACCTGCTTCACCAACAAAGCCACTACTGCTGCTACATTTACCCTGGTTGAAGCATTAGCTAGGAAATTCTAAAGTGACCTTTGTTTTGGAGATGTCTGAGTCTCCTCTCTCTCTCCAGTTGTCCTTCCAGCCAGTGACCAAGTAGTCTGAGCTGGATAAAAACCATCTGTCCCTCAGATTCTTCTCCTAGGCATTTTGAAAAGCTCAAGATCCATTCTACTGCAGAATGGAAATATTTTGGAAGAGGAAATGTAATGTGGCTTTTATATAACTGCAGGAGGCAGAAAGCATCCCCACTCAGACCCAACCAAAGCTTTCATGAATATTGACATCACAGAATCACAGAATGGCATGGGTTGGGATTGACCCCAAGGGTCACAGAGCTCCAACCCCCTGCCACAGGCAGGGCCACCAACCTCAGGCCGGATCTACACAAGGTTGCCCAGGGCCCCAGCCAACCTGGCCTTGAACACTTCCAGGGATGGGGCATCCACCACCTCTCTGGGCAGCCTGTTCCAGCATCTCACTACTCTCTCTGTAAAAACCTTCCCCCTAATATCTAACCTAACCCTTCCCTCCTTCAGCTTCACTCCATCCCCCTTGTCCTGCCATTTTCTACCCTTTTAAAGAGTTGATTCTCCTCCTCTTTTTATGCTCCTTTCAGGGACTGGCAGGCTGCAATGAGGTCCCCCCGCAGCCTTCTCTTCTCCAGGCTGAACAAGCCCAGCTCCCTCAGCCTCTCCTCGCAGGGGAGCTGCTCCAGCCCTCTAATCATCCTCGTGGCTCCTCTGACCCCTCTCCAACAGTCCCATATCTTTCTTGTATTAGGGCCCCAGCTCTGGACACAGGACTCCAGCTGGAGCCTCACGGGCAGAGTAGAGAGGGACAATCCCCTCCCTGTCCCTGCTGCCACCCCTCTGCTGATGGAGACCAGGATCCCATTGGCCTTCCAAGCTGCAAGAGCCACTGCTGGCTCAGGGGAAGTTTCTCCTCTACCAGAATCCCCAGGTCCTTCTCAGCAGGGCTGCTCTCCAGGAGCTCTTCTCCCAGGCTGTATCTATGGCTGGGATTCCTCCAGCCCAAGTGCAACACCTGACACTTGGCAGTGTTGAACCTCACTAGGTTCACCCAGTTCCACCTTTCCAGCCTGTCAAGATCCCTCTGGATGGCTTCCTTTCCTTCTGTGGTGTCACCCACACCACCCAGCTTAGCGTCATCCGCAATCTTGCTGAGGCTGCACTCAATCCCATCATCGATCTCATTGATGATGTCACCCTTCACAAACCTTCTATTGTCAAATTTTCAAAGCCACTAAACCAGCTGAGTTCCTCTTTAATGCTACTTTGATTGAACCATGGATTTTCTTTCAAACAATAAATGATCTTAGCTAGAAAGTCATTTGCATTGGTAGAGTGTACAGTTGACTCAAAGACAATTACAGACTACAATGCAGAAACCCTTTGCCTACTGGAAGGAGACTATTACAAAAAGAATAAAGAAGAAGTGTTATTTCTTTTTAAATTAAATTGCCTGTTAAAGAGGATGGTATTTTGTTCAACATGAAACAGCTTAGATGAAGTGAGGAAGGAAAAGAGAAAAGACTGAGAAGACCCTGGGAGAATCAAGAAGAAATAAACATACAAAAGGAGTTTAAAAGGGTAAAGGAAAGAATGAGTGCTTCTTGCTTTGTTCTTCAAAAGGGTCTGGGGAGACTATGGCAACACAGGCAGCTGCAAGAAGGAAGAGGACAGAACTGAGTTGGGCTCTTTGCTGGTTTAAGGGAATTTCTGCTACAATTGCAGCAACAAAGTCAGAGTTGGGCTCTGATTTATACCAAGAAAAGGAAGTTCTTAACCAAAACAATTTCTATGCAGCTACCACAGACTCCCTTTTAATTGTGCTTGGGAGCAAAGCAAAACCAAGGGCAGAGCCTGAACAGACTGGGCTGAGCCTTGCTTTCATCTCAGAACACCTTCCTGCAGAAGGTATAATCTCCAAACCTGGCTTTAAGCACTAGGCTGAGATAATTCTGCTCTGTGCTGATCCCTTCCAGATTATATATGGAGATGCAAATTATGGAAATAAATTTGTCATGGATGCAATTAATTACATGAATTACACATGGTTGTGAATAAAACATGTGTGTCATGCCAAAGGCCAGGGAGAGACGTAGGTGAAATCCAGAACAAGATCTCATGGTCCCATTTTAGTGTGACAACAGACTCTTTGATCTCTAGATAAGTCTTCCTGCAGGTCAGAGCTACTCATTCCAATATGGGATCTGTCAGAACTGAAAAGTATTCCCAGGCTTGACCTCTCAGGTCTGAACGCGTGGTATCACCAAAGGAGTTCACCCAGAGAAGAAAAGATGAAAATTGCAAGATAACTTTTCCATAGCCACATGTACAGGACAAGCTTACACAATTCCCATCAGTTGCAGGGTTATTCTGCTTAATGTCAGTGTATGATCCACCTCAAAACAGCTATGGGAACTGAAAACATCAGGCATCAACTCAGATCAACATGATGAATACTGGGATGTCACGTGTGTTTCCTGACATTGCTTGCACAGGATAGAAAATTACAGCATTATACTTACAATTATGTTATCAAAAGCATTGGATATTGTGAGCTGGCTGGATACCTGATGGTTCTTTCCTCATCCAACCTTTCTTTTATCCAACAGCTGGGAAATGAATAGCATATGAACCAAACAGCACTTCACATCTGATTGTCCTCCAAAGCTCAATACAGTTTGATTCATTTCTTAATGTACCTTCAGCTGTAGGTCAGACAAACTGTGGTAATGACAGCTTTTAGAGTAATTTCAGCATTTCACATAAAAAAAAGGATTTAAGTCCCTGCATCTCACACTACATCATTTTTATTGTTTGTATGGCAGGTCTGGATATGCCTGAATTCTCTGCCTATCAGCCAGTCCTACTCTAAACCACTGTTTGATCCTAAGTAAAAAAGGAAACCATTTCTGTAAGTACCTGGAGACTTGTAGACATCTAGGAATTTATTTTTTCATTTTGTTGGCTTTTTTTGCAGTGAATCAATGCATAGATTACAACTTAATCATCACAGACACGATACTTCTAAAGCCTTTCCAAGGTATGCGCACTCCACATGTTTGGAGTGTCCTGTGTTTTGTAATGAGGAGCTCTAAGAGAACCATTGAACACTAATTTCCAGAGGTTTTCATGGCCATATAAGAAAAATATACAATTCTAATTCAAGAATAGACAATAGACAACATCTGTAGATGCATTTGCCTATTTAAGCTTCACAAACCAGGAATATCTTCATAATTAATTCTCTGAAAACAAGAAAAGGATTCAGAGATGTCATTAAAGACATAATTTAGTTTAATGAACCATCATTACAGCATAAAACCTGGCTTGGCTCAGAAATTATTGCTAATTTGCACCTGAGTCTAGACTTCCCTTGTGCCTATATTAGGAAGGCAACATGTAGGTAAAAGCTTGAGACCATTTGGTGAGGTCTCCCTGGTGATGGCATGAACTCATGTCTGAGGGGGTTTTGATTTACCTCAGTTGTGATGGTATCATAGGACATCAGGCTCTTTCTCAAAAGACCCTGACATGCCCCATGAGGATAGAGGGAGCCTTACAATGGGCAAAGCTTGAGGACCTTGGGGAGAAATCCTTTTTTCCAAGATCCAACTTATTCTAAAGGGATTTTGAACAAGAGCAAAACACCCAGCATGCATGGACTCTGCCCTAAAGCAGTGAGGTTCCTCACCCAAGCAGTACTCAGATGTTTGACTCACTAAAAATTTATCCAAGAGCTGGTGACAGAATAGGGTTTTCAAAGCCAGTCTGGTGTCTAGCTGGGACACACTGGCCAACCAGACAAAGCCAAACATGTCTTTACTGGTGCCACTGTTCACACCAGTATTTAGGATATCAGGTGGATATAATGCCTGCCATGTTTACATACTCACTTCTCTTACCACTACTTTGGCACTGCCTAATTAGCAGCTTTACAGAATGCCACTGAGACATTCTTCTATCCCAGCAGCACCAGAGAAAAGCAGTGTTGGGTAGGTCTTGTATAGCATCAAAGGCAGAATGGAGTTGAAGAAACAGAACTTTAACCCTAATTTGACACATTATTAAAGCCAAAAAGGACAGGAAGAAACTTCCTTGTGAAAGGGAACTGTGATGAGCCTTTTCCTTTTCTTTTTTCCTTACAACCTGCCAACAGTAAATTAGTATTCAGTGCTCTCTGAAGGAGGAATGCCTTTCTTGTGCTGTACCACTTCAAAAATGGTTCTTCAGAAAGTGTGTCTAAGCATGCAGGGAATAGCTGAAGATCTGGAAAGAAAGGAGAGCATTCAAAGCAGCACTTGGCTCTTATGAAGTTTTTAGCTGTGACCCTAGCCCTCCTATTCTTCTGCAACTACCATCCAGAAAGAAATATTTTCATCCAACTGGCATCCCCTGTAAGAAAATAAGCCAGGGTCTTTGTGAGAGGTATTGTGTTGATTCACAAACTGGGCATTTCCCTGGGATTTGGGTGCTCTGAGCTCTAATTTATTCCTTCATGTGACATTTATTCCCAGTACAGTGACACTGGCAAGTCACAGAAGGGCTGCAGCTGGGCTGGCTCTGGCCAGGGCAAGGTAGGCAGTTACCATGGGGTCTCCAATCTCACTGTCCTGGTGCAGGGACTGAAGTGGCCATTGCAAGTTCTGTCCTTTCTCTCATCTGCCCTTTTGCCAGACAAAGGCCTCCCCACCTAAACCTTACTCAGAGACTGGTGAAATTCTCTTTTGCCTAGAAACCCTGGAGAGATCCAAGTTCCAGCTCATTTCCATTGCTTTCATTTAGCTTATTAGGTCTCTGATTCCCCTTAAGCTTTGAGTTTTTACCAAATTAAATCATTTACTTATCTGCTACTGATTATTTTCTTAATTTCCCTTCCCTAGGAGATTGAGATAGTATCTGTAAGCACTTTGAAGATGTAGAAGTGCTTATTACTGTGTTTGGAAAGTTAAGAGAACCGTAAAGTTGCAGCTTGCAAACACTTAAAAAAAAAACCCAGACACCCCCTCTTGCCTCACCAGCACCCAGAAATAGCACCAATTGTCCAGGTGAGGCAGCATCCAATGTGGGATCTCAGTTAATACCTAAAGACATTCTCCAGGATCCAAAGCTTTCTTTTCCCTGAAGCAGAAAGGGAACTTTACATCACCAGTTACTGGCCTTGCCTATTTAAGCAAACAGCTCTGATTTCACAACTTGATTTCAAATTATGGCCTGATTCAGGATGCTGCTTCATACTCAGTTCATCTGTCCCTCCTGCAGGACTATGAGTTGCTGCAGGCTAGCCAAGGCACACTGCTGGCACTCAGTACTTCCATGTCATCTGTGGGTGCCTGGGAGTCAACACCCTGAGGGATTGGAAAGGAGGTACAAGGCAAAGTCTTTCCAAATTTAGGTCAGGAAGAGACATCATAAGGACACAGAGCATCTGAGAGATGGATGTTCCTGTTCTCCAGTCCACAGTAATTGAATTATTGTCCAAATAGTGACAAAACAACATCAGGCAGAAAACAGATTCAGCGTGGATGCTAAAGCTGGGGAAGGGGTATGAAGGTGGGGGAAGTTTATATCATGTCACTTGGTTTGTGTCCTTTTATCTCCTGGACACAACCCATCTTGGGGAAAGGAATGTACCCTGGAACAGGGGTCCTGCAGCAGGTCTTGCAGCCAGGCCTTTGAAGGCTCCTGCAGTATCAATCACATGAGCTGTACTGTACAGTACAAAGTTCAACTGTTACAAACACTATCAGCCACCTGAGCTGGACTGGCCTCCCTACACATTGTCCTCTTGAAAGTCTCCCTCTTGGCTTTGCCAGACCTTCATTCTGGACTTGTCATCTTGAAAAATCTCAAACCAACCAGGAAAAGAAAGAAGCCTCAATTAAAACTGTTTCTTATTGCTCATCTGAAGTGTCTTGCTGACCCATCAGTGACTCTGTTGGCCCCTGTGACACTTTCATTTCCCCAGAGCAAAGAGAAGTTGCTGAAGGGCCTCAGCTGCAAAGCTTCCCAGCACCATGCAGTGAGGCTGCCACTAGATTGTGACTCCATGAGCTACCAGAGAGCAAGGTTCACCTTCCAATCCACACTGCAACAGCATATATAAGCTGTGGGAGCTAATAAGCATCAGGACCCTTTTCTAAGCCTGAGAGGAGTGCAGAGAATACAGTGAGGGAACAGGGATACCTGCAGAACTTTGGTTTGGATCTCCTGTACCTTCTTTACAGAGCTTTTGCAGGGTATTCACTATCTCTGGAGTGTTTTGTGCTTCTCTGCCACACCACCAAGCCTGCTCAGCTAATGTTTTCACAGTCCAAAGAGCTTATTTTAGCTGATTTTTTTGTTCACTTGAAATGATGTTTCAAAACCATTCTTACAAGTGAGCCACCTGAACTGAGGAGAATGTGAGAAATCAACTCAAGTGCCTTTCAGAGGAATACTCTGACAGTCAGCTGCTGTGGAAGGACTGCACAGAGCCTAGAACAGGAAGCACCAAGATCTTTTCAGGCTCTTTTTTTGCATCTAAACAGGAAACTGTGTGAGTGTGGTATAGGGAACAAAGCAGAGAGCTCTGAGATCTGAGCTCTGCTCAACCACTTGAGCACAAGGATATGGTCAGCAACTCAGCACCTTGTCTGTGTGCAACAGAAGCAAAAAGAATTCAATAAGACTAGAAGAGATGTTGGTTTTAATTCTAGATCAGAGATAAGGAATAAGGAACACAGTTTTTTGATGTGCTGTCTCTATGGTGACTGACAGGGCACTCACTATGTGCATTAACTCACTGCTTTTTGCACTGCACAGGACATATATATGTTGTGTATGAACCCCAGTACATGTTGATTTGGTTGTGTAACTGCAACCAGAGACCAGATGATATGCAAGAAATGGCATTATTTCATTTCAGATATCAGTTTTGGAGCTAGACAGTGAGAGTGAAATCAAGCTAGATAAACACAGAGTGAGCAGATAGACACACCAGTAGAGATGAAAGGAAGGAAGTGGCTCAGGATGAGAAGCTCTTTGGCTGGGTCTAGCTTTTGATGTCAGTGTATACAACCTGGGATATCTCCAGAGTGACCAGGAAGGGGTCTTCAGTGTAAAATCTTGACATCTTGTTCTGTAAATAGGAGACATTAGCTATGGCTAAAGCACATTCCAGCATAAAGCAAGTCTCACTACAGAAAAATCATAGCTTTTATCCCCTTCTCCCTCAAAATAATACTGTGAGGTAAATTGAGGCAAGCTCTGAGTGAGTCCAGGCCCATTTAACTCCTCTCCCTACACAGCTATTTACTCCAGGGGGTGCTATGAAGTTTAATAGTAACCATACTTGTGAGTGACTTTCAGCTTCAGGATAAAAGGCTGGAGAGAGACAATGTCACTGTGGTAATGGTGATTCTCATTAACCATTTAATGATGTAGTTCTGAAAATGATACTTGTGAAAGTTTTCTACTATACCACACTCAGTGGCAGTAACACTGTGAGCCTTTGTTTTCATTGTATGCCCATTAAAGAAAGTCTCTCTTCTTGCTCAGTGCCTCTTGCAAACCGTTGCCCATCTCAGGCTGACTAGGTCATTTCAAGACTCTGCTAACACCAAGAAAGGGGCTTCAGCAACATGTACCCTGGAAGACCAAAGCTCTTTTGTCTCTGAAGCTTCCCAAGACTGAAGCATGAACATAGCCTAAGGACAGAGGTGAAAGAACCAGATGACAATGCCAAGAAACAAACCCAGTTCAAGACAAATGAGTTTGCAAGGAGGTTTCCTATGTTTCTCTCCATTAACATACAGAGGAAATAAAAACACAATTAACCTGCTTAATTTACATCCTGAAACCAGTAACAAAACCGTTTTGGAAGACAATTGAAAGTGATTGTATAATCTTTCCTGAATTCTCTTAATGTCTCTTGAAGAGAAACATCAGAGGGCTCTTCTCTGGGTTCAGACACTCACAGGGCAGCTGCAACACCACCCCACAGTTACTGCACCAAGTCCTCTCCAAAGCCCCAGGAGTTTTGGGATGCTAAGCTACAGATTGCAATCACTCTTGTGCTTACTGCAAGTGGGTTTAAGTATATAATGTCCCTATTTCAAGGGATCAGTGGCCTCAGCTGGCTCCAAGCATTCATAACTCACACTTTTGCTAGTGACAGAGAGAAGTAAATGTGATTTAAGAAGATTCTGGGTCAAGTTCATCAGTGTTTAATGCATCAGGGAATGATCTGGCCCATTTTGTGCATCTCAATTTGTTTGACTGTTTAAAACAGCAACTGTGCCTGCTAAGAACAAGACTTAGATAGCCAAACATATAATTAATGGATTTTACTGTACTAATGAAAATTCAATGGCTTTTGGGGCTGTGACCCAACATAAACCAAATAATTTTTACTGTGAGTGGCTGCAGCTCCCTTTAGGTGTTAACACTGGAAGGAGTGAGAGTGTCAGCATGGCTGGGGTGCTGATGAGGCTGGATTTTTGCTGGCTTCCTCTTGGCAGCAGCAATGTGCTATTTCCTCTTTGCAGTCCCAGGCCTTGTCCTTTCAAATCCTGGCTCCATCCTCTGTCTTCTCTCACCCACTGACACCCCACCTTTCCACTTTCCTCCACAGAGGTTTTTTCCACCCTCTCCTGCTACATCCTTCAGCAGCAGCTTTTTCTCTTCCTCCCCAGCCACACTCCTGCTTCCTGTCCCATCCTCCTTCAAATCTGGAGTTCTGACACTGCTTTTCCTTCTGATCCCTGACTACACACATTTCTGTACTTATCCCCAAAACATTAGTCCCACCTCCCTGTTTCCCTGCACTTGCCTGACTGGTGACAGGAGCCTGTCCAGGTATGTGCCAGGAACTCCATCATATGGAAGATCTAACAAATCACAGCCTGTGAAAAAGAGTGAGTAAGGTTCAAGCACTGGCTAAAGGATGAGTTTTAGTGAGGCCTTTTTGATAAAAAACATGAAATAGATGAACTTCCTCTCACTGTTGTGCTGTATTACACACTCAGAGCAGACAAGATGCAGCAAATGTAGTATTGATTCAGCTGATGTCCCCAGGGTGATCTACTAGATCCATTTTATCCTTTTGCAGTTTCCTCAGGCCATTGCCTTATCCTGGGGTCTTCATAAAAAAACCCCAAACCAAGCATACCCTCCCCCACAAAAAACCCAACAGAAACCCCCAAAATAAACCAAATGGGTTTCATCTGTGTAAGTATGTTCATCTGTGCTCTCTGTATTGGTGTGTGCTGAGCCTTCCTGGAGGACACATAGCTCCAGGAGCCACTGGTGTGTGTCAGGTACTGCCTCACCAGCTGAACTGGGAAGAACAAGCTGGAATTATTCAGGTGGAATTCTCAGTACTGTGCATTCCCCAGAGTTTTGAGCATTCATTCTCCAAAATCAGTGATAAGTGCCACAAAACTTGGAAGCTCTAGGTCTGCCTACTGAAGTGTCTACAATGATCACATCACAGGGGATGCTAAAATGTCACATTTAGCCTGATAGACCAATGAATATGTTCAAGCTGATGCTGTAAAGTGTAAGTGTTGCTACTTCCTCTCCCACCTTATTCCTAGAAGGGGATTTAAGTTTATAAACATACCATAATGTACTGAAGACATGCTGTATATCCAGTGATGCACAGCTAACTCCAAAGAAACCCAGGGAGCCCTTAAGAGTGCTCATAACAGCAACTGCTCATTTAGGATATCAGACCAAGAATAGTATTCATTTGAAACACCAAGAGGAATTTAGGTCAGGAGAACATAATTACCCAAGCTGGAGTTTGTCCAGGTTACCTGGATTACTACTGCTAAAAAAAGCAGAATGGGACCATCAGTGAGCATGAGTGATTAGGATCTGTGCTTAGCAAAAGCTTTTAAAGACACTAGTGTGAATTAAGCAACCCCTTCCAACCAACTTTTGGTATGAGTTGTGCATGTGCTTCATTAGAGCCACCCTTTGTGCTGCAGCATTCAGCTGCTGCTTTCTGGCCAGTCACAGCAGGAAATGGGATTTATTTTTACCAAGAGTTCAGATGCAAAATATTACATTTCACTGTGGTATTCCACATTATTAAAGAATAGAAAAACAGTACTAAATGCTAAACAACTGACAGGCATCTCTTGCTTTTTGTCTTTGGGTTGCCTGTGGTCTTGGTCCTGCAAGGAACCTCCAGATTGAATGGGATTAAGGGCTCTCCCTCCTGTGAGCCCTAAATTGGCATCTCCAGCTCTAAACCTATTAGAAAGTCAATCAGTTCCCCCAAACCTACTGCAATATGCATCTGCAAAGCACAATATATTTCCAAATGTGGGTTAAGAGGGTAAAGTGGGTGGCAGCCTTTTCACGCCGGGTGATGTGGTAGAACATCCTTGTGCAGAGTTTGTCTCTGTGCTCATGCCAACTCCAGCAGGCTGACCTGCTTGATTATAATCTGGCACCAACCAACACTTCACTCTGCCCCCCTCCACGTACTTAGCTTTCAAAGAAATTAAAAATATCAAACCCTTCATTCCCAGAACAATAGTTAGTGCTCAAGGAAACACAGGCAGACTTGGACATGTTCAGGGTTGAATAACTCCTGATGATTTTCCTTTCTGTGCTGGCCTGTCTCTCCCAGAGCTATTTGCTATATTTGCTGACTCACAAATCCTTCCATGTGGCAGACTTAAAAGACTTTATTCTAAATAGGCTAATAATCTGAGCTGTCACTACTGCTGGCTGCTAAGCTCCTGCTTGGGGCACTGGTAATAATGAGTTCTTATATTCCTTTATTTTCCATGAGGGAGAGCTAAACTGAATGGGTTTGTTATCAGCCATCTGCCCCATAGGATTCTACAGCTACTTATTCCTACTTCCACTTTCTGGGCAAAGGATGGATTGCCTTGGTTATTTTGTTTGTGGACAGGGAAAATAAAAGCTGTTCATGCCCCCTCCTTTGTGGGAATTGAGTTGTTCAGCAAGAACTGCTGCAGTTACTTGTTCTGGAGGGCTGCTGTACTTAACACAAGGGCCCAGGGAACACGTATCTCTGACTCCACAGCTTGTCAAGAAGCAGAGCAGTCATTTCCCCACACCTTTTAACAGAAGCAATGAGAACAGGACTGTACAAGCAACCTTGTGTCCTGGAGAGAGACTGTGGCTGCAGTGCAGGAGGGAAGCTGGGACTGGAGCTTTGCCATCAACAGGGAAGAGGACGTCATGCTAAGGCTCCAGTCAGCAAAGTTCATTACTGACTGTTATATCTGCAAGGCTTCACTGCCAACTCCTCAGCCCTTTCCTGCTACTTCCAGCTCCTCAGCCCAGAGGCTGGCAGAACAGAATAGTTTCCTTCATTCATATTTTTATTCTGTGATGCTAATCCAGTAGGGTAATTACATACATGCCAGGGTTGACATTGGCAGGAATCATGAAGTCAGAACCACCTCCCACCCCCTCACACTTTTCTATTCAGACCAGGAGTGTTGTTATTACCCTAACACCAAATCAGTTTAATTCTGTTCTTAGAGTCAAGGCAAACTCATATGCAAATTAGACCTCTGCCCCTAATTTACACACACCCCTAAGTATTGAACCTTGCATCTCTAGAGATCCCCTTGGAAAAAAAAAAATGGGTCAACATTCAATGACAGAATATTTTGCCTCTAAAAAGGACTGTTTCTGCAAACCCCCTGCTTTCTTTGAGAACATGTGGATTTTCATGTGTTAGCAGGCAAAAAAAAAATCTCCAAAACATGAAATACTTTGATGTGGTTAAGTTACTCTTACTCTGCTTTGGCTTTATGCCCAAGAAATATTTTGGTGTTTTGCACAAATAATTCCCCTGTGCATTTGCATTCAGAAGCAATAGGATTGGTGCTATAGGTATTGCTAGGTTGTTGCAAGTGTTTGGTGTGTTGTATGCTTGAGGCAGAGGGGGGTAATCACTCATGAACTATTTCAGTGGGAGAGTCTTCACACTCTGGCAGTCATTTCATGAGTCTTTGGGAGGATTATCACTTGAGAGACAAGAGCTGCTCAGACCCTGTATCAAAACAAAGAGATCTTCCCACATGAGGCACACTGACCAAGCCTCACTGTTTCACAAGTATACTCGTTCCTAAGATGCAATCACACCAAGCTGTATGATTAAATACCATGCAGCCTGCTGTTTAAAGCTAAAATGGACAGTAACAGTATATCCCCCCACATCACCCTGGCTTCTAGTCTTTAGCAGTTCCTCAGGTTGTTCCTATTCCCTTTTGGCCATGCTGATTTGATACTTCTGTTTAAAAGTAAACCAAAAAATTGGAGATTTTTTTCCATTATATCAAGCAAGAGAGAATAAAAGCCAGATTTTCTGGCAGCTCAGGCACATTCTTTAGAGAACTGAGAAAGTCTTTTTGGCTGAATTTGCCCCATTTCCTGTTTCAACCACCATGATCCAGGCAGCCCCCCACCCACGCAGCTGGTTCCCCTTTCAGCCAAAGGGTGCAAGTACAAGTGTGTTCTTCTAGAGGTTGTGCACACCACATCCATTAGTGTAAAATCCTGGGAGGGAATCAAGGACAGACCCAGGTAAAGGTAAATCAGGGAAACTCATCTTCATGCCTGTAAAGGTCCTCCAGTATCCATCAGTTAATAATCTTGGGGTAAATTCTGGGCAGGTAGAAGGTTGGATTGTGCAACCATAGAGCCACTGATAACATCCAATGTGACTCAAAGCAAATAAAAGAGAAGTTTCTCAGAAGCAGAGAAAGCATGTAGGAATTCCTTCTGCCCAGCTGAGGCACAGATGTGAAGGTCAGTGGGTTGAGCAGAATTGCTTTTCTCATTTCAGTTTGGGAGAGGAAGATGGTGCTGAAGTGCATCCAGAGATCCCCCTGAGCTATCCTGCTAAAGCATGGGCAAGCAAAGGAATTCCCCAAATCTCCTGTTCATCATAAAGCTCATCCAAGGGACAGAGCTTTGTGTAAACATGTTTTTTGCATGAGTGGGATAAGGATAGAAAAAGTACAGGTGTGATTATGTCACTGTAGACAGATACCCAAGACAGGACCAAGCAAGCAGCTAGGGAGACAAAGCCAGTCCAAGAAGTAGTCAAACACCCACCCATGGAAGCTCACTGTACTTGGGACTGAGGCATGCACATAGCTAAGGAGTAGGTGCTTCTGCAATCAATTAGAAACCTTTCAGAGCAGAGTATAAGGAATAGAGGAGGCAATAATCTCTTACACCACTTCTACAAGGTTTAAGAGAACTCATCTCCCAGGGCCCTAAAATTCTGGCACGTGGAAAACACCCCAAAGCTTTTCTGGCTGTAGTAAGGGAGGGTCATTCCCAGCAGAGCAATGCAAGACCAGCAGTTATAGATCTCACCCCACTGAGATGGTCTGGGACTGAAGAGGGTCACTGGAGTGGGTGACGTCTTTGCAAACATCCCACTGACCTGAGTAACTGGAAAACAAACACCTGATACTCCCACTGACTCCAAGAGCAGCTGCATTTGCTCAGCCTTGCTAAGCAGGGAACAAAGGGCTCCCAGTACACAAAGCCTCCATGATAAAGCTGCTACAGGCCCATCTGCTCAGATGGGATTTCCATGATGGAATAAATAAGAGGGAGAGGAAGAGAGAAAAGCCCTTGAAGTGTCATGTTAGGGGTTTTAGCCTGAATCCTTTACAGTTTGTGATGGGGGTTTCCATAGCAATCCAGAGCCTTTCTGAATAAAGGTAGATCTGAAGCAGCATGCCAAGTGTGCAGCATTTGTGCCCTGTCTGGTGTCTGCACACATTCAGGGCTGCCTTCTCAGAGCTGCCTCAGCACCTGCAATATCACTGAGCAGATGCCTGCATCACAAACCTTGGGAAAGGATTGGTACAATTAACACAGCTAAAAACTGCCTCTTAAACACAGATTTCAAAGCTTGTTCCCAAGACATGCTAAGCCACCTTCTTCCTTTGGAGAAGGACAGGGACTAGAAGTTGCTGGGCACAGGCAGTCAGCAAAGCTGAGCCTTTAGAGCAGGTTTTCAGGGTCTCCTGGAAGGGTCTGGCTGGGGAGATTCAGGGGACAGCAAGCTGGGATCTAGATTCTCACACAGTGAAATCAATGAAAGTTTAGTTACCTCCAGGCAGCAGGACTGAATCTTGGATGGGGGAAAAGAAACCAATCCCACCTCAACAAAAAAAAAAAAAAGGCCCAAACTGCCCCTTCCAGCCCCACACCAAGGTTATTTCTGCAAGGGGTTGAGAACAACCAGCACCCCTTTGCTTACTAGAGCACACTTGGAACCTCAAAGGAGACCTTAAGCTCCCAGAGTGTACAGAGGGCAAGCACAGACCTGCAAGCAGTTTCTCAGGAGTCACACAGAAAAGGTCTGCAGTGTGCAAGTCTGCAAGTGAGAGAGTCTGCAAGTGAGAGAGCTCATGGCAACTTCTACTCTGCAACTTTCAGACAGACTTTTACAGCAGGGAGAAGGAGGGCAGCAAGCAGGAGGAGGGTGTATAACCACAGCCACAACACATCTCTCCCCAGGGTATTTGTTTCACTCACTTCTTGGCCGCTTGTTTCATTGTTACTCACATGGGAACTGAAGCCAGCATTTCTGCAAGTCTTTCTGATCACTGGGGAAGGCACCAGCACCTACAGCTCAGCACAGGAGAGAAGCAGCTGTGTATTAAAGCAAAAGTAAGAGAAGTCAGAGCATCCGGCTCCAGAGACAGGCTTGCAGGGGAGCTGGCATGCACCCAGTCTCCTCAGGCAGGTCCTGAGACCTGGTATGTGTTAACACAGCCTTGCCTGTCCCAGGGGTTACCCAGTCTCTTAAGAAAAGCTGAGATGGGGATGCAGGAAGCATCCAGGTTGTCCTAGTGCCTTTGGAGAGCTTTACAATGCAGCTGGTTGTGGTGCATAATTAGCTGGTGTTAATGGGCCAAGGTGGAAAATGCATTGACTTCTTTCTTCTCAAAGAGTGTTTTTGCATCTGGTGTAGGCTGTTTGTTTTAAGTGGAGATTCTCAACTCGGCATTCTTAGGAGCTGTTTTCTAAACACACTTTGAGGCCCTCCTGGGGGTTTAGTGCCACTGCAGCAACTGTCAAGTATTGGGCAATACAGATGCAAGAAACAGCTGTGCATGACCTAGGCCCATCTCTTCCATTATGCCAGAAGCAGCATCTGTCTGACTGTTTGAATAAGCCAAGTGAAGGAAAAGAACAGGCTAAATTGGAGAACAAACCACTATCTTTTTTTTTTAAGTAATTTTTCAGTCTAACCAGTCCCACAGCTCAGGACACTGGATGGCCAGCCATAACATTGCAGCCAAGACAAAAACTCATGCCAAACTTCCTCTGTGGACTTTCACTAGTTACTAAAGCTTTGACCCATCACAAGTCATGACAGGTGAAATCCACAGCCCTTCTTCAGGCTTTGGGACTTGATATGGGCAAGAGCAAAAGGATCTGCTCCTGGGTTATGAATGTTAAATCAGCAAATAAGGATCACTGAGAAAACTCAGCATAACTGGGACTGGATTGCATCTCTTTGTTCAGCCAGTGCTTGGGAAGTAACATTTTCAGGTGAAGTGCCAGCACTGTTCATGCTGCCTGGAAGGGGAAGGGTTCACCTCCATTAGCCAACACACCTGCAGACACATCTTGCTTGAGAAGTCAGCACAGTGAGGCCATTCAGGAGAAGCTGCAAGAGAGTGAGGCTGACTACAAGAACTTCTCACACTTGAGACAGTGTCAGTCCTTTATGTGGATTGCAGACTGGTTTTGTTCTTAGACTCACATGCATGTCTGTTACCATAGTTTACCCACTTGTGAGGCCAAAGCCAAATAGTCTGTGTTGTTAAACCTCCAGCTCCAACAAGCACAGGGGTTTGGTTTTTTTTAACCTGAGCTCTTGTTTAATGTTAACTCTGATACATGGCTTTCTAATACCCTCCTGGATCCAGTATGCTTTGTGCTGCTGCATACCCTGGAAGGGCAGTTCCTGTGGGTACTGTGTTAAACATCTGCTGTGTGAAATCAGCACACTCTCCAGCTGAGCAAATTGCTGGGTGTTGTTGGACTGTGCTCAGTGTTGTGGTCATTTGCTTGACTAAAAAAAAAAATCCACCTCTCATGTAAGCCTTAACAAGGGACTCCAGTGCATGCCAGCTGTCAGGATGGGAAGAGCACTGTAATTGGAGTGATTAAAAGCTCACAGTGGCAACACACAGGCTTCTCAATTTAAGGCAGAGTGAAATGGTCTTATGGTAGTGACATGGTTGCTCCTGTAATCCCCACAAAATCACCAGTCATCTTTGTGACAGTACTTATAATTGTGATGCTCACCCCCACAAGTTGGCACCTACATAGACACTTCAGATAAACTCCAGGGAACTGAAGCATAAAGGACCCATTAACCTTCAAGCTGTACTATGGACCTGTGCTTTAAAGAGATCCTTAATTATTATCATAGTGGTGATTTTGGTAGCTAATCAGCAAGGTGAACACAGGAAAGATCTTACTACAAACAGCACAGGAGCAGTGGTCTGGGAAGAAGAAATTTCCACATGTATTGATAGATCTGAGATGAGGATCCAGAAAGTCAGTAGAAATTAGTGCCACCCAAAGCAATGGAAATGCAGTAGACCAGTGGGTTTTTGTAAATGAATCTGCCTCTGTCCCTCAGAGTTGTTCCAAACAGTCTGCATGCAGGATATCTGAACATTATCTAAGTTTTCTGGAAAATAATTCCACTTCTCTCAAGCGTAGAGGAGACCTTGAGGAAAAGCAAACAGTGCTGGCCTCTATCTCTGAATGCCTTTTCTCCAAACACATTTTGTGCTGGATAAAAATAGCTCTAAACCCTGGGTTAAGTAAGCTTCTTAGATTTGAAAAACCTGTTTCAAGTGGACAAAGACATCACAACTAAGACACCATAAAAAGGCCTTTGGTTTCTCTATCTGCAGAGTGAAATGTCATCCCACTATCACTTTGTGTCTCCCAGAAGGAACTAAATAACCTTGAAGGTGATTGCAAGGAGCAGAGTAAGCATGAATGCAGAGATGTGGAGAAACAGGGTGTGTCTGTCTAGTTCTCCTTTTACATTTCTCTCAAGATCAGACTAAGTTCCTTTTCAAGACTAACAGGGAGCCACATGAAAAGTTATTCACAGGAAGAGAAAACTACTCTGTATATCTCAGCAATACATCAGGAAAGATGGTCAACTTAAAACTTGGTCAAGATTCTGGCTACAGGAGAACCATCTGTGATCAGACCATTTCCATACCTTATAAATCTGAAGCTCTCACAAATACAAAGGTATTTCTAGAGACACACTGCTTATTTCTGTTGTAATTATTTCTGGGTTATGGTTCAAAGGAAAGTTGAAGGAAGTTAAACAGGAGATGAGATTGCTTAGTGCATTTCTAAAGCAATGCATGAAGCACTAGAGGTTGTTAAATAACTCTGAAGGGACAGAGAAAGGAATTAGGAACAGCAAGCTCATTGTCTTGCTGAATTTATTGATAAAGGGTCCACAAACAAGAAGAGTGTGGGGAGAAAAAAGCTAAGATGTTTGGAGACCTGATTCAATGTGCAGCTCCACTAGTCTGCTACTAGCTGGTTACAACATTTCAGGCACTCTTGTTCACAGCATCATGCCTTGGTTCCCCCTCAAACACCCCTTCCCTAAATGACCCACCAAAATAGAATCAGAAAGCTAATAACCTCTTGCAGTTATCCACACTAAGATCACCTTGAAAGGTTACAGCCCAAGTCCTGAAAAATGATCTTTGCAGGACTAGAAACTAAAGCATTCTTCTTGTTCTTATTACTGTTTTCCTAAGAGCCCTTTTGACCAAAACCAGAGTTCCTGCAGGAATTTCCAAGGCAGAAGCAGGACAGGTAGCTAGCTAATGGAGGGGACTCAGAACTATCTTAGAGCAAGCCATTTCCACATCTGAATCAATGCATTCTGTGATGGAGTCCAGCTTAGAAAGGGAGAAGTCTGTCTGTTCTCACCACACCCACTTAATTCTAGGTACAGCAACTTGTGGAGGCCACGCTCCACCTCTGGCTGTGAATAGATTGAGTCTAGAAAGGAGAGGAGTTGGAACTAGTAATCAGAAATATATGTGCATTTTCCCAGTGTCTAATGTGTAGAATAAGCAGAAATATTTCATATTAGCTGATAAGATCTTAAACATGGACATGCAGGAAACAGAGCAGATGCTGTAAGAGAGACATAAGAAGGACATACCAGAATTATTACTGGATAAAGAAAGAACTTAGTGTAGAAACTGGTCTCAGGAGATTGCCAAAGACAATCGTTGCCTCAGAATCAGTGTTTTGAGACAGGAGTTTATGGCCTTTCAAGATACTGCTTCCTTTGAGGGAGCCAGCCCAAGTTAGAAGTACCAGAGCAATGCAAAGTTGGATCTATAACCCATTGAGTCCAGATTAAGCACCCCTCTGCAACAGCCCAAACTGGCAGTCCCCTTAGCAAGCTTAAAGCAAGAGTCAACCCACAATGTATTCACACAACCCATCCCTGAGAAGGGATGCTCCCAGACCTCGTCCCCAGCATTGTGACAGATAGGGCCAGAGCCCAGAAGAGCAGGAAGCTAAATGAAAATAATATGGGTGGGCAGAGTTTACCCATACTCTCTTCACAAACCAGGGGTTTCTTCTCTAGCTAGAGCTGCACTTTCCTACCACACAACCTTTCTTAGCTTGATCTTAGGGCTGTGCTTCCTTTCTGTGAGTCACTGGCCCATTGCTCAGATGTTACCACAGCTTTTGGAAGGGCTGTGGTAGGTTTTTTCCCCCTGTTCAGTAATGAAAACCCAGCCAACACTACAAATGTATCCATTAGGCTGGATTTATGTGGCTAAAGACCTCACTAGCTCATGATAATACCACCCTTTTCTTCCTCATAGGTGCCCAAGAGGCCACAACATGAACCTGCCCAGAGAATGATCTGGCTTTAAAAATCAGGTGATTTTTAAGCTGGATCAGGGAACTGATCCACTTTGCTGTATAACAAATTCCTTTGTCAAAATCAAGGGACAGACAAAAGCAGGAACAAATGAAAAACAGAATAAACAAGAAAGGCAAGAATACAGTAATCTGACATTACCACTGAACAAAATCATTCAAGTCAAAAATCACTACAGAAATCACACTGCCATGCCTTAGACAGAAGTAGGTGTTAACACTGATGAGAGGTAGCTGTTGAAAGCTGCCTGTGCCCTCAGACTCAGAAGTCTTCAGCTTGTAGCTTGAGAAGGCCCAATTTGAGAGCTACTGAATGCCTTGAACCAGAACAAGCACGTGCAGCCATTCTTCCTCAGCGTGAGGATGGTTAGAACACCCTCACACATATATGTAAAGCCCCCAAAGACTTTATGCATCCCAGCCTCATGCACAAGTGAGTGCTAGCTCTAAAAGCTCCCTGGTAGGGATTTCAGAGTTGAGTTTTATTTATTAATACCTCCTTTTTCTGAGATATTTCCTTGCTAAACCCTTTAGCAGAAGTCCTGAAAAGGACAGGCCTCCTGTGCCAGTTCAATTCAATAATGAGTCACAGGCCAAGTCTGCCAGGTCATTAATACATGAGGAGGGATTTCTGCTCCTGTCCCACAATCCAAGTGTAGATAATACAGAACTATGACTAATTTAACAACATACCTGAATAAGCCAGAAGCAAGCAGCACAGGACTGTAGATCTTCCTTGAGATTTCTCTAGAAGTTTCTGTGGAGGTTTTGCCAGGGTGGAAGAATCCTTTGAAGAAAAGGACAAACACATAAGGCACTTTAGAAGGAGAGATTTTTTAAAAAAGAACTGAATTACCCATCCTAATGGGGACACTTACTAGGCTGATAACAATAATTCTACTGCTTCAGTAATAAGGTGTCTTGGAAGATAACTTATTCCTGTTGTCCAGGCAGGCTGGAAATTGCTAGAGAGCAGGGAAGCTGCCCATGCAGTGCTTTACAAGACCTAGAACTGTAAGCAAGGTAAGTACAGCATTGCTAAAGAGGGAGAACTAAAAGGGGAAAACCCCATTTCCAGTCTTCCTTTATTTCAAAACATTGACATATTCAGCAGGATCATATTATATATATAGCCCAGGATAACCCAGCTGCATGAAATTGATGGGACATACCTCCTCCCTGTAAATCATCACTAATACCAGGTGAAGATTGCTAAATTGTTCAGCATATCATCACCATCAAGGTCTGGCTGTGCCCTTATTTGACATAGTAGCTTCTCAAGGTGCTGCTGCATGTTGCTTTAGGGATGCCCCAGCCTGCCTCAGCTGAGTAATGCACTAGCTCTGTACAACTACTAAAATACACTATCTGCTTGAGAAAGCCAAGGAGTTTAAGGACACCTGTAGTAAGTGGGGGTGGGAAGAGGGAATTCACAATCAGGACACAATTCGTGGGTTCAGTGCAAGAACTACTAGGTGAAGCATTGTGGTTTCTATCATGTAAAGGGTAAGTTAAAGCAATGTAGTGACCTCATTGGCTTCAGAAAGTTAACACACCCTTAGGGCAAACAAGGAACTAGACTTCTGAATGGAAACACAAAGAGCACTACACAGACTCAACTCTCACATTCAAGGTAAGCAAACTGATGGTGACAGCGGGCAGTGTTTCCACACATAGAATCACAGAATCACAGAATTTTAGGGGTTGGAAGGGACCTCGAGAGCTCATCGGGTCCAACCCCCTGCCAAAGCAGGCTCCCTAGGACATTTCACTCAGGCGTCCAGACGGGTCTTGAATCTCTCCAGAGAAGGAGACTCCACACCCCCTGGGCAGCCTGTCCCAGGGCTCCCTCACCCTCACTGGGGAAAAGTTCTTCCCCATGTTGGTGTGGAACTTCCTGTGCTCCAACTTGCAGCCATTGCCCCTTGTCCTGTCTCCACAGACACTGAAAAGGGGCTGGCTGATTCCCCCTGCATCCCATGCTTAAGATAATTGTAAACATTAATTAGGTCCCCCTTAGTCTTCTCTTCTCAAGGCTGAACAGTCCCAATCTTCTCAGCCTTTCCTCACAGGGGAGATGCTCCAGGCCCTTTATCATCTTCGTAGCCCTTCTCTGGACTCTCTCCAGGAGATCTCTGTCCTTTTTATAACAGGGAGCCCAGAACTGGACACAATACTCCAGGTGGGGCCTGACCAGGGCAGAGTAGAGCGGGAGGATCACCTCCTGTGACCTGCTGGCCACACTCCTCCTGATGCACCCCAGGATCCCATTGGCTCTCTTAGCCACCGAGGCACACTGCTGGCTCATGGCCAACCTGTCATCCACCAGGACCCCCAGGTCCTTCTCCACTGAGCTCTTCTCCAGCAGGTCATCCCCCAGCCTGTACTGATAGAAACGGTTGTTCCTTCCCAGGTGCAAGACTTTACACTTGCTTTTGTTAAACCTCATCTGGTTTCTCCCTGCCCAGCTCTCCAGCCTGTCCAGGTCTCTCTGGATGGCAGCGCAGTGTTCCTGCGTGTCAGCCACTTTTCCCAGCTTTGTATCATCAGGTACTTGCTGAGGGTGGATGCTATTCCCTCATCAAGGTCGTCAATGAAGATGTTAAACAGGACTAGACCCAACACCGAGCCCTGGGGAACACCGCTAGTCACAGGCCTCCAGTCAGATTCCACTCCACTTCTAAAAGGAGAGATGTAAGATCTCTCCCTCAGACTAAACAAAGCACAAGAACTGATTTGGACTGGAGCTGCACATGACACACAGGAGAAAGTTTATGCTGGTGTATTTTATACTAATTTCAAAGCCCCAGTGTAAGACACAGGTCACTCATCTTGTTTCTTCAGCAATTTCTTTACCCACATATTAACAAATCTTTCATATATGCCTCTCAGCATTGCTTTCAGCAGGAATTTCACCAGGTCTTTAAGAATTAGTAGAATGCTGTGTGTCCTACAGCAATAAGAAAGCAGCCAATTGAAGTGATAAGAAGCAGAAAGCTTAGCACAGGGAAGTATAGACTGAGCAAGGAGTTCTTAGCAATTTAAACGTTAATAATGGCATAGCAAATACTTTTTGCAACCTCTCTATTTATTACTAATACATACCACAATGGGGAATACCCTTTGGCTTTTCTCTCCCCCACTAACAATTGCAGGTGGTGATTTCCAGCTTCAAAAAGTTTTACCCCAAAAGTCTTCACATATCTAACTCTTTTCACACAAGTGTTTTACTAGAGATAGTTAGAGAAAGCTAGTTTCCAACCTTGATTTTCACTTTTCACATCTAAATGCATCATTAAGGACACACCAAGTTGTAGAAGGTATCCAGTAATCAAGCCTGAACACTGGGGCATTTGAGAAACTGCCAGTTTATAAATCCATTACTGCCAATAAGCACAGTCAACCAGAAAACTGGGACTTATTTATTCCAGAAACTTATGAATAATTTCTAACAACAAATCCATCTGAGATCTTTGCAATTTGTCAGCAAACAAAGGAAATGGCAGAATTTCTTGGATAAATTAGTTTCAATGAATTATTCACCAAAGCTTCCTGTTTAATAAAGTCAGGAACTCTACTCTGACAGACAGAACTAGGATACCCAACAGATATTCTTCTTTTTTGCTTTCTCTCTACAAAATGACAAAGACTAGAAACACTCACACTTGCAGCCTTCATCACTGCCTTTAGCATCACTATAAGCAGATTTACCATAGAGCTTATAATGACATTTTTACTGGCACAACATTACATACTTTTACAATAAAGAATAAAGAAGATCTTGTAATTTTAAAAACAAATTACAACAAAACGTCTCTAAAACACATTGTCACAGAAGAGAGAGCCAACAGAGCACCCCTTCTAACAGTCTTACCCCAGGGCCAGCTCAAAGCCAATCAATCACTCCCCACCCTCCTCCTCATCATCATTTCCTTTTAAGCAATAGCTGGAAATAGCCCCATCTGCTTTAAAAATCAAAGAGCAGCAGCTGGCGATCAGTCCTCTTTATAGGAGCCTGTGAGACTTAAGGATATTGTCCTGAGCAACTCAGTCAAAATTAATTATAACCTAGATGGAATTAATTAGAGGCTATCTTTATTTCATCTCCATTGTTGTGCAGGCAATTGTTTAGCTACGCCTCACATGACTTGGTAATTACAGTAAGATGAAACCACTTAAAATTAAATGTCCTGAACGGGCTTTGATTTGGATTTACAAGAGTGTGTGAGAGAAAGAATGCTCTTTGTTAATTATGTAGCAGATCCACACACACACACACAGGCAAAAAGATTTGTCAGTTCTTGTTATCATTCAGTTGTGACATCAAAATAGCAAAGTTACTTCAGAACAATGCTTTTCAGCAAATGTACTGGAGAAACACAAAGAGCTGGTTATGTAGTTGGGAGAACACAGAATCATACCTATATGGGGGGGATAAATGACCAGGAATTCAATATGACCCAAATCATCCACATGTCTGAGAGCTTGGTGTATCTGTTCTGAAATTAATCCATCAACAAAATGATTCAGAAGATTTTAGATTCAGGAAACCTTCCCCTGGTATTTGAAGGTGTAAGAAACTCCTGAAACTTGCCCCATGTGAGTAACCTAGAGTTTTATCTCACACCTCCAGGCTCTTTAATACCAATCCAGATCAAACAGCTCTAATCAGCATTTCCACAACCTACTATCAAGGCAGGCACATGCCTACAGGTGATGCAGAGGGTTCCCAGACAGTGGCAGTTTTCTATTTGGTTAGTAACCATTGCTCATCAAACATCATTTATTAGTCGGATTGCAGGAATCAGATCCTCAAGTTTGATAGTATCAAAACTGTTTGAGAACAGAAAATAAAAAGTCTCTTGCATTTAAGAGAGAGGAAAACCCACCCATCTAGTTGTAGTTGTGAAGGGAGAAGTGCCTTCTCCCTATAAACTCAGAAGAGCTAAACTGTTTTACAATATTACTGTCTCAAATCTTGTGTCTCTTGCACATGGGCTTGTAGGAGGCTAAATGCAAGATGATTCTCCCAATGGACGTGAGTGCTTCACACTTGCAAGGATAATAAAGAAAATATCTTGTGTTGTAACTGGCAAATGCATGCTTGGCACTCCTGGGATTAAGCTAAACTCAGTCTATGGCACAGACGTGAAGGTGGAGCTGAATGCTTAATTTATGTGGTGCCTGCTACTAGAAAGACCCAGAGGCCCTAGGACATGAAGGCACTATTTTTAGAGGGTGGAATTCTATGAAATTATCATGTGTTTCAGACGTATGATACATGAGGAGGCAGGGAGGTCCAGGCTCCATCTGTCTTTTCCCACATCCAGTAGCCCATAACAGAATTTTTACCTCATCAGTCATGGGGCAACCTCAGAAGGAGGAATGAAACAGCCAAGAAAATTGGTTCTTGATAGCAGCAAGCTGTTCCAAGTGCTCAGCTTCCTCCTTCCTCAAAACACACACACAGGAGAAACACGTTCAGAAAGTAAAAAATCAACTACTTTTCAGGACAGGGCATTTTGGTGGGATCCCTCCAAGGAATTCTAGATTCACCCAAAACTTTCCTGAGAGCAATTCAAGTTCAAATGAACTCCACTGCTGCAGCCATCTCTGGTATCACACTATTGATTTTCACACAGATGTATGTAGTTATACCTAGCAGTACGATTTGGTGTACAAAAATGTTGCTGGTTCCACAAAAACAAACACAAAATGTTCAGAAAAAGTGTAAACTGAAAAAATGACACAACTCTTATGGCTGTCACAGGCGTGCAGGAACAGCTAACTGTGGCAGTAAATGGAATAGAATGTGAAGATGCATCATTGCCTTAGACTCTAACAATCCTGTAACAATCTGACTTGATTTCAGAGCATACAGATTTCCCCCTTTATCCCCTCTGCACAGCAATTAGCTCTTTACTGAGTTGCTACCTGGAAACACTGCAGTAAAAGACTGAAATTATTGTAAGCAGGAAAAGGTCATCAGTCACATTATGTTCAGCAGAGCATGGAAAAGCTTGATTAATCCAAATAAAATGAAATTTCTGTGTTTTTAAAAATTACTTTTCCCCATTACCTAACTAGTTTAATGAATAAGCATTTTAGTCTAAATCCAAACCAGCCACAAAAGGTTCTCTGTAAATTAGCAAAAAATCTGTGATTTGTGTGAGCAAAACCCTACATATTTCACAGACCATTGTTCAAAGGTATCTTTCTGTGATACAAGTCTCATGTTAATCTTAATAGCATAAGACAGTCTATTTACATTTCCTTCTCCTTTAGAAGAGGATTTAAAAACCTTGTGTCCCAACCAGCCACACTATAATTTCCCACATTTAATTAGAAAATAGATGAGATCAGTTTATTTAAACTGGTGCTTGAAGTAAGCAATTAAGTGCTTCACTTAATAGGACTATGTGCTGTAAATCTGGCCTTTCATTACACGTACAGTTCCTAGCACAATGGGTTTCTAGTACCAGACAGAAGCTTGCAGGCATTGCTTGAATAAAAATATGCTATTTAAGAATATTGTGATGTATTTCCACTGCCTCTGGGGGGGCTTACACTAATACAGTCTATTATCTGTCCTTATTACATAAAACTAAGTGTGCAATTAATTGGCAATCTGCAGTGGATTATGGAAGTGCTCCAGATGGATGGGGATTTATCACACTATTTTTCAGCAGCAGCTACTGTAATTTCCTGAGTTTGGGATGCTGAATTTACAAGAATTTATTTCTTTGTCAGGTAGGTCTTCTGAGCAAGAATTTCCATTTCCTTTTACATCAGAGGCAACACCTTAAGGTGCAGCAGAAAGCATCTGTGAGATAACACAGTGTCACTACTGCAGGCATGTCTTTGTGATCAGACACACAATAGGAAGTGTGGGCTGAACGCTCCCTCAAGAAATGAAAATGCAATCAATTGGCTTAGTTAATATTTTGCTCTGTGGGAAAACTGCCATCAGACAGCCTGGAGTTTCATTAATCTGTGGCATTGTGTGAGCTGCAGCAGCCTAAGCAAAAGAAAGACACTTTGTGGTTTATTCTCCCCTGTGCCAACGCTCTTAGGAACCTGGGGGCAGGTGGGAGCTGTTAACCTTTGTAGCTTTGCTTTCCAGTGCCACTGAGGTTGGGTGACACAGAATGAAACCAGGCTGACACATCTGGAGTTGTCACAGGTGGGCATGTGCCATCAGTAGGGAAAGCTCTCCTGGAAGCTGAGTCCAGACAACATCTAGAGCAGGCCAGCAGACCTTGGTGATACATCACAGGCTGGGTAGGGGTTTTGAACACACTGCTCCCCCAGGGTCTGTTCTTGAAGACATTCAAGTAAGACACCGTTGCTATGCACAAAGCTTGTCATTATAGTCTTTTCTTTAGGGAGGTGGAAAGAAAACTTATGGCAAGCTCCTTCTGCTCCTGACTTTTTCAACCACTTTGGAGCTACCACTTTGAAACAACCACAGGCACCAGACTGCACAGTGTATGTGCAGCAAACCAGCTCCTGTTGGGATGCACAGTGTCTGTGCAGCAAACACAGGGAGAGGCCACAGGAATAAATCCTCCCAGTGCATCACCCTTTGGGGAGAATCCATACAGTTCCTTTCTCCAGGGGCAGTAAGTATTATTGTTCATTGGACTACTGGGCTGGTGTAGATAAAAGAGCCACCTTCAAATAGTGCTTGTGTTATATAGCAGCTCTTATTCCATGGACTCAAGACTTCTGTTTTCTTTCCTTAGCATAAATACTCAAAAAGCTACTAAAAAGCATCGACGAGAGTTATTATTCTGGTTTGTCTAGGAGTACAGTTCCCTAAGAGTGAGCAGCTTACTGCTTTTCCTATACACTCAGCACGTATCACAGTTCCTGTAAAGTTTATAAATGCATATTTGCATAGACCACAGTTCAGCCAAGTAACCTAATACGCATGTGAACCACATGCCCTGCTTTAGGACTTTTCACTTTAATGGAACATAAGATACACATCTGACTGTAAAATAAAATATCTTTTTATTCTTCCAGCTACACCTAACCCTTCTGCTGATTCCCTTCCTCTTTGGCACTTGCCACTCATTTTTTTTTTCAGATTGATGATTGCTCCCCTTACATTTCCATCAACAGATCCCCTCACATCCAGTGCATCTGCAAATTGCTTCTGCCATGTGTTGGCATTAATAATTAATGAAACCAGCTGATTGTTCCAAGTGACCCATTATCATGTCAGGGCAGAGATGAACCAGAGAGAAGATAGGATTCATTTCTGAACCTCCATTTTCAGTATCAAAGTTCAAAATCAAAACACCATCAGCAACATAAATCTATTTCTCTCAAGAGATCTATATTTTTTTTCTTGTCTGAGAGGTGGCCAGAACAGCCTCAGAGCCTGAAAAGCAGATATTACCACAGTCAGGGCTTTTTAAAGATAAACTACTATGTTCCCCTCCAGCATGTGACATTTCTCAGGGCTTTTCTGATATATAAATATGATCCAGACATTTATAATAATCAAGAAGAGAAAAAGATTGGGGAAGGGAAACATACATTAGCATGAAAGATTAAGGGAAATGAATATGTATAGGACACAGAGAAGAATAAAATGCTGGTATACAATGGGATGCCACAGAGCAGAGTGGGAGGGCTTCTGTTCATTAAGTGTTGATGTAATGGATTTAAATAAAATTGAATAAAATCCAATTTAAATGCTAGAATAAAAAGACTTGAACGACCAGCTAGGGAACAGAATGGGTTTCTACCTCTCAGAGGTCAGATCAATGGTTGACCGACACCAGCTGCAGATGGTCTGTCAGCAGAAGCCTGCAAAAATAAAAAATTACAGGGTTAGATTGAGTCTGCTGGTCCTTTTTAACCCCATTCTTTGCTGTTCTTCTAATGTAGGAGTTATCCTCTAGCACAAAAAATACCTATCACAGATGTCTTAACAGAGTTGGTGTCTTATTAATTTTTATCATGTCTCTAATAATGCTAGCTTCTATGTGCATGATACTAAGACAGCATCATTCAAGTTTACAAGAATAATTGATATTTCAGCAACCAGACAGTAAATTTTCCAGCTGAGAAAAAGCAAACAAACAAATAAATGGCAGCTCATCCATTTATTCCAAATCAGGAGAAAAGCTATTCTGGAGATATCACTGCAGAGCTTGTTATCAGCCTGCTGCTAATGTAGGGCTTCCTGCTTTAAGATTATTTAAGGATGACTAACTCCTGTTACATTTATTTCCTCTAAACTTGCCCCGGGCTACACAAAAAGCAGGAATCAGTTAACTATTGGGGGGAACTTTCAGACCATGTCACAAATAAAATTCAGAGGTTCAACACAATACTTTGTGGGGTGCAGTGTTGCCTGAAGCTGTACCACAAGAGGTGAAGACAAAGGCAAACGTGTAAAAATTACATCTTTTCCAATGCCCTGGGTTATAAACCCGTGGAATTGTTCTAAATGTGATAGCAGCTTAGAGAAGGAAATGTTGATATCTGGGAAGTTCAAAGTGCAATATGAATTTGTATCTACTTTCTATGTCCTTGCTTGAATCAAAGCAAAAATTTATCATTTGCCTCATTTATAAGTGGCCTTTACAGAAAGCAAGAGGTTCTTTAGAGTCATCCTACTGCCAAAGGATCAGTATGCCCTCCAGCAAATGACTCACTTTTTAAATCCCCTACAAGAAACAGTAGGGCACAGAACACAGCACATTTATATTGTTTCTAGTTGGCTGTGCAGCTAGAAATTGTACTGCTCTGACCGCTTTCATTCTCACCAAGGGATTTGCTGTTATGGCAGGCTGATCATCATGTTTTAGTCATGACAAAGGGGAAAACCTGTGCATGGTTATTTAAGGCAATCACTAAAACACTTTGGTCTTGTGTCTGATATTGATTCACTCTTAACTGTACGTGGCTTTCAGTGATGCTTGCACATGGTCAGCAATCTCATCCTACCATGAGATGCTCAGGTATTGAATAGTTAGGGACTCCAATTTCTTTGTTCAGGATTCAGAGATTAGCCTCTAATTGTAAATGGCAGGTACAATCTCCCTTTGTGCAGGGTACAATCATAAGGATAAAACATGCCTAAATGAGATATTCCTGCATGCTGTCTTAATGGAGAATACCTAACCTACACTTGGATCTTCTGCTCCAAAAAAGGGGTGGGGAAACTCCAGCATTTGGATTAAACACCTGGAGTAACCTTGTACTTGTTTAAGGAACAGAGACATATCACGCTGCTCCCAGCTCAAATGCAAATCAGATTAATAATTCAATCATACCTTAGACATTATGGTTCTACAATGTCTTTTATTCACATAAATTAAGAGGAACTCTGAGCTAAGCAAAGGACAAACATTTCATCTGCAACCTTAGCAGACTGTGCATTTGAAGGTTCTTATTGCCCTGAAAGATGTAGGTATATCACGATTCTTCTCTGCAGGAGCAGGTTACCAAGACCCTCAGGGTTTTTGCAAACCACCCTTTACCCTTTTAAAACAGCAGTTACTAAACCACTCTGACCATGAAGCACCAGCATATGTCTATCTTAACTTTTCCTGGAAATGTTAAAAGTGAAAAAAACCCACTAGAAAGATCTTTGTGAAGCAGCTGTGGATTATTTACGATGCCTTTATGACACACAGTCTCAAAGGCACTGCTTCACATTGAAAGAATATGGCTGACTCCTAAATGATCTATGAAAGAGTCAGTCCTAGCAGTCCATTACTGAAACTGGGATCTACTAGGGGAAAAGATACAGGTAGTGAGAGTCTTTCTCAAATGATAAAGTGTATTTATTACTAATTAATCTATAAAGTTTCCATATGAACAGACTAGCTAGATCCTCTTTGTCCTACATGCCAAGACAGTGCTATCCAGAGCTGCAAGATCAGCTTGTCAAGTTCATAACAGTGTGGGATATGACTACATTCCCTGGGGTTACATATGCACTTGACTTTCTATGGACAGAAAATGTGACTTGAGCCCACGCTAGGTTTGCAGTGCCATTTCTCTCATGCATTTCCCACTTGTGTTTCAGAAAGCTAGCTGGACTTTCTGGATTCAGGTCTGCAGATTTCCCTTCAAGGCAATCATTTTGCTTGCCCATTGCACTATTACTGGAAGGGGACAGCAACTCATTCCCCAAGATGAAGTAAGGGGGAAAAAAATAGCCTCAAAATTCACATCTGTTGTCATGGAAACCAGAACAAGGATCTTTGAGGCCAAACTGGATGCATTTATAAATGAGACACAAGGAAAATCCTACCAATTTTTAACAATACATCAAGTGGAAAATGTTTTTATTATAGGAAGTCAGATATCTCCTAGCTCAAACGTTGCAGTGTACAGCAGTATGTGAGTAGCTATTTTCTATCAAACAACGTGATCTCATCAGAACCAATGGTAGGTGTGTTTGAGAGAAAGGCAGCAGTAGCCATAGAAACAGCCTGCTCTTCCTGAGTAGCATAAGGTACCATGTAATGCATAGTTTTGGTGGTGGCCTCATGCTCCTGCCAGCTGTGTGGCTGCTTTTGTGTGTGAGGGGGTGTCTGGTGCACCTCAAACCACTGGAACCAGCATGTTTTATTCTGCCCAACTCCATCACCTGGCAGGTGAGCTGGATCTGAAAGGAGGTAGCTAAGGGAGGGGGTTTTCTTCTGCAGGGTGAGGATAAAAGGTGGTTCCAGGGGTACTTGTAACAGCAATGCTATTCTCCTTGTGTTGTTAGAAAGTGTATTGCTACAGCACTGGAGTGAAATCAGGGCCACTCTTTCAATACTTGTACGGACAACCTCTGCCACAGCATGCTCGCAGCATGACTCCATGAGCTGGAGAGATGTACAAGAGAACAACTAACCTGCCTGAGGATATCCAGCAAGACAAGGACAGACCTTGGGAAAAAAAGGGGGTTTCATTTTTCACTCAGAGTTTTCCCACCTCTTAGTTCAGGAGCTTATTTTTATTCCTCAGTGCCTCCCACCCATTCACACAGTGCTTCACCTCTCTACCTTCTTCCTCTTCCACCCTGAATCTCCTTTTCTCCACATCAGCTGCCATCAGGGAGCCCAAACTGAAGGCCTGGCAGAGCTTGTTGGGTTGGACTCTGATTGGTGACATACCTCCTGTTTAATATTTGAAATCCCCACTTTGAACTGCAACTTGAGCCCTGTCTGGGCACATGCATGGTCCGAGTGTCCTCTAGTAGCAGATGACTTAGCAGTCTGCTGAAGCTATCACAGCTTTCTGATTTGATCTTGACCTCCCTGGTACCTTACTCTGTATACAAGCACATGTTATCTTCTTGCTTCTGTAGCACACAGAGAGGGGCCAAGCTGTAAAAAGCCAGTCAGACCAGCTGATTACACTGTGGAGAAGAGCTGGATTTACAGTTTGAGAACGTTTGTTGTTAACGATGGTTTTACTCTAATGTGATAAAGTACAACTTGGAAACAGAACATAAAGAGAAAGCTGGTATGTTTTCCTCTAGAGAGCATCTGTGAGAGACGGATCTGCCACATTTGTTTTGTGAAGGTACTGGAACACCCACACATGGGCTAAACACAGAGATGGAAACAATTTACTTCCCTACCTTCGTCTTGGAGGTTATGGCTCCTGTAGGTAGGACAGATGGACCACACAGGAAACTGCTCCAGAACCCAGCATGTATAGCCCAAGGTTTTGAAAAAAAATCCCCTGTAATTGGAGTAATCTGGCAATGCTGAAATGTCCAGGGATGTGGCTGCATAGTATTGCTGCAGCCGTGAAGGCATGAGGCAGGGACAGCTTCACCTCTCACACTTTAACCTGGTATGTCACCTTTTGCCAGATACTCTTGGAGCAGAGATCCCAGCACTGAGCAGTCAGCCACAAGCTCCTGTAATCTGCACTGGTTTGATGAGTATTGCTTTAGGCAATAACCATCCCATCATGGGCATGTGCTTACTCACTAAAGTGTAAGCCAAGGATAGACACATCCCACTTAACCTGGACAGAAATATGGGCAGTGGTCAAAAATATAAGCTGTGGTAAAAAATAAACTGTGCTGCACAAGAGAAAACTAATAGATAAAATCAAATCCAGCCCAGATGGCAGGAAAGAAGCAAATGTTATGGGAAAAGAAGCTGCAAGTAATGATTAAAACAGTGCAATGGTAGTTGCTCAAACACCCTACAATTGCAATAAATTTATTAGTTTACTTAATGGCTCTTAAAATCATAGAAGCCCTGATCATGTTTCCATCACTTCTTTTCAAAACCTGAGAGTTCTCCATACAACAGATGACAAAACACCGGTTTCTTGTTACATGGTGGGTGTAAATACTGTACACTGCCAAGAAACACAGCTGTCCTGCTGAAACAGACTTCTTTCACTACTAACTACAAATCTAAGATGCTTGCAAGGGGTTTTCTTCTACTGTTGGGAGAAAGAGAGAAAGTCTGTATGCATTAAAGAGGTGAACAAAGGTGAAAATGAGTTCAGGAATGTTACTGAGATTTTCCCATCTCCTACTCAAACACATTTTTGTTTGCCAGAAACAATGCTCTAACGTGGTTTAGTTTTTTCACTCTATTTCCACTTTATTTTCTCTGCTATTCCAGGGTTTTGGATTGGTAAGACAGTCTGAATAGAAGAACATAATTGTGACAGCACACTGAGATCATCTATGTTCATATCCAGTTAGAAAATCTGGGCCACAGTGCTACTACATGCTGCGCTGCCCACATTACCATTGAAATAGATGAAATGCAGCCTGTCCTCTGAGGAAATGAGACCTTATGTTCCACCAGGAGCAAAAGGTTCCTCTGCTTTTCATCCTGAAGTACTATATATGGAAACCACTAAAGCTATGAATTGTCAGAATCTATGGAAAACTTCCTTCCTAGAACAAACAGCCTGAACAAATTCTCAGATTCCTTCACGGAAAGCAGCCTTTTCAGAAAAGAAACAAAAAAAGGAACAAAACCAAGGACTGTTGACACTCAGTGAGACAGAAGTCTCCCATTTGACTCCTTTATTCAGCTACAGATTTGCTCTACTCCTCTACAGCGTCTACTAAACACAGATTACAATCCTTTGTAAACAATACAGAGCAGTTAGGTAATGCAGTAAGTAATCTAGTGCATTTAATTCAAACTAGGCCTGGGCTAAATAGAAAATAAACACAAGTGGTTGTGTACAGTTTCTAAGCATCACAGATTGCATTTTTCACAGACAACGCTCCCTTGTTAAGGATTGTTTGCCTTGTTAAAGCTACCCCAGTTTATATGATTGTAATAGCAGATGGTTTCTTAAAGGAAAAGATGTCAGGCTCCTACCTGAGGCTCAGCTCGTTATGAAATAAGTTGTAAGTACTATGTATCAAACTGCATTAAAAGCATGTTAAAGTGGGCACATAAGCATCCCAAAAGTGGGAAATGCCAGAGTTAAGACAGCTTGTTAGTTTGTCTTATCAGTGTATGAACCAAGAATTCTCCCAGTTCCAACAGGTCCAGCTCAGAACAGCACAGCCTGGTGCCTGAGGAATGTGAAGGCCTTACAGTTTCCACCACAGCTTGTAGAAATGGAGAGGACTTCAGGAGTTATTCTGGCTAAACTGCCAAGAGAACACCCCTTCAGTCTGAGGTAGATGAATATCCTTCCAGTTTGATGCAAGATCATGTTTCTCAGTTGCATGAACAATGCCAATTGTATGCGCAGCAGGAGCAGACATATAAACAGCTATACTGCTTATGTGAACATCTGACCCAAACCATATTCTCTCATACATCAGCTGCCCTGCATTTCCTCCATTCAATAAACTGAAAGCAAGCTGATTGTAAAATACGTTGGAGTCAGCTTTTTCTTTATGTAAATCTTCTAAGAACAACAAAGTAAGTCCTAGTTCAACATTTTTGATTGTTAAGCTATCTATGTATTTCAGCTAACTGATAATTTGCAGTGTTTTTTTATAAAGAAAGTCTGGATAACAAAAGAGTAATGTCTTCCTCCAAATTCTCCCAAAGAGGAAGCAACAAAAGTAACTCTCCTCCTCACTCCAGAGAGCTTTGGTTTTGTTTTTTAATTCTGTGGATTCCAGATGTCAGCATGGTCAACATCTCATATCTTCATTAGTGCTCCATACATAAGTCCCTAGAACGTTTTTGCAGAAAAAATATCTCACCTCTTGACTATTTGATCTAGCCACATAATAATTCCACCTAGCTCTTCGCAAGAAACAGCTCTGAATCATAGATGGAAAGCATCTCTGGATCCAACCCCCACTCAAAACACATGCCACAGTATTTTGAGGAAGACAAGCCTAGGGCAGCCTTGGAGAACTTCATATTAACATTCTTCTCTCACTATGGGTCATGAATTTCTTACAGTCACCAGGACATAGTCAACAGCCCAGAGTGATCTTTATGATCTACATACATGCAAGACACAGTAAAATTTATTTAGTAAAGTTAGGCACTGCAGTTTGGCTGCAGATGCAGAGGCTGCACTGTGGTGACGTTTCCTCTCAGTTAACAGGCTATGGCAGGAGGCTTTTATCCCACCTGCAAGTACATTTTCTAAGATACTGCATATTACCATATTTACCCATACTCAGACTCCCCTCTTCGCTGCACCCTTTCTTTCTCCTTTTTTAGAAGGGAGCTGGTTGCTTGCAGGCAGACTTTTTTGTAAAGGGAAGTGCAGACTTGCAAAACCGAGGACTTCCTTTGTGACTGCCTAAGGACATGGTCCTGGTGACAGTCAGAGGCTTTCTTTTAGCCATATATGGCAATCCTATAGAAACCAGAAGAGAAATCAGGTAAATAGCTGCAGGGATGTAGCTTTCACAGTAGCCAATTAAATGCTGAGCTGAATAATACGTATATAAAAGGGCATCAGCGTGTAGGCTCGGACTGCCTTTTAAAGTCAAAGGAATTTAATGCTGACGTCACTCCACAAGGTGATCGGTGGGCTGAGCCTCCAACTAGTTTCACCCAATATCAACTTTTTTTTGCAGGATTTCACTTCTGTGACTGTAGACGGCCTGTAAAAGCAGTCCACATCACAACAGGAAACACAGAGCCTAGTGGCATCACACCACTTTGGTGTTCACTAGACCCTAAAACACAAACAAGGTTCTTTTATAATTAAACTCCCTTGGTTTCAAGAGGTCAAGTTTGACCTCTTTTGCAAAGGCCAGAGTCCTGCAACATAATTTAACTGAAATGCTGAGTAATGCCTGCAAAGTTAAAAGTATCAAATGTGTTTCCTCCATGTGACTTAAAATACTGCTTATTTAGGCTACAGGCTGAAAGAAAGTTTTGAAGCCCAATGGCTTGTTTGGAAATATAGTCCCAATCTCTCCTTCCCAAAAGGGAAACACCCCCCCAAAATACCCTGCTGAAAAATGCCACCGGTGTGATACCATCATTCTTCAGAGTTCACAAAATTCTCTGATGCCTGTGGCCTGAGAGGGATGGTTCTGTGCTCAGTGTATGTGTGAATGCAGCTAATTATAAGCTCTTTGGAACAGAAATCATCTGTATCTTTCTGTCTGCACCATCTTCGGCACAGCGGGGTCCCATTAAAGCTGACCTTTAAGAAGAACATAGTGCAAGGTATGTATCACATACCTTGAATCACAGGTGATTCAGAACAATTCTCTGCATCACTGCCACCAGAGGCTAACAATCCTAACACATGTATGCAACACTGATGAGAAGCAAAATTTCTCTCTGTTCAAACTCAAAATAGGAGAAAAGTAACTTTAAAGCCGCTGCAAGATAATCTAGGTGATGCAGAAGTGCTTGATACCAACACACAGATGCTTAGCTCATCATTTACATTCTAGGTTGTTACCTTGCAATACAGAATGAGTGTTATTGGAATTACCTGGACACAAGGCCATTTAGAGTTTCTGTGGTCTTGGCAAACTAAGATGACCAAACCTACTCCATTTTATGCAAAAGTGTTTTAAATAAAAGAGTTTGGGGCTTTTGTGGGTTTGCTTTTTCACTCTGCAAAGAAATGCCCATCTATCACTAGTTCACAATATTAGCCACAATTGTTTGCAGAACTCTCTTCTGTTTTCTTCCCTTTTTATATACCAGTATAATCTTGAGTGTCCTTAAAAGGCTTCTTTGTGCATTCTCTCTTTCTTACTGGCAGAAACAAAGCGACTTGAGGCACCGAACCAGCTCAGCTGGAGCATCTGAAAACAAATGAGGAAGTGACTAGTCATTTAAAGAGTGTTGCGAAGTGTTACGCTGGTGGACTGAGTTTGTAGCTCGACTTTATACACAGTGCAACATGGCTATGAAAGGGTGTTAAGTTATCCCTGGACTTGGAAATTCTCCCTCAGCACTTTCATAATCTATTGTTAGTATCTTGTGTCTCTAAGAGTACATCTATTCTGCAGATTACAGCCTAGTGGTACGGGCAAGTGACAAAGTGCCAACCAGTAGCAGCAGGAAGCTCAGTTTAGATTGACAGACAGGGCAAATAAACCCACAATTCATAGGGCAAGACTGCAATGAAAGCTGCACACATCTTCTTTGCAGAAGCCTCTTCTTGGAGCTAAGGAAGGCCAGGTACCCTTGAGAAGCATTTGACTGGTTCTGAGCTCAATAGTTAAGAAAAGAGAGGTCATGAAGTTTCTGAAGATGATACTGCTCAGTCAGCCTGCCAATCTTGGCTGGCTGGCTTGCTGGCAGTCAGTCTTAGCACAAGCCCAGTTAGACTAGAATCTTCGGTCCTGTATTCCCAGACTGAAAGATATCCCACCAACAGAACTACAATACAAAAAGCAACTCTTAACAAAACCAAACCAAAACAAACCAACAATCCAATTGCATATGAAACTGCATGTCCACAGAAATATTAGCCTTAAAAATAAATTAAAGAAAAACTTACCTTGAATTCAAAGGCTTTGTTTTTCGTACTTTGTATGTTTCATTTGTCTCCTTACCAATCAACTGGAAATTCATTAATACCAATATACCAATACAAATTGAACCATCACAGCAGACTTCTTCCAGGGCCTTCTTATGTAACCCAGGGACAGCTTCACCAAGAACTGATTTTTTCCTCATGGTTCATATTATGTTTGCAGAGTTAATGGGAAAGAGATGAAAATAATTTCTTATAGGAACTTTTACTTCTCCACACAGGCAGTGTATAAACGCGGGCATCTGAACAGCTTTCAGCAGCGCTTTAGCCCTCAGACAGCTGCCTTCCTAATCATACAATGCCACCGTGTGGACAAGAAAGTCTCAAGCAGTTTCCAGCTGGGCTTTGTTGAAGTTGTGCTCACGTTCCAAGAACCTCCCATTCATTTCCTCAGGTTTTACTTGCTGTGCCTTGATCCTGATGATACATGCTGGTTAACTTCCGTGGTTCTAGTGATGACCTTCACAAACCTGAATCAGTAACTACTTAGTGAAACGTGACCGGCTTGGAATTCTTGTCAATGTGTTTCTGAGTTGGCAACAAGAATAATTTTGTTGCAGGTTTTTATGAGGTTTTGCACACCACGAAGGTTTAAAAGAAAAACAAAACCACATAAAACCTCGAAAAACAATGGTGGTTTTGGAACTTAACTTTTTAAGGACTTTTTCTTGGTGCAAAAGAACAAAAACTGGGAGCTCTGCCATGGCTAGTACAGATTGTTTTCTTTCTTTTGTACTCATAAAGGAATATAGATGCTTTCTGTTGAAGGCATACTGGTGAGACTATTATTGAAAGTTAAATGATAAATGTGTCAACCTGTTCCATGGTATCTGGTTGCAGGAATGCAAACAACTCCAGCATTGAGGGAATCTGCACGTCTTCCCCCTGGCTGGAAGGAGGCTTCACACTGAGCTCTGGCTGCAAACAAACCAACCACAGACAAACGAGGCATCACTGCTGTGAAGGCAAAGGCCTTGATATATGACAGGAACCAAACCTTGTGGCTCTAAGTACAAGGGGAGTGCTGCTAAAGGAACGTAAATGGGATGGGAAGTTGTTGATCTGAAAAAAGGGACTTCTGGGATGAGTTTTGCAGTCACTAAGGCTATAATTTTTTCTCACAAGTATTCACATCTCTACTGAAGGCGCAGCCGATCCCCAAGCATTGTACCTGTAACCTTGCGATTGTTCCTCTGCTCTTGTACAGCCTTTACTCCTCAGGCTGCAGACTGGCATGATTTTGCCAGCAGCAAATGGAAGTGTAACTATTCATTGAGAATTTTTTTTGTGTTTGCTTCTGCTTCCCTATTGCCATGAAATTCACTAGAGCCTGACTTTGAAAATGACATGTGCATGTACATGTAACACACAGGCACACCCCCTTTTCTGCTTCCCAAAAGCCGTTTGCAGCACACAATCAGGCCAGGGCCACCTTCTCCCACAGACCCTTCTGGGACCCGCTCTGCACTTGTGAAACCTGCTTCAGCACCAGGCACCTAGGCCCTTCCGATCTGTCGGTGTCTACCTGGGGCTGTCAGTCTGCCTCTGCTACAGCTCTGAATTTGCGCCTTCTTTCTGAACCACGTTTTAGGACTCGGGGTGGGAGCTCAGGGAGAAGTGTTCCCTCAGGGAGATTGGTCCCCTCACGGAGAAGGGTCCTCTCAGAGAGGAGTCCCCTCATGAATAAGGGATTCCCTAACGGAGAAAGGGTCCCCTCACGGAGAACGGCCGCCGCTTCCCCACTCTGCTCCTCAGCCCGCAAGCCGCCGCTTCCTTGCTTTCCACAGCGGGCTCCCCATCGCCCGCCTCCCCTTCACGACCCAGAGCCTGAAGCACCAACTCCTCCCCGCAGCCCCACGGGAGGTGCCGGCCCTTTCTCTCCGCCTCGGCCCAGCGCCCGCCCCCGCCGCGCTCCGCCCTAGCCAGGCAGCCTGCAAGCGCCGGAGGGCGCCGGCCCCGCCAGCCGGGGAGAGTGTGTAAAGGTCCGTGGGCCGATCCAGGGGGGCGGAGAAGGGATTGAGGGTGCCGTGCTGTGCCGGTAAGCAGAGAGGTGGGCTCGCTGTGCCGCCCCGCCCATGAGCAGCGGTCTCCCGCCCATCGCCGGGAGGGAGTGGGGCGGGTTAGCGAGGAGGGGGGACGGACACGGAACACCAGGGCTGTCAGCCGAATGGGGAGGCATGGATGAGCACACCGGGAAGTGAACTAGCAAAACGGCAAACCGCGAAGCTTCTTGCCTGGTCTCTTACCCATCCCTTCGCGTCGGTGCGGCAGTGCGGCGTGTCCGTGCCGGGCCCGAGAACGGCCCGGCCCCGTCACGGCGGGAGCCTCCCTCCCTTGCGCTTCCCCTTGAGAGCCCCTTTCTTCAGCGGTTAGATTAGTCATGTCTTCACGGTTTGTCTTGCAGGTTATAGCCGCTTCCATTAACCCTTTGGTGTTCGCCCCGCGATCAACATCATCCTCACAGCGAAACAAGGCTTTTGGGCCTGTGCTGCTCCGAGGAGGTAAAGGAGCCCAGCCCAGCCTCTACGTGCAGTTGTTTAGCGACAGGAAGATTGGATTAGGTTAAATAAGGAGGCCTTCTGAAGCTGCTGTGTTGGGCTGGTCTGCAAAAAGAGTTTTCTCTGGAACTTGGTATCTCAAACAGAGGTGGCAGGAATGGCATTGAATGTGTGGAAAGAAAGCAACAAAAGGGAGTTTTATGCCACTTCTCGTCTTTCTTATATCCCAGGCACACCCCAGGAATGTGTCTGGCCTGAGTAAATGGGAAGGCTGTTTATACAGCTGACTGTCATTGTGGCTGTGGTGGAATTTGGGATTTTAGTGCCCTACTGTGGCACTGCTGGGTCCATGCTGTGCTGCTCCAGGGAGAAAGCTGGAACATGTGGCCCAAACACCACAACACACCCCTCCTCCCTGCTAAATTAGTCTCCATGGTGCGGGTGAGACAGTGAGGGAAGTCTTATTTATGCCATCAAATGTATAAAATAATTAGATGAAAACGCCCTGCCAACCTTAATTCTGTGGATACCAGTTCTCAATTTATTGACTTTATATGAAACTGTGTGTATTATTATGGGTCTTGAGTCATCTTCCTAAATATTTTTGTTACTGTGTTTCTTGGCAACTGTTTGAATGATTTTTATATTGTGTCCTTTGAAAAAAACATTGTCATGTCATTATCATGGTGATGGAGTTCTAGTGCCACGTATTATTGGCAGACTTAGCTTCAGTCCATTAATGCATCACAAAGATGTAGCATAATGTGTCATAAATAATCCATAATCAGGTTTTTCCCTTCATGTTACTGATATATTCCGGCTGACAGACTCATGGTCATTTTGTACAAGCTAATTTAATCATTAAATCTCATTGATTTTTCCATTTGATAAGACTTGAATGAGGTTTGAATTGGTAGACAGGGTGGTCTTAGCAAAGAGCTGTCAGACTGTCACTTTTTAAATAGTGGTTAATGTTGATGGATGTTGTTCAAGTCTCAGTGACTACAGAGAGAGACTAAATAGTAGTTTAAACAATAGTCTCCTGAAAGGCTAATAATTCGCTTCTCTCTTAAAACTTGTGCTGTTATGTTAGTCTAGTCTGTTTGATATGTCACTTGTGACTGTTGCAATATCTTTCTCTGATTACTGGGGTGTTGTTTGGTTGGGTTTTTTCCTTTGCTTCAGGGGTGTTTTTTTCCCTTTTCCTTTGCTTCAGGTTGAAAAGATGGGAAATGCAGAAAGCAATGCCTATCGGAATCACCTTTCCAGATTTCTTCCTGAGGAGCAGGCTGACATTGATGGAGTATTTGATACCTTATCAGGATCGAGTGGCTCAGCTGGAGCAAAAAATGGCAAAGCTACAAAGAAAACTGTGACTCTGGCAGCACTGCAGGCAAGACAATCTATTATTCTTGATTTATCTGGGATGTAGTACATTAAACATAATTCCAGAAGGAAACAAAAGATGTGGCAAAAGTTTCCTTCTAGGTCTGTCTTAATTTAATACATAATGTTTTGGGGCAGAATGGAAATTTATCTTTTTCTTACTGCTTAATATGAGCAGTGACTTCAAGGTTTGTATTTATCTCTCAAATTGCACTATTGGGTCACATTGCAGCTTTCCTGGTTGAGAAGTAAGCTGAGATATATGAAAATATATTTACAGAAACCTGAAAAAAGGGAAGAATGTTGTTCTTCCTGCAGTCCATAGTGTGTGATTATTTTCAGTTTTTCTTGAGAAGCTGTCACAAAGTCAGTCTGTATTTGATTATATCTTTTTCAATTGCATCACCAATCTCTAGTCTTTTCACTTGCATTAAAAGCAGAATCCAGTTTTGCTTGATTAAGCTGTGGCTCCCTGGTTTAGCTAATTAACATACATTACGCTTTCTGATTAACTCTGCATTCATTTTCTAATCAAGAAGGAAGAGGAAAATGATTCATTGCAATACTTGACAGCTTGAGTTAGGCAGGAACCAAGTGGCCAAATGAATGTAGTTTTAAGTGCATTTTTATATGTGTTATGTGATTAAAGGCACCAAAGTAAAACTCCATGGCAGAAGCTGGGTATTTTAAGGCATTTAGCAATGCATCTGCACACAGACCAGCTTTAGCCTTCCTCCAGCCTGGCTGTTTATGAGCTGTCACTGGTTTGCAAGCAGTGTTGCCACTACCCAGTTGTTCAACCCTAATATGACCAAGATCCTGGTCCTTGGTATCTGTTGTATTTGATTGGGACCTGGAAGAAGTTCTCTTCCTATCTTTGGCCCTGGACCAATGTGACATTTGATGAATGTTTGTCTTTTCCCTTTGTCGTGGTTCAGCCCCAGGCAGTGACTGAGCATCACACACCGCTTGCTTACCCCTCCACCAGAGGAAAAACAGATAAAGCCTCTGTAGGTCTGTCCTTTTTGTTTGCCAACTTAAATTAATATTTTCTGAAAGACTGCCTGTAGATGCCCAATCCCTGAGTGCAGGGACCTTTGCAATGACATGCTTGCCTTGTAGGTGTCTGTGCTCTTCCCTGAGCTAGACTGATCCATGGCAGATGTGATCTAGCAACAGCCTGGTAACGCTCATGGGGCCCCAGGTATAACCTCAGGTATTCTGCTTAGGTGCAGTGCTTTACTCAAAGGAAGCTACATGGCTTCTGGACTGAAGCAGGCTGCAGTGCATAGCTTGGAAAGCAGGTAGAGCAGGTATCTCCAGAAACTTTCCTAAAGCCCTTTAAGACAAGGATTCTAAACTGTAATATGTGTGAGTTTCTTAGATGTTTCTTAAAGCTTCTCTTTTTACAGTCCTCTTTCCACCGCCCCAGGTCTACTCACTGGAATAGCTATAAACATAACAAAACAGCACAACAAAGTTAGTGGTGGGTGGGAAAGGGTAGGGAGCAGGTAGGCAATACTGCAGTGTGAAGTAGAAAGCCCCTGAGTATAATGTTTTTAATTATGTCCCCTGCTGCATGTCTCACTTCAGGCTCATGTAGCACTTTTAAAAAGCCTCTTAACGAGGCTGTACCCCCTGTGTCCATCCCTCCCTCAGTATGAACATGCAGGACTCTGGCTGCTAAATCTGCTTCTACTGAAATCAATGGGAGTTTTACCACTGACATCACCAAAAGCAGGGTTAAGTGTGGCATATTGGGTCTGATTCTATATGCACAGTGACTGCTGTTAACATCAAATAGGAACAGCCCCAGTGCCTTCAATAGGAGTGGTACTGAGCCAGCAGTGGGTTGGTAACAGCCGCTCCATTGAATGGAGCTGGAGTGTTCTTCTGCAGGTGGAGCTCCATTGATTTCAGAGTTCTCCCCCTGGGTATGAGAGTCAAGTCAGGTGTTTAGCATGTTAGGCACAGTACTTTGCACAGTGAGGACACTCTGTAATCATGTCCTAGTGCATGGGTGTATTTTAGAGGATTTATTTTTAAACCATGTAATTATCTGGAACACTGTGAAAATTTCTTGAATCCAGGGTGAGACCTTTGTGGTGATGTATGATGATGTATACCAGTTAGATTTCAATTCAAAGGGCAGTTGTGCAATTTAGATGAATAAGTTTTGATTTTGACTGTCCTAGCATTACAAATGCCCTATAAAAATCAGGTGATGACCTCAGTTTTGTTCCATACTTGAATTAGATATTATGCAGAGGAAAACATCTCAGGATTGTTTCTATGTGTGGAGTAGGGTTAAACACATTGCCTGCATTATTTTGAGGCCAAAACTGAGCTATGGCAAAAACTTAACTCTCTCTCTGTTTTTAAGTATCTGTGGGATCCCCTCTCAAAAACAGGGTTAAAAAACACTTCTAAATGTTGGACTGAGAGGAGTTGTAAAACTTTACAACAAAGTTGTCATATAGAAATCCTTGGGTAATACCCTGTTAACACTTTACAGCGTTGGTTTTTGTTAAGTCCATGGCATTTGTAGAAAACCAGTATCAATTTAAATCAATAAATTGTGTTGGAAAGGAGTTACCATAAAAACAGATTTGATTTTTTTTTTCTTCTTGAAAAACCAAGACCTTTGGAAAACCAAACCTTTGACAAAAGATTATTGCTGATATTAGATACTTGATACTGAAATCCTTCATTCATAAGGGTGTATCTCAACGCAGGTTAGCTGGAAAATACTAATTGTTCTTCATTTTGAAAACATGTGTTTTTCTGTTTTCCCTTGTTGCAGGCATATACACAGGAGCCATTGCCAGAGCAGATGACTGTTCGGTTATACAATGGAATGAAAAGTATTGACTTGACTGGGAAATCATCTGGGCTGAGTGAACAGATTGCTAAGGAGCAGTTTGTAATTTTTATGTCAAACCTCTTAAAAGGAAATGCAGATGAGAAGATTACCATAATAATGAGAATGATCTCCAAGACAGAAGGGCCTGTGAAGGGCAAAGAAATCCAAGAGGTAAACAGGCAGTTAAGTGTGTGGTGAGGGAACAGGAAGAGAACAGGTTATATGGGATATTTCAGCTGTGGCCTTTTCCATGCTGCCTTGCCTACTTTGAGAACCAGGATCTGGACTTTGTGGAGCTCACTGACTTTTGCCTTATGGTTCACAGGCTCACTCTGAAGGGTGCAGAGACTGGCTATATGTAAGAGCCAGCAAGGGTTGTGGTGTGGCTGGTGATTCTGGGAACTGTGAAAAATACTTTCTAGAGCTCTAGTTGCAGGATAGATGGATAAATCAAATATGTAACTTGCAAGGTGTAAGGGTGAGATCTCACAAAACAGTAATTCACTAGCAGCTCCTACTGCTGCAAAATTAGGACCTCTCCCTTTCTTGGCATATTTTAAGGGGATGCATTGTGATGTAACATTTACAAAATGTCTTGAAAAAAAAAGACACTTCTCAAGATGTACGACACTGAAATAACACTTCTGTTGTTTCTGACTCTTCATGAGAAGAGATGTTTCTGCCACTGAGATTACAGCTTCAGTAGTATTTGACTGTATTTTCAGAAAGTCTTCTTGGCAATTTTATTTAAGAAGTTCCAAAGTGGTGATGTTTTAACCTTTTAAGTTCACAGAGGACCTGATCATGTCTGTAGTCCATGTCCTGAGCTACAGGAATGAACTGAAAGGTTGGGATTGTAAGAATACTAGGGATTCTGCAAGTGGAGTAAAGGCTCTGGCTTCTCAGCTGCTGTCAGAATTGAAGCTTGCAGGTAAGCAGCACTGACATAGGATATCCTGGAATGGTACAGAGCTTGTGTAGTCACTGTTCTCACAGCAATTTTTCTCTTCAGGTCACATCTTTGAATTTAAAGGTGAGACCAGTACTTCAAACCTAGTGCTTCACGAATGACTTTGGAATTTTATTTATTTGACCTTTCTCCCCTGAATTCAGGAGAGCTTTGGTTTGAAGTCTCAGTTTAAGTGGACATGCAAAATTATTTGTCATGGGATATGTCTATTTTACAAAAACCTGACTTGCAGGTGCTGGTGTTGAGATGCACGTGCATATATTTATGACTCTTCCTTTACAAAGCACAGCTTTATCTTTCCACTGTTGCAGTAATAGGTCTTTCTATCATCTCATAAGTTGTGAGTAAGAGTCCATGTTTCTTAGTCACAACAGCCCAGCCAATGGATGTCACAGGCAAATGTTTCTCAGTTCTGTGCATGCATCTGCTTGATCCAGTTGACACTTTACTGTCCCTGGCTCCTTTCATAGGTGGCTTTATGTCCATTAAAACAATGGAATATTGTGTTCACACTTAGAAATCAATAGATTATATTCCAGACTGGGAGATTTACTTCTGTTCCCTTGTGTCTTATTATTTAGATGGGACAAAACCTGTGGGTCCTCAGCTGATGGAGACAAACTTTGATCAAGGTGTCATTGAGGATTGGGTGTACCGAGTTCCACAGATCTCAATTTTCCTCAACGTTGTTATCAGGCAAGGCCTCCGTGTTCTGCATTCTCTCCCAGACCAAACCAAAGACATACTCAACCTGGTTCCAGGCTGCAAAGGCATCAAAGGAAGAGGTCTTGTCAGTCTCTTTGACATCCCATCCATCATATACATCAACTCCCATCTGCCTGCAGAGATGCAGCACAAGTGGCACCTTTTATTTTCTTCTCGCCTGCATGGAGAAAGCTTTTCACAGTTATGTGGCCATATAGTGAATAAAGGTCCTTGCATAGTGATCTTAAAGGATGTAGATGGTTATATATTCGGTGGGTTTGCATCTCACTCCTGGGAGGTGAAGCCACAGTTTCAAGGTAAAATTCACTTTTTTTTTTCCTTTCTCATGTTTCTGGTAAATATTGGCTAGTCTGCACCAGTACAAGAATCCTCTCCACTTCACAGATAATTTTAGTTTCATTAAATGTAGTATTACACTTTCATGTGTATTTTCCTGTGGCAAAAATAACACTAATTTTTGGAAAATGTAAAATAAATGCTAAGCTATTCCTGCTTTGTACCCAGTCAGGCATATTACTGATCATCTTTATAGTTTGTTATTTGAGAAGACTTTTAAAATTACAGGACGTAGCTGATCATGGAACATGTTGTCTTTTCAGTGAAATCTATCATCCCCTGTGGCTGCATAGATTGAAAATGAAATGGCAACGGAGATACAGCTAAGTTAGAGTTTAAATACGATGCCAGCAGATGGCAATCTTCCATCTCTGAACTGCTGAGCCCGACACAGCGTTAAGCCTCCTGTTTTCCCATTTAAGTTCCATCAGCAAAAGGGTCCTTTGGACAAGCCAAAGTTTTTGTTCTTTTGAAAACTTTGGGGAGAAGAGAGAGAGTTTTTTGGTAACTCTTCAGAAAGAACTTTTACCTTGGCTTTCTGAAATAAAGTAGGGATTCTGGATAATCTGTCCTGCTGGGAATCCTCACTTTTGCTACATTAAAAACTCCAATTCCTATACTTAATTAGTATTCAATAGCTACCACTTTAGTCAGTTAACACAGTAGTATGTTACACTGATTACCCAACAGTTCCTTGTGCTTTTACCTCATAGAATAATGTATGTAGGGCATGAGACAATCACACCACAGGTTTCTCTGAACTGGGCATAATGAAACCTGCACTCTAAATCATTGCCCCTAAACTGATCTGGATAGCAATACAGAACTAAGGGTGTCTGCACCCATATCAGTTTGTATGGGTCTAGTGGCTGGCCAGCTTTAGATGCTACAATGCAAGCCTGTGATAGGTGTACCCTGACATGGTAATGTAATGTACTAGTCATGCCTCTGACTCTGCCCTTGGTCACAGCCATGTAATCACATTGATTTCTGTGACCCTGTGCAGAGTTAACTGAGAATAAACAGTAGGTCTGGATCTTGATTAGAGATAGGTATTGGCTGTCTGGGGCTACAGCTGCTCTTTGATGTATTCAGCAGTACTACATTAATATTTTTTTTCCTATCCTATTTGTAGGCAAGTTTGCTTGGCCAGTTGTCTGACCTCAGCCACTTTTCTCCTTACAGGTGACAACAGATGCTTTCTGTTCTCTGTTTCCCCATCTCTTGCTGTCTACACATACACAGGGTACAATGACCACTACATGTATTTGAACCATGGCCAGCAAACAATGCCCAATGGACTTGTAAGTATGAAGAGACGCCAATGTGGAATTTGGATTCATGGCTGCAGTTCAGAAGCATTTAATGGCTTTTTGCTTCTGTTACTGTGACCAGATTTATTTCACTTTTTGTTCTCTGATGAAGTTTCCATCCCTTCTCTATTTGTGCCACACGTTTAGTAGGACTTCTTCCCTCCCCCTCCAATTTTTTTTTTACCTTAAAGTGTCAGTGTAAACTGTGAACCATGGGTAATGATGAACTGCTTCAGTGCTGATATACTCTATGCTGTTCTTCATAGTTGATATGGATATTGATGGAATTTCTTTGTGTCTGACCCAAGGAGGTGGGATTTAGGTAGGTTAGATTTATGGAGGTTCTGGGAAGAGATCTTCTTGTTAAGTTTGGTTATCACATAAGCCCTTCTAGCAGTCCTTCCTTTGGGAGAACCGACTGCATGTATCCACATCACTGAAGCAGCACAAGCTGGCTGATCTGTGTAACTGAGGAACGGGCTGTTCCCATGGCCACACTAACTGCTTTTTAAATTATGGAAGGCTGAGAAAGCCCAAAAGAATTAGAGTACAAGAGTTGCATGTAGGCTCCTGCTGTTGTATAATTACAGTGGCAGAAGCTCCTTTTACTCAAGCCTATGAATGAGCTCTCCAGATGCAGAGGTGCTTCTACAAAGTTACAACACATTGTGTATTTTGAAAAGTGCTTTACAGTTTTGTGGCATTATGTGCCCATAACTTTGGTAATTGCAGCAGTCTGGAGTAAATTTGCTTTAAATAAAGCAAACAATGTGAGATTACATTATTTGTTTCTATAAATTCTTTTCTAAATGGAAAAGAGGCAGCAAACCCAAGCACTTAGACCCTGTTTAAGATGGAACTGCTAGTCAATAAACAAAAAAAGAGCTAAATTTCTGGAACAATATGCAGCCAAAGTGCTAACAGATAATGGTCCTCTGTAAAGCATAGAGGGAGGGCAGTATCACTCAGGCAAATTACTGTTAGACTTCAGAAATACTACATTTGGGTACAAAAGCCCAGAACACCCTTTTTTCACTTACCCATAGACTCATAGCATAAATACTCAAAGAAGCAATTTTTACTCCAGGTTTCACAGCTTGCCTGATCTGTTTTACATGTGCAGCAAGTGTTTACTGTGCTGCTTTGGTTCACAGGGAATGGGTGGCCAACACGGCTACTTTGGACTCTGGATAGACAGCGACTACGGGAAGGGACACAGTAAAGCAAAACCTCAGTGTACCACCTACCACAGTCCCCAGCTGTCAGCTAAAGAGGATTTTACACTGGATGCCATGGAAGTTTGGGCAGTTGGAGATCTCCCTGAAAGTGCAGGGGTAGGTGAACCTGTAAAACTGTGTCCTGACTGGAAAAGGAGATGCAAATGTGAAACTTACAGTTGTAGTTCTCTGATTAAACTCTGTCTTTCCATTGTAATCAATAATGTTTTCTTTAACTGGCCCTGTGATGTCATGTATTTTCTAGCAAGCAAATGACAACACAGTAGTGGAATTATTGAGGGTGCAAACAAGAAATAACATGGGGAGCCACAAAGAGCCAGAAGAGTCATACTTTGTACTGAATAGTCTCCAGGAGGGACATCCTTGGAGGGGTTCTGTAAAACACAACACACTCTGACCTTATAAGTGAAGCCTAATCTATAGTTCAGGAAGAGAACCCAAAAGATTTCTTTATCAGTAAAACAATAGTAAATGTGAATTTATGTGGATAGATTTATGCTAGTCTTTCTGCACCTGGTTTGTTTCTGGGAATGAGTAGGCAACCTCTTTTCAGTCTCCTCTGTCCCTGTAATTTATTCTCTTTAAAACTGTCTGAAAGAGTTAGTGGTTTTTCTTTTTTTTTTTTTTTAATTTAATTTCTTTCTATAGTAAATTAATGTGCCCTGTCTGTTCACTGGACACATACTTCTAGACAGAAACAGACAAAATGCTTACAAAAAATATTAGATCCTACTTGAATCTCTACTTCTTTTAAAAAAAAAGTTCACATCTGCACTTCAAACTGAGCTCAGGTTAACCACAGTGTTCTGGCTGGCTCATAACCTGAATAAACTTGAAATAGTTCACTGTCATCTTAGGAAAAGTTTATGACTATTTTTGTGCAACTGCAGCAGTAAAAATCATTTGATGTATCCCAGTGAATCAGAACTACCTTACTGAGAAAGTCTATAGGCTTCACTGTGACAAGCTTGTAAACCAGATTACTTGTGGACCTTTGAGGATGTCTCCTTCTTGTAGCCTGATAGCGATTCATTCATAATGACATTTTGAATTGACTATATGTTGTTTTGTTTTAAAGGCAAAAGGTAAGAAGAGTATCCTGGATGTAGATCCAGAGGCTCAGGCCTTATTAGAAATGACAGGAAAAAGTCGTCAGAGCGAAGGTCTCCGAGAACCTGTTGAAGAGGATGATGATGAAGATGAGAACTAAAAGAATCACAGTAATGTGGAAAACCTTTTTATGTTCCTGAATGTTGATGTTCCCTGGACAGGATATTTTTTGCTTATTTTTTTGCTCCTTACAATTACCTCATTATTTGGAACAAAGTGTAAGCCTCATACTTATGCAGTATTTAGGTCCACTTCAAGCTACTGCCTGAAGGATTTTGTTTGGGGAGGACATAACACTTAACTAGGTAATTAATCATTAGACATCTCCTAAGTTTTAGCTCATAATGAATTTGCTAGCCTTCCTGATTAGATCCTGTCTGCATACAGAATTGTGAACAAAAGAGGCTATGGGCAGTACTGCTTACTGACTTGGAGAATGTTCTATAAAGACTGTTCAAGATGTTGATTGAGGCTCTTATACCTCAATTGCACATACTTATGTGCATGGATTGAAAACAGTCAGCAAAGGTTCTGAATCACAAGCATGTCTTACACTGGTGAACATAAAATAGTCCATGTGATGCCAAATGAAGGATGCTATTAATTTGCATTGTTTCAGTTAAAACATTACATTTCATGTTTTCTAAGTTAGATTTTCAACAAGTGACTTTATATGGGCTGTGAGATGTCCAGAAGGCTGTGTATACACTACCCACTTCTATAATACAGCACTACAGCTTACTGTTTTTCACTTAAGGTGTTTCTGCAGAAATTTGCCTATTGTTTTTTAAGCTTAGTAGAACAGATCCACTGGGATTCATTCAGCCATATTCATCCAAAGAAAGGGTCATACCTCCAGCAGAAATTCTCTAGGGAAGGTACCTTCTTTAGTAGCCTCCCTTGACACTGGAGTAAAAGATCAGGCTGTGAAAAGGACCAAGTAGGAAGCATCCACAGTTAATCAGGAATAGTATCTGCAAATACCTTCTTTTAAAAAATAAAATCAGTATTAGGGCTACATCTGTAACGTATTTAGAGAAAACTGCTGTATCCTTTATTTCCACACAATCATTACTGCATTATAGAAAAAATTGCCTGCAATATGAAGTGGAACCAGTCATATGGGGTTTTTGCTCTGTTTTGTTGGCTCTTCACCAGTCAATGCCAGTGTTGTCAGCTCTCTTGTACTCAGGGCTTTTTCTACTTGAATCTGTTCACATCTGTCAGTAATTATTCATTTGACCTTGCTAGTTCTATGTCTAATTAACTTGTCAAAATTAACCCTAATTTCTACCAGGGACTGCAGGGACTTTTAAATCAGAAAATTGTGTTTTGTTCTTAGCATTGTCAGGCTTCCTTCTCTTGAGGAGAAGGACTGGATCAAATCTCCTTTGTCCAGCATGAGTTTTTCTTCCACACAGCTTAGAGCAAACTGTAACAGTTTGTAAAATTACTGCAATTCCTGATCATGTGGCCTTCCTTCAAATTCTTTCCCTTAGTCTTTTAGTGTGTGTGGTCTTTCTTTTTTCTCCACACTCAGTGTTTTTCATAGGGAGCCATATTTGAATGCTTTGAATGAATAATCTGCACTTGTGCCTTAATGTAGATCCCTTTTAAAAAAACATTATTAAACCTAGAACTTAACAGTGCATCCTGCATGCTACCTGAACTAATGATTGGGGTGTATGTGCTCTCTGTTCCAGTACAGAGTATCCTGTGCAAGGCCTGAGCTAATATCCTTTTATCTTGTGTCTGCTTAAGTAAACCAGACAGTCACCCAAGTTTTTAGCACTTAGAAAAAGATGTAAGCATCAAAACAATTACATTGATTATTTTTTTTTGGGTATAATTTTCTTCTCTGTATCTTTTAATAAGAATTTTAAATGGTACAAAGTAGGGAGTGCTCTATAGACAGTAAGTACATGATGCTCTCTCTAAGAGTTGTGATGCTGGTTTTTGTTTTAACACTCTCAAATTGCCTCTGTGAGTCTTGGAGGGATCCTTTATTTAGGCACTGACTAAGAATACTTAATACTCAAAGTGGATGGGATACAGACATGAGATGTAATTGAATTTCTGCAGTTACACATAAACCAAAAAACTAGACTTCCTTTTCATTCCTTTACAAGGCAGAGACTTTTCTTTGAGGACTGAAACAATTTGCAAGTATTTAGCAAAAAACAGTGAGCAGCCACTTTTCCAGACTGTACCTGGGGAGGGTGAATTGCACAAAGCTAGTCTTCACCAAAAATATTTCAGGGGCCAGGTTTTCTTTGATTTAAAAGAAGTACCAGTAGAGCTGGTTCTTTATAGGCGTGAATCCCAAATGCAATCCTGTTTAAATATCATCTCCTGGAGATCAGCATGGCATTTTGACCTCTGAAATTGTGCTTTAGGGCAAGTTTGTGTCTGACACTCTCTGTCTTCATTTTGGAGTGAAGGGCTTAAGCTGGGACAAAAAGAAAACTGACACTGTGGCATTTTTACCAAATAAATCAGTGAAGCATTATTTACTAGGAAACTACCCATCAAGTCAATAGAAGGATTAATTCAAAATTGTTCTTTAAATGTAAAAGACTCAACATTTTTTTCTGAACCTATTGATTAAGCAATCTGTGCTTCATATTCACACATCTGAAAGTGTTCAGAAAGCATTTATCAGCAGTGCATTTTGCTGTGATCTAAACATCTCTCAGACACTTTTATGCAGCTGTTGATCCAACTGCTTAACATCCCTACCACCTGTGTGAATCTTGCTTCCCATACCTTGTGAAAGTGAGTCCTGTCCTCGTTAAATCCACCAGCTACTGTGAATCAGAGTGATCAGCCTTCCCCTTTGCTCCTGTTAGTCACACTGGTAAAAAACACTCACTGTGGTGTTCAGCAAAAGCTCACAGCCAAGGGTTGGTGCTTCAGCTCCCTCCTCCTCCTTTGACATCTCCCCACGGTTTCCTTGAGAGTCTTGCTGAATCAAAGCTAGGTATCTGGGAATCTAGAAACACTACAGATTGACTATGGAAAAAGAAGTGCTACCAGAGAAAGGTCTTCTCCATTCTTCTAATTTAACAGAAAAGGTTCAGGTGTAAATCAAAAGGCTCATTCAGATACTTGTCAGGAACATTTTAAAATGTAGATTTTATTAATAAAAATCATTTTGATTTAAATAAATAAAATTTCACTTTATGCACAATAGATTTTTTTTCTGTACAGGTGTGAAACTCTTGTTATTTTTGTCTCAGACTATCACTGCATTCTTGACATATAGATCTATGTTATAAAAATATACCTGATCTTGGTTTAAAACAGGAGTCACTCCAGATGTTTGTGTAGACAGCTCGGTCAGCTTAGGTAAGGACTGGCTTAAGAATACAGATTCACATGGGTATCAGCAGAAACTGTGTGTGGCATCTCAAAACGGTGCATTTGGGTTATCCAGCACCACAGCTCCATTCCAAGTGTAGCTTTACAGGAAGCCCACATCAGTTAAGACAGTCTTTTGTGTGCTTTGGTTGGCAGCAGCGTTTTTCACAGAGTTTGACAAACTCAGACACAATGAAAACTGAGGAAGCCAGGCCAGTGAGAAACAGCAGGTCTGCAGAGAAGAAACACAGTGGAGGTGAGGACAGCTGGATTTTGTGCTGGCCAGCAATCCCCTGTTAAGGGCCCTCCTGCAGTAGGTGTTTGGGCTGGTGTAACTCCACAGATGTATGGCTAGCTATGCTTTTGCTAGCTGTAGAATTAGAGAAGTGACTGTGATAGACAATATCCACATGGTCATGTTGGTACCCTCCACTTGATGGGTGGTAACTACTTCATTAGGGATCACTGAACCCTGCTTCTAACAACATGCCTCACGTGGATGCAGTGCAGTGTGGTAGAGTTTGCTGGGACTGATTCAAATGGTAAAATATGCATTGCATTTTGGCTGGGAAACATTTACCCTGCTTTTTCAAACCAGAGTGACTGCATAATGGTCCTAGGTAGATTTATGCTGAGAAATAGCATCATACAGAGCTCATGGAAAAATCTCAGCATGTCTGCATTTACATGTATTTATCTGCAGTAAATCAAAATTCAAAACCTAGGCTGGGATAATATCATGAAATGCTGCAACTATTTCTGTATAGCTATGTGTGTGTATATAGATCCAGGGGCTGTTGATTGATTTCCCCTACCAGCAATCTGTTGGGAGCTATGATGTAATAACTTGGCAATCTCCTCTGCTTTTTCAAGTAACTTTGAAGGAGAATAAATAAATAAATAAATAAATAAATGCCTTATTTTGGAGCTTACCTAGCAGTCCTAAGTTCTCTGTCTGGAAGACTCTTTGTAATGGAGGGACATAGATAACAGCCAGCTGTCCCAGAAATGACCCAAGCACAGAGTACAAGAACATGCGGTTTCGAAAAAGCCTATTTCCAGTATCAGCTTTGTCTAGAGAAGGGGGAAATAAAAGAGAGAAATGTACCATTTGCCAATCTGCTGTGGGTACTTGAGTGTCACACTGTTTCTTTGCATGTGAACACCTTTACTCTTTGAGCTTACATGAATGCTAGCCTAGGCAGAGCTATATCGTTCAAAGTGTAGTTACAGTTGAACTGCGATGGGTAACTGAGAAAGGCTGAGAAAATTGGGACTGTTCAGCCTTGAGAAGAGAAGACTAAGGGGGGACCTAATTAATGTTTATAATTATCTTAAGCAGGGGATGCAGGGAGAATCAGCCAGCCCCTTTTCAGTGTCTGTGGGGACAGGACAAGGGGCAATGGCTGCAAGTTGGAGCACAGGAAGTTCCACACCAACATGCGGGAAAACTTTTCCCCAGTGAGGGTGAGGGAGCCCTGGGACAGGCTGCCCAGGGGGTGTGGAGTCTCCTTCTCTGGAGAGATTCAAGACCCGTCTGGATGCCTATCTCAGTGAAATGTCCTAGGGACCCTGCTTTGGCAGGGGGTTGGACCCGATGATCTCTGGAGGTCCCTTCCAACCCCTACAATTCTATGATTCTATGATAACTTTATTTATAAAGATGATAAAAATCCCGCTGCTTTAAATGACATTTAAAAAACCCCTTCCTATGCAAAATGCTTGTACTGTAATGTTTATGTTAGTGTTTTGCTGGCAGAGTGATCTCACCTGAGAACGGCACGTCAGGGCATTGAAGAGGTCAAAAAACACAAAACAGGTAAAAGTCATCGTTGTGGTTCGAGGGGTTATGCCACTGTTTGGATTCTGAAAGCACACATCACAATGCAGGGGCTGATTAAGCCTTACAAAATTATGTTAGTTCAACAGATGAATGAAATACTCCTTCCAGTGACCCCAGTCAATTTGAAGGATACTAAGAGGACTAAATCTAGCTCTAACCATTAGAAATAACATTCATTTCTCTCTGCTAATTGTTGAGTTTATGATCTTACCAACCACGTTTTAAATTCTTAAACTGATGTGGAATTTGAGTAAATACTCTGAATTAAATTACTTCAGCTGTTATAGCAACAGTCACTATTTACTAACCATAGTACGTACTTACATACTTGGTGGTGTCTGCTTACATGGAAAGCTAGAGGTGAAAAGTTCCTCACAGCATTCATATCCTATCAAGTAGCACTTCTCCCATTCTACATGGGAAGCTCCAAGCTGGAGGTAACACTGGAAGGCAGAAGCAGAACTAGAAGCTTCAGCCCTCCGCCCACACTGATCCTTCCCCACTGGATGTATTTCACAAAGTCCTTTACGTGCACTTCAGAAATTGCCCTTCACATTGCTCTCTGCCCTGATGAAAACAAGATATGATTGCTGAATTTCCTCACCTCCTTCCAGAAGACAAAGAGGGTTCCACTGATGATAATTATGGCTGACATGAAGATTTTCAGGATCAGTGATTTGCTGAGTATAGTATCTGTGATACATCGGGGCGGCTGTTTGATAGTATCCCTGTCAACAGGTTCAACTCCCAAGCTGAGAAGCAGAGGGTTTAGTTAATTCAGGTTGTCCTGAAATGCTACTGCTGATACAACAGGATGGACCTGGAGGGTGAAATCCTTGGAAATGCAGGAGCATTCTAGTGGGGTTACACCAGGCCCCCAGGTTGTCTGGAGACACATAAGCCACTTTGCATAATGAGCTGCTAAAAGGATGTCTTAGACTACCATGGTGTGTCATACCGGTATCCCATCCTGGAGGGAGAGCTAGCTGTGAGATTGAGGCCAACATCTCTTCCACATTGTGGAAGCAGTAATTGTAATTAGCAGTGGTTGTAATTAACAGGTGGATGAGGATCGTAAATCTTGTGATTTTGAGGCGCTTTACCCCATCTGCACCCAGCATTCCCTTCCAGTTAGACCTGCAGGGCTACTAGAGGTGCACTCAGGGCAGCAGGCCATTCCCAGTCAAAAAGTGGGATAGCTAAGTGACTCCCTCACAAAGCAGGAATATGTAAAGCCTCAAGTAATCCTGAAGTAAATGCTTTTTGGAGGGACCAGGATGGAAAAAAGTTACAAGTATCTGACCACCAAATGATTGGCTCATTGATAAGAAATCACAACAGCTTGTGTTCCTAAGCCAAATTCAAATATATTAAAGCCAAGCTGAGCAAAGGTTGCTCATCCAACCCTTCCATACCTCTGGGCTGGAGGCCCATCCATGATGATGTTGATCCATAAGATCTGCATAGCATTGAGTGGATTTGGTAGGTTAAGCACCGTTGACAGAGTTATTAGGCTCAAAGCTGAAATGCTCCTGCAAGGCACAGAACAACATTATTCTGCATGGCCTCACCCAAAAGGTGCTTTCAGTGGAATTGAAGCAAACAGGAACTTACGTGCTCAACTGGAACCGCACAAAGTTTTTTATGTTGTAAAATATTCCCTTTCCCTCTTCTATGGCATTCCTGGAAGGGAGAGGAGAGTTTATTGAGTAACCAGCACTCACACTATTTTACAGTGAGGTCCCTGTGGCACTCAATATCTAAGTTGTCTTCTCTAGCACTTATTCCAGATCAAAATTCAGACCTCTGCTCAGGAGGAGGTCAGTGCACCTTCTCAGTTAAAATTATTTCATCATTAGATGTATCAGAACTGAAACCATTAGAACCTCACTAGTAGAACTGAAACCCCCTCATGTTTCAGGAGGGTTAGACTAGATGACCTTTAAAGGTATGTTCCAACCCAAAGTATTCTATGATTGATATGGCCAGGTCTCAGATCCTAGAGCAGGCACGTGACCTATTTATATCCTCACTCTACTCACTCTGTTGTTATAAACCAGGAGACCTTTACAAACTTTGTCTCTCCTCTGAGTTCCTGGGTGAGACACAGAGTACAAGTTATGACCCACCCAGACTTCTAGGAGCATTCAAATGCCAGGTTAGCTTCAGCAATGAGAAACCAGGGCTTTGGGATGAAAGGTAGCTTTGTCACCAGGGTTTGAAACAAGAAAGCCATAGCTGTGTGTGCAACTGAAAATGAGCCAGACCCACACTAAGAATCTCTCCACTTACTGTCTGTTGACTGTCCTGCATCTTGTGTTGTCCCAGGCTAGTCATGTAACAGACTTCTTGCAGGGGATAGCCAGAAAGTGTCTGAAGCAAGAAAGCGTCTGATAGCAAGAAAGTCACTAAACCTACATTACTGTGGAGAAGTCATCGTCCACGAGAATCATGTTGGCAGCCTCTTTGCTGACGTCTGTACCAGCTTGTCCCATTGCAATCCCAATATCAGCAGACTTGAGGGCCACAGCATCGTTAACACCGTCTCCTGTCATTGACACGACAGCACCAGCCCTCTGCAAAGCCTGTGAGAGTGGAGAGATGAGAGGCTCTGAAGCCAGGAGAAGGTAAGTCAGTCCTGTTAGCAGTCACAGGATTTGCAAGTAATACTGAAAGAGCAGAACTGCTACGTGACTTTGAGGGTGAAGTAGACTCAGCAGCCCATTGAGGATGACACTCAGACCAAGGATTAAGAGACTGGATTTTCAGGAGTACAGAGAACCTCACCACTCCAGCAGGAGTTAGAAGAGAGGGGTACAGTCCTCAGAAATCAGTCCTGTGACATCGCGCTTGCTAAGATCTCCCTAGTGTCTATCAAACGACCCAGGCCAGGTCTGCAAGAGAAATGCTGATGTCTTTGGTGTTAATAGAGCAAATGCTTTTATGGTCCTTTAGTTTGAGCTGATCCTGTCTTGGAAGACCAGGTGGTCTATTGAACTGAGAGACACCTCTAACACCTTGGCTTTTGTGGGGCATACAGTGGATTTGAGAAGCTCTTAGTACCTTTATGATTTTTAGTTTGTGCTTTGGGCTTGTTCTGAAGAAAATGGAAACCTGAAAAACAAACAAAAAAGCCCAATCTTGTATTAGATGGATGATGCTGGAAGTGGAACCTGGCTTTGTTTTCATAATCAAAACCGTTACATCTTTGACAGTGGATGATAATTCTGCCTCAGCCAATTGATCCAACTCTTCCCCAGACATGGCTTTCAGCTTCCCATTGCAGAGACCAATATTCTGTCCTGCAAAGAAAAGCCCAAAATGAGATCTCCCTGTCAGCTCTGGAAAAAGCCAACTATTTTCTCATGCAAAGAACAGAGCAGCAATTAAGGAATTTACTGGGAAATACATCTGAACCTGGGGCATCTGTCAGGGCACGCAGCTCTTGCTCTGAGCTGGGCTGGTCACCTTGCCCTTATTCAACTGGAGTTATAGAAGTGATACAATACTCAGAACTGGAGCTGAATGAAATCTATCACTCCTCTCTCTGTGCCTCACTAATGTATAAATGGGAAGCACAGAGACACTCACACTCCAAACATTAGTGGAGTCTATAATCCCAGCAATGCCATCTGTCTCGTTTAAGGGGCTTACATGGAGATTTTGCCATTTCTGGCACTCAAATAGTGGACTTAAGTGACTGGAATTTGGTCTGTAGCCTATAGCTGCTCCATTGCTGCATTTAACATGATTTGTTACAATGGAAAAGCAAGAACTCAGTGGCATTTAAAACCTCTATTGCACACACAAAAAGAAGGATAAAGTTGATTAAGTGTCGTAACATTCGACTCATCTGACAGACATAATAGAGACCCACAGAGAAGCAGCTTAGTTTGCTACCTATAGCCACAGCAGTTTCCAGGGCATCACCAGTTACCATCTTCACTGACACACCAGACTCAAAAAGGACTTGAACAGCCTCTCTCACTCCAGCCCTCGGGGGATCAATTATTCCAACCAGGCCCAAAAATGTCAGTTGGCCAAGTTCTGGACCTGAAGCCAACGCAAGCACTAGGAACAGGGAGAGGGGGAGGAAAGGAGAGAAGATGAAATTATTAATGATGTGTTTCAATACATTAAAACAATCGTTTAACTCAGTAGTTTTCCAGCAGAAAAAGACACTAAAATCTGATCTCAGAGCTTGATTAGACACAAGTATTTGGTCAACTCAAATAATACCAGTTTAACTGAATTTGTTTCTCTTCAGATTTATTTCTGTGTAATCTAAATCTGTCTACCAAGTCTTGCCTAAACACAGATAAATCAAACTAGGACAGGACAACATTAGACCAGACACCATGAAACTCCTGTGTTAAGCAATAGCCCCCCTCTAGCAAACTTCAAGTTTGGGGGGGTCCTTTAATCTAAAAATGTTAAATGTAAATTCAGTTAAAGCAGTGAAACTTCCATCATGTAAAGGCTCTGAAGGCTGTGTTTCTGTTCTTGCTGCCTGACCATGTCATTCAATCATTCTGAAATCACTCAGGGATATTTTGCCAGCGTTGCTCTGATGACTGAATCACAAGCTGGAAGCACCTGCCTGAGCTAATGGCCTCTCTTCAGAGCAGGGATTTGCCACTCACAACAGCAGATAATTCAGATATTGTAAAGCAAGCTCTGCCCATGAGTTCCCAACTGCAAGACTCAGGGATGGAGAATATGTACATTGACTATACCATCCTCCAGACCTGGCTGCCAAGACTTGTTCTCATCTACTTACACCCTGGGAACACACACAGGAGATGGTGTCTCTGTTATTGTGTGAAAGCCTAAGACATTTCTGAAAGAATTATGCTAATGATGAAGGAAGTGACACGCATATAAAAATCCTGACATGCAGTCAGGATCTAAAGGAGATGGGTTAGATTTGCTCCTAATAAAGAATTGAACCAAGCTTCAAACAAACATCTTGGCACCCAAACCCGTGTTCTGAACCCCTTCCACAGTTGCATTTTGTCACTCTTCAAACGGCTCCTCTAAGAGCAAAACTTGGCAGGGCAGCGTTTAGCTGGATGCAACACTCAGCCTGTATCCCAGGCAATCGCAACGCCCCGTGGAAGGAAAACATTCACCATTTCCAGGGCTTGCTTTCAGCTCCATTCAATCTCACAAACTTAAACCCAACAACAAAAAAAGATCAGTGGAAAGCAAGGAGCCAGCAGACCTAAGACATAGCCCCTGGCAAACTCTGACAAGCATTATGAAGAGATCACACAAGTGATGCTGAGGATTAAGCCTCTGTCCGTCCCAAGTGAAACAGAGCAGGAAAGAATTTAGGACATGATAACCTGTGAGGTTGAGGGACAAACACTGTATTGACTGACCCCGTAGACCTGAGGAGCCCATTCTTTTTTCTTCCTGCTGGTAGAAGGCTTTCTGCTGGGGTGTAAGGGGTAATGAGATGCCACCACTGTTATACAGAGTGCAGTATCGAATAACTTCTTCAAACGCTCCTTTCATAAAGTAAATATCTTCCTCATCCTTCAAAGTAAGGAGATAATATATTTTATATATTTAAAAAAAGACATTTTTAAATATTGCTAATGCATAAGTCTGTACATCTTAGAAATAGCTCTTTTGCTTGCTCTTTCACCTGCTTTGTAAGAAGCCTGGCTGCATGTGTTATTAATAAGATGCAATATTTTTGCTCACATCATTTTTCATGTTCAGAGTTTTTAAACCAGAGCACAGTATCCGCTCAACCCAGCCAGGTAAAGCCAGCCAATATTATATTACAAACATCATACCTTTCTTCCCCTGTCTGTTATCACTGAGAAGCTTTTGTTTTCCTTCTCAACCCACTACATGAAAAGCATTACCTCCTCCCATTCAAACACAGCTCTGCAAGCTAAAATTACACCCAAGTTGTGAATTTTGAGGGTTTGGTTTTTTTTTTCCCTCTTGACATAATCAACTTCTGCAAACGTTATTTGCTAAAGAGATACCATTTCATGCCCATTGTTGAGGTGCACAATTAGAAACACAAAACCAGCCAACCCCACTGTTTGCTTTACCTGGTTTTTCAGCGTGCATTTCACAGCCATCCACTTTTGTTCAGAGCTAAATGGAATTTCCTTCTTTCTTACATAAATATCCTTTATGTCAGCTAATTCCATCTGAAGTAAGGTAACACAAGAAGAGCACTGTAATGCTGAACAACGCCAAAGCTCGTATATGTGTTCTATATCACAGGTATTGACTGTTGACCACGTGCTTCCAGGCAATCAGATACCATGGAGCTCACAACAAAGCACAGGGAGAGGAAAATTCATTTGTCAGACCCCTCTTTTCCTTGTGGTGCCTGATATGGGATAACTTAAACCAGAGTTTGAAGCTTGATCCCTGATGCCTTTTGAAAAAAAACTAGAGAGGTATATTGCTGTCTTGATGGGGATCAAGTCCTTTCCCTAAATCTATGGCTATGGGATGGGCAGAGCAGGATTCTTCCAACCTCCTCCACTTTGGTTATTCCCCAGCCACCTGACTGGGATGAAGAAGGGAAATTGCCAGGAACTGAATGGTCAGTCCTGGATATGATTTCAGATTATTTCCTAGTGGGTTGAACTGCAAAAGCAATTCACCACAAGAAGACCCCTCAGCTATGAAGTACAACAGTCCAAATTAATACACGCCTGCTCTACCAGCACACGTGGTGCTCTAGGAGCAGGGGCAGTGACCAGAAGTAGCTTCCAGTCTCTTTTCCCCCTGGGTCCCACCAAGCTAAAAAAGAAAAAAATTAGTAATAATAATATTATTTTTAAAAAATACAATCCCCCTCATATCCTGCTGTTGCTCAGCTGCTGAATGGTGGAGCAGAAGGAAGATTTTAATTTAGTATTTAGAGAAATAAGACAGTTTTAAAAAAAAAAAAAGCCCAAACAATCATGGTTTCACGTTAGAGTTACAAGCTTTAAAAGCAGGAGGTAGGAACAGATGTTCACAGGTGCCTCATTTCATCGGGCTCCTTCTGCTCTTTGCAGCCCACCTGAGGTCTGTGGACCACAGGCTGTGTGATGCTGAGCAGATGATACCTCTGCCTATGAGCAGGAATGCAATGGCCATCAGAAATTCTTGCTTTACATAATTCTGACTAGAAAACAGTAAAAAGCCAGTGGACGAGCCAAATCGATGGTGACCCTCTGCCAGGCTGTCTCACACAGCCTGTCCCTGCTCATTTCTGGCTCTCTTGTCGTCCTCCTGAACTCTTAGTTGGCATGTGGAGAAAATATACAAAAGGCAGCCTGGGCTGGGCCTGAAAGCAATCCAGTGGGCAATGGAACTGCAGGACTAACCATGTAAAACAAATACTGCTGCTAGCAGAGAAGCTTGGGGAAGGTTTTGTCCATGACAAGAGGTTTACATGGGGGAGGAGTACATCTGTGATCTTGGGGAGAAGGGACAAGGAAAGGCTAAAACCAGCCTGGCAAGTTTAAAGATGTCTGATCAGTGCTGACAGACTCAGCTCATATATAATAATAATAATAATAATAATAATAATAATAATAATAATAATAATAATAATAATAATAGTAGTAATAGTAGTAGTAGTAGTAGTAGTAAAAATATTAAAATATATATTTTTTAACTGCTGGAAAATGTAAATCTTGACATCTTACCTTCATCGCCAGGGCAATGAGAGCTCCTTCTGTGGGCTGCCCCATCACGCTGTTTTTCCTGATAATGGCATTGTTGACCACACAGCCAGCCTAGAGAAAGGGACATACCCACACAGTTTGTATTGTCCTAACTTTTTTTTTCCTCTTTAAATGAAATGATGGGAGAATGAAAGCAGTCGCATGTGCTATTCCCCATAACAGCATCTCTTGAGATCAGTGCTTTCTAAACTAACTTAATCCATAGGATACACCAATGTTTTGGTAAAACATGAAGTTTGAAGAAACTAAAACCAGGCAAAACATGATATATATCTAACCAGCTTGATTATGGAAAATAAAACTTAGTTTCCCCTTCTGTCTCTTCTATTTTATCCCTACTGCATGTAGAGATAAAATAAGACCTACCTTCCACTTGAGCTTCCAGCTCAGATAATTTCACTCCACTTTAGCCTACAGTTGAATGTACAAACTTTTATTTAATGCTACCATGAAACCTGGAGACCATCAAGGTACATTAGTAAATTGCTTATGTAGCTAAAGTCTAAAATCTGCCACTGCAAAAAAAACCACCTGGTAACATTCATTGGCCTCTCTTCTGCCAGAGCTGTTTTTGTCCAAAGAGTTGTCCACACTTGAAGCTGATGACTCTGGTCTCTCCCTTCATATCTTGTGATTGCCACCTTTCACCTGTAAGCTTCAGGAGTTGCACCACGATTGCTCAGAGCCTTTCCACAAGAATGCTCTGGCAGGACAATTCATTTTAGTTACACAAGTGGTGCTTCCCCCCACACACAAACACCTCGTTTCCCAAAATTATCTGTACAAATGAAAGTTTAACAAAAAAAAAAAGGGACATACTGGTTCATAATTCATACTTACCTCCACTAGTTTCCCAACTGAGACATTGGAAAATTCTTTAAGAACTTCCTTTGATGGCAGAAGGTAAACATTGCCTTCTCCATTGTAGCCCACCCCGCTGACCTGAGGGAGGGAGAGACTGAGTGAGGGAATTCCCCAGCGCCAGGCCCGACTGCTGGGGTATGCTTGAGCAAACTTCTGATCTGGAAGGCTGGGGTCATTCTAGCTCAAGGCAATGCTTACAGGAAAGGCTGCATGCAGATAATGCAAGGGCACTGTTACAACAGCTGTCATTATAACATACAGTTTATGTAATATTATATATGTATAACATGCCTCTGTACTCAGCATTGGTGAGGCCACACCTCAAGTGCTGGGTCCAGTTCTGGGCTCCTCACCATCAGAAGGACATGGAGGTCCTGGAGCGTGCCCAGAGAAGGGCAACCAGGCTGGGGAAGGGGCTGGAGGGCAAATCCTCTGAGGAGCAGCTGAGGGAGCTGGGGGTGTTCAGCCTGGAGAAGAGGAGGCTGAGGGGAGACCTTATCATCACCTCCACTGCCCTGCCAGGAGGGTGCAGAGAGGTGGGCGCTGGTCTCTTCAGCCAGGGGACAGGAGATGGGACAAGGGACAATGGGCTCAAGCTGCACCAAGGCAGGGTCAGATTAGATGCTAGGAAAAAAAATTTACTGAAAGAGTTGTGGGGCTGTGGCACAGGCTGCCCAGGGAGGGGGTTGAGTCACCATCTCTGGATGTGTTTAAAAGATGGGTAGATGAGGTACTTGGGGATATGGTTTAGTAGAGGACAGGTGGGAACAATTGGATGTCCCCTCTCTTTAATAGAGCTGTTGATGTGCAAGGAAACTGCTTGGTTTGGGACTGACTTGGCAACTCTGATTTTGGCCTAGTTGAAATAAAAGCAACTTGGCCCTGGTGAGCTGGAGCTGGGAAGTCTGTATCACCGCCTCGGCCATACCTCTGCCTGGAGCCCATCTGAGGTGAGGAGCCGAGTCACCGTCATCTCGTTGGCTGTCAGGGTGCCTGTCTTATCTGAGCAGATGACATTGCAGCAACCTGATGCAGGAAAGTTTTTAATCAGAACTAATAAATAACACAACTGAGCAATGTGATTCAGGGCCCCAGGAGAGGAACAATGCGTGTCCTTAATGTTACTTAAGCTGCACCAGTGAGAAAAGGGACACAGTACCATGAGTTCCCTAATGGTGTTGTAAGGAAAGGATTTGAGTATATTTTGGGTGTACCTGAGGGTACTGTGCATGCTAACTAGGATGTGAGATGTGGTAAGTGACTTTTGAAGAGGGACACATGATCCTGAGCATCCTACGGTGGGCAGTAAGAAGGCATGGATCTTTGGGGAGTTCAGCAAAGTTTCAGAGCTGCAGTATCACACAATTATCAACACAACAGCTGCTGTGTGCCACAGTCTTCCTCAGACCGGTCATTTAACCCTTGCTTCAGGAAGAGCCACCCTTCCCTGCCTCCTCAAGGGGCTCTGAGGGTAGATGTTACAGACTGGAACAAAACCCCCTTCAGAATCCACAGCTGAAAAGCAGGAGCTATCCCACTCGTGCCCTGCTCTGTGACAGCACTGCTTCAATAAAGCACCATCCTTCCAGGGCCCTTTTACACCCACACAGCACAGCAAAGGAGTCAATTAGCAGAATCACCACATTCACCCTAACTTCTATTCCCAACAAGAGGGAAAAACAGCTTTAATGCAACAAAGAATCAGAGTCCAGGACATTTTTCACTGAAAGAGTTGTCAGGGCCAGGAACAGGCTGCCCAGGGAGGGGGTTGAGTCACCATCCCTGGATGTGTTTAAAAAAAGGGTAGATGAGGTACTAAGGGATATGGTTTAGCATAGGATAGGAATGGTTGGACTTGATGACCTTAAAGGTCTTTCCCAACCTTGTGATTCTGTGGTTCTGTAAGTCTGAATATCTTCCCTGGCTCTGGAGATGACCACACAGCTTGGGCACAGCCCCCCCCGCCCCCCCCCACCCCCCCCCCCAGAGCATGATAACCACCAGATAAGAGCCCGCAAGGAATAAAGCAGATTGGGCTGCAATTAAATTAATTACAGTTTGATAGATTAGCCCAGAGCAAAGCTATCACCTCCAATATTTCATTTTTAGCTATTTGCAATGAAAGAATCAAGTGGAGACAGGGGATTAATTTTCTCTCTCTCAGAAGTTTAGCAGACACAGCCCAGTTAACGTGCAGGAGAGCACTGGCTTCTCAGGGCTCAGTCTGTCTTGCAGAGCACCCAGGCATCTGGCAGTCACGCCTGTTTGAGCACAGCCCTCCCAGAACAGAATTCCTCACTGAGATAAGGTCATTTCAGATGTCCTGGGACAGGGCAGATACAATAAAATAAGGGTGATAAGATTCCTTAACTGCAGAACAAACAAGGGCAGTTCAAACAATCGCAGAGTTCCCAAGAGCCAAAGGATCCGCCCGTGCAGCAGGCATCTGCAACTGCATGGCCAGGCTTGGCACTGGGTGTGCTTTTTTAATGAATGGGACTATAAGCTCAACATGTCTTCTCCTCCCTATGATGGCCATACTGAGCATGGTCAGAGGAGCAGAGCAGGAATGCAGTGACCTGGAGATAAGGGGAGGCAGAAGGACTAATTTCATTGCAGTTCCATGTGCCCTGCAGCTGTAAGGATGGGCTGGACTCCTTCCCAAGGTCCCCTCTGCCTCTGTTTTCCATGACTCTTTCACTATGGCCACAGAGATGGGAGATGACCGTGCAGACTGCAGAAGGCCAGAGGTTAGTTTGTGCCACCAAGCTCGGCTTGAGGGGCCGCGAGGGTTTTTGCAGCCTGGCACTGAAGAGGCAGACAGGATGGACCGGCGGGGTGAGCCCACAGGATGGGGAGGAACGAGACACCAAGCTTTTCAGCTGAAGCAGGGCACATATGTCTGCAGAGGGGCTCTGTGACCATGGGCTGATGCTGTGGGTGGGCTGCACCGCTCCTAGCACCCGCCTGTATTAATATCACTAAAACAAAGGGTGAGGAACACAGGGGAGAAAACATCTTTCAGCCTGTGTAGGTTACTCTGGCCCAGTAAGCATATTCCAAGTTTATTTTTTTACCAGCCCAAGGCTCACCTGGCCAGCCTGTTGCTGTTCAGTTCAGGTTCTGAAGCCTGGCAGATGACCAAAGCCCCTTTGCAGCCTTACCTAAAGTTTCTACGATGGGCAGCTTCTTCACAATTACCCTTTTCTTGGCCATCCGTAGAACGCCCAGCACCAGCGTGACGGTGACCACGATGGGAAGGCCCTCTGGGATGGCAGCCACTGCCAGGCTGGGGACAGCAGAGAGAAAATAGCTTCAAACAGGAGTCAAACTACAAGTACTGACCAAACCATGCCAAAGGGACAATTCCATGGGATGAGTTTTCTTGCTTATACATGTGTGTCTGAGTGGGACCTTGCAGTGCTAAGCACTGGGACTCCTGGCACACCCTAAATACAAAAGCAGGATATTTGTCCAGCCCTTCAATCTTTCTCTGGATGATTTTGACAGAGCAATTACTTTTCTTCTTTACATTGCCAAGGAGCATTAATTTCTGGCTAAGCAGGGATTTGGGGGTTGGATTTAATTTCATTTATTTAACTTGCTGAGGATGGAAGTTGAATATTCCTTGGCATCATGGCTTACATATTAGGTACTGACTCCCAGCCACAGGCAGCCCCTCATCTCCTCTCCTACACAAGGTACAGCAGGACAAAAATCAGCTCCCATGCCTCACACTGAATCAACACATCAACACCCACAGCACCTGACAATGACCTGGAAAATCCAGGCACAGTCTGCATTTGTCCCTTAGTTATTCCTTGGGCAATTCTGAATACTTCTAAGTACGTGCAAAAAGTAACCAAGGAGGGCTTTTGAAACCATAAGCTGCTCTCCAAAACTCAGGCTTAACCAACTGCTTTTGCCACCGTGCACCCCCAGCAGACAGAAGAGTGGGCACCCACCCAGTCTGGCTTCTCTGGTTTTTCTTTTGGGATTTTTTCCCTTTTAAATTCCATAAAAAGCTTCCTTTTTTTTTTTTTAAGAATTGATTTGAGAGCCATGACAACACCAAACAACAGGTTTTCAGGGTACTATTAAATACACATGGTTTATTATGTTTGATTAAGAGGCTGTACATGTTTTTATGCTGTATAAAATGCACATTCCAATCTTTAGATGTAAATCCAGTAAGAACAGCAAAGACTAATATTTGCTGTTACTACACTCCCACTAAATTCATAATCCAAGTTGGAAAGGACATTTGCAGCAGGATGAGGTGGAAAAGGCAGGGAAGATTTCTCAAAACACTGAGTTCCGAGATTAAATCAAGCCTCGAGGTTGTTACTGTCTACTCAGCTCTGTGGCAGAACTCACATTAATTTCACCAGTGTGAGGTCAATATGTATTGATGAAGGGTCTTACTCAAGTTCTCTCTCTTGTGGAATGTCCACTGCTTTGAACGGGGAATTCCCTAGGACATGTTTTGTTAGAAATCAAAGAGAAAAGGGCTCTCCAGTTCTCACCTAACTCCAATTGTGAACATGCTGAGGAGATGCTTCCCTTGTAACCAGCCAATGAGCATTATTATACCTGGTGGGGGAAAAAACATCCAATTAAAACCCAAAAAATTAGTAATTCTGTAGCCTGCTTTAGCTGGTTTTGGAGAACAGAGTATGCAGTGGGGCCTCCCCAAATCCCTCCTTCCAAGGTGTCCCTGCCTGAACCCCCAAAGTCCAGGTAACCAGCATCAATGAGCACTTTGGTAGAAAGCAGTCCTGGAGCACAGAGGGCTTTCACAGCTGACCATGCAAGTGTGAGCACAGCGTTCAACTCACCGATGATGCCAAAGGAAAAGAGAGTCAGTTGCTTCCCCAGTCTGTCCATGCTTTTCTGGAGAGGTGTTTTGGGAGTCTGGAAACATTAGATAACAGGTGTTTTTCTTTGGTTGTTGTGTGACTTGAGAAGATGATGGTCAGCCCAGGAGGGCTGGTCCTGGTTATCATCACTGGGTTCCCTACAGCTGCCTGATATACTCTGGTGCTTACCCACCCCAATGTGGGCACAGATTGTCCCACAGGGAGCCAGTCTCTGCCTCATGGCACTCAAAACAAGCAAAAGGTGGGTGCAGAGAAGGATTGGATTTGTTTACAGCTGGGGAGCCAAGGTAGAGTTGCACTAAGGGCTAAATCTGGAAAGGACTTTAACAATCGAGTCCAGCCCCTGTTCAGTGTCTGTGGGGACAGGACAAGGGGCAACGGCTGCAAGTTGGAGCACAGGGAGTTCTGCACCAACATGGGGAAGACCCTTTACCCAGTGAGGGTGAGTGAGCCCTGGGACAGGCTGCCCATGGGGGTGTGGAGTCTCCTTCTCTGGAGATATTCCAGACCCATCTGGACACCAACCTGTGCAGTATGAGCTGGGGACCCTGCTTTGGCAGGGGGTTGGACCCCGTGATCTCTGGAGGTCCCTTCCAACCCCTGTGATTCTATTCTATGATGTGCATGCAAAGCCTCTGGGACAGGAATAAAAGGTCTGGATCCCCATCTCTGTCCCAGATAATTTGCACACACATTATCCAGAAGTTTCTACTTCTGCTTTGATGTCTTTTCTTGCATTACTGGATCAGGAATGAATTAGTTTCCAGACCCTCATCTGGGCTAGCTCAAAGATCTGGCCCATAAAATTGTGGCATGTACAGAAGTAAAATAGTATGTATGTAGTAGAAAAGGTAAGGAGGGGAGAAGAAACCGTAACGTTTAGGTGACTGCTCAGTTAGACACAAGCTGAGCAGCACAAGTTTGGATTTAGATGCCTAAGTCCTGCTTATAACCTCCTTTTTTGGATACAGCACTTTGGTGTCCCTCAGTCATACAGACATCTCGTGGCAGAATGGGAAATGAACCCAGCACACTAACTCTTGGAATTGCTCCTCCACACAAACTTTCATCCAGAACACCCCCTGAGCCCAGGGAAACAGAGACTTCTTTACCTCTTCAGCTTGCATCATTTTGAACACCTCTCCAAACTGTGAGTTTTCACCTGTCCCAATAACTACACCCTGAAAAGAAGGGGAAAAAAAAAGAGTGAGGGAGATAAAAAACACCTAGAGATTTGGTTACTACTGTCCAGAGAAAAATTGAGGCTGAGAAGACTCACTTTTCCCTTCCCATACCGCACCAGGGTCCCCATGAAAACAACGTTACTCAGCGTGGTTATGTCTCCAGCTTCCAGTAACACAGCATCAGTCTTGTTGCAAGGTTCAGCTTCTCCAGTAAAACTGGATTCGTCCACCAGCAGATCTGTAACCTAATTAAAAAGACACATTTCTGGCACCCTAAAGATAAGACATTTCCAAGACAGGCTCTTGTATGTATAGCTGTGCTTACCTCTATCAGCCTGAGGTCTGCAGGAACCCTGTCGCCAACAGACAGATGTATGATATCTCCAGGCACAAGCTCTCGCGCTAGAAGATGCTGCAGTTTTCCTTCCCTTAGGCTACATGAGACAATGGGAAAAAGAAGAAAGGAAACCAGGCACTGAGGTTTTTATTCCTTCTGCAGCCCTGGGAATGTGACTGGCAAGCAAACCAGAGCTCTGACCCTAAGAGCTTCCAATGTAAATATGAACATGAAATCTCCAGAATGAGGAGGAGAGATGATGATGTTCAGCCTGGGCTCAGTTTTAATTCATAAACAGATGGGGAGGTTACTGAAGATTTACATTTCAGCAATAAGCAACTCAATACCTGTACAGCAGATAGGAGCTTCCCTGTGGCACACACTTTAAATAATGCCACGTAGATTCTTTACCCTAAAGGAAAGCTTTTCAATTACCACTGGCATTTCACTGTTGTATTAAAAATACAGCCTTTCAAGCTGTTAGATGCTTATGGTGTCCTGTTGTAAATCAAGAACAAATGGTGGTGTTGGCAAGGTCTGAACCTAGGTGAACTCTAGACCAGGAGAAAAGCCAGCACTGCTTTGGCAGTGTGTGGTTTCTCTGAGTCTCACAGCTTATTTATGTTGGCCGTGACAAAACTCATTTGCAAAGACATAAATAGAAGTGTTTTCTGTAACCTAAAGCACTGATACTGAGCACCAAAGCAGTTGGGAGAGCAGTATTTGGTGCACCCTGCAACTGCTCCATGGGCAGCGGCACAGCCACCCTCATGTGTGGCCTACCGACACCAAAATGCCTGTTTGGCATCCTTGTGCCCAGCTCATACATATGGCAACAGGCAGGTGTGGGTGAGGGAACCCAGCCCACAGGCACCTCTGCTCGCTAGCTGGTTTGTGCTGATCAGCCAGGGGCAAAACTACCCTGAAGCCAAAAGAACATGCAAGTGAGTTCTGTCCCACACAGGGAGTCAGCAGCTCTCAAGAGCCCGCCAGGATCCTTACACAGGGTGTGGAGCAGGCCTTGTCTGGGACCCTCCTGTCTCAGTGTTTACTCAGTTCTGCTGGGTGCCTACTTTAAAACTCAAGAGTTACTTTATCCCTTTACCTGTGCCTTAGAGCTGCACCCACACACAGTGCCACTCCTCCAGGCACTGGGCTCTCATTATGTGCACAACAACCCAAAGTCATTTTCTTCACCCATCGGTTCTGCCCTCCCAGCCCAAACCCGCCAGAACCCACCCATCCTGGCGTGCCTCACCAGTTGCACTCCGGGGGCACCAGCTTGTTAAGCTCTTCCAGAGACTTTTCTGAGCGATATTCCTTGTAAATGAGAAAGATGAAGAAAACCAAAATTACATGAGCAGGCTTCCTCATGACAGCCCCGGCTGTGGAGCCAAGCTCCTGCAGACGTACCTGGATGAAGGCCACGGTGACCACGATGAGCACTGCCTGAGAACAGAGAGGCATCACAGGTGTGGGCACACCAGTTTCAGAGAGCCAAGGGTTGGCTTGTGGGAGAGGTGCCACCTACCATGGCGATGCTGGCGGCGTCCTCGTATTCCTTCGTGATGACACTTACTAAAGCAGAAGCCAGCAGCAGGAGGATCAGGGGATTTTTAAACTGAAAAAAAAATAATAAATTAAATTGCAGTATAAATTTAAAGATGGAGCTGCTGAAGCTGAGCTGGCCTCAGATCTCATCAGGAAGGGTTAGACATGGGTTTGCTGCTGGGAATCTCCTTGCCCATGACAGCAGCATCGCTCCGCCTGGGCAGAGAGGGTGCAGCACCTGTGGTGGGGCTGATGCTGGATCCTGTCCAGGAGACAGGAGGCAGCAGGGGCCAGCGGGATAAGACTTACACCGGAGCACTTGAGTCTCCTCTCTTATCCTCTGCTTGCAAAGGCAAAGCTTGCCTTCACAGACACACAGTGCAGGGCTGACTAAAACCTCCTTGGAGGCACAATAGGTACAAACAAAACCTTTATTGTCTGTTTAGAATTTGAAACCAGAAATCCTCTTTTAGAATTTGAAACCAGAAATCTGCTAACCTCAGCTCTGTACCAGCACTGCAGGAGTCAGACCCTCACTTTTTGCACCTTTAAGCAGAGATTTTAAGGACTTTTCTCCTACCTGAGAAAGTTACAGCCCAATTTAGCTAATGTAGGAATTGATGGAAGGGAATCAAGGCAGAGGAAGACTGCCTGTTTTGGGTAACAGGTGTGTGGCAAGGCATGGTAGAAAAGCCAAGGTTTAACTTTATCCCTTGCTGAAGCCAAAGGTGAAAGTCTCATCATTTCCCTTTAGAAAGACTGGGCTGAAGGGGATGGTTTACAAAAACAGCAACTGGAAGAAGCCATGTCAAGTACTTGCTGTGGGAGATGTGTGGTGTGGGAACACAAGCAGTTCTTCCAGGGAGAACCAGAAGGAAACAGCTCATAAAGGATGAGCAGGTAAAAAGCACCATCTCATTCTGTAGCAAGAATAAAAGAGGCTTCATGCTGATTGCAATGTTTGTAAAGATCATTGGTCACACAGGAAAAAAGGGGATAAGCCATAAAATACAAATAAAGTCTTTCACAGCAACTAAAATCTTCATGATCCAGCTAAGCAAGGAGAAAATAAAATTGCTGGTTAAAACCAAACAAAAACAACCCTTCTCATTTGGGCAAAAGCTCTAAAAGAGGTGAAAACTGCATTAAATCCTGATGAGAACTAGTTAATAGAAGTAAAACTCAGTGATAATTCAGCTGGAGACAAACAAGCTAGCAAATACCACCACTTGCCTAGCTCTTTTGGGGCAGATAGTTTGAAATGATGGATCTTCCTGGCTCCTGGCACTGTGTATGAATGTGGCATCCCCAGGGCTCGGTGTTGGGTCCAGTCCTGTTTAACATCTTCATTGACGACCTTGATGAGGGAATAGCATCAACCCTCAGCAAGTACGCCGATGACACAAAGCTGGGAGGAGTGGCTGACACGCAGGAACACTGCGCTGCCATCCAGAGAGACCTGGACAGGCTGGAGAGCTGGGCAGGGAGAAACCAGATGAGGTTTAACAAAAGCAAGTGTAAAGTCTTGCACCTGGGAAGGAACAACCGTTTCTATCAGTACAGGCTGGGGGATGACCTGCTGGAGAAGAGCTCAGTGGAGAAGGACCTGGGGGTCCTGGTGGATGACAGGTTGGCCATGAGCCAGCAGTGTGCCTCGGTGGCTAGGAGAGCCAATGGGATCCTGGGGTGCATCCGGAGGAGTGTAGCCAGCAGGTCAAGGGAGGTGATCCTCCCGCTCTACTCTGCCCTGGTCAGGCCCCACCTGGAATATTGTGTCCAGTTCTGGGCTCCCTGTTATAAAAAGGACAGGGATCTCCTGGAGAGAGTCCAGAGAAGGGCTACGAAGATGATAAAGGGCCTGGAGCATCTCCCCTGTGAGGAAAGGCTGAGAAAATTGGGACTGTTCAGCCTTGAGAAGAGAAGACTAAGGGGGGACCTAATTAATGTTTACAATTATCTTAAGCAGGGGATGCAGGGGGAATCAGCCAGCCCCTTTTCAGTGGTCTGTGGAGACAGGACAAGGGGCAATGGCTGCAAGTTGGAGCATAGGAAGTTCCGCACCAACATGCGGAGAAACTTTTTCACAGTGAGGGTGACAGAGCACTGGAATAGGCTGCCCAGGGAGGTGGTGGAGTCTCCTTCTCTGGAGATATTCAAGACCCGTCTGGATGCCTATCTCAGTGAAATGTCCTAGGGAGCTGCTTTGGCAGGGGGTTGGACCCAATGATCTCTCGAGGTCCCTTCCAACCCCTACAATTCTATGATTCTATGATCATGTGTAGCTAGCAGAGTTCCAGCGGCTGCTCTCTGCTGTTGGAGGGTATAGCTCTCCTTCCCTGCATAACTGAGGTCAGGGTGGCTTTCAGATACTACTGGTTTTCCTCAAACCTGCCACGATTTTATCACTTGCCTTAAAAGGAATAAATACGCTCCAGGAATCAGACCGCTGATCTACAGCTTTTGATTTGTGGGCTGCGTGGAGATAAAAAGGTTTATTTTTATTTTCAGATGTTATCTTCACATTAAATGACCCCACATCTGACTCTCACAATGGCAGGAGCAGACTCTCACAAGGGGGGAACAGACAACTTCTGCATCTGAGGCACAGCCTGTTCCAAGGCTGAATCTGTGGAAGCAGAAATCCTGAGTGCAGAGACACACTCAGGCCAACCCAGCCAGGGGTTTTCAGCAGGAAATGGGAGCCTGTGAGGAAAAATCCTTACCTGGTCCAGATATTTCTTCCATATTGGCTCTGTATTCTCTACAGAGAATTCATTCCAGCCGTGTTTTAGCCTGCGCTGGAGCACGGAGAACTCAGAGAGTCCAGTTTGTAAATCAACCTAGAGGGGAACAAAAAAAACCAACCCACAACCCAAAACAATCAAACCAAAAAATACTGTAAAATAGTTATAGAAAACTCCTAAAAGCAAATCTAGTTCTGTTAAAAAGCCCCAAGTAGACTGGGTAAGATGTTCATGGCTCAGTTTCTAAAGTCTGGGCAAAGTACAACCCCTTGCTCCAGAACCAGCACAGCACCCCACAAAACCCCCAGAGCTACCCAGTGTTTGGCTGTTTAGCCTTTCTTTTTTTATTATTCTGTGGAACTATAAAACTTAACCATCAACTACCACAGAAATCCATAAAGTAAACAGAAATCGATTAAAGAGAAGCCAAACACAACAGAACAAACCCAGCTATTTCCACACATGAGAAACCATGCAGTAGATGACAAATTAGAAATGTAAAATAGATTATCACAGAATTACAAGGTTGGAAAAGACCTTTAAGATCATCGAGTCCAACCCTACCCATCCTTTGCTAAACCAGATCCCTAAGTACCTCATCTCCCCTTTTTTAAACACATCCAGGGATGGTGACTCAACCCCCTCCCTGGGCAGCCTGTTCTAGGCCCTGAAAATAATAGAAATAATTGAGGTTTGTTTCACTGTACATTAAAAAAAAATCTCCAGGCAAAATCCAAAGAGAACTAACAGAAGAGAGGTGAGATACATTTTGCCTGCATTAAGAAAAAAGGCAGCCAGACACCAAAATACCACTGAGCATCACACCCTTCCCCAGCCCTGGGGACTCAGGCTTTCTAAATCTCCATCTATTTTTCATAGATGGGGTTAAAAGTTTCTTTTCCCAAGGGCAAACTCAGGTGCAGACAAAGTAACTCTAGGTCCCATCCTGAGCTGCAGCATCCCTCCATCCCTGCCCCTGCTGTGGGGCAGCTGGTCCTGCCACCACAACCCTCCTGGCTCCACATGGGCAGGGGGGTCTCAGCACTTGGGCTGAACTGGGTGATGGCTACAGCTTCACTCTTCCCTTGGGCAGTGGAGTGAATTGATATCTAATGACTGGGGCTGAGAGTCACATCAAGAAACCATCTAGGATAATAAAACCCTACGATGAGTTTTGTCTCTGGAACAAAACCCACTACCAAAAGCAGGAGGGAAAAGGGCTGTGTGCATCGGCACACTATTTCCTAAGGAGCTGTGGATAATTGGGGTGGATGAGCTGTGCAGGCTCAGCTGCCAGCCCTGGCAGAGCACTGTGAGCGCTTCCATGTCCAGGCTGGACATTTGAGCTCTTTCACCTGCAGCTCAGAGCTGGTTGCTTGAGTGAAATCCTTCCCTGGGACACAGCAAAGCACAAACACCCAACGCTGAGCCCTGAACACAGCCAAGGAGAAGATTCAGCCCACATAAAGGCAGAGGAATTGGGTGCTCTGGGAGTTTGCCTGTGAAACTGTAGACCAGTTTGGCTGCTTGGTCTCTTCCCAGAGTCAGATTACACAGACTGCCTTGCTGTGTTCACAAGGACCCATCAAACCCCCTTACATTTAAAGCTTTCACCAAGTCTTCTTTATGGCATTTACAGGCATCCTTCGGGGGCAGAACTGTCACCTCCTTCTCCTGCTCAATTACTTTCAGCTCACACTCCTCACGGCTCTGGGTAAAGAGATAAAACAATGGGTAGGTGAAAGCAGCGTTTGTAAAAGCATTTCAGCATCTCCTTGCTTCTTCCCTCAGTCCCAGTCCCTCCCCTCACTCTGCCAGCCCTGTGACTTCTCAGTTAGCCAAAACCCTTCCTAAATCCCAGCGCTGCTGTAACATCCAGTAATTAACCCTTATTACAGCCTCAAAGCCAGGAGTGCATTCCCATAGTGGAAAGAAAGGCTGTTAGGAGCTGAATACCAAAAAGACAAAGACATGATGCCTCAGCAGGCAGGGCTCTGCTCTCTGCAGGCATCCCACCTGAGATGAGCGTTTTTTCCATGCCCATACCTCACACCCCTCTGTGCACTCCATGCTTAGAGTGAGGGAACTGTATTTTCACTCATTAAAGACACGACAAATGAACAGCACATGAGAAAGAGGGGCTCAGCACCCCAACCTCCCTCCCATCTCTTTCAAGATCCCTTGTCTCCTGTTCCAAAATGCTCTTTCCAGAGTGGTGGCATCCCCAGAAATCTCAGCCAGGCACACGACAGAGATGATATGACCGCTATTGCAGGGTAAGTATGGATGGGGAGAAAGTATACCCTTCCCAAAAGGACAGCAGCCTCCATCCCCATTCACTTTCATTCATAAAGCCCAAGAGCACATGCTTGTTAAAACAGGGAACCCAGGAGACCGTGGTGCTCAGCCCCTGGCAGAGCTGGAGGAATTCATCCCTGGCTCCTGGCTACCAGCACCCTTGAGCATTTGCTGGGAGAAACCTTCAGGTCTGGCTTATCAGCACCTGAGTGAGGGTTTGGAGATGCCTGAAGGGGTATTTAGAGAGACAAATGCCAAAACTTTCTCTGGCTGTTTGCTCAGGCCAGTACCCAGCCCTGCAAGGCATCCTTACCCCAGCTGCTTCCCCCACCGTGAGGCTTCAGCTCCTCTCACAGAGCTTCTTGCTCCCCCATCACACACTTATTGCAGACTTACAGCCTTTTTGCATGAAACAAAGCCTCTGGTCTCCTTGCAGATACAAACCTCAAAACAGACACTCTGTTCACAAAGTCAAAGGTCTTTCTCCAAAGCTGCTCTAAAGCTATTCCCTGGATTTTAAGTTGCTCACAGGGGTATTGGAGGGCTGACTCAGGCTGGGTGGGCAGTGCTCAAACCTTGGGCTCATTGCCCCCAGCTGCACATCCCTCTCCCTCCCTGCCCCCTCCTTCTACTCCAACCTGGCTTTGAGATTTTTTTTCTTAATTAAAAAAAAAAACCCAAACAATTAAACCAGCATCTTCCAGCTCCCTTTAACCTAAAGCAAAGCCCTTGAGCTGAAAGGTGGCATTGCCATCCCTGCAAGAAAACCCTGACACTGCTGCTCCACAGCCATCCCAGCTGAGGCTCATTCTCACCCACTCAAACCAGTGCCCCAGAAAAGGCAACTTCCTATATAAGGTGTCCTGGAGGGGAGGTGCTGCAGCCCTCAGCCCAAAAACCTGTGGAAGCTGGAGGAAGGGAGTTAATGAATGAATGAACTCTTGGGCTGCTGGAAGCTTTTCAGAAGTGATCTAGGCTTGACACCTTTAAGGAGCTGAAAACATATGCCTGTGGGCAGAGTCTGTGTATCTGCTGTGTGGGATGACCCCACAGACTTTTCTCCTGGTAGGAAAGCTGCATTATTTATTTTGAGGGCATATAATAAACAATATAAAGATGGGTACCTGCACAGTAATAAAACCGTTCTGATAAGGATGCTCTGCAGAACCAGGAGGGTGTGCACCCCCTGGGAAGTGTGCCCTTGTCTGCACCCACTGGGGGCATGGGGTGCTACAGGGGTGACCCTGGTACAAGGTCAAAGGGAAAAAATGTGACCCACATGGTGCATGGGGGTTTTCACTTTCAAACATACATACAGAGGGATGCTCAGAAGAAAAAGCTCTGGCTGTTCTCCAGATTTTTGCAGGAAACACACAATTCCCTGTAATTCTGAAGGGGGCACTGTAGAAAAAGAGTTGAAACTGTATGGCAGAGTCTAGACACAGGTTGTGCTTGTGCTTTGATGTGAACGTTAGCTGTTCTGTCCTCTCCAGGTAAGATTATTGCCAGAGCCTGTGGGCTGGCCATCACCTCACAGCCACCAGCACTGGGGCTTTGCCTTCATAATCCCCATCAGCTCACCTGGACTCAACATATGTAGGGCCCAGGGCAATCATTTGACCAAAATACTGAAGATCTACAAGCACTTTGCAACTATTTTCAAATAAAGACTCAAAAAATGCCACCCTCAGATGAGTCACTTAGCAGCCTAAACCATAACCTGAGAATACAGTGTTGGTTTATCAAGTTCCTGTTGTCATTGGGCATCACTGCCCATTTCCTACGCCTGCATCAAATCACTGGTTGTTTCCCTGCCCTGTTCCAAATGTACCTCACTGCCTGGGCTAGAGCTAAAATTCAAGAAGGGTTTATTTTTGGAAGTAAATACATATCATTATTTACTTTGGCACAACAGAAATGGTACCACCAAAGAAAAAGCCTGACTAATTGCCAGTGGCCTCCTGCCTGGGTACAACCAGAAACCTCAGCTTCCCATCAAAGCAAGATGACAGTCTCTTTCTGTGATTCAACAAGATCCTCTTTCCCTGGAATTCTGAGCTACGTTTAAGCAGTGTAGAGCAGCATTGCTCAGTGCACCGCTCAATGTCTTCTTTTCTTCTCCCAGTGGTGCTGACCAACCCCCATACTGGAAAGACGAGACTCAGAGGAGAGCAGAGGATTAGCTGAAATAACATCTGAGAAAAGGCCTCAGTCAGACAGCCACAGAAAAGAACATTAATATCTCAGAAGTGAGTGGATGGTGCCTGTTGGGACGGAGCTCAGGGCTAAGCCTGCATGCAGAAGGAATTTGATAAATCAGGTTTATGTGGGAGAATACCCAACCAATCTGTCATGCAGGAGAAAAAAGTGAGGCTTGAGCAATGGAAATGCCTGTGCTGAGTAAACGTGGTGGTGAAATTATCCCGGACCTGAAGGTTCTGTGGCGAAAAAACAAGGAGAGGAGCATGAGGGACTCCTAAATCACCACTGGCCACTCTTGTAGTCCATCTGTGCCAAGGACAGGTAGTGAAGGGAAGAGGAGAAAAAATTCAATGTCTGTACATCAGCATTGTTCAGGAAAAGAGAGCATTATTAGCATTATTTCAAAGGGGACTCTACAGGTCTGAGCTAAAGCTCCTCTTGGCTGTCAATACCAGTGCTGAGGGCAGCAACAGACCAGAGAGAAGGGGGTCACAGCCCATCCACCCGCGGCTGGCACCAGCACTGGGGTACCCAGGACAGGGTGAGCCTCACTCTCCATTTACCCTTCTGCCCAGAGAGCGTTTGTGTCTTGTACACATGCTCCAGAAAGCCTCACATGGAGCCCATGGACCTCCCGGCCGTCGCTCACATCCGCTGTGAGTTTTAACTCTAAACCTCCTTGGCTGTGGGGAACAATGCTCCCCACCAGGACTGGCCTGAGCTATATGTCCTGGGAGCACCGAGGAGAGACAAGTATCCCCATCTCACCTTGCTGCCTAGTAAACATCACTAACCCCATCCCCTGCTGTGGAGGGAACAACTCCAGGAGGAGAGGAGAGCGCAGCAGCAGCCATATCAAGTTCCCGGTGGGACAAAGCAGAAAAAGTAGGCAAATTTAACCCAAATTACACCAGCTATTTCAGCAGGTCCAGGCTAGAGGCGCAGGCAATCCTCACCTCCTCTTCCGGCTCGCCGCTTCCAAGGGGCTGATATTTCTGCACCAGGCGGAAAAAGACCTTCCCTGGAAGAGTTTGGCGAAGCCTTCTTCTACCATCTTCACAGTGCAGCGGTGGGAAGAGCCCCGGGGGGCCCACCCGAGACGGTGCCACCCCGCTGCCGGCAGCCCTGGCTCGAATTCCCCTGCAAGAGCCGGGACTATGGTTACGGGCAGGGAGAGGCAGCGATTACCTGCCGCCAAGTCACGCCTTCGGCCGCAGGTGCCGGAGGGAGGGAGGGAGGGAGGCTGCACACCCTTCCAGCTTTGCCCATAAAACCCGGCCAGGGAAAGCCTGGCTGCGTCTAAGGCCGTGGGTGGGTGATACAGGAGCGAGGTGTCTCTACGTGCGTGCACGGCTGGCACCTGAAGAGCAGGTTGAGGCCTTGCAGCTCTGTGTGTTCCTCCACCCTCTGAAAAATTGTTGCGGGAGGAGTGTCGGCGGGTGCCACATCTCGGGCCCGGCAGAGAGGGAGGTTGTTTTGCCATGGCTGCTGCATGCAGAGAGAGGCAGGACAGGTTAGACACACTGATGAGCCTGTTTGTAAACTCCCAGGCTGGGGAAATCCTCCTCCAGAAGTGCTCTGGTCAGCATAACGCAGGTATTTAGAAGTATTTACATCAGGGAGAAGGCATGAATGGGTGATGGGTGAATTTGTGGTGCTCACTGATTCAAAAACAGGGTCTTTTATTCGATAGGTGGGAGCCCTTTCATTGTGGATTTCAACGTACGGCTAAAGTTAACCAGTTACATCCTTGGCTGCCTGTCAGGGAGCATCTTGCCCTGGTTTGCACCACATCCTCCCCCAGGATCCAGGACTGCAGGACTCACTTTGGCTTAAATTGTCTCTAAGGTGTAAACAGTGAGATTAGGATCCTCCTTTGACAGTAAAAACTGCACTGAAGGAATACATGTCATTCCCGGGCAGAGAAAAACATACTTGCAGTTATCTGCAGGAGAACCGTTTTCTCCCATGACATCCAGGTGCCACATTCCCAGCTCCAGGGCAGTGCAAGTGGCAACCCCCAGATCATGACCAGGCCAAGACCCCAGACTCTCACTTGTGTGACAGACCACGGTACCCAAAACCTGGCCAAACTCCATCTGGTGTTTCCCCGTGGAGCATTTCAGTGGTGCCTATTTGCATGGCCCTGGTCCCACCAGGTCCAGGGAAAGCTGATGAGCTCCATGGGACACCCCACCAGCACGGTGCGGCTAGCAGCTACAGGTTCCCACTGAAGCAGGAGGGCCTCCTGCTGGACAGGAGAAAATGAAGTGGTTGGGAAACACCCTGCGAACAGCCAGGCTCTTGTAAAACATGGCCAGGGCTTCCTAACTCCCTCAGCTTCTGATTGAGAAATACTTTCTTAATGACCCAAACTGGATGTGTCAGGCAGATCAAGGAAGTTCCTGCATCACTGAAACGGCCCTCCTTCCCATGGGAAAACATCCAAGGATCATGCTGAGCACTGGTTTTTGGGCAGGTCACATCCAGGCCCTGCCCAGGGTTTAAGTGTAGTGCTTAGCCAGGGCTCAGAGGCAGCCCATGCTCCCAGGGCTGTTTAGAGATTTACACCTTACAGAAATGTATGGGAATTTGGTGGCAAAATATCTCCAAGCTCATGTATGCTTTTGAACCAGTCATCTCCTTCTGTAGCTTTTTTAAGGATCTGGGGCAGGGGCAGCTGGCTCTGCGTGGTCCTGGTAGGGCAAAACAGGTACTGCTGACTGCTGGCATGGAAATACATCCTTCCATTCACCCAGGTGTCTGTAGGAGTCACAGCCTCAGGATTTCCCTGAATCCTTCCAGAAGGCAAAGCAGAGGAAAACAGCTTCCCCCTCTCTGTGCAGGCAGGGGAAAAAAATTATCCTTGGTTTAGTTCTTGCTTTTGTCATCCCAAAATCCCACCCAACATCCATGATGCCATGAGCCAGGAGCCTGGGAGCCCTTCTGGGGCTCTGCTGTGTGCAGCGTCTACGTGGACTGCGCCGTCCCGAGCGTGGCTCTCGTTAGCCAAGCGCTGCTGACAATACAGCTAATTGAGCAACAGGCCCTCACTGGCGGTTTCCTTATTTAACTTCCTCCTCTTGGCAAAAAGCCACTGCTTGTGGAATCAGATGTAAGCTCAGTGCTGTGTACACAACCTGGACAAGAGCGAAATCCTCAACCTATGTGGTGTGGACATGGGCCAAGATGTTACATCCCGAGCTGGCGTAGAGGCACTCGCTCCCAGCCTTGGCTTGGGGCAGGGGGGAATGATACAGTGAGGGGTATGACAAAAAACCCCTGGCAGATGGGACATAAAAAGGGGAAATACGAATTGATAAGCATAACGATGCACCACAATAATTGGTGTGTGGTGGGTTATTATCCAGAGGACCTGCAGCTCAGGAGAAGCAGAATTGTCTGGGTTCAGGATGATCGCCCTGTCCTCTCCCTGTGCATTCAGGGCTGGAACATGAAATTACATTTGAGCACTGCTGAAAGGGAATATAAATGCAGAGAGGAGATGTGTAGCTGTTGCTGACTGTTCGCACACACGTTCTGCAAGATCTCTGAACACACCAAACAGTCATTCTCTTGCTGCTTTTGATTTCTACCTGTGAGAAAATCCAATGGAAAAGTCATTCATTTTGCTACCTCGTGGCTTGGAAAATGTTGGGAATAAACTGAAGCAAGACTGTGATGCCAAGAAAATGACACTAAGACAAGCTGCATTTCTTCATTCTGGCATAAGGCACAATTTTCACAGTACAGAAACAGCAGACATGGCCCAGGCAGTGCACACACCCTTACAGTGTTTCTTAATTAACCGGATAATAAAGCTCAGGGTCAGACTCCAGCTGTAAGTAAATTAATTGGGAAATCCTTTCCTTTTTAAAAAAAAAACCAGAAAATACCTGTTATGAAGATGCACAGAGGAAGAAGAAAGCATCTTTAATTTGAGATTATGTGACCCCAAAAGTCTGTGGTGCTGAGGGCAGGGTGCTGCTTTTCCTTCAAAAATCACAGCTCCTTCACCTGCTTCCCTCACCATACCCAGGGCTTGTCACACTCTTGCTCCTCTTGTGCCACCTTGAGGGAAAATATCTCTGGTGCATGGGTAGAACTTGCAACTTCGCTGCTTGCCAAAAATCCAAATACTCTGCTTTCAGGTGGGGTTTTTCCCAGGCTCCTGAGCAGAACAGCTGCTGGTCCTGGTTATAAAAGCCCTAAACAAAGTTCTGGGCTATGGTTTCTTTCCATCTTCTCAATGCTACAGAAAGGAGCTGGGTGAAATCCTGAGGTATGTCACCAGGAAAGAAGTGGGGATTTAATTAAATCGCTTGGTTTCTATTCACACAGCCTCTGTGGCTGAGGTCAGGAGGCTCAGCTGGGTGAAATGAGCCCCAGCGTCCACATCTCTGCTTTGGAAACTGTCAAAAGGACTTGTTTTGTTTCACACAGCTTCTCCCGTGGTCCTTGCTACTCCATGTACATAGAAAGGCAACAAAAAGGAGAAAACAATGGGAAGAAATAGGACTTGTTGCTGTATCACTGCTTATGAAACTATGGCACAGTGCACCACAAAGCTTAATGGAGCTAGGAACTAGGTATATCAAAATTGCAGCCATTTGTTGGTGTTATTATTATTAAGATGTCTACAGCTTCTGCAGATTGCTGACCTAGAGATGCTCGCTGTGGTTTCACTGCAGACCCCAACAAAGCTCTAGTATAATGTTTATCCTGTAGATTCCAGCTGCTGGGTTCGTGGATGCACTGGGAGCATTTCAGTGTCATCTTTTTTTCCACAAAGACCCTTAGCCAGCTGCATCAACAGGAATGATTTTTGATTGCATTAACAGGGAAACAAGCTGAAATCAAAACATCATTTTGTGGTGTTTGTTCACCAAGCAGATACTTCTCTTGAAAGCCAAAGTCCATCTCATAGTTCACAGCATGAGGCACGGTTCATGGATACACATCCCATAATCTCCCTATCCAAACAGGCCATATGACTATGAAGTTCAGGGGATCCCAAGGATAACTTTGCTGCCAGACTGAAGAGCCACCCTGACACCTAGTGCTAGCTGGTGTCTTCTCAAAACCCACAGAAAACTTTGCCAAAGCAATGAAAGCTGCTGCTATTCCCTCATTAGCTAAATTACAGTCAGCCTCTCTCTCTGTGCCCCCTGTTATAGTTTCAGGGTGGAAAAGAAGCAGTGCAGAAGGACTCCTGCCCACTCCTGACAAACAGGTAGAGCAAGACCAGTGTGGGTGGAGCTGGTGGGATGGTGAAGTCTTGCTGGTTCCTGGAAACGCAGTGCTCAGCAGCCCAACCTCAGCGCCAGGCTCCGGTATCCTGCAGTGGACCTCTGCTGGCCTCTGACTTGGTTTACTTTTCCACCCTTTGAGCAAGGCTTGGCCTCTTGCAAAGCTGTCAGAGGAGCTGGTTGTGTAGAACAAACCACCCAAGCTGGCAGCTGAAACCCATCCAGCTCCACATTGACAAGGAAAATGCCTGGTCAAATAAAAGGGTCACCTTCTACTTGGGTCACCATCACTATCCTCTTTACAGTACTGTCCTCTGTGGGTAATAGAAATGAAGGCACCAAGAACTGGGTGAGCATCCAACCCACATAAGTGGCCCTTCTGAAAGGGGACACATGGTAGATGTGTACTGGGGGTCTGTCACCTCCCTTCCAGCAGACAGAAGGGCTTGTGTGTCCCCATGCCCATGCCCTCTGAGCTGTCCCAACAGCTAAAATTGAAAAGATTTGTCCTTTTTTCCATAATTCAAAGCCAAGTGTATGTCAAGAACACACAACTGAAACTAGGCAAGAGTTGAAAAATATACTGGTCACATTTTATTGAGCACCAAAGTGGCATGGCCTGTTCACCTCTATGCACCGGGAAGGGGCTGCCTGGGGCTGCCACAGACCCTGGGCTGCTGCAAGGCACAGCAGCTCGAGGATCTGGAAGGCCATGAGCATTGTTAGCACACAGTGACACACGTGAAGTTTACTATAGCACCAAACACGCTCTGAAGTGTACATGGAAACATTGAAAACAACCTAGATGAGTGATCTACTGTGCTTCACAAGGCTGCTGTTAAGCCATTTGTCTTCGGAGAGGAGACAAGCTGAGGACAACTCATCTGGTCCATGTTTTCGTTTCACATGTGGTGGACATCAGTGTTGAAAACACAGCATCTACACAAGTCTCTTCTGTGACTTGTTTCTGAGTTTGACAATTAATAACTTGAAAAGAATTAACATTAAAAAACCAACCCAAGCATTATAGCACCATGAGGAAGGGTGATGTCTTTGGAAGCACCCAGTAAACAGAGATTCATCAACAAATTATTAATTAGTCTTCTTTTTTTTTTTTTTTAATTCCTTTTGCAGGTAGAAATCATCTTTACCATCCTATCCAGCAAGGTGGTCAGGTATGTTCTTTTGTAGCTTACAAGAAAAGCAGCCACAGAGGTGGAGGTGTCCACTCAAATGAAACCTATTTCCTGATGCTTTGCAGGATTAGGTTGTCATCTGAAGTTTTAACCTTGCAAATCCGTTAATGCTCGAGACGTGTTTTTCAACTGGATCCTCTGATGCTTTTAGGCACTGAATTTTTATTGTAAAATAGACCAATTTGGCCTTTACTCTTTGGGACTTAGCAGTAACTGAAAGTGTTTTCCTCAATTCATCCAAATTGGATTTTTCTGCAAAGAGTTATGCTAAAAAAAGACAATCCACCTCACTGAGCAGCACCCAGAGCAAGGCTGCAGTAAGCCTTTCACTGGGAGCTGTGCTGCATTGAGTAGTCAGGTAGTGTCAGTGGTAAAGCAACAAGTCTCTGGCCTAAACTGGGACTGGAACTATAAAGTACTGAAGGGCTCCATTCTCTCAGCAGGAGTTAAGGCATCGTTGCATGAAGTGGAGTGTGATAAAACGCTAGAAATGGCTCTGTCTGAATATGGTGTTATATTTAATGCCTGGAATTTGGAGCAAAGGCACAAAGAAGTGAATGGAGTTCAACAAATGAAGACATTTAGGACAATGTGGAGCCCTCCTCCTGCTCTGTAAGGCATCGAGGAACATGTCGCTTTACGACAAGAAACAGAAGAGCCATTTGGCATCTTCCATCTCCCCAGCTGCAAATGTCATCTGCAAAGTATTGAGTGTTTTATAAGCATCTTAGCTTTGGCTTAAACCATTTGGTGAGTGAAAAAACATATCCCATTGCTTGTGGGTGGAAGTAGGCACTTGCATTTGTGAATTGGGTATTTATATACACCACTACTACTCTGGGTATTAAAATGCTGATGTTATGCATGCAGAGGGGGACATGTACTAAACAAGGGAGAAAACACAGCTTTTTTTTGCCCAGCAATCCTGGCAGATTTGTCAAAATGAAATGCAACTGTCCCTTTAGGACAGAAAAGGCAAACATCCACTGAAAATGCATTTTCCATTTTATAAGCTAAAAGAAGCTGTAAGACCCACATACAAATAACTTGACCTGAAGGATTTATGGGAGTCAACACAAAAGTACAGGACTTCTAAAGAGCAGTTGCCCATCTGCTGGACAATCCTTTTATAATTATACAAATTTGTCCTGCATTTGCCTTTCTAATACATGCAACCAATAATCCAGAGCCCAGCCCTCTTGCTGAGGTTCTGCAGGTACAAAACCACAGATGTACATTTTGTGAGTATTAACTGTGCTGGCTAAAGAAGACTGGCATGCATGTGTATCTGCTTAGATGCTGCAGAGGGGAATCGATTCCATCACTGGCTCTTCTCAGCTCACCAGACTGAGAAGTTTAAGGAAAGTAACTTTAAAAAAAAAATATTATAAAACATGTTTTGCTCCTAGCAAAATCTGAAGATTTCAGGTTTAGGCTTGTAGGCTGGGTGTCAAACCTAGGTAGGAATAGGAAAAGAAGAAACCTGAAGGTTTCTTTGAACTTTAAGGTTATGAAAAGTCTTATTTAAAGTATTTGTTACGGAGAGGTGGGCACTGGATTTGATCCAGAGAGCCTCTTTAGTCTTACAGTCTTGCCTATTTTAATGCACCTTAGGTATGGTATTTGGGTACAGTTCTGACGTCACTTCATTTTTATAATACTGAGTTAGGTTCCTGAAATCTGAGTCAGTCAGAATACAGGCACATAAAGGGCAGGCTCTGCTCCAGCAGCCTGATAGCAGAGCTGTGGCTTACAGGGATCTGCTTGAAGGGATTTGCACTTCAGTGGGAGAAGGGCAGCTCACAAACGGTGCGGTTTCTTTCAGAGGATCACATTTCTCCCCCTTCTCATAGGCTTAAAATCTAGGCTCATCCTGTTCCTTGAACAGCCAAGTATTTTTATCACTGATGGGCAGGGCTCGAGGTAACGCTGGAGATGGGGAGATTTGGGGTGGGGGGGGGGCAGAGTTCTTCCAAACCAGAAAACTGTTGGGTAAAGCGTTCCTTGACAGCTGCTTAACAGAGCGGTCCAGCTGGGTGAAAATCAAACAAAAGAGAGGAATTAAAATATTTATCCTTGCTGGGATGTTTGCACAGAACTTGTGTGCATGTAGCTGTGTAATCTTAGCTGTCAGCCTGACGCAGGCACGGTAAAGACACACTGAAGTGCTTTGTTTTCATAGCCGCCAGTTAGGCTCATGTTGGTTTTAAAGGGAAGCTGAAAGTATTGAGAAAACCATTTGGGAAAGGACCTTTGGTATAATCAATAGTTTCATTCTTGCCTAATTCAAAGCCTGATAAAACAACTGGAGCTTTTCCAGTTGGCTTCACTCTGGGCAGATACACGTATGTTCGCTCCCATGAGTGGGTCACGCGGCCCAGCGCCATGGGCTGTATGCATGAAGCTACCCTACAAAATCACCCATGTGCCTAAGTATCTGTGACCCTCGTTGAGATCAGTGCAGAACAAAAAAGCTTTTTAATTTGTCTTGCAGGAGCAATGCACACCTGCAGTAGAAGAATCACAGAATCACAAGGTTGGGAAAGCACCTCCAGAGATCATCAAGTCCAACCCCCTGCCAAAGCAGGGTCCCTAGGACAGGGCACACCGGGCGGTGTCCAGACAGGGCTGGAATCTCTCCAGAGAAGGAGACTCCACAGCCCCTGGGCAGCCTGTCCCAGGGCTCCCTCACCCTCACTGGGAAGAAGTTCTTCCCCAGATTGGGGTGGAACTCCCTGTGCTCCAACTTGAGGCCATCGCCCCTTGTCCTGTCCCCACAGACACTGAGAAGAGGCTGGCCATTTCCCCCTGTGTCCCACCCTTGAGATACTGATAACCATTGATCAGATCCCCTCTCAGTCTTCTTTTCTCAAGGCTGAACAGCCCCAGTTCACTCAGCCTATCCTCATAGAGGTGATGCTCCCAAGTCCTTAATCATCTTGGTAGCCTCCTCTGGACTCTTTTCAGGAGATCCCTGTCTTTTTTATACCAGGGAGCCCAGCACTGGACACAATACTCCAGGTGAGGCCTGACCAGAGCAGAGTAGAGGGGGAGGATCCCCTCCTTTGACCTGCTGGCCCCTAAACAGAAAGTTTAAAGTCTTAAGAGAGACAAAGTTTTGCATCATTTATTTTTCACCCTGAAAATCACTCCATCCACTAAACACCCACAAAGTTCTTCAAAGAAATCAGGTGCATCTTGTGAAATTAGAATAAGATGTGGAAGGGGGAGAGTAAGAGTTGGGAAAGACTTTTTCATGGAGAGTTTGCAGACCTCAATCTCCAAAGCCACAGGTTTCTCAGGATACTTTTACTGCACCATCTCTTTGATGGGAGAGGTGTTTCATGGAGCCTGAGCTAAGCACCTGTATGTAATTTTGAGGTGCTCTCCTTATACTGGTGTTTTGATGAGAGGCACTTTTACCCTTGCACAACCATTTCTTTAAATAATCACATACTAAGCACCAACTCTTCTCATCCAGCTTCCCCTTTGCTCACAGGACACTTACCCTGGCACACCTTTGATTAGCCTAAATGCTTCTGCTGGTTTTTCACATAGCCGACCACATTGTTGGAATTGCTCCCTGCAAAACAGATGTCAGTGAAGTTAGAGTTTTCAGTTAGTCTGTGGTCAGTGTTTCCTCAAGAGTCCCTAAGCAGTACAGTTGTGCTGGTGTCATTATTTAGCAGCTCTCTGGGAGAGCTGTGATTGCCTGCTGGGCAGAGAGGAGGAAATCCTTTCACAGTCTTAGGTAAACCAGCCAACGCTGGCTGTTCATAAATCTTATGTCAAGAGTTATATCTGAATATCACTCCCAAACGGGTCTGACTGTGCCCCTCTAGATCCAAGAGTCAGCTCCTTCAAAGTAGAGCTCTAAAGCCATGTGACAAGAGACCTGGGAGATCCTCCTGCTTTCTTTGAGACATGTATCCCTCACTTTGTGCAAGGGACCTGACACCTCCTGTGGTTTCAGATGACAAGGGACTGATTCATTTGGCTCCATTCATCTCTTACCACATATCACAAGCTCTTGGCAAAAGACTCTGCTTTTGACAGAGTTACGTGTTCATCTGCAAGGAGTCCTGGGCCATGAGAAAAGCTCTAAAAATATATGCAAGAATAACAAAAGGTTATTGGATTGGGTGTTTCTCAGCCCTTGGGTGGGAAAGCCTGGCAGAAGGTTGTACTATTTAATGCACTGTGTCAGAACTGGAGATACTGATTCTCCAGAGTCCACAGTCAGGGCACTGCAGATCTTAAAATAAGATCTTTTGACCAAAGCATAGAGAGTTGAGGCTAAAGAACCTCTTTTTGTACAAACCTTTGTTTCATAAGCAATAAACTTCCTTGTAACAATGCAATAATGACAAAGCTTAAGAAGAGCCAACATGTCATGCCAGCAGCTTACCAAAGTATTCCTTGTAATACTTATGCCTCAGGTTGCGTCCATCTGAAAAGGAAAGTACATAATGAGGACATATCCAGTCAGCCTTCATTCTTTGTGTTAAACTCTGGCCTTCTGTGTATGGCACAAAGAAATTAGAGATTTGGAAATAATAACCTCACAAATGGGAAAATAAAAGATGTCTGTAGCTGGAATAGTGCAAGCTGCTCTAAAACTCTTTATAAAACTGTTTAGATGATTGAACTATGTCGACACAACTCACTTTCCCTGATAATGGTTGACTGCTGACCACTAGCATGTTACATTCTTCCACACAGTTCAGCCAACATCAAGGGCATTAAAGACTTGAGATTTCTGTGGTGGGGATGTCTCCCAACACAGCTGTCACACACTGCCTTGGAGTGCCCAGAAAATCCATGAGAGCAGATGTACCACCAGATCTCCTTCAAAGCCAGCACGCTGTTCCTTACTGGTGTTTGAGTCAAAGAAGTTGAGAGGAAGGAAGGAAAGGAGATTTCCAGTTAACTGACCTGGGTTTCCACGGAGCTTGATGCACTGGCCCCTGTTAGGGATTCCTTCAGCCGTGTTACCTGGGTTGATGATATGGCATTCGTAGCCTGTGGGGCAATGCAGAGGCTCATCTCCATCCTCAGTGGTACTGCAGGCCTCAGCTGCCAAAGAAGCCTGCAGGTCATAAATCACGGCACAAACACCCACAGGTAACCAAAATATGACAACACAGCCATGTTCTTCTGCATCTCCTCCCAGGCAAGATCTCAGACTACTTCCCATGCAAAGGCTCACACCTCTAAAGATGCCTGCCAGAGCAGGTGGCCAAGTTCACACCTTACACAAAAACTGATGTGTCTAGCTTGACATGGGGAGTGTGGGTCAGCCGGATCACCTGTGATGACACCTTCCCCACAACTTATTTTGTGGGGTCTGTGTGAGGTGCAGAGAGCAGTGAAGACAGACCCCCACTGCCCATTACACTCACACTGATGGGTGGTCCCTCCACATGGCAGTTCCCTCCAAGCAGCCATAGATCTGTTCCAGCTAGTGTTTCAGGCTGTGTGGGGATCCAGGGAACTGCAACCAGGAAGCTGGCAGTTTGCTGCTTTTTTCTTTGCTCCACACCCATTAACTCACTGATGATTTTAAACCTCAGGAGTGACTCACTATAGAGTAAGGCAGTACCAGCCCCTGGTATAAACGGAGGCTTTAACTGCCTTGACCCTGGATATCCAGCAGGAGCAGAGCAGCATGAAGTATAAAGCAAGAACCAGGCAGGGTTTATGTCCATTAAATGTACAGATTATGCAAGGACACTCCACCCTTTCATTTGCCAGGACTTTAATTTCAAGGACCTTTGCTGTAATTCTCATGCCGTGACTGATGGTTCTTACTTCACTAATTATTCCCTCAAGCTGAGATGAAGATGTTAAGATAAGAACAAATACTATAAGCATGAGAAGGGTGGATGAGGAGGAACTTGTTTTATCTCTTTTCTAGCAGTGCAACTCTAACGAGCTGGAAGCAGAACTTCCTCTTGAAGAACTGGGATTTTCCATAATAAATGAGAGTCAAGGTTTGGCAAGTCTGTGTAAAACCAAAGAGGGTAATTCATTGGCTTTACCTGTGTCTGACTAAAGCTGATCAAAGCTGGAATAGCCTTTCCATGAGGAAATTAAGACCTTTAAGCATACAGACATCTGGGGATGTTTTGGAGAAGAAAACTTCTCCTTCTACCACCCTACTCCCTCCTTGTTTCAATTTGAGATATTGGAAAAAAAAAATGTAATTAAAAGACCTTTCCCTATGGAATTAACCCAAGAAGGCCAATCTCATTAGCAGTTCCCAAGTTGAGATGCTGCCAGCCTCACATCAGCTTGACACAACTCTGCAGCAGTTTGCCAGGGCTCCTGTTCTGAGCAGCCTTCAGACCCTGGAGACACAGTCCCAGCCCAAGGCATTGATGAGGCCACTCTGGATTAAAAATTCTCCTAATCCAAGTCTGCCCACAGTCTATCAGGAAGCTGGCAGAAAATATGTGTCTGCTGACAAAGCCTTTTGCCAAAGAAAATATATATTTCTACATATTTCAAGAATAGAACCAAATCCAGTTCCTTGGAGCATTCCTGGTGCTCCAGTGGATAAGCCCTCTCCATAAAACCCAGAAGGAAGCCCCCAGCACCACACAGTGTTACTCCTATGGAAACCCCAGACAGCGACCAGCAGCCCTGGCATCCCAACATCCCCTGCAAGCCCTGTGTAGGATGAATATATATTTAGTGCCTTTCTATAGTTACCAATATTGCAGAAAAGACAGCGAAATGTACTGTACCTTGTAAGACTTCCTCTGGGCCATCCAAAAGCCACCCATTTCCTCCCAGCCAGCGGGGTTTGGGCTGAACCAACCAGTCTAAAACTATCAAAGACAGAAACAAGAAGCTACGTGTCAAGGTGGAGTAGCTGTAGGGCACACAGTTATGGAAAAGTCATGGATTTCCTCTGACAGCCAGTGATGAGGCTACGAGGCCCCTGAAGGATGGATTTGAGTTTTCAGTAAGACACTTATAATCATGCTCGTGTTGTCCCAGTGGCAAGACAGTCAAGGATGTTCTCCAGGTCCACAAGAACCTGGTGTCATAAAGGCCAAGGCAGCTCTGGTTTCCCCCTATCCGTTCCTGTGGCAGGGATCAGATGAGATGGCTGCACTGTGAGCACTAACTCCAAGTGGGGTTACTTCTTTTCCTGAATATATCATTTCAGGGGAAGAACTGGCCTCAAGGGATTTCTACCTTTTGTTCTGGTGGATATTTTTGCCACCCCAGCAATCACCCCAGAAATGAGAAGTGTGGAACCAAAGCTTTACCCTCAACTCACACTCAAACCATGTCTCCCACCTGAGCCCCAGTGCACGTGGGGATGACTGCCATCGTCTCCATGTGCTTCTCTCTAGCAGCTGGGTGGCTGGGTCTACTCTACCTGGTGGTGGCTGTACGGACTCCAGGCAGGCGTAGATGCATCCGTTGTAGCAGCAGCGCTTGTGCCTTTCACACTCTGAATCCGACCGGCAGCTGGGCACCTCGCAGGCTTGGTCAGGCAAAGTCTGGGGTGGTGGGGGGCAGCGGTCATTCTTCTGGTAGTGGGAACTGTGAGAATGAAGAGGGTACTCATAATCCTTGCAAAGAAAAGAAAAGGAAACAAAGGTTTGGCATACGGTGAACACCAACCATCCCATCAGTTGGAAAGGAAGAAGGATTTTTGAGGGATTTTCATGTATGTGTTAGGGAGAATTAAGTGTTCAGCCCCCCTGCCTTGTCCTCAGCACACTACAGACAGAGCTATATGAACATCTTAGCTCGCTGCTTTGGAAACACCAAGCCACCAAATTATTGTCTGGAGCTCATGTTATAATGAAGGTTATGGTAATGACAACGAGGAGGTGAAAAAAGAATCCTTTAAAGTCTTTTATACTAGTGTGGGAAACAGAGAGAAAGACTCTGGGTGTCTTCATGACAAGCATACCAAAACAAGCTGACAGTAAAGCAGTGGAATTGATGACACTGTGTTGTCCCCCTCAAAGGGGACATGGAACTAATGTCCCAGGTAGCATCTGTCTCCTCAACAGGCTCCTTCTACCTTTGTCACCTTCTTCTGGACCAGAACTCACAGAGGAGGGGCACCAAGTCTTTCAAGCTTATTCACTGTGGGGTTGTTAAATTAAGGACGACTGGTAAACCATGAAATGATGTGGGTGAGATGTGTGTGGGTGATGTCAATTTAATTCCAAAGAAAATGAGGCTGCGTTTGACTACAGCAGAAAGGAGCCCAGCTGCTCTCTGCACACCCAAAGGACAAGGCAGATTTAGAGTGGATTAACAGGCACAGGATTTTACCAGGAACGTTTATAAGAGGCAGCATTCAGCTATTATTCACGCTGGCAGCATCTGAGCAAGAAGCCAACTCCTCCAACAGAGAGGTGAATCACCAAACCCACTCCTTTCTCACCTATGGCTAAACTACTCATCTCTGGGCTCGAGCTCAGCTCCTAGAGCAGCGTAATGTGCTCAGAAAGGGCAATCAGCTCTCAGATTAATTAACACGCATTAATAAGCTCTAGTCAAATTAAAGAAGCTCAATTCTAGACCTGTGCTTTTAAAAGAGGTCAGGTCTAGCCACAGGTATGAAGTGAGCTGGGCCATGCACTCGCTGGCAGGCTGTTGAGAGCCGTTTATATACTTGGCTCCATCACCGTTGTGTTTTGAAATCAGTGACGAACAACTGGGTTTGTAATTCCAAGAAACACCACGGTGCAACTGTCCCTGGGGGGTCTCTAGGAGATTTCACCATCAGGCTGTGGAGAAATTTGGGGTGAGACTAACATCCTCCTTTATCCACATGCTGCTGCTACATCCCCCTTGTTGAAACCTCCCCAGGGCTCCCTGTGGAGCATGCCTGCTTTGTGAAACAGCGTGTCCCCACATGTGCTGCCCAAGGAATGTCCCAGCAGAGGCCTCAGGAGGTCCATTGCCCTGGGGACTGGCTGTCTGCTGGCCCACGCGTGTGACTGAGCAGTCATCAATTACTGTAGTGCTGGGAACATCATCATCTGTATTCCCTTGGGATAATCTGCAAGGTAGAGGATGATGGCAATCTCAAGGGACATTCGAGAGAGACACTGAGTGAGACATTTTCCTTCCACGTTCTGCCATGTACCACACACAGTGCATTGATTCCCTGATGGTTTTTACACCAAAGCTGATCTCCCTTCTCTGAGCCAGAGCCAGGGGGAAACGGAGAGCAGGGAAGTTTCTCCACTGCCTGGATGCACAGAGGCTGCATGCAAACCAGGACAGACACATAGAGAAAAGTCAGGATGATTTTTAATGACTTAATTTCTGGTAGAAGGCACGTGTTAAGGAAACCCCCATCCTGGTTAAATCTATACCTGGGTAATTAATGTGTGTGTGTGTGTCTGAGCATGCCTGTGCGTGATAGACAGAGAATTCCTAAGATTCCCATGAACATGAACAGCCTCCTGCCCTGTTCCCAGCGTCAGCCTGCCCTGTTCTCAGTATCAAGAAGAATTCTCTTGGGCTTTTTGCTTAGATGTCTCCACTTAGTGAACAAGAAACTACTCAAGAACACTTCCATGAGGTTGTTTTCCTATGAAATGATGGACTGTCTGAACCACAAGATAGTTTCAGGGGAAAAACCAAAAATCCTAATTTTTATGGTGTTTTCCATGTTAAAGGGCAAAACAAGGTATCAGGAACACAGCATCCTTCTCAAATAAGCTGAAAACACTTGGGCTTGAAAAGAACAGGCCTTGGAACTGAATATAGTTCAGCTTTTATTGCTGCTATTGGATTTTAAATACAGAGAATGATTGGAGCAAGTAGAATTTTGGGATCTAACATAGCATTTAACAGCAAATCTTCACAGCTCCAAACATTTAACTGGTCTCCTTGTTCAAGGGAGGATTCATCCTGGAAGGTCACAGTTCACTATTCTATTATCTGAGGTGTCAGCTGCAGGCTGCATTGCACTGCCCAAAATAATACAGGAAAATAATGGAGGCATGAAAAAAACCCACACCAAAGGATTGCTGCAGTTGTTTCACAGATGATTCAGAAAGCAAGAAGCCAAAATTGCAATGAACTGTTGGCTCAATGGCTGAGATTTCCGTTTGGGAACAATATAACGTTTTTGGAGTGAAGTAACTTTGGATCTCATGACCTCCCTGCCCATTTGCTCTGGTCACCCAGTGCTCTGAACCTCTTTCTTTCAAAACATCATGCCAAAGAACCCTTTTTTGTGTGTGTGCATTTGGTCCAATAAAACCATTCCCAGGGGTTTATGTATCCATCAAGGATCCCAGCGGGAAGCAAGATTCCCTCATTCCCAAAACCACCTAGTTAAGAACATCTCAAGGTATGGGTTACAAGGTCTTCTGAAAAGCTCCCTGCAGAACACCACCTGCAAATCACTAAACTTGCCAAGTGTTCCTCTAGCTGTAAAATCCATAGATTTGCCAAAAGCTGGAAGCCCATCTCCTCAGTTCCATGAGAATGACAGGTTTTTCTTCTCATCACATTCCCTCTCCTCTTTCTCCCTTCTCCATTCCCACTTGACCCTTCCTTGCCAACCAATGCTCTCCCTCAGACACCCTCATGGACAACTCCTGGCCAGGCCTTCAACCAGCTCCTCATCCTAACACCCGCTCACCATTCTGTGGCCAGCAGTTGGGTGGCTGCGCTCCTCCCGGTGTAGACTCAGAGATTTTGGACTTTTGGACAACATTCCCTTCACTCAGCTCCCTACAACCTCACTGCCTCCTGCCCCTACAGACCTTGTTCGTGGTCTTCTGGGGGTCCCACAGGGATGTCTGCAGCCCATCTCCTGTATGGCTGCATGTTGCCATAAGCACCTCCATCTGTTACCCCGTTACCCAAGTGACTCACAAATCAGCTGTTCCACCCACAGCCTCTGATTTTCCAACTGTAGGGAACACACAGCATTCGGTAGAAAAGAAAGCACCTCTCTCAGAAACAAGAGGGGCTGCCAAAACAGTGGTGTTTCTTGGTGGCTAAGAGGATGGAGAGCTGACATCTTCCTCCTTACAAGGCTTTGAGGAGCAGGAAAAAGCAAAGCATTTCCTGTTTTCCCTGGATAAGCTGTTCCTGTTAACACGAGCAGTTCTGGCTGAGGGTGCCAGGTAGTAGCACCTGGACTCACAGTGCCAGAAAAAACAGTCCTCTGAAGAACTGCAGGTTGGAAGAAGAGGACATATCCTCAGGGGAGTGGGCTCTGTGCCTGCACAGAGCTCATCATCTGAAGATCAACATGTAAATTCTTGTTCTGCTCCTGTCCTATCTCTCTGGGTCATTTACTTCAAAGTTGCTACTGAATTTGAGCTTGGCATTGAAACGTGACCGAAGAACATCTTAATAAACACACTTCCCAGTGGGTGATTCTGCAGGAAACACAGCTCTTCACGTCACCATTTGCCAAATAAAGTGCAAACTAGATGATGCTCTGTCCCAAGGGAGGCTACAATGAGGAGAATGTGTAAAATATGAGGGTGCCTTTCAACTATTAGCACAATGTTTTCTGCAAAATTGCCCAGAGACAAGAGCTCCGTGTTTCAGTTCATTCAGCACGGGCAGAAGACATGTGCCACAGTTCTGAGTCAGCAGTCACACAAGCCAAGTGTAGCTACCCCCAGACATCACTCTAGATGTCATGGGTGACAAAGCATCCACAGAAATGAAAAGTGTATATATGTGGCTGCAGAAAACATTTAGAGGAGTGAAAACAAGGAGCTGTTTATGCCTGTGTAATGGTTGGAACATGCAGTCAAACCTGACCATGAGGAAAGGGACTGGCTGGGGCTTCTGCCTCAGTGATGCAAGGGGCAGAAGCCCCTCTAAGGAGACTTTAACAGAGTAAGTCAACATTTCAATTTTTTTTTTCTTTCTAAACAGCAGGGCTGAAAGTCAAGCTACCCAATTATTTTCCTTTTTTTAAAAAAAAAAATTAAAATTACATTTCCTCCATGGTTATCTCTAACAGCCCTTTGGCTCAGGCACACCAGAACAAGCCCCTGCCCCATCCTTTTCTCCACTCACGGTAACTTGTTGCGGCTTCAGTTTCAGTTCCAGCATTGCTCTAAGTACTGCTGCGGCCTTGGGGATGGTGGCTGCACTTGGGGCCCCCCTGGCAAGTACCCACAGGGCTCTTTATCCCCTCTAACACAGTGGGATGGCACTGCAAAGTGCTCCAGTGCTCCCCAGGCACCTCTCAGCTCCACGCTGTTTTCTCACACTGAGTGTGCTGCCCTTCCCTGGTTTGTCCTTAGGATAAGGAGGTTGTTTAATGTGCGATGAGCACGTTCCACTGACACCATGGACCTGGGGGTCTCTGTGCTCCGGTGATTTACAGAACCCTCGGCAGTGTCCCCATCCCTGTAGCACACACAGTCACCAGGAGTTGGAGATGTTCCCCCAGAGTTACCCCATAAAGCAGTGGAGAACTGGGCAGGGAACCCTCCTCCCTGCTCCAAGCAATAAACCACGTTATCTTCTTTTGGCTAAATCTATCCCCAGACAGGGAGGTTTTGCATCCCCCTTCTCCTCCTTCACGCATCCCTTGCCTCCCTACGAAGTTTCTAGGACGAGCAGTGACAGCCCTGTCCCAGTGTCTTCTCACAGCTCCAAGCATCCTTTACCAGTTCCCCTCCGCAGCAGCTAGGTGGCAAAAGTTTAGTACAGCCTGGGAAACTTAACACAACCCTTGTATAAAGAGACAGCCTGCGAATTCAAATACTTCTTATTCTAAAACGATAGCCCCACGTCAAGCAAGCTCCCTGCTCACGGTGAGCATACCCAGCACCCCCAAAATCACCCCCCAGGGTTTACTCACATCATACTTCTCCGTCATTTTCAGATGCAGAGCGCGCTTCCAGAGATTCCTTGCACAGCCCAAATCTGGCAGCAAAACTAGAGCACACAAGGCTGCAGTAAAGATCTTTTTACAAAAATGCATCTCTGATGGCGCCCTGGAATGCATTTTTTTTTCCCCAAGGAAAGCTCAAATAAGGAGCCCAGCTTTTGGGATCCAGGCGGTTCAGAGTCTGGGCAAGGAGGGAGGGAGGCAGGGAGGGAGGGAGGGAGGGAGGGAGGGAGGGAGGGAGAGTGAGGGCTGATGGCTGGTGAGAGCGGCTTTTCTCTGCGCAGCTTCTGAGAAGGGAAAGGGGAAAAAAATAGAAACAAAAAAAAAATAAAAAAAAGGAGCCCACAAGCAGAAGCTAGGAGCTGCTGTTGAACTTCTTTACTTCAAGTTAGGTCAGGTTCTCACTCACGTGTCCACACAAAGCACATGCTCTCCTTGAATGATAGATGGGAAGATTATTTGGAAAGATTATTTTTAGACCTTTGTTCCCAACATCTGGCATCCTCAGAGAGCCCCGTTCAAAGCTAAAGCGTGGGATCAGATGACAGCTGCTGCAGGGGGAAATAAAGGTCTTGGAGGGGTGGGCTTGGCAGCTTCCAGCAAGCAGCTCACCCAAACTGTCCAAGCTACTCGGCTCCTCCCTTGAGCCATTCCCACCCAGCCCTGTGCTGTGGGTTCTGGTTGTGTTTTGACAAAGTGATAACTTCATCTGAAGATAGTTTGAAGGAAATCATTTAAAGGCATGAGAAGCATGCAGGAGCTTTAATTAAACCACACTGTCATTAACTTTCTGTAAATGATCTTGAAGAAGGGGAAGACAGTGGCCATTGGGGAAAAATCAGTCCAGGAGCATGGGTGGGGAGCAGGGAAGGAAGGCGCTTTAGAAATGACATGGCCAAATGGAAAGCGAGGAAAGGGATGTGAGTCAGGCTGTGCCTGACAATGGGAGAGAGGAGAGACTGGATGTGGGGTGTTAGACACCTACATGGACAAGAACAGACTTAGGAAATCAGGCTGCAAGCATCCCAGATCCTGCCTGGGATGGGGACACAGGCAGGTGCCAAAGGAAAGGTATGAGAACAGGGCAACTGCTACGTATACACGAGTATAGCTACTTCTGTATGTACATACATGTATTTGTGTATGTATAGAAGCATTCACAGCCTTCAGGAACGTTGTTCAGGGTTTCCCGAGCCAAGAGGGTGGGCTGTTTATTTTATAACCCTCCAGGAATTTCTCCTCCAGCAGCTTGTCCAGCCTTTTCCTGGAATGAAGGAAGAAATGGAACCATGAAGTTAGTTGAGATACAAGTGCTGTGCCCTCCTGGCCTTCCGTTTACGCTGACTGCAGCCTCACAGAGCAGCGTGGGGGCTTGCTGGATGCGTAGGGTTTATGATGGACCTGCTGTAGGATGGGTCTGCACAGCACTGTTAAACTTTGGGGACAAATACAGTAAAGCTTCCACTTCTTCTTTACACCTGAAAGCTGTGACAAGTCGCTTTGATCCATGCCTAAGTGTCAGCCACTGGATGGAGGTGGTAGCCAAAGGATTTCTTCTCCCAGCTTGCCAGAATATGGTAGTGGGAATCTGAAGAATGAGTGAGGGGTGGAGTTAAAAAGCTCTGTATTTAATGGAATATATTTGATTTATTTAGAGATAAGGGGTTACAGGGTTTCTAGTAGTCACTGGGCTTTGAGACAGTCCTGTCCACATCTCTATCAAACTGTGCCGAAGATTATACAAACACAGAGCACCCCACAGCAATTGCATCTCCAAAGACATCACCTCCCTGACACTTGCCATCAGAGCTCCTTTGGGAGTCTGTGGACTCCACACAGAAGCAAGGCAGCTTGCTCTGCACATCCCAGAGGTTGCTCCTGCAATAATACAACAGTTGGTTCCTCAGGTGTGAGTGGGGTTTTGGTGGGACTCCATGGCACAGTTATTTCAGGCATAGATGAGGACAGAAAACATGCATTCAGGCCGGAGAGCTTTTCATGGGCTTCACCACCTTCCACCAGGCTGCTGAGAAGGCCATCTCAGCAGAAAACATAGCTCCAGGTCCCCATCAACTGCTTTTGACCATCCTGCCATTCCTCCTCTCCCCCAGGGCAGTTGTCACCCATTTAAAACAGGATTTATCCCAGTTCTCCTTTCAACAGGTCATTTCCCTCAGGCCATCTTCTCTTCTGCATTTAATAAGGACAACTGGGGACAACTGTCCACAGGTCAGCCTAGGGCTACGCAGAGATTTCCTGGTGACTGAAGTGTGCCTTCAGAGGCTGGCAGAGCTCAGCACCTATGGGTCACTGTCATCTCCACCCAAATCTCCTTCAAATGGCATCTGGAATCAGTTGTGCTGGAGCCAATGAAAGTCACACTCAGACATCTTCAGTATGTCCAGAGAGGAATATAACACTACCCTAAGACTTCAACTCATGGCTTGATGCTTTATTGCTCAGAGAGCTTGGTCTGACACAACAGGATGCCTCCAATTCCTTTCAAAAACAGATCTCAGCTGTTTGTTGCAATATTAATATCTGCACCTTGATAAAGCACCTTTCAGGCACGAGCAGGAGCCTCCACCAATGTCCTGACTCCTGTGTTGCAAGGTGACAAATGACATGGCTGGCTGCACAGAATAAACACTATTTTTTTTTCTCAGAGCATTCCTACTTAATTTATGTCTTTGTACCGATACCTCACTTGTCTGGGCTCTTGCTGCAACCCAACCCAGCGTGAAAGAACAACTGCTCACGGAAAATCTCCCTAACTCAATCTCTTTTTTGGTCTCTTGTTTCATATATTTGCAAGCTGGACTTAGAGCAACTAATTCTAAAGATAAATCACTCCTCCAGACACCATTTACCAGCCTTTCTTTTGGCAGATATACAGCTTTGACATTTACCCTGGAGAAACCACGGTCTGTGTGTTATGGTGCAGAGAATCACAGAACAGTTTGGGTTGGAAGGGACCTCAAAGCCCATCTAGCTCAAACCCCCTGCCCAAAGCCCCATCCAGCTTGGCCTTGAACCCTGCCAGGGATCCAGGGGCAACCCCAGCTTCTCTGGGAACCCTGTGCCAGGGCCTCCCCACCCTCCCCAGGAAGAAAGTTGATGGATTGTGCCAGCAAAGAAGTGAGACTTCTCCCTCAGGACCAAACTTTAATGGCAGGTTGTGGTCTTCACATAAAAATGAACGTTGATGTTACAGCACACAGGCCTCCTGCACACAGCCATGTCACCTTAGCTTCCCAAACTACTGTGTACAATGCCCAGACCGGATTATCTCTACTATCAACTGGGGAAACTGAGGCATGGGGTTGGTCATTTGCTGAAATTAGACATTCTTCCATCTGCACAACCAAACTGCTACTTCTAGCAGCTCAGCCTAGGCCAGGGCCCTGTGCTTTGGTGGTCTGGGCTCACATTCAATAGGGAATTCTTCACACCACCCATTTCCATTCCTCTCATGCTTCTTCCTCCAGTCTGTCTCAGAAACTAGGCAAGGGATTTGACATTTTTTTATAGGATTAAGAAAAAAACTGCTTTAGCTGGCCACATTAGAAGCAACATTTTCCTCATCTTTTCTGGATATTCTTCTTCTTGGTGGCCCCTGTCAGGGCTGATTCATCATGGGGCAACTGCAGAAGCTATGCAGAACTGCAGGAGGCATTTGCAGGAGGCAATTCCCCTCCCATTTGGAGCCCAGTGCATACCTAACCCAAGAGAGACTTTAGCCCACTCCAGTAGAGTGGCTCCTCAGCCCCACTGCAGAGCAGTTCATGCCTTCAGCAAGCTCAATTTTGAATGGCTCATTCGGAAAAAAGGAAAAGGAAGCAGCTTTGCCTTGCTGAAGAATCTCTTGTTTAACAAAGCAGTTCTAGGTAGGTTTATGGCTCCAGCTATTAGTATAGAGCATTCTTAGCAGTAATTGGAGGAATCAGGCACAAATCCTTAGCAAACACAGCCACTCAGTGTTTGCTAAGGATTTGTGCCTGATTCCTCCAATTACTGCTAAGAATTTAAATTTAGAAATTTAAAATTTACTGCGAAGCAGATTTCTGTGTGGTGTTATTCTCAATGCTCGGTGTTTGATGACATTAAGACTTTCAAACAACTGTTATTGCAAGAAAGAGAGAAAATCAGCTGTGATTTTCTCTTAAACTACATCTCATCTCCACACAATTGGGCCACGGTCATTTACTCTTAAGTTCATCTACTCTGAGTGGAGTGACACACTCCAGCGATGGTTGCGTCCATATACAGTGGCTGTCCAGCTGTCCTGTTTGCAGCAGGGTAAGTGATGCTGGTGTAAGTCATCCTTGCATTGTCATAACATCTTGGCTAGATTTGGGTCCTGCTTCTTTTGTTGAACTGAGGTTCAACAAAAGCAAGTGTAAAGTCTTGCACCTGGGAAGGAACAACCGTTTCTATCAGTACAGGCTGGGGGATGACCTGCTGGAGAAGAGCTCAGTGGAGAAGGACCTGGGGGTCCTGATGGGTGACAGGTTGGCCAAGAGCCAGCAGTGTGCCTCGGTGGCTAAGAGAGCCAATGGGATCCTGGGGTGCATCAGGAGGAGTGTGGCCAGCAGGTCACAGGAGGTGATCCTCCCCCTCTACTCTGCCCTGGTCAGGCCCCACCTGGAGTGTTGTGTCCAGTTCTGGGCTCCCTGGGATAAAAAGGACAGGGATCTCCCGGAGAGAGTCCAAAGAAGGGCTACGAAGATGATGAAGGGCCTGGAGCATCTCCCCTGTGAGGAAAGGCTGAGAAAATTGGGACTGTTCAGCCTTGAGAAGAGAAGACTAAGGGGGGACCTAATTAATGTCTATAATTATCTTAAGCAGGGGATGCAGGGGGAATCAGCCAGCCCCTTTTCAGTGTCTGTGGGGACAGGACAAGGGGCAATGGCTGCAAGTTGGAGCACAGGAAGTTCCGCACCAACATGCGGAAAAACTTTTCCCCAGTGAGGGTGAGGGAGCCCTGGGACAGGCTGCCCAGGGAGGTGATGGAGTCTCCTTCTCTGGAGAGATTCAAGACCCGTCTGGACGCCTATCTGAGTGAAATGTCCTAGGGAGCCTGCTTTGGCAGGGGGTTGGACCCGATGAGCTCTTGAGGTCCCTTCCAACCCCTACAATTCTATGATTCTATGATTCTATGATTCTTCAAAATCTTGGGTGTTTGGCAGGGCAGTTTGACTGACAGCTGGAGAATGGCGACAAGTATAGTAACACATCCGCACTGAGCAATTAGCCCAGGGAACGTGTTAACGTGAAAAGCCACATTCTCAGTCAGCACATCTGGCCAGATGCAAAATCACAGAATCACAAGGTTGGAAAAGACCTTTAAGGTCATCAAGTCCAACCATTCCCATCCTAAGCTAAACCAGATCCCTGAGCACCTCATCTACCCTTTCTTTAAACACACCCAGGGAAGGTGACTCAGCCCCTCCCTGGGCAGCCTGGGCCACAGCCCCACAACTCTTTCAGTAAAATTTTTTTTCTAATATCTAATCTGAGCCTGCCCTGGCACAGCTTGAGCCCATTGCCCCTTGTCCTATCACCTGTCACCTGGCTGAAGAGACCAGCGCCCACCTCTCTGCACCCTCCTGGCAGGGCAGGGCAGGTGGGGAGAAGGTCTCCCCTCAGCCTCCTTTTCTCCAGGCTCAACACCCCCAGCTCCCTCAGCTGCTCCTCAGAGGATTTGCCCTCCAGCCCCTTCCCCAGCCTGGTTGCCCTTCTCTGGACTCGCTCAAAGACCTCAATGTCCTTCTGATGGTGAGGAGCCCAGAACTGGACCCAGCACTCAAGGTGTGGCCTCACCAATGCTGAGTGCAGGGGCACAATCACTTCCCTAGACCTACTGGCCACTCTATTTTTGACACAAGCCAGGATGCCATTGGCCTTCCTGCCATTCCAAAATGGGTGGGAACCAAGGGGCAAGCAGATGTCCTACGTAGATAAGTGAACACTTACAGTGTGCTCAGTTGTGTGGTTCACACTCATTTTCCCTGTGTCTGGACCAAGCAAGGCCTGTCCCCTTTGAAATTTGTGGTGCAGTTCTTAAGGCCAAATTCCTGCTGCCTTCAAGGATGTTAAATGAGATCGCTCTGTACATCATCACTAAGCCCAGAGTCATCTTCTGTGCATGAATCAGAGCAAATTTCCATCCCACAAATGGTTTCAACACAGCAAATCCTGCAGTAACATAAATTGCAGTCGGATGATAGTGAGAGAACATGGCCAAGATTTGAGCATCTCCCCAGGACCTGTGAAACCTTCAGCATCATTTGTTACAGCAAAGAAGATGTATCTGTATAAAAGGAATTTTTATCAGGGTAGGAAAATAAAATCACTTCTGGAACAAGGATTCGTGCTGCCTGACTAAAGTGAATTAAATAAGGGGTTTTTAAAGAAATGTTCTCAGGGAGGTTCTGAGTGAAAGTCACGTGGTGTTTGTGCAGCCAGGGAAAAATGTCTTTCTCCAGCCAAAACCAAGCAAGGTAGGTCAGCCTAAGCCAAGACTTCCCTTTTCCCAGAAGAAAGATCTGACTTTTAAGGAAAGATTATGTCAAAGAGAGAGTTTCCTCAGAACACAAGTCCAGCAGCACAAGGTGACTCATTTTAGCTGGATACAATCACGGTACCTTCATGCCAGGGGTTACTGCAATTCCTTATCCGCTCTTTCCTTGCCAGCTCCATAGAGGTTTTGTGGCTGATAGCAAAAGGCAAAGGTTGTCTGGGGGTCAAGCAGGTTAGAGATGGTTGATGTTCCAGTGGGAAGGCAAGGTTACAGCTGCTCTGCTTCTCCCCATCTCCTGCAAGCCCAGCTGCTGCTAGCCAGCTGGGGGTCCTGCCTGACGTACCCCTTGGGAACAGGGCTCACCCGTCCCTGGGGAAGCCTCCAGATGTGTGCTGGGATCAGTAAAGGCTGGCAGAGCACCTCCCAGGGCTTTTTATGCATCAGGAGAACAATTTTGCTGATCACAGCGACCAAAAACCAGCTAACACTCCTCCCTGCCACGTGAAATTCTGGGAACCTGTGGGAAGCCCTGGACTCCCCAGCAATGACAGGCAGCATCACTTTTATCTTACAGTCACCCTTCCATGCTGGGCTTTGTGTATGACAACCTAAAGCAGCAACATTATAATTCTTACTTATTTTTCCTGTCCATGACCCCAGCCAGGGACCGGGCTTGCTCACCACATGAACCAGCAACAAAAGGAGCCCCTCATGTGTGCCCACCCAGGTTGGTGGCCAGGATAAACAACCAATAAACAAATCTGCAGCATCTCATGAGGGGTGATGCTGAATGCAGATGACAGGGCCCCTCACCTGGGGGTTATTTTCAGGCCAGCTGTACAGGAAGACACCAAATCTGGCGTTTCAGGGTGGATTCATTCCTCCCCTGAGCAGGAAAAGCTGGCGGTTGTGCCTCTGCCAGATGTTCTCTACCAGTGAGCTCCACTGGGAATTTATAGGATGAAATAAAAGATCAAAGGCAATTCCAAGCACAGGCAGGTGATCTTTAAGCGTCTGGCCCCAGGCCTTCACAAAGCCTGGCAGAGGTCAATGTTAAGTGGCCCCTGACCATTTGGAAATGCCTATAAAAATGAACATAAAGTGTCTCTACTTTTAACTAGCTTCACTGTGTATGAGATATAAATGAAGCAGATGAATGTTATTAGAGAAGCACTCTCATGAGTGCTGCATCCCACTAACAAAATTACCGGGCAGCCTTCAAATATGAGATCAAAACATGGTATTAATTACGAGGCAGAAAGGTCCTTATTCTGGGGAGGGGCTGGCCTTTGGGGTGCAGTGTGTGGCTGTGCCTCTGCAGCCATGCTGTGTGCCCCCTGGGGGAGACCACCACGAATCCTGAACAATTCCTTGGAGTGGGACCCTCAGATCTGCGGTTCTTGTCCCACACTAGCTGCCTTGTGCCAATTCCCTCCGGGCATTGTTGTCCCAAAGTCTTTTGTCTCCAAAGAGGCCCCTGCGAGCAGTTAGCATCCCGCAGGGAGGCGGGAGAGGAGGATGGAGGAGCTGGGGGAAGCAGGCACTCTTTCCCTTTGGGGCTAGTGGGAATTGCTGCCTGTTTGGGATGGGGTGGGATTTACCCTGAAGCTGAGTCACGGACTGTAAACCTCCAGGAAGTCTCCTTGGAGAGCAGGTTTCACCCTAAAAAGAGAACTGTGGGGAGTTAGTCTCCCTATGGATTAAAATGGATTTTACAGCAAATCTGCAGCCTTCTGCCATGCTGAATGAATTTCCTGGGAGCACCAAGACTGCACCCAGGGACCCCCAGCCCTAAAAAACCAGAACTGTGCTCTGGGAGCTCCAAAGAAGGAAGAGACACATGATATCTCACTCGGAGCATGATAAAGCAGAGAGCCAAGGACCATGCTGTGGTGTCAGCACAGACTCTAATAAAGCCATCTAGTGCCTTTAGCAAATTCAAGGGTTTACATGTGACATCAAAACAGGGGTTATCAGTGGCCAATCCCCTGCACCGACACATGAAAACGTGGTCAGGACCAAGCAGTTTGTTTTGGGGGCTTCATCTCTCCGGGTTTGAAATCTGTCTGCCAGACAGATGGTTTCCCATAAAAATAAGGGTCCTGTCTAAATCCAGGAATAGCAATTTCCAAGACTGTCAGTAGCACCTGCAAACACCAAACAAGGCAGATGAAGGGCCAGATGTGGACCAGCACCGTGCTTGCATACGATTTCCTTTGTGAAACCTTTAACCTCTGCTTCCCACATCCTATTACAAGCAAACTGCCTCACTCTTTGCTGAGCCTCTGAGGCAATGAGTGCTTTGGCACTGAGGACACTAAGTGATTTCCCAGGTCCAACCATACAGCAAACATCTTAAAAGCGCTGAGAAAGCCACAGTGCCTTATATCACCTCTGAGGATGTGCCAAAACTCTCCAGAACAGCTGGTGATGCACACCTTGAGCTATGCTACTACCTCAGCACCCTGTGGGAGCCAGCAGCCATGCAGGGACCTGGCAGGGCAGGGAGCATCACTGCAGCTCATCAGCCATACAGGGATTTTATGACTTGCAGTCAATAGCATTGCTTCAGCATTTCTTAGAAGAGACCAAGGGTTTGAGAGCCTGGGAGTCACATTTGCTGTGTCATCCCATTGCTCTTAAGGAGTTTGCAGGCAGATAGTTTTTCGTGTCTTCTCTTATCCAAAAAGAGCAGGGTTACACAGGCTATAGAAAATCCCACTTGCCTTTTACTTCTTGATAAAAGTCTTATCAAAAGCTCCTTGAAGACAGCAGCGTTTTGAGCTGTTGCAGACTGGGCTTATCTGGGAGTGTTCCCCTTTATGTCCTTCAGCAGAGTGTCTGGCAGTCAGCACTGCGTCTCCAACATCTGCCTGCTCTGAAGGGGACATGCAGGCTCTCTCCTACCCAACAGCTCTGGGAAATGGGCAGGATCTCCTTTACCACTGACTCCTGGTGCCCAGATGGAGCTCAGACTCTGGCTTCTACCCTCGCAGCCTCCCTCAGCTTTGTTTTGAATCCTCTCTTGGTTTGGGTGTTAACTACAATTAGGTGTCATTTCAAAATCGGAAATCAAGCGATGCAGAACTGGCATTGCAAAGCACCATATTCCTGCAAGAAACGCTTGCTGACACCCACACGTGCCCTTGAACATCCAGGGATAAGCCCTCTACACATGGCCTCTGTGCAGACAGAGAGCTTTTGCAAGCTTTGGTGTGGCAGGAAACCACAAGAGACCTCAGGCAGCATCTTTTTTGATGTCTGTTGTTAAGAAGATGCATCTCAAACCTTCTATCTTGGCCAATTTCATTCTTCAGCTCAGCAAGGGACTTTTTTTTTAGCAGTCAGACATGGCTTAATTTTTAGAAGGTGCTGGAAGGAGTACAATAGAAGGGGTTTCCCCCCTTGTGTCTCTGTGTGAGGTCCTGACCAGCACGGCTTAGTATTCCAGCTGAATTCCTTCTGAATCGTTCAGCTGGGAGAGACACATGGAGACTTTCCACCTTTTACCTCGGCACAAAACTTTCCATCTGAATAGAGTCTCTTTAACGGGAAAGTTCTTGTCCTCCAGTGAGCCACTCATTTTGAGGAGGACAGTAACTTGCATTTTGCCACAGATGTTGCCCATTGCAACATTTCCCATTCCTGATATAAAGGGGAAAGGAGAAGGGGTTTTGGCCACCGTCAACCGATGCTCTGCATTCGCTGCCGTGCTCAGCTTGCGGCCATGCTCCACTCTCGTGCAGCTGCACTAATCCATTTCAGCACAGAAGTGGGAACCCAGAAGGATGTTTACATTATGGGACAAGTAGAGCATGAGAAATGGTGACATCTTCATTACAAAGGCAGTGTTTGGAACGTTGAGCAGAGGCTTCAGCAGTGGGCATCCCTACTTCTGCAGCAAAACAGCCTGGGTGTTGTTAGCTAAGGAGAAAACAAAACTCCTCTGAACACCCTGTGAGCACCAGGCAGTGATTAAAAGCAGTGCTAAAGCCCAGACTGTGTAACAGACCTGGGCTCTGTCATTACTTAGTGCTGAATGTGGCTGCAGAAGATGGGCACATCTCTGACTCTCATGAGAGTACACTCCCAGCTCTGCATGACACAGCTGCTTTTGCCATTCACCATCTCAATTTTACATGCTGGAAAATGTTTATTGCAGTTTTGGTTCAATGCTCGAGTTAAATATTATATAACTACATGTGTTATGTAAAGATTTTTCATATATAGTTCCACATAATCATATAGGTTTACATGAACTTTAATCTCCAGCATGTTTCTTTGTTCATGTCCCCCCAGCCTGCCCCCTCAATAATCAACAGAGCAACATCACCACTGCTTTCTGCTCAGTACGTTAGCGCTCTTCCTATTAAAGACCACTTACTACCTGAATCATAGAATTATAGAATTGTAGACTGGTCTGGGTTGGAAGGGACCCCAAGGAACACAGAGCTCCAACCCTCTGCCACAGGCAGGGCCACCAACCTCTAGGCCTGGAGCTACACAAGGCTGCCCAGGGCCCCATCCAACCTGGCCTTGAACACCCCCAGGGATGGGGTGTCCACCCCTTCTCTGGGCAGCCTGTTCCAGCCCCTCATCACTCTCTTTGGAAAGAACTTCCCCCTAACATCTAATCTAACCCTTTCCTCCTTTAGCTTTAGTCCATTCCCCCTTGTCCTGCCATCGTCTACCCATTGTCTACCCATTGTCTACCTGAAGAGTGAGTACAGGGTTTGCCAGAGATTTGGTCCAATTTACAGTCAAGTTTTGGCCCACGTGGCAACTTTTCTCTTCTTCAGGGATATTTTATCTGAGATTTCCAGTTCTCAGCAATTCTGGGCATGTTCTGATGCAAATCATTACTACGGAGAAAGCTGTCGTGTATTTTGTCCAGCCTGAAACATGGCAACCTAAGTCCTCTGTGAAGGGATATCTAATTAGTCAGAGCAGGAGAAAGTTCTCATAGAGACCACTGAACACACCAGTCCCAGGAACCAATTATGCTTTGATGGACTTTGTGCCATTCTTGCTGTTTTGCCAGTCTACATTGAATGTGACATAGGCATCAAGGTGAGGGGCCTGCTCCAGCATTAGGCTATGAGACATGTCTACACATGGAGTCACATGAAGAGTAACAGCACTCTGACCCCTCTGTTCATTCAGGCATCCAACAGGCCAAGGTGTCCATTTCCTCCTTGTGTGTTGAAGTTCCCACTGTTGTGCCTCCAAATGTTGCATCCTAGGCAAAAGAGAGGGCAAACCCAAGACCCTCCAAATTCAGGACCCTCCAAAAGCATCTAGGCCAGACTAGAACATCTGCTTTGTTCGGACCATTCTTTGGGCATATTTTCATAATATGGGATAAACATTTTCTGTTGATTTGGCATGAGTTCCAGATCCCCTTCCAAGCCTACTTGTCTTTCAAAGCCATTAACCCTTTCTTGAGTGTAACCAGCTTTAACAAATCACTTTTTTTTCCTGCCAAGACTTCCCAAAGTAGCTTCATTATTTCATCATTCATGTTTTCTGCATTCTGAGAGTGTTAAGGGAGGAAGTGAATAGCTGAATATTCAAATACTTTTTCAAAATAACTCCCCATCTTCCCCTTAAAGTATTGATTTTGATTTTTTTTTTCCCAACTTACATCCAGTGAGCTCTTTGGCAAGAGAAAGCTCCGATGAGGCTTGACTCCTTAATTACATTATTGGCAGACTGTGGCATTCTTTTGTTACTTTCTTGATCTAAATCCCCCAAAGAGCTGCAAAAAGGAGAATGGTGGATTAATTTAATCATAGCGTCTTGTGTGGTTAAATACCAGCTCCTTCATTGTCCACATACTTTTGGGTGCTCTGAGCTTTATCTTTTCCACCCAGAGCGAAGCCTCTTCCTCTGTATGTTTAGACTTTACATCAGAGTGATGCACACTAAAGTCTGTGTGTTGGAAGTAGGTGGAGACTCAGTAGCTGAGTAGAGGATTCAAAGCATTTCTTATTCCATCAAGTCCTCCAAGAGCCAAAACAGCAAGACTAATTCAGCTGACAGCTGAAGGACACCTCCCACAGCTCCTTGGAGCAGCTGTCGGCAGGGAAAGGGTCCTTGTAAGAAGGATGCATTCCAGTGTTGAAAGTCAGTGTTGGAGCAATGAGTCTGCTTGAGGATTTTCAGGCGCTGAGGTTTGCAAGCCCCACATCTGTATTTTGTGGGGCATATATGCATATGGAGAGGGAAAAGCCTTCTCATGACAAGGTAACAGAGACAGATGCCGTGCAACCTCTTTCATCTGGGGCTTCATTTCAGCAGTAACCTGCAGTTATTACAAACTTTCTGTCTCAATTAACTCAACACTTCTGCCAAAGAAAACCAGGACATGCTGTTTGCAGCCCAGCAGATTTACTTTTCTGTGCAGACTTAACCAGCTGTTTCAGGCTGTGACTGAAAAGTTGTGGCATTTACAGCTGAGCCTTTCCAGCCCCTTCACTCAAAAGTAATAGCGGAAGTGTTAGCTGTGTCTCTCTGTCTCTGGGTGCATGCCCCTCAATGTGAGGCCTCCTGTCTTTGTCTCCAGGGCTGAAATGACACTTTGCTCAAATTCGTTCTGTAGAAAACCTATCCATCTCCATCTAGGCTCCCATTCCTCTAGCTCTTTCCTCTGGGAGCCTCTTGCCAAGCCATTCATCTGAGGAAGCCTTTGCAAATCAAAGTATCCTTTAATTTGAACATAAGGTTCTAAAGGGTGAGTAACAGCACCCTCTGCATAGCTATTGATGGGACATTAACAGCTGAATCCCAGGATGGATAGCCCTGCTTCTAAAAACTTCAGGCAGCTCTCCACCTCCTTCAAACATCTCTCCAAGCCCTTCATTTTCTCTAGCTGCCTCTGTGCCTATGTTGACACAGCAAGCTGCAAACCTTGGCTGAAGTAGCATCTTCCCCACTAGTAGCTTAGGACTCGTTGCTGAGCTGCCTCAAGGAGAGGTCTCATTTGGAGCTGTGCTCTTGAATTCCTATACAGACAGCTCTTCACACTGCTGTCATTAACCTAAGCTGCCATATTTAAACATCTCAATAATCAGCTTACATACAATAATTGTGAGTTATCACAAAGCAAGTCCTCATTTTCAGAGAACTACCAAGGAAAACAGACCTGAATGTTGTTTGAATCAACAGAAGGAATGTGCTCAAGACAAATACACCACTCCTGCAGCCTCTGCTATAGGCTGTCACCTTTATATCGATGAGAAAACACTGGAATGTGGGTCAGAAATTCCATAACTTACACACAGGTCACACATGACCTGGCACAGCAGCCAAACTCCTACAGTCTCCCTTAGGAAGAACGCATGACGCTCTCCCTCTGCTAGATTTATAATTCCACGCAACCCAGTGTAACCCTGATTGCTCTGCAAGTAATAGCTTGATCAGAACAGATAATAACTGAGAAGATAAGCAGCCTCCTTCATTTGCTAGATCAGCCCGTTAGCAAGCACCACAGTCAGCAGCTTCCAAGGAGCCGCTGGGACGAACCCAAAGTCCCAGGAACGCGTAAGCAAACGCATTAGACACAACACGTCTACCAGAGCGGTGATTCGTTAAACAAAGCAGCTTCTGGAAACATGGAAAAAGCATGTTCAAAGGGGTAATAGCTACTGGCTTTTCTCCGTTAAAGGGGAGTAATTATTATAAGTTGTCACTCCTTATAACACAACCCCCTAATCGTGTATACTTCAGGGAGCGATACTCGCTCCTCATGAAGATCTTTCCACCAGGTATATCACAAACCCAAATGCTAATATATTTGTCAGTTCCCAAATTTTCAGGAAAAAAAAAACAACAACCACCACACACTTGAATTCCAATAGGCTTCAAGCCTGTTTGCCTGGAGTGGGAATTTCAAATAGAAAGGCTGAGGCAGCCAACCAGTCTCATGGAGAGACCTCTCAGCTGGTGTCACCGTCTCCTCGTTATATACTAGCTCCAAGTGGTTTATATTTCCACAGGCAGCGGAGAACAGATGTAGAGAATAATTTCTGGCTTCTCTGAAACACGAGCAGCATGTTTTTGATTGAGAGCTGTGTAAACTAGCTCCTTCCAAGTCGGAGGACTGGGGCCGCCATGAAAAGAGGGGCTCACTCACTGACTGGAGATGAGAGAGTGCCCTGATGCACTGCCCAGAAGATGAGGGGTTACTGGCAAAACCCACTGAGCCTGCAGATCCACAAGAAATCTTGGCCTTAGCCCTGCATATCTGTGGATGTGAGTAATGTCTGCACTTCTGCTGCTCTGGTCTAACAAATGCCAGGCTAAATGGCCAGATCGTTACCCTTCCCAGTATGGGACTGATCCAGCTCCCACTAGAGCCAGCTGGAGCCTTTCCATCCAACAGAGTGGGGGTGGATCGGTCCCATTGCTGCTGCTCTTTGTCCTTGTACGGTGTGCGCTGCATCCCTCCCAACGTGCTGGGAGGCAGTGGGAGCCCGAGGTCGGGAGATGAGGGCAAACCCTGGAATTCACAGCTATTCCTCAGAGGAGACAAAACTCCTACTTAAGGAAAGAAGGAAAACTGAGAGAGGGTTTTACGACCGGGTCTGGAAGGAGGCAAGGAGAAGCATGAGTGTGAGCAATTCGAGTCAAAGCAGATGGCTTTTACCCATCTGTCTGCCTGGGGCCTTGAGGATGAATGGCCAGCACTGCCAAGGTACACCCCAAAATGTGTCTCTGTGAAAGCGTTTTACCTGCTGACATTGTAAGTAGGAGTGTCATCCTGCGGAGGTCTCGCTGCCAAGCAGGGCTCTGTTGTTCCAGACACTGTACAGAAGGAACACAATGATGTCCCCACCCCAAAGCACACTCAACACTTGGAATTGCAATTATCCTGTGTTCCCCAGTATGCACGTTTTGACCCTTGGTGAGGTCATGGACTGGTGGAAAGGGAACAGTGAAAGGCCAGAAGAGCAGTGATGGTTGACAGCAGACAAGTGTTGACAGCAGATGAGTGTTTCCAAGAGGCAGGGATGAGCAAGGGGTGTATTTACAGCCTCCAAGGGCTTCTCTGGGTCAGGGACTCTGAAATGTAACATAGTCCCAACCCATCACACCAGGACAGGGAGTTAAGGGCAGAGTATGAGTGAAATTCCTGTTTATAGAAACCAAACTTCATGAGAGGGCCCTACATTCAATCATCTGTGCGTGGCCTCCCACTTCATACAGGGGAAATATTTTGGGATTGAGTCTCATTTATGACTGACTGTGACTGTACAACAGAGAAGAGAAAAACCCCTGACCCTTTAAAACAGGGATGTGAGGAAAAGAACCTGAAACTATTTCTAATTCATTTCTGCAAGTGGCAAGGTTTCAAGTTGTGTTCTTCTTGCTTTAAGTTTCCCATTTAGTAGCAAATCCTCAGCTGGGGTAAACTGCTCTGGGAACAAACTGCTCTGGGAACATTGTATTTTAGGACAAAATCCTGTTCCCATTCCAAGTGAAATTGCTATTGATTCTCACAGCACAGGGATTGCAGCATCTGTGCTGAAATCTGTGGGTTTCACACTCCACAGGGGGGCAAACATTGGCTTCAGATGCAGTTTTCATTGAGGATTTTATGCAAGGAAACATTCCAGTTGTTCAAAGGCTGCATTAAAAAATGCTGGTTCTGCAACATTTCTAATTTGGAGCCAAATTTAAGTTTATATTTTTACCCTTGCCCCATGTCAGAACCAGCAATATAAGAAAATATTAAAATTTGAGAAGTGAGGTCACAGAGGTTACAGGGCTCTGGAAAACAGAAACCCTTTGAGATGCACGTCTGCTTGGCTTTGTCTGAATGGGCAAGTTGCTTTATTTGAGCTTGTTAAGTAACAGGGTTTGCAGAATGGAAACAATGGCTGCTGATCAGAGATGAAGAAAAGCCCCACGTCTGAGAACAAAAATGGAACTGAGACCCCACCTCAGGGCAGTGGAGATACAGAGAGCCTTTTGTTTTGGAGGAACTGACCCCATGGGATTTGAAAGGCAAATACTTGACCCCAAAGAACAAACATAAAGAATTATGTGGGGGTTTTGTTGTGGTGGTTTTTTTTTTTTAAACTCCTGCAAATATAAGGACCACACATAAAGATGCAGATCCTCATGGCTTTCTTGATCAGGAGACGTGGCAGTCTGCCTCTTGATGCTCTGCAAAACCCCCTGGTGGGACGCTCATTTTCAGTGCCCACACATGCAGGGAGCTGCGGTCAATGTGGCTTAAAATAGGGGGAGTGAGAGAAAACACCTTGCCTGCTTCCACAGGGTGATGCGGTTGCCTCCAGGCCTTCAACTCCTGCACTCCATCCTCCTCCCAACATTTTGCTTTGACCTTCCCCTTTTTTGTCACTCTTGCTCCCCTCCCTTGAAAGAACAGCTCTCTCATTTCTACCTTCACAGCCCTGGGTGGCTCAAATTGCTGGTACATCGGGATGGACAGAGAATTTTAAAGGTGGGAGCCCCTTGGGTGCCAGGTCTGCATAGACACCAGTGCTTCTTCCATGGCAATGACATGGAGCTGGTTCTTCCCTGGATTGGGGGTAAAAATTTGGAGGCTGTTTCTGTTAAAGAACGATCCCATGTGTGTTCCTCTTGGATTGTGAGCTGAAATATGTTTTAAGTGGGGGGAAAAAAAAAGGTTGTTCTTATTTTCTCTAGGATATGTTGCGTAGGAGTATAATAGGAGCATAATTACTTTAAATCAGACATAGACCATGAAGGAAACAGATGCTTATTTCTTTTAGAGATTAGACAACCTTGCAGAATGCCCAGTAGGAAATGGAGTAGAAAGCAGGCAATATATCTCACAAACATCAAGCAAATTAGAACATTGCTCAGGAAATAAGTAGATTTTATGACTGATAGAAAAAAATAAAAGCTTTCTTTTTGGTAAGATTTATTTAATGTAAGCTATAGCAAGATTTCATTCAAGTTTCCAGCCTCTCTAGCGATCACACTTTGGCCAGCTATGCCTTCTAGTTTTGCCTCGTGGTTTGAAAGAGGAATAAGAAGGTGTTTTGTTTTTTTTTCCCCTGAAACGCCACACACCATCAATAGCACAACAAGAAGCAGCCTTTCCTGAACTTGACATTGGAGGATTTTGGAGTTCAGGGTTTCTCGAGAGCTGCTTGGGGTCACCCTTTGCATGGCCTTCAAAGCCTAAATACCTGTGAAGTCCTGGGGCTGCTTCCCAGACTGGATCAGTCCCAAAAGCAGCGTTTTTGCTATTGGAGTTGACTGTCTGTCATAAGACCAGCTTAGGAGAGGTGGGAACCTTACAGCATCCCTCTGGCTTCTGCTCAGTAGAGATTTTCTGGTTCATTAAAGCCTTGGCTCATTAATGGCCTGTGAGTGATTTCAGAGACTGGTGCGCCGAACTCCTGCATTTCAGGCCTGGAGCTTGTTAGTGTAATTTTCTAAAGATTAGCAAGCATTGATTCCACTGGGAAGCCTTGGGGAAATGCCCTTAATCTCTCCTGACTGCGGCGGCGGTGCCTGTTTACAGAGGGTGCCTACTGGGGTTCTCACTGCTGCTGGGGAGATGGGATTCTTAAGGCAAGTTCTCCCTTTGGAATAACCACATCAATTGCAATCGAGAACCATTAGCTGCTGGTAGCTGCATTGAGTCAGGGACTTCATTTTACCTTTCCCAGGATGTCTGAGCCCTGGAGAACTTCCACAGAAGACAGATACTGATTCAATTCTGGCTTCTGTTTTGCTAGTGTAACTCCTATTAATCTCAACGAGCTCAGGCAGGTATGAATTGGGTGGGATTTACCTGGTGGAAGGATATCCTGTATATTTTAACACAGGAGAGTTGTGTATTATTACACAGAAGAAAAAGAAAACCAACCTAGATATTTCAATTTCTTAGCCAAAAGGTGGAAAGCACCAAGATTAAGTAGAGGAGGTAATTCAGTGTTCTGGTTACAAACCAGAACATTCTCAGTCCAGTGAATGAATGAATGAATGCTGAGTCCTGGGCCAGTGTTTACAGATGAAATCTCACAGCACATGGGTGGGCAATAAAAAGCCTAACTCTACCTTGGGGCCACCAAAGGAAGAGCTTGGATGCTGGTTTATGTTCTTAATAGCTTTTTATCAGTTCTGTAGGAACCATGGAGTTAGGGATGGGAATGCTGCCCTTCAGTGCCCTGTTCTGAAGGAACACACAATGATTCCCACTGATTTTCAGCTTTACACTGGTGTAAAGATAACAGAGCACTGTCCCAGGGAAAGCATTACCAGTTTTATGTCAGCAGTCTCCAAAACCAGGAAACAGTGAAACGTAGAAAGAGAAAAGCCAAGTGCCTAAAGAAAGACAAATTGTTTAGATAGTCCAGGAATTGTTTTCTTATCTTTAGCTATGCTGGGGAAGTAGATTTGTTGGTCCTGACAAAAAGCCCTTTGTACAGTGTAGGAGAAGGAGACCCTGGGGGACGAGAACAATGGGCTTCCTTTGACACAGGGATTGATTACCTACAGGAAGTGCATGTAGATCGCTCTGAGTGATTGAATTCCAGTATTGCTTTTTCAGGATCATCTAATTATATTACAGACTCTATCATGGTCCTTTAAATGGCCACAATCTCTCATATCACAGTAACGAAATAACCACTGCTTAAAATAATGATATACTTTTTCTGAAACAGGCTTAGCAGCCATCACTAGAGCATCTTGCTCCCTGGCAGTGAAGAGAGCTACAAGGATGTGTTGTAACATCCATGCAGGCAGGGTGCATCCATCCTTTCAGTTCCCATGCTTCAGAGCTGGCTGAATCATGTTTGCAGGAGTCTGTGGGAGTAAGACAGCTCCGTGTTGCTCCTCACCACTCACAGCCAGCAGTGAAACTGCTGCTGACAGACATACAAACAGGAGGAAACAAGGAGGCAGTGCAGGGTACCCACTGCATCAGCAGTTGCACGGCCTTTGAGGATGTTACAGCTACTCAGAGTTGGAATCACAGAATCGTAGGTGTTGGAAAGCACCTCCAGAGCTCATCGAGTCCAACCCCCTGCCAAAGCAGGGTCCCTAGGACAGGTGGCACAGCATCCAGATGGGGCTGGAATATCTCCAGAGAAGGAGACTCCACACCCCCCTGGGCAGCCTGTCCCAGGGCTCTGTAACCCTCACTGGGAAGAAGTTCTTCCACATATTGGTGCGGAACTTCTTAGGCTCTAACTTGAAGCCATCGCCCCTTGTCCTGTCCCCACAGACACTGAGAAGAGGCTGGCCATTTTTCCCTGTGTCCCACACTTCAGATATTGATAAACATCCCCTCTCAGTCTTCTTTTCTCCAGGCTGAACAGTCCCAGCTCACTCAGCCTTTCCTTGTAAGGGCGATGCTCCAGGCCTTTAATCACCTTCATAGCCTCTGCTGGACTGTCTCCAGGAGATCCCTGTCTTTTTTATACTAGGGAGCCCAGAACTGGGTACAGCACTCAAGGGGAGACATAACCAGCATAAATCTTTGGGTACCGAGTCCAGACACACTGACAGAAGCCACTGGCATGCAGGGAGCCTGGTGCTCCTCTGCTGGTCCGTGCTGCTTTATGCCCCATGAAAACCTTTGTGAAGCACCAGCAGAACACCTGCCTCACTGCTTGGCCGCACAGAGCTGTAGACTTCTTTCATATGCAGCCTGGGTTAAGCCAGCCTGCCATTTCCCTTTTCCCCCCAGTATTTGTTTTTGGGGAGACATCTGTTTGTCCCATAGCAGTGATGCTCAGGGAAGACCTTGAACACAGGCATCCCTTCCCACACAGCCACTCCCTGGCACACTGAACAAGCAGGACCTTGTGATGCACAAGGGACCTTCATGGCCCTTTGCTTACAAACACTAATTTATGGGAGACTTCCCTTTTCCATCATCAGCGCTAGACCTGGAGGAAAGCTCTGGGTTGCTCACCATGGTCATCCGTGGTCAAAGTGTGCAGCCCTTTGAGGCTGAGCTACCAAGGACATGCTTCCTGCATGGATGTTGTTTTTTTTTAATAAAATGATGAATTCCAGAGATCACACAAGCTAGAAAACTGTCAACAAAGAGCTTGTGGCTCTGGGAAAGGAAAGGCAGCTGCTGGGAGCACCTCTCTCTGCAGGACCCTTGCAGTGAGCTCCACCTTGGGTAGGGAGTCACTGAGGAAGAATGGCACTTCAGTGCAGGAGCTGGCTCCCACGTCGAGGTCACTGAGAGCAAAGGAAGAGACCTTTGGGCATGAGAAGGGGCCCCTGAGTTTTAAATGTTTAGGAATAAATACTGTGGGAGTGGTTTACAAAAGATGCTATCCTAAAACCACAACTCAAATTGCCAGAAATTCCTCCCCACCACAGCTTCCCCGAACCCATCACAACGTGTCACAGTCTAATTAAGTTCCATTTTTTCTGATTTTGTGCAAAAAAAAAGGGTTGTGACAGCATGAGGGCTGCCCCATTCTTCTGTGAGAGCAGGGATGGGGTCCATGTGTAAATCATTCCTCCTCTCAAACTGACCTTTTGCCTGGGTGGATTAAAATCTCGGCTTTATTTACAAACATTGGCTTGCTGAATAAACTATTGAGGGCTGTAACTGCTGATCAATGTTAAGGTTGCCTGAAACATCAAAGCAAAGGCAATTTATGAGGGAGGGCTGGAAAAAACATGGCAAGTCACCTCTTCCCTTCTAGCTGTGTGCAGCAGCGATGGCTCAATCAGTTCAGCCTCTGTGAGTGTGTTTTAGAAGTATGGGTTGCAACTTTTACGGGCTGAAGATTAAATACCAAATGTAGTCCTGATGGCAGCAAGCACAAATCTCCTGATTCCTCAGAGCTACAATGCCATTTACTTCTGTGAGGTGAATAAATACAGCAGTGCAGATACAGGAGGAGGTGAGCTGGTTAGATCTGGGCTTTGAAGCACCAGGGTTGGATCGATGTTGAAGACACTGCGTTAGCTCAGCCCTGTCTTACTCCAGCAATTAAAGTCACTGGCACAAGAAGTCGAAATAGCTTTATCAATAGCATCAAAATGATCTAAAATCCCTGCTCTCTTGTACCTTCACGTTGGCAGAGAGAACCCTTTACTCCCTCAGCCCTAGGACCTAAATCAAAGATGTCCCCTTGAGATTATTTCCCTCAGCTTTCCCAGGTTGCAGATCCCACAAATAAAACACCAGTCAAGATTTTTCTCCCATCAGTTTAGATTTCCTTCAGTCCCAGCTGAATAAAAAAGTAGTTTGTTACTTTTCATTTAATTTAGCTTTTTTTCTTCTTCTTCTTTTTTTTTTTTTCCCCCTGGCAGAAAAGATTAAAAGGAACAATTCATTTTCCTGATAAAGCATTTAACAGAACACCCCCTAGTCAAGAATCGGGGTGCTTGCAATAGATTTCAGATTCACACAAGCAACTGCTCTCTATTTTTCCTGCAAAAACCCAAATAAATATGCAAATCAAAGCTATCAGTGGCTTAGATTCCCATCAGAAAACATAAATGAGCACACAGTTTATGCTGAGGAAACACATTTTTGGAAAAAACTTCCAGCTTTCAAAAAGGCTACAAAAGAGAGCAAAAGGAGAGGAAAACCAGGCACGGTTTCCTCTTGCCCCTACTCCTTTCCTCATATTTTACCTTGACGTTGGCCATTTATCAGACAAATGATTTGCACCAAAATTGGAATATTTCCATTGATAGAGAGAGGATGTGCACAGTCCAGAAGAATACTTTTAAGGGTGGTTCCTTTCTTCCTTGCCTGCTGACCTCAGAAGGCTATTTTCCACAGCGCATGGCATTCAAATATAGCATGCAGGATATGCTTGGCTAAATATAGCAACCCAAAGCAAAATAGGCATATTTTATAAAAATGTACCAAGACATCAATTTCCCCAGGCACGACAGCCTTTCAGATTTGTTTTGCAACCAAGAAAAAGTTGGGACAAACTCATTCTTACGCTGTTGACCACTGGATGTAATGTTTCATGGTCTCTCTAGTTCTTTGCCACTGGGCAAATAGCTTGTCCCTGAAGAGAACGCTGCATTTCTGCTGTTAATTATGGGAGGGAGGTGAGCCTAGCAGATCTAGAGTCAGTTCAGAGCCTTTACCTCTGTCAAAAGCTGTGTTTGTTGTAGAGCTGCTTCCTGGCACCCAGGGGTAGATGTTTGACCCCCCAAATTACTGGTGGGATGTTCTATTCCCCAATTACTGGTGGGGTAGATGTTTGATTCCCCAATTACCGGTGGGAAGGGCAGTCTGTTTTGCTTGCAACCACAAGTCCCACATCGCTTCCAACCTTTAACATCCCCCCTCAAGTTCCTGAACTTCCACGCACCTCAGGTCCCTCTGTCAGCTACGTATCTTCCTTTGAACTTAGGCCCAGCCAAGGTGAGAGTAAATGAACCTGTAACCTCATGGAGCCCCACACAATTCCTTACAACTTTCTCCAAAACTCTTAGCTCTGTCCTGGTCTTGCCTTTTGAACTAATGCTCCACCTTAGGTCCTTCTGTCTCCATGGCACATGAAGACTGTTGGCTTTTTTTCACTTTTCTAAAGCAGTCTCTCAAAAAATACCTGACCCAAATTATAAGCCCAGAGCATTTCAGTAATCTTCAGATGAAGGTCACTCTGAAGCATATCAAAGCACTGCATTTGGTTTGCACAAGGCTTTAAGCATGTACTTAACCTTAAATGAGTAAGTCTGATAGAAGGAGGGCTTGTACGCTTACATTTACACATGGGTTGTAGGGTTTTGCTGGTTTGGGACCATAGACCACAAAGCACACAGAGGAGATCTGCCAGGCTCCAGAGGAACCACAAGAGCAAATTTAATCTCCTTAGAAATGTGCAGCTGACTTGATACAGATTTTCCGGTGCACAGTTCAAAGAGAGAGCTGCACACTGGGCTAGCACGTGTCTGCATGAGCCAGAGAGATGGAGAAAAATGGAACAAAAGAAAACAATGAATGAGGTTTGCAGTTCTGGAAGAGTCCCTGCACTTGGTAAAGAGCCTCTGCCTGTAGTGAGGACAGGGGAATGCAGGAATTTTGTTGCTGTCTTGTGACTGCTTCAGACAAACCCCCCAAAACTGCTACAGCTACTGGCCTGAGCAGTTTGCTGCCAACTTCTTTCACCTCCTCAGAGAGAACGAGTTATTTTAGCCTTCTGGGAGGAATGGTTAGGCAGAAGTGATTCCAGATGGGAGAGGATGGGATGGTTTTTGTATTCCCAACGTCTGTATGGCATATATGGCACAGGACAATCCAAAGGGCTTAGGGAATTAGGTGACAAGCTGCGTGGCTCTCTGAGGTTGCTGTTGAAACCAAAGAAGAAAGAAAAAAAGCTGGCTTTGAGGCCTGTGAGCTGTTGGGAGTGTCTCCTCTGCAGGCATGGGACACGCTGCGTTGCGCCTTGCACAAGGGAGTCCCAGGCGCACGCTCTCAGTAACATAACTTCAGAGGACAGGACCATCAGCCTCTCTTCTTCTCACAGGGTATAACTCTGTGCCTACCTGGACCGCTTGATCTAGGGAATAGAGGGACAGGGTTTGTGGGAGAGCTTTAGTGGCAGAACAGAGTGCTCAGAGCACGAACGTGAAGATTCAGTGGTTCTGTGAGCTGTCGTGAACCAGGGATCCGTCTCCTTCCCAGACAAGACCTTGACAGCAATCAGTGACTGGAAAAATGAAGATAACTGTTGGCAGCAGGATTTAGGATCTCTTCAATGCGGTGCTTGGTTTTATTTCTGTGTCTGGCTGTCATCTGCTGGGACAAGAGCTGGGAGAAGTGAAACAGAATCCAATTCTCATTGCATCTTCCACAGTAGGAGCAAATCTGGTTTGCTCCCTGAGATGAGATTGTACGCTCTGCAGAATAGCTGCTCTGTCTGTCCCCCATCCCCAAACCCTTGGAATTCCTCTAAAAGGTTAAATACAGTTCTGCTCTGACCTGAATAAAACAAGATGTGTCTAACGGATTTTTAAGGATTAACTTTTCCAAGGTGCATTATTTAACTCATTACTGCAGTGCTCAGCTGGACTGTCAGATTTGGTCACTGTTGTGACACTTGGAATAATCTCCAATTAGACACAACGGATTCTGCTGGAAACCCAGACATAAATCAGGTGGTGCCGAGCACTGAAGCTAAAGGGGCAGACTAAGCAAAACACATGCTCAAGGGTCCCCTGCCACTCTGCATGACTAGACATGATGAGATTTGCTGGGAGGTATGTGATGTGGGCCAGCAGTGAAGTGTACATGATGAGATTTGCTGGGAGGTATGTGATGTGGGCCAGCAGTGAAGGGTAGGTGTCAAATTCTTGGCACACTCGCCTTGCAGTGCAAGGAGACCCAAGGAAGTTCCTTGGGTTTGTACTACTATGGCAGGCACTGTCTTACAGGCAAGCATCAGTGGTGTCCAGCTTTCTACTGGTTCTGTGGAAAGCAGCTTCTGCAAAGTCTCAACGATCTCCTTGCATCAGTGCTACAGGCTTTGTCAGTACTAGAGGGTATCAAGTGGCACAGAAGCATCTGGTTGTTTGAAGTAAAACAAGATCTGAGAGGCAGCAGCTCCCCAGCACAGAAATGACACTGTGAGTTATCCTGGCTGCAAAAGGGCACCCCAAAGAATGCAGAGCTGCAAGGGGTACGTACAGGGTGGGATGATGGACCCAAAACTGAAGCTGGTTTACAGAGCTATACAGGACTGATTAGTTCTGAGTGATTAATGGGACAATCCCTGCTTTATCCTAGACTCCACTGCAATTTTCAGATTACAAATTGAGACTGTTTATCCTGAAACTTCCAGGACTCCATACTGCAGGGTTTTTGTGATTCTGTACTCAGCCCTCACGTAAAAAGTCACTGCAGGAATAGGTAATAGAGTTCTTGCCTTAGAGCACCCAGCTGCCCTCCTACTCAGTCCCACAGTACATTGAGGTCTCGTCTCATGGTGCAAGGGAGCAATAGAGCAAGGAAGCACACACTCATCCAAGGTCTGGTACTGGAGGTACAAGGCTTATTCCATTTAAACATGAGTCCTCACCTTAGAATAAGTATTACTTCACAGTCTCAAAGAAGCCCTGCTGTTGCAGACACCAATCCTAATCAATGCCCCTAGTCCTAATCAATGTCAACAAGAGCTTTATCTGAAACCCAGAAAGGTGATGAACAGGTATTTTCATATTTCTTTGCAAACTCTCCCCTCCCCCATGAGGAAAACATATGTTTATCAAATACCTCTGCTGACACAAAGCATTTTTTACTGTTTGTGTTAAATAAATTTCACAGCTGTATTTGGCTACACATTTCCCTAGCAGGAAATGGGAAGCTGTTAGAACTATGGCACTGAAATATCCCTCACTTGCTGCTTTTCTGCAGATGATTTCAATTCTGTTCTTCTGCCTTTTCCCATTGAGGGGTTTCAGCAGAGATGTTTGTGGAGCAGCACAGGCTGATCTTCTGCACCAGAGAAGTGCCTTTTGCAGGTCCCGTTGTCCTGCTGTGTGTGCCCACATCTCCCTGGGCCAGCAGCCCTGCACCATTCCCACCCTGGCCCTCCCCACACTGTCCCTTCCAAAGAGAGCTGTCACTCCATGCTCCCTCCATCCCTTCTTGCCTCCCATCCTGATGCCTCCATTTAGTATCTCAGTTCCACATCCTACGTTCCTTAACTCATCCCAGTCTCTACCATTCCTCTGTCTCCAGAAGGAAGACTGCACCTATTTCCAAGACTCCCAACTTCTGGACACCTTGGGTGCCCATAGCCCTGGGATTCTGGCTCTCAGGTGTCCTGGTGCTTTCCTGTCACCTACAATTCAACAGGTCAACAGCCTTTCAACCTCTGGTATCGTGTCTGTAGCAGGAAAAGCAAAGAACCAGAGAAGGCACAGGGAGAGGGGCAGCAGGCAGCAAGCCTTTTAATTAGTGTGAGTTCAAAGCAATATGCACAGAGGATAATGAGGATGATGTACTGCTCATTTTAGTTCAGGGCCATGTTGAAATAAACTGAGCCATTTAATTAATGAACATACTAAAACCAAGGAATAGAGGGATAAAAATCACTGAGAGGTGCAATTATTTCAACAGATGCTGCAAACAAGGTCCTGTAATTCCTCGTGGAAGGCTTGTGCTGAGCTAATGTTAATGCAGCAGTTCCACAAACAGGCTCTTCCTGGGCACTCTTGTGCCTTGACTGGGGGAGGTGGAGTTGGGCCTTCCCTGAGACTTTGTTGAGGGACTGTGTTATATGATCGTATATAAAATGGGGGAAGGATGACCACTGCACTTTGGGTTAGTGAGCTGAGGTGGGACTTTGACTCTGTCTGTTTGAGCTCCTGACCATAGTGCTGTTGAAGAGAATCACAGAATTGAAGGGGTTGGAAGGGACCTCAAGAGATCATCGAGTCCAACCCCCCTGCAAAAGTCCAACCCATGGAAGATACCTGGGCAGACACAAACGTGACCTACAACCATCCCAGGGATGGTGGATGCTGAAGTACCTCCATGGTGTGACAGATGAACAAGGGCTTCTCTATCCTTTGAGTCAATGGTGACCACTCCAGTTCTTTAACTTTCTGCCACTGCAGATTGAGAACTGCATGTCCAGAGAATCAAACTCTTCCTCAAACAATTATCTACAATTTATGTCATCTCTAGCTTTTAATCCTTTTTATAAGTCAAAACACATATTTTCAATATTTTTTTTCAGAGTACCCTATATTGCTAGACAAAGTGGATAATAAATCCTTACATTCCCTGAAATCCAACTGTTCTGAGGGTCTAGCTTTAAACCCCAAACAAGCCTTGCTTTGTGCAAGTCTCAATCACAAGCTTCTGTAGTGGGGACCTAGAAGTTAGGGCTCAAATTCTTGAGAAGTTTGCCATTTGAGGATGACTATGGAGGGGAGTGTTCATTTTGAGTGAGGTCTGATCTTGTCTGGAAATTAAATCTATTTAAAATTAAAGCTCTTTGCAGCTTACCAGCTACAAGTTAAATCTCTTGTAACCCCACACAGCATTATCACAGCTGTTTGTGTAAGCTACTGGAAGTTGCAAACCCACATCTAATTTCAAAACTCATTTGAACTTTCCTATTTGCTAGCATCCTATCTTTTCTGATGCTTCATTTCTTCCATTTCCAGTTAGAAGAGACTGTTCCATTACTTCAGGACCATCAAATATTGCAAAAGATGAATTACACAGAAATAGATGTTTGGTACTTCGTTAATACCACTCAGCAGTAACAATCTAGAAAGCATTCTGAGGACTCTAAAAGCCACTCAGAAAAATAGATAACATTCATTTAATTCATTTTAGTGATGCTGTTTGTGTCATCCTCAAATGTCATAGCATTTTCTCTTCTTTTAAAGGCAATTGACAATCTGACTGCAATTCTGTTAGCCATTTTGCTACAACTGTTGATTTAACTTGAAAGGATGAGCGTTTTTATTGTGCAGAAAAGGTCACAACAGAAACAGCCTTGCTCCAGAACACAAGGATCCTCCACCTCTGAAAGCAAGGCACGGCACTGTAAACTGGAACTGGCCTGGAGTCTCAGCCCCACTTTGGAATTAGACTGGGAGAGGCCTTTGCAGAGACATTCAAGAGTGTCTGAATAATGTTTTAAGAACGCAGCTCTCCCAATCAAAACAAATCCCATTTTAAATGAAGATGGTGCAATGCTCATGTGTACCATGCTTTTGCTAATGGAAGGAAGAAGATGTACAGTCTTTGCTGCCTGAGTTGCCTGTGTGATGACTTGTGAGAACACCTGGATATACCGGCTGAGATTGGGTCCTCAACAACACCTAAAGACCCAACACTCCTTAGCCATGACTCAGCTCTACAGACTGGTTTCTGCTTTGCTGCACTACTTGCCAGTGCAGACACTACGAAGTACCTGTGACACCATCTATTTTCCTGCCCTTTATGGCACTGATTAATGTCAGCTAAAAGCCTTCCACTGACTTTTGCATCCCATTGACAACTTCTGATTCCCATTTGTCTCCAGAGACAGAAACCACATGTTCTACAGAAGAAAATGTGATGGATGAAGGGCAGTGGGATTTTTTATTTTTATCACATGCTGGTTCTTCTAAATGTATAACCTGATGTTGATGTATTGCCATTTTTACCTCTGAATATCCATTTGAGAATAGAAGACATTAGGGGACCTCTTAACATCAGCTGGATACACGAACTGCTTACGACTATGGCCTTTGGCCCAGAAAATTGCACAGTCTCCCCTATATTAAAAGAAGCATCTACCCATATTTCAATGATAGCCAGAAACAGTACACTGAGAGCAGTTACAGCTACTGTGTTAACACAATATCATAAAAAAACTCACCTGGGCAAAATTCTACAACATCTGCTACCCTTCCCCATGAACAGTCCCACTACCATTGAGATGATGGGACTGTTCTTCCAATGACCATGCAGGGATGTTCCACAGAGTGTTCCAGGCACTGTCATGTTAAGCAATCTTTCCTCAGAGATATAAATAGTTGGTATAAGTCAGAAGGAATTACTGAATAGGTTTTTAATTAGCCAGACAAAGCTCTACAGTTTCACAGATTCACAGAGTTGTAGGGGTTGGAAAGGGCCTCCAGAGCTCATCAGTCCAACCCCCTGCCAAAGCAGGGTCCCTAGGACAGGGCACACAGGGCGGTGTCCAGACAGGGCTGGAATCTCTCCAGAGAAGGAGACTCCACAACCCTGCTGGGTTTGAGGGCACACACATTCCTTCAACTGATGATGTACAGGAGCACTCATATTTAAAGTGTAATCAGAAAAAATCACGATGTACACAGAGTACAGGACAAGCACTTCAGAAAGAGCTCGTACGAAACAAAATATTTACTAAGTCTCAGAGAAACCTACTGGTGGGAGATGTCTGTCTTCCAGCACCACCAAGGAAATACCCTCTTCCAGGCTCCTTGGCACCAGCAGGGACTTTCCAAGAATATTCTCAGTCTTAGCTAACACATCTGCTCTTCAAACTAATCTGCTTCTCCCAGGTTTCCTCATCACCCTACAAGGAGACGCCACCTGAGACCATCATCTCCAAGTATAACATGGGAACAGCTGACAGGGACCCATTAAAACCTGCATAAAAAGCCAACCAAGGCAACAGACAGCGTGGTGCCATGACACAGACCTGATTACATCCTTTTTTGTCTGCAGTGAACCTTACAAATGAAACAAGAAGGAATCTAGTCCAAAACTGCTGATGAAAAAGAAATATGAAACACAGCTGGAAACATGTCCTTTGTTGCAGTGCCACTGTGAGAGAAGGGGAAAATCAAGAAACCAAATTTTGGTGCTGTCTGGATCTGCCCCATCAGCTTGATGCATCATGTGGGTTGTCACTACTGGAAAATTCATTGTACATCCCATTATATATATATCACTTTATACAGACAAGCTTTTGGGCACACATGTTTTAACCCACACTGCAGTTTTAAAGTAGAGTTTTAGTAGCTTAGGGGAAAGAGAAATCAAAAGAAGTGGAAAACACTTCGCTGTGGAAGCCCAGCTTTTCAAGAACTTCTGTTTGCAAGTATAGAAATAAACAACTTCTTGTAGATGCTGCCCTCATGCTGCCTTTTAATTGAACTACATAGATCAAGGAGCGCTATAGGGACAGGGAAAACAAACCAGTGAGGAATTCAAATGAGTTTTAGGAGGGAATTAGGACAGTTCAAACCAAGGCAGGACACAGCTGTAAATACCACAGATCTGAGCACAAGGGTATCACAGATTTGGACAGATATTGCAGCAGCTTTTACAGATGCCGGTGCAGATCATCCCCTCCAAGCCAGACCCCACATTCTTTACTTGCTTCTTGTATGTGTTTTGGCTGCAATTAAAGATCCCTCTTCCATGAGACCCCATTTCCATCACAACATCCGTGTGGACAACACCTAGAGAGGTAAGTCCAGCCAGGATGGCTCAGGATGCCTGGCTTTTATAGGAACCTCTGAGCGCTTCTCATTTGGGACTGATCATTCTCCTTTGTTAGGCCCAAACACACATTCTTAAAAGACTCTGCCTTCAATGAGGGCTGGCAGGCCTTCTGAACCTTTTACCCAGGGTGAGAGGAAAGCATGATGTTGTTTTCTAATAAACTACTCACTGTTACAGCAAACTTTGTTAGTCTCAAGGTCAGCTCCCTCTCCCCACCTCCTCCCACCTCACCAAGCTGTTTCATTCAGCAGCTTCTTCTGCTTGTCCTGCTGAGCTGATGAGCTAAAAACCAAAATAGCTACTTCACCTGCACAGTGTCACAAGGCCTGAGCTTGCAATAGATGATCCCAGATAATAAGTAATAATGATCATCCTCAGAAAAGCCCCAAACCCAAAAAGCAAAACCTGAATTCCACTGAAGTCAATGGGAGCTTTGCCAGAAACTTCAACCCTGGCAAGGCTTCATCCAACATTTCTTTCACATTAGATTTAATTAGTGGTTGGTAATGAGGGACTCTTGAAATTCTCTACAACTGGGGAAAGAGAAACATGATTAGATTAGAGTGTACAGTTATAATTCACAAATTGGATTGTTAGAACTAGTTTTCTTCAGCTTTTTTCCCCCTTCTTTGCCAGGAATAACACAATTAAACTCAGCATCTCTGCACATAATTCAGTCAGGAGTGACTAAAGTAAGGTGGTGTTGAAGAAACCTGCTTGCAGACCACTGAAATGGAGGGTTCTCTGATGTAAGGTTCTCATTCCAGAGTTGATGAAAGTCAGAACACTTCACATATGGTACTCTGCAGAAGATTTCAAATTAACCACAAGGCATCCATGAACACGCCTCCAGGTGTAAACTAGATCAATAGGATGTATCAGGTTTGTGTGGTGAGATTTTGGTAGCTGGGGGGCTACAGGGGTGGCTTCTGTGAAAAGCTGCTAGCAGTTTCCCTCAAGTCTGATAGAGCCAAAGCCAGCTCCAAGATGGACCCACTGCTGGCCAAGACCAAGCCCATCAGCGATGGTGCTGGCACCTCTGGGATAACTGAGTTAAGAAGGAAAAAAAAAAACCCCTCCAAGATCAATTGCAACCCATGGGAAGGACTCCCATTGGAGAAGTTCATGGAGGACTCTCTCCTGTGGGAGGGCCTTCATGCTGGAGCAAAGTAGGAGTGTGAGGAGTCCTCCCTCTGAGGAGGAAGGAGCAGCAGAGACAACATGAGATGAACTGACCCCAACCCCCATTCCCCATCCCCCTGTGCTGCTGGGGAGGAGGGAGAGAAATGGGGAGTGAAGTTGAGCCTGGGAAGAAGGGAGGGGTAGAGGGAGGCGTTTTCAGATTTGGTTTTATTTTTCATTTGATTGGTAATAAATTAAATTAATTTTCCCAAGTTGAGTCTGTTTGGCCCAGGACAGCAATTACTGAGTTATGTCTCCCTGCCCCTACCTCAACCCATGAGGTTTTTGTTATACTTTCTCTCCCCTGCGCAGCTGAGGAGGGGAGGGATAGAGTGGCTTTGGTGGGCACCCAGCCTCCAGCCAGGGTCAACCCACCACAAGGGAATGAGTCAAATAGAAAACACCTCTTTTTTTCCATTGGGTTAGTGAATACAGTCCATTTTTCTTGCCAATTGTCCTCAGTGGAATCAAATGAGTTTGAGCTGCTGGGAAATGTGCACCCTCAGGAAATCTCAGCTGTGACAACATCAGAAACGTGTCCCTGGACAGGACCCGCAGAAGTCAAGGTGGTGACACACTCTCTGCAGTGCCAGGCCACACTGCTGCCTGCTCAGTCCCACTCATGGACTGGCTCAGCCCTAATAGCATGGTGAGTCAAGCCTTCTATTCATTTACCAGGAGACTGAATTCCCCCTTGATTCATGGAGTCTGCCAGACCTGACTGCTGAGGACCTCTAGGTATTAGAAACCAAGCAGAAGACACTTATTTTCTGACAGCAAGCTGCAGTAAAAATGTACACATACACACCCAGATGCTACACTGGAGCAACAGCTGTGGTTGTTCCTGTAAAGGGGATTCTGGTCAGAATCCACCAAACGGCTTTGCAGGTCCATGCAAGGATGTTCATGTATCAGGGAAGGAATAAATAACAATAGCCTGGGGTGACATGGCCAGTATGAAAGATGCTCAAGGCCAACCAGAAAAAGCTGCAGGCATTTGAAGAGGGAAAATGGGGTGACAAACAAAGGGAGTTCATACATCTGGCATGCAATTTTCATATTTCTTGGGAAGAAAATACAGAAGAACCCAACCCAGTTCACTTATTATTTGAGGATTCCATAGGAGGATTCCACAGGAAGCTGTTTCTTTGATTTCCTAAGCAAGAATTTCTTGGTGACATCAAGCTTCTTTAATATTCCAGGTCAGAAAAAAACAAAGACTGGAAGCTGAGCTCAACATAATATCGTGACACAAACCGGGGGTCAGACACTAGCTGTAATAATGGCTGGAAACCTGGGGTTTATTTCCATTTGCTCTCCTGGCTAAGTGCTCTCTGGTTTTCATTAACATTTGGAAGAAATCATGCCGACTCCAAACCGATTAGAAGGGGAAGCCAGTAAATGTAACATGGATTATGGGATCACTGTCGGGATTAAGCTGACCAGAGAATGGCTACAACCTTCACTTTCACAGAACACAATGGCTTCCATTTGTGAATGTAAATGAGTGAACAGCACAGTTACAGCTTTATTATTTTACCCAGGACTATTTTTTCTTTCACTTCCCAGAAGATTATTACCTTTGCTTAGAATTAAAAGCAATAAAAATGAGCAGGCTGTGAAATCCAGTGATCTGGGTGGGGTTACCCCCAACCTGCTTCAAAATAGCAAATGTTCACGATCCCTGGCCATGAACAACAGAGACAAAGGACCACAGCCAGAAGTTTGCTGCAGTCCTGAGCAGGACAGACACTCATAGACTTCCATGCTCATAGGATGCAGAAGAAGGATGACCATATAGGCAATGTCCCCCAGAGAGAATTGACGTTTTAAGAGTGTTACTGCCCTTCAAACATCCTTTGCTATATCTGTGGAGGTGTGGAAAGATAGCATTTATTTCACTATCCAGCCTAGAGTAAGAAGTATTGAGTTTCTAACCTGCTTTTACCGAGTTAAAACCAAAATGAGCAATGACATTGAGCATAACCATAAGATCAAATGTCACAAAATGCTCACTGCCTTAATTTTGCCTTGAAGGTATCACATTTTCATCCTCATCAAGGACTAACTGCACATACCTACCAATGTCACATCCACGGGGGGACAAAGTTACAACACAACCTGAGAGGCAGTCAGTGATGCTGAAGAAAACCATGTAGGCAATTTAACACAAGCAGGCTCCCACACAATTTACATGAGCCTGGCACTGGCACCCCCTGAAATCTCACTAAAGCCAGAGAATAGTGACTGACCCTGTATAAACCTTTTTCTGCTTATGAAATACTTAGCAAGTGTAAGTTTGCGATGAAAAGACTCATCTCACTCATCACTCACTCCAGAAGGCTTCTGGAAATAGGCAACCCTCAGAAACTTTATGGTCTGAGACTGACGAGCAGCCAGACAAATGTAATTCTACTATTTAGTGTTGTTACTAGAAGGAGGCACTCTGGTACACAGGCTTCCCTGGAATTCTTGACTGCAACACAAAATCTGGGGACTTGATCCCTAAATACACCACAAATCACATCAAACTGTTCTGGGCAAATTGAAACCTATTTCTGAGAAAGCTCCCCCATAAACATATATATAATATAAAGTTCCTCCCTGTACAAAACAGATATATATTCATAAAACTGAATTCATTCACTTGGGGAACGTTGAATATATAGCCTGTACGTACCAGAGCCTTTCTCTTTCCCAGACCCTCGAGCACCCCAAGGAGCTGTATATATAATTTTACTGATTCAATTATATTGTATTATATTATATTATAGAATTGTGCTCTGTTGCTGTCTGGCCAGGCTGGATGATCCAGAGGGAGTGAATCTCTGCAGAGCCTGTTTCTGTTCCAAGCAAAGGAGCAGAGCTGTTAAAAATTAAGTGCTGCCGGTGTGCCGGCTTTTTCTCAGGATCCACGTCTGAGAACAAAGATGTTTCCCTCCAGCAGCAGGGCAGGGAGTCTGAAACTTGAGCAATTACTCCCTCTTTTCCGCAGGACTTTTTCATTCCAGCATAACAGCATGTGTCTCTTCCCAATTCCTTTTAACTTCTCTGACAGCAATCACATCTTCTAATGGAAGTGATGCCAAAACTCCTGGGAGCGTGAGCATGACCAAAAGAATATAAATCCTTCTCCCACTTTCTCCCTTAATCTCCACTAAATCCCCTTACATTATGCTGAATTAGATAACAGGGAGGGCATTAATATTTCTGCAGATAAGAAATAAGCCATTCCTAGTTAAACAGCCCCTATTATTTATATCTATGTGAGCAACGACCATGGTTTAGAAGATGCTGGTGTCCCTGCCTTTTATTTCCACCCCTCCAGACCATTTGCATATTTCGAATAAACTTGTGAAGCTGGGGACAGAAGTTATTAGAGTAATGGGAAAAGCCTGATGGAACAAAGCTGATCCAGAACGTGGATTGAGGAATATTATATAACTATAAAATGTTTCCCAAAAGCAAGTGAATACTGCCCTGAATCTGCGGAGATGACATCACCGCCTCCTAAGAACTTAATTCCCACAGATCCATTGTATCTTATTATTATTTACAGGGAAAGCACTGAGTGAGATTGTCTCCAAATCACACGCCAGGAGCAGCCATTAGGCTTAGGAAGTGCTGTGGCTGGTAATGGCTTCAGGAACTGGGTCTGGGGCTTCTTTATCATCATCCGTGCTGCTGAGACGAGATGTGGGACCTCTTTGCATCCACCCACTCCTGCAACGAGGGGGGCACTGACTGTTATTGATGGGTAGGGTGGGGTTTTTTTTGAGCAGGAGAGAGAATCTGAATGAAGGTGGAAAAGGGTCTTTAAATGCTTTGTCCAAACCACAGGTGGGAGCATTAAAAACCCAGCTGGAAAAGTTCATTTTTTATTCTCACTTGAGCTGAAAGTTCCGTCTGATCTAAGAGCAGATGGCATAACCCCAGGTAAAACAAAATCCACGGAGCAATTCAGCAGGAACTGTTGATGAACCAACTACCAAATAAACCACCTGAATCTGCATTTCTAAGGGACGGGTCTGATTGTCCAGCAGTTAAATTAATGGCCAGTTGAAAGCTTGGTGCTCCAATGATTCAACAGAATATTAATTTGCCACCAGTAAACACATAACAAGAGGAGTTAGATGAGAATTCCCTTGTAGCTATTGCAATTAGTAAGATCTGGGCAAACTACCTGCAGTAATTTCTTTGATGAATGAAACTTTTCCTCCTTGGCAGAGAGCACGAGTTGTAATTTTTCTGAGTGTGCCTATTATTTTACATTGTTTGTTCTATTGTTGCCTCAGCAAATGAAGGAAACAGTTGTTAGGATATAAATACCTGTCGTTATTCAATCTGTATGGTAAATCACAAAAAGGGAGTAATTTTCTGCTCCTGAGTGGAAGTCTACTCTCCCCCTGCGGTATTTGCTCACTGTATTCTTGCAGAATAGAACTTTTGGAAATAAGCATGAAGAAGAAAGAGAAATAAGCAGAACAAGGAATTCCCAGTCAATGCTGCAGACTTTAATTCCTGGTTAGCTAGCTACTCCACTGAGTAGTTCTGCTGCCAAGTCCCCCTTCAAGCTAAGAACTGCATCCACCGCCCTCAGCCCATCTCATGGATCCAGCTCCTTCTTCCCCTCAGTGTCGTGGTTTCACCCCGGCTGTGGGCCGAGATCCACGCAGCTGCCTGCTCCTTAAAGTAAAAGAGCCGGGGAAGAGGGAAAGGGGGGAAACAAGGGAAGGGAAAAGGAAGGGGCAAATAACTCCAAACCCAAGAAACTAAGAGGCCCGTGGGTTGGGATAAGGAGAGTTTACTAAGAGAACAGAAAGATCAAATATAACAATACTAACAGGACTTTAGAGCAAAAGAATATGAAACTCTTGATCCCCAATGCAGTTTCTCCCCGACCCACACAACTCAGGTACCACCCAGAGCTGTCCCGCAACCCGACCGTCCCCCCAAGCAGCACGCGTCCTGCCACCGCCCCTCTTCTTCCTCCCCTCAGCCCCCCGTTATCCTGAGCAGGACGTCATTGGCATGGAATACTCTCTTTGGCCCATCTGGGTCACCTGTCCTGGCTTCGCCCCTCCTTTCTCAAGAATAGAGAAATACGAAGAAGCTGAGAAAGTCCTTGACTGTCTGACTGCAACTAAGAACATCAGGGTGTTCTCAGCACTGCTTTCATTGTAACTCCCAAACACAGCATCCCATCAGCTGCTACAAATGAAGTTAACTCTATCCTGACAGAAACCAGGACACTCAGTCATCCTTGTTGTCCAAGAAATGAACCTGCAAACTTCCCGCTACACCTGAAACTTCAACAAACTCCATATAAATCCAGCTGCAAAGATTTCACAGCATCAGGCAGGGAGATGATGTTAATAATTTACATCTAACGTGTTTAAGCAGCATAAATCTCTGCGGGATTGATTATGGGCTCAGCTCTGGCTTCAAACATCGCCATGCAAGAGAGCACAAAGCCAGGGGAGCAGAAGGAAGGAGTTTTTTTTCCTTGCCTCCTCCCAAACACTGCCCTCTCCCTTCCCTAGACGAGTCTGGTCATATAATTGATTGTGACCAAGCCCTGGAGAAGCTTTTTGTGTAGCCAAGTGAAGAAATAGCCTGACAGACTGCTCCCTGTGTCTAATCCTGCAAATCAGGACCAATAATCGTCTTAACCGTTCAGCAGATCTATTTTTAATGAGTGCCACCCACTAGCTGACTTTCGGCTCCCGATTCCAGATGTGAAGCTATTGGCTGGTGGCTAATACTGGACTTTCACTGGGACCGTATAATCCGTCGGGATTATTCAGTGAGATGCTTCCCTCTTCTTCTTACATAACCAAGGGGACCTTCCTTCTTCCTCATCAGAATGGAGCGTTTTCTACATTCAGGCCAGAAAAGCTGTTCTCCAAACTCACCCACTGCACACTGATATTTATCCATTTAGAAATACAATGTACTGAAATCGGATCACTAATTTTAGGGCTTTCTCCTTTTTCATTAATTGTTGTGAATAAATCTCAGATAATAATAATAATAATATATTGAAATTTTCACTAGATTCAAATTTTCCTCAGGAAAAAAAAAACAAACCAAATGAAAACAAATTTGAATCATAACCCAAACCTTATATAACTCTTCAGGATATGATGATTCACAGCACGAATGCATGGGATGACAACCACGTTCTGAAAGATACACATGTAGACATTAATGTTGTCTGCCAGAATATCAATTTTCTTTGAAACATATAAACTCACACTGCCTTCCCTCGACTGAAGGAAGAAATCTGTCAATGTTTTTAAAGTTCAACATGAAATACCTCCGTTGCGACAAGAACTGAGTGGGAAGATTTTTTTCCTGTTCCCTGAAGAACTGTAAGATTTTGGAAATGTTTCATGTTGTGCATCAGGACAATCTATCAACACTTTGAAAAATCTTCAAGGCACAGAAAATCAGATTTCTTGTCATCAGTTCTGTGCAGCTGAAAAGTTCCATTCCTGTAATTTGAAATATTTTGCTTTCTTATTTAAAGCATTCACATTTGGGTTTTTTTTTCCTATTTGAAGCACTTAAATTGTTTGAGCTGGGGATATTATCTAAATTATTAAAATGAAAAATTTTAATAATTTTTGAAAATGACCTCAAAAAAATTGAGTAATTCCTTTAAAAAGTTATTATTTACCAAAGGAAAAATTCTATTAATTTCAGGTGAGAATTTCTCAAGGTGACTACTTTTTATAGGAATCAATAGATCTGTGGATTCAGTTACCTGTACTATAGTGTCTGAATTAAACTAGCCAACTTGAATAAGAGCCAGGGAGAACTACAATGCCGTGGCATTGTATTACCTGGGCAATATCCAGGGGCAGGCAGTGAACAGCGGAGGGCAGCTGGCTGGGTTATCTGTTCATGAAGCAGACACATGTTTCTACCCAGGAATCCTACAAATATTAAATATTCCTCACAGTTTAATTAAGGAAAAAAAAATGGCTCTATTTTATGGAAATTGGAAGTTTACAGAGACAAAAGCTGTTCCCATTTTGACCATAATGATTTTGGCTTTTCCTGTTGCTCTCTAAAATCTCAATATATAAAAAAAATAAAATAAAGTGGGAACTTTTCCTTCCAACTTTTCTAAAAGAAAATATTTCTTTGAAACACCCACTTGATAGATAGTTGGAAGTGTAAGAACCAAGGGATTCCACAAATAGAAGCATTAATGAAATATATGTGTCTGGGTTTCGGCTTTTATAATTAAAACCAGAAAGCATCTTTGGTGATTTCTTGACTACACCTACACCATGTCTTTCCTTCACACCTCCCTTCCTATTCTGTCCCACCCAGGTTTCTGCAGTGACCTCACATTGCTGATGTCAGCCACGGCCAAGAGCCTGCACAAGTGTAAGCCTGCAAGCTTCGCAGCTCCGCTGATGGGTTCACTCAGCCAGACGGGCACACGGACAGAACCTGGTGATGGTGAAAACCTGTTTCCTAGGAAACCAGAAAACCCTGAAAATGCAGTATCGCTCGATGGAAATAGTTCATTCAGTGATTTAACTACTTCCTCTCGATTTAATTTGGTCTCAATGACTTTTTTTTTTCTTAAATGTTGCCTCTTTAATTATAAAGTTCCCTCATTTTACTGTTACCCACCTGTTTAAATCTACGTCACAGATAGCTCACAGAACTTGGGCAAAGATACAACAAAGGCTGCTGCGAGGGCTGAAATATGTTGCTGAACTGAAATCTCCCCCAGTATCACACAAGCACCCTTCTCACTGTGCGACTCCTCTTTTTCCTACCTGAGGAAACAGTCCTAAGAGTACCTAAAGTCATTAGTACCTGTAACAGCATTCGCTTACAAACATGCTGAATGTCCATCAGTAGATCCCAAATCAAAAAGTTCTTGGACTGAAATGTATTCCTGTAGTGAAACTTCCCACTGTATCACACAAGCACCCCTCTGACTGTGGGATTGGAGGATTGGAGATTGACCTTTCATCTCTTGACCTTCTAGACCAGTGCTTCAACTTTTCTATAGATGATCCATTTGAGATATTATGTCATGATGCCAGGGTTCTGTTTCAAGTTCAAGCTTCATCATGTTTCAGTGATTGCAAGGGATTTCAAACCTACAGCATGTACACACGGGCTACATCAGTGACACAGCTCAAAGCATTGAGATTGCTCTGTCTGCTTTGTCCTTGACTGTCTCTACTTTACAGAGTTGGAGATTTTGTTTTAATTTGTGCATTTGTAAAAATATTTGGTCAATTTTGAAAGACAAAAAAGTAAAAAGTTTTCCCATGCATTTAATATCACTTGAACAAAGGATGGAAGAAACAGGTGTGAGATGTGGAAAGAGATTATGGGTGCATGATCAGTGCCTGCTTAGCAAGTCTGGCTTGGGAAGAGCAGAGGGCAGACACGACGACTCTTGTTACGGTGCTGTCTGAATGAGGTATCACACACAATATCCTTTGTTACTTTAGGACAATCCCTAATGGACTGAAACACTGTAATCTGATTTAAAATGAGAAATAGCCATAAACATCTGCTGCATGACCGTCCACTTTGGCTTTACTAAATTCCTGGGTGTATTGCAATGAAGAAGACACCATCTGTTGCCGAGGTCTTGCCCTTTCCATCTTCTATGCAGCCATCTACTAATGACCTCCAAGAACAAGAAATCCATAAAATGGATCAGAGGTAGAGCAGGACTGAGACCAGAGCTCAGTGGAAGCTGTCACATTGCACGGTAGGTCAAAACATCCATACAGTCACTCACAGCTACCCACATAATCCCAAATAAATACATGGGTGTACTTGGAGAAGCTCTGGCTATGGAGTCATCCCACAAACATCTGTGCTAATTGCTACACTTCCTCCTCCAAAGAATCATGGTGATATGAGTTGTATTTGGAGGGAGCTAATTGACTGCCCTGAGGTAAGAGGGGGATGACAGAAGACTGACTGTGAATTCATACGATGAAATGGGAATGAAAGTAACCCCAGTTGCTGTTTATATCAGTATGTTCATGTCATCTCCTTGCTTATTTTTCTGCTGTGAAAGAAAATAAATTATAGGAGATCCATCAGCAGCTTTTGCTGGGTGCTTCCAGCTATGCAGTTATAAATATAATGGATTTGGGGAATGCATAATATTTCCTGACCTTTTCAGCCAGGCTCCAACCTCACATGTGAGAACAGCAAATAGCAACATCGACCACTTTTGGGGTTGCAGAAGACCCTTTACTTTACCATTAAACATGCATTTCTTTCATCCCTGTGTTTGAATATTCCAGCACCTTTTGCGAGTGTCAGACCTCAAAAAGTGATCAGGGGCATTACACTGTAAAAAGAAAAACAACCCAGAGAAATTCCTCAGCAAATTGTCTCCTAAAAAACCCCAAGTTGTCTATATGCTGAATTAAAAATAAAACACAAGCATTGGAGAGAAAAAGAGAGAAGGGAATGAGTCACTTGCCTTCTCTGTTTGGCTGCTTGTGTATTGGCTGTGCGGTGCAGGATATATACTATTCAACCCCCCCACCACCACCACTTCACTTACACAGACCTAAGGGCTTCTGGATTTCAGCAGGCAGTTCTCACACAGTTGTCTCAGTCTTAAAAATCTCTCTGCTAAGTAAATTTACATAATCCAGTGACAGATTGTACAGAAGAAATAATCAAGTACAGGACAGAAAATCCCAGACACTCGTATGACTTTGCTGCCAAAGAAACCATTTGGTTCCTTAAATTACACAGAACATGTCAACAAAGAGCAATAATACAGTGAACTTTGGCACGAACCAGCTTGATCCCTATCCTCACACTGTGCCTGGCTTGTCCTGCTTGGGTCTAATCTTCCTTCGTCTTTGTGGTCAGAGATGAAGGAAATGCAAAGCTGGCACGCATCTTGTACAAAGATTTTGGGTCAAGAGATGTATTTCATCTCTGTTTCCTCTCTCACTGCATCTTTCTTCAGCAGTTGCTTAGCCTGACAATAGTTACAGAATCATAGCATCTTTAAGGTTGGAAAAGTTCTCTAAGATCATCAAGTCCAACTGTCTGTCCAACACCAGTATGTCAACTAAATCATGTCCAGGAGTTCCATGTCTACATGTTGTTTGAACTCCTCCAGGGATGGTGACTCCATCACCTCCCTGGGCAGCCTGTTCCAATGCCTGACCACTCTTGCAGTGAAGAATTTTTTCCTAATATCCAATCCAAACCTCTTGTGACACCACTTGAGACCCTTTCCTCTTGTCCTATTGCTGGTTACTTGGGAGAAGAGACCAACACCCATCTTACTACTACCTCCTTTCAGGTAGTCATAGAGAGTAATCAGGTTTCCCCTCCGCCTCCTCTTCTCCAAGCTAAACACTCTCAGTTCCTTCAGCTGCCCCTCATCAGAATTGTGCTCCAAATATTTCTCTTAATTACAGCAAAACCCAGACCATAGAATCATAGAATTGTAGGGGTTGGAAGGGACCTTGAGAGATCACTGGGTCCAACCCCCTGCCAAAGCAGGGTCCCTAGGACATATCACTCAGATAGGCATCCAGACGGGCCTTGAATATCTCCAGTGAAGGAGACTCCACACCCCCCTGGGCAGCCTGTCCCAGGGCTCCCTCGCCCTCACTGTGTAAAAGTTCTTCCCCATGTTGGTGTGGAACTTCCTGTGCTCCAACTTGCAGCCATTGCCCCTTGTCCTGTCTCCACAGACACTGAAAAGGAGCTGGCTGATTCCCCCTGCATCCCCTGCTTAAGATAATTGTAAACATTAATTAGGTCCCCCCTTAGTCTTCTCTTCTCAAGGCTGAACAGTCCCAATCTTCTCAGCCTTTCCTCACAGGGGAGATGCTCCAGGCCCTTAATCATCTTCGTAGCCCTTCTTTGGACTCTCTCCAGGAGATCCCTGTCCTTTTTATACCAAGGAGCCATAATGTTTTATGCGTTACAAGTGTTACCTTACAGAAATCCCCCTCTGTTAAGTCAGCACAGATTCTCCAAATCCTGTGGAAGAAATCTGCCTTGTGTAGATGATGATATACCAGCGTGGTAACGTTACACAATTCAACTCCCTTCTGCACAGAAGTCAGGGGCCACCCCTGGAGAATCCATCCCTCTACCTGCTTGTGTATACTGAAGCTCATCTTAGCAGAGAGATCCATGATGAGCATTTCAGCCCAAGACAAGACAAGAAGCCTTGCCTTCACTGACATAGGCAGCAAAGCTCTCAAGGGCTCAATGAAGCCGGATCTCATCCCAGTTCACTTTGTTTCAAGTCTAGAGCTATCACATGAGCCCGTGACACTTGTAAACAGGAGACAGTTTCCTACAGATAAAACATTCAGCTGTTAGAGCCAACAGACCAGATTACCTAGGTAACTTTCCTTCTCTCCTACATAAGCATGTGAAATAATAGATGAGCAGATCCTTGCGCTGTTCACATGCACAAACAAAGCGGCATTTGTCACGCTGTCCGCCCCTGCCTTCCAGTCACGGCTCTGGGTGTGCAAAGCACAGTCATCTGTCCCAAGCCTCCAGCCTGTTTGGATGGAAGGACAATTTAAAAACAGCAATCGTTCTTCAGTGCAAGGCTTTAGGACATGCTGATACCGGCGTGATCCTTAATACTGTGTGATAAACCACAGCTGTCCTCCAGGAAATAAAAGGGAGTCAGTGCCTGTACAGCAGATACCTGACAGACACTGTGCCCCTCTACTGGGCATTGGTGAGGCTGTACCTCGAGTACTGTGTCCAGCTCTGGGAAGCCCCTCACTATCAGAAGGACATTGAGGTCCTGGAGTGAGTCCAGAGAAGGGCAACCAGGCTGGGGAAGGGGCTGGAGGGCAAATCCTCTGAGGAGTGGCTGAGGGTGTTCAACCTGGAGAAGAGGAGGCTGAGGCTTAGCACCACCTACAACTACCTGACAGGAGGGTGTAAAAAGGGGGATGTTGGTCTCTTCAGCTGAGTGACAGGAGATGGGACAAGGGGAAATGGCCTCAAGCTGCACCAAGGCAGGGTCAGATTAGATGTTAGGAAAAAGTTCTTCACTGAAAGAGTTGTCAGGGCCTGGAACAGGGTGCCCAGGGAGGGGGTTGAGTCACCATCCCTGGATGTGTTTAAAAAAAGAGTAGATGAGGTACTTAGGGATACGGTTTAGCATAGGACAGGAACAGTTAGACTCTATGATCTTAAAAGCCTTTTCCAACCTAGTCATTCTGTGATTCTGTTCCCTAAAGAAAATGCTTTCTTCTGGCCACCACTGGCTTTGTGTCAATATCCACCTTCCTCCCCATGTCCTGCCTGCTTTTTGGCTTTTATTTTGTCATGTTGCCTTGCTCAACTTGGATGGCTGCAGGCTTTTGCTGCCTGCAGGGAAACATTAGCACATCTCTCTCTTGTTTCTATACAAACTAATTTTTTAATACTTTTTAATTGTGTTATTTAGCATAATGACATAGAATTACATTTTCATCAAAGAAAAAACAAATATTTAAGCAAGTTTTGTCTCATTTGTCTTGTTTTTCATTCCCTGGCTAGCAGTACCTTACTCAGTGCTGTATAAAAAGACATATATGCAGAGAGGATGCTGCATCCCTCAGACACTTGCAATGCTAATAGGTTTTTGCCCTCATTTTTCTCTATCCCATGTGATTTTTTCCCCTCCTCCTCCTCATTTTACTGCTTCCTTTGATTTTCTTCCTTCTTTATCTTTCTCCTTTGTCTTGAGCCGCAGGTGCCTTGCAATACCCCCAGCCCTGCCAGCTGCTTTTCTTTTCCAAATCCTTGCAGCTGCAGCCAGGAGAAAAAACAGGAGGGTTGAGAGTCCTGCAGCTGAGTGCTGTGAAGCAAGAGGAAAGCCAGGGGCCATATGCTGGCAATCTGACTGAGGGCTGTGAGGAACAGCAGCACCGAGAAACAAACACTCTGTTAATGTTGTAGAATCACAAGGCTGGAGAAGACCTTTGAGATCATCGAGTCCAACCCTACCTGTCCTCTACTAAACCATATCCCTGAGTCTGCCCAGCTTTCAAACACATTCAGGGTCGGTGACTCAACCCCTCCCTGGGCAGCCTGTGCCAGTGCCCAATGACCCTTTTGGTGAAGAACTTTTTCCTAACATCTGATCTGTCCCTGCTGTGGTGCAGCTTGAGGCCATTTCCCCTTGTCCCATCACCCGTGACTTGGGCAAAGAGACCAACATCCACCTCTCTCCGCCCTCCTTTCAGGTAATTGTAGGCAGTGATAAGGTCTCCCCTCATCCTCCTCTTCTCCAGGCTAAACACCCCCAGCTCCCTCAGCTGCCCCTTGTAAGATTTGCCCTCCAGACCCTTCATCAGTTTGGTTGCCCTTCATTCAAATACATCACTAAAAACTATCATCAGAGAAACTGAGGGGGCTGAAGGTGAAAGTTCCGTTGAGTTTCAGTCCTTCTTGGACTCCTCACTCCCTAAAAATCCTTCTAGTTGAGTTAAATCTTGTGGTCCTCAGACAGGCAACTTCCCCACTGACTTATGAGGTATCCTCTTGCACACCTCCTGAAGGATGCATCAGGCCCTGTTTCCACAACGAAGAAGGGATTTATTCCAAACTGACACGCCAGATGGACATTCAGATCTCCAAAGGTGTTAATTCCAACACCCATCCTCTAGTTCATCTTAGACAACCAAAGTAATGAAAATAAATGCCTTGGGCCTGACAGAAAGCAGGCGTTTGATTACATTAACAGCTAGTTTTCTAGCCAATAGCGGTAACAAATTAAACAGCCACCTGAGATATTAAATAATAAACCCATGTGTTCTGGCACATATTGCTGTCTGTGACTTGCTCACTGAGGGTTCAGTCTTCAAAGGCACTGATCACCTTAGCCTGGGTCCAGGGAAAGATGCGAGTGAGCGGTGAGGTTTAAACACACACAGTAGTAGCAGCGAAGCCAGAGAGACAATTCACGTAATGGACATTAAGCCTGTACTTAACTACTTTGCTACAATAAAGCCAGAAGATTCCACTGAATATTTAATATAGATAGGAACAGAGATAATTTGTATGTGAAGAGGCACCTCCTTAGGTGGAGCAAGTGATGAGTCACTTCATATTTGCACTGTTAGGAAGAATATACCCTGCAGTGGATCCAGCCAGCCTGTATTACTTTATAACAGCTAATATTTAAGCTTGAAACAATAATATTGTGGTAATTGAGAGAGAAGATTGGATGGGAACTTCTAATGTCATTGTTTTAGCAGACCCCCACAAGCAATGTTTCTCAGTAAGGGTGATACCACGTTTCTGAGGTTCACAAGCTCCCACATAAGTATCTGCCCTGCACAGCAATGTAGCTGAAGAACTGTCAGTTCCAAGACATCAAATCCCACTTCTTGAGGTCTCACAAGTTACTGCCCAGGAGGCAGCATTGTGGGAAAATATTTCAGCTAAAGCCACTGCTGCTAAATGAAAGCAAAAGCCAGAAATCACCGACCCCACAGATATAAACTACCTGCCCAGCCTGGAGGTAGCATTTTAATTACAGCATCACTGAACAGAATATATGCTGTGAGATTTCACAGCAGCCACACACAAGATCAAGCCATGTAGCTCAGTTTTGGCTTTCACTCTTTGGTGTCTTCCCCTTCTTTAAGTTTCAGGTCCAGTAAGTTGGTGGTTCTAGAATTTTAGCTTATAGTAAAATTTAAAAATAATTAAACAAGAAATGAAACACTAAGTCTTCATGGATACAATGAAAAGATTCAAAATGTAGCCTCACTATGCCTTTCAGAGCAGGGGGTACAAGTAAGACAATATCTTTATATTTTAACAAATAATTGATATTTATATCAATTGATAATATCTTAAAAATATTAATTTAGGGAGCCTAGTTTCTGGGTTAATGGCAGGGGTCAGCAATACTATTGTTAAGCACCTGCTCCAACCATATGAAATTCTGTTGGTTCATTTGACTTGTGGACTTAAATTTAAGTACATGAACAGGTATGTTCCTAAACCAGGCAGGAAATATCCCAGAAAGGCCAAGTTTTAAGGTAATTGGACACCAAATTGCTCCAACAAAATTCTGGGCTCTACGTGCCTGCACAGTCAAACTGAAACAAATTCTGTAGTAGAAAGAAAAGCAATTCTAGATGATTTCTGATCATTGTTTCAGGCTCTGAAGAGGAAATTGCAATAGTTTCAATACTGAAAAGATGTGCTTGGTTTTTATACTGCCAGCGTATTCATTCTGTATTTAAAATCTGGTGCTCTCCGGTGTGAATGCCTTGTGAGAGTGCAAACACAGCTGCACAGACATGCAAGGGGATAACAATTTTGCCCAGGAAATGCTTGATTTCCTAGGAAACTGTGACCTCAAGTGAGATTGGACAAGGGACCACGCAGACTGCACAGTGTGCCCATGTCTGTGTGTGCTCCTGCAACACACTGGATCTACCTGTGCTGCAATTAATGGAAGTTTTTAGTCATATTGCTACTGTACGCTCTCCTGCCATCCTGCTTTTGCACTTAGCTTCAATCTCACCTTACCTGAGGGCCCCCTTTCTGCCATCCTTCCAATGAACGTGCTTCATGGTGAGTCCACACCAACTGCCTCCATGTCCACTCCTCACCAAGAACTACTATTCCCTGAGAGCAGAGATTTCCACATTTACAAACATCCACCTCTGTTCCAGCCCAGGGACAGCTGATCCCAGCAGAACAGTGCAGAGGAAGTGCGGTGGCAGCTGAATTACCACGTCATGCAACACACACAATCTTCCTTTGACTACTGTGAAGGACCAAAGTCCCCTTGGCTCACTGATAGATCCAGATGAAATACAGAACGGTCTCTTGAGTCAGATTCCTTTGTACTAATTAATACTATAATGCTAAAATATATTGACAGTTCTTTCATTGGAAAGGCTTTGACAACATGACCCCTTTCTCTGTACATAACTTAGGTCACCCAGGTTGATTTCACTAACTTCCTGCACCCATCAGTCTCCTGATAGTCTCCTGCTACTTCAGCATGTGCTTTCTGGCATCATTAAGAAAACAAACTAGCAAGACCTGCTAACTTTGATGTCTTCCCCTCCGGCTTTATATTTAATTTCCCTAGAATTAAACACAATGTTTAATTTCTTTGAAATGCTGAGATGATGCCTTGAGGCAGACTACAGGACAAAAAAAATTTCCTTGCTATAAAAAATCCACCACAGTCACTGTGCTGCATGTTTATCATATCACCAGGCAGATAAATACCAGGACATGCTGGTCCTGCAATTTCTCATGATCCCATACACAATTTCCTTTATTTTTTTCTTGTTTTATTAGATGGCCACCCATTCCAGATGTCTATAAAAATTAGTGCATCTGAGTAATTGAGCACTTCCAAGCACTAGTACTGTGTAAGCAGAACAGATGGCCAGTCCTACAGCCTTGGACGTACGTTCTCCTGACGTGTGAGATGGAAACTGCAGAGCAGGAGGAGTGAGGTATTGGGCTTTTTATTAGCTTTATCAGGTGACTGACATATTGCTGTAAGACAGTCAGGCTATTCCTGGTGGCCACGTGCACTGCTGCTCCTACCTAAAATGGAGATGCAATCTATGGAAAAGTGAAAATTGTCCTGATGCAGGAGGATGAAAGTCACTGGGTTAGACAGATGATGATAGAATCACATCTTTTTAATTTAATATTGAAGGACATTCCTAGCAGTGCTGGCAATGAGTGGACACATTCTGCTCCATGACAACATAACCAATTGGCTCTATACAAAAAAGTAGTGTGTTCTGCGAGTAGCAACGAGTGGTAGTAAATATCTAAAGAGATGCTATGGGTTTCCTGATGTCTAGATGAAAAGCTGTAGGTAGGTACACATATAAAGAAATAATATCTAGACAGGCAATCAGCTGTCAAGATTTTAGTGCCTTGGTACCTCTCATTAAATACAGGCCTAGGGCCAAATTCTATCCTAACTTTCATATTATTGAAATAAAAATGACAGAAAAATAAATTCAGCCTTGCCTTAGCTATGTGATTCAGCAGCACTGATCAGTAACAGGGTTCTCACAAAACCTTTCAACATCTCTGCAGAGAAAAAAAAACAACATAGAATTGTGGCTGCACTGTTTTCTCCCATGACTAAGTGAAAACATCTCTATTCCCAACTTAGTTCTCTTACAAGAACAACCTGTTCTCTATTACTAGAAGCAGACACATTTAGATAATTTTCACATCCTAAACTTCACAAGAATCAGATAAAAAGTTGCTGCTGGGGTATTTTCATCTTTCTGTCAGGGGTCAGTTGGGATCTTTGCAGAGATGCTGAGCTGTATGAGTAAAAGCACCCATCTCATGAGGTGCCTCCACTTTGCAAGGCAGGATTGAGTTCTCGATGCTCCTTATCACCGCCTTTCACCTTGTGTTTGACTTGCATCGTCCTCTCACTGAAGTATTTGCCGTGTCTGGGCAGCTATGTCACATCCTCCCCAGGGACTGGTCAACGCCCACGCTGCTGGAGGCACCACAGTCTTTGTACGTGGAAGGAATAAATCTGTCTTTTCAGCAAACAATAAAGATATGAGGGTATTTATGTCGTCCCTCAAACATATGTGGCATTGGTAATACAGAGCACTGCAGCAGGGCGACATAGTAGCAGGCACTCCATATTAACATTCCTATCTGGTGTGTTAGCCCATTTTTCCTTTAATAATCCAACAGGATGAAGGTGTGTGCTAAGTCACCTTGAGGCAGAGTGACATCTGCACGAGGTATTTGCACAAAACTCTGGATTCTAACTTCTGAAGTCTTCTGCTGGCTTTCTCTCACACTCACTCTAAAAACTGTACACTTTAAATGAAAAGTTAAGTTCCTCAGCTCTATTTCCAGAAAGGAAATAGACTCCATATCTTCCTCCAAGTGCTCATGTTAAAGTTGTGTTGACATATGTAATGAGTGATGCCTTACATCGCTTCCACAAGCGTTGGAACCTGTATGCAGGTTAATGTCTCCAAGGCTGGGGCAGTGAGAAGTGAGTGTACCCCTGACAGTGCTTCCAGATGCAGTCACAATGTACATCCTCAATAGGACGGGGGAGGCAGGGGGGTCAGTTCATTTTATAAAGCTCATTTACAATCCAGGCGTTTTCCTGCCAGCTATTTTGTGTTCAAAAATTATTGCTGCCATTCCTAACTGCAGGATTACACTGTGCAAGCCAAAACCTGCCTTGCAGACTCAGCATATTGCCAGGCTGCCTGAGCTGTTGTAAACACTATGCAAACATCCTCAAAGGTCTGAATCTTTCCTAAATTGGGACCAAAAGATCCATTATTTCTCAAAGTGCAGGATAAAGCTCTGGTTTTGTGACTGTGGACCCCCAGTCAGACTGCTATGCCAGGTGCTGAATGCCACCACGAGTTCCTGTCTTTGTAATCTGAACTATTTTGGTATCTGTAGCCCAGGGGTGTAAAGAAGATTATATGGGGGCTCTTGAAATAAGAGAAAAGCAATAAAGCTGATGGGAGAGCTGGAAAACAGTGTTTACAAGGAAAAAACAGAGCTCGGAATGTTCAGTCCAAATACCAAAAGAAGTTATAACAACCCTCCATGAAATGATTTTGCTGACTGCTCTTCTCTTTGCAGTTCTCCATGTCCACTGTCAATGGGCAAGAAAGAGCAGGCTTCAATTGCAGAAGGGAGCTGGAAAATGAGGACAAATTAGTACCATCATACTCAGCTCTGGTGAGGCTGCGTCTTGAGTACTGTGTTCAGTTTTGGGCCCCTCACTACAAGAAGGATGTTGAGATGCTGGAGCGCATCCAGAGGAGAGCGATGAAGTTGGTGAAGGGTCTTGAGCACAAGTCCTGTGAGGAATGGCTGAGGGATCTGGGGCTTTTTAGTCTTGAGAAAAGGAGGCCTAGTGAAGACCTTATTGCTCTCTACAATTACCTGCAAGGCAGTTACAGAGATGTCGGGGTTGGTCACTTCTCTCTGGTAACAAGCAATAGGATAAGAGGGAATGGCTTGAAATCGCACCAGGGGAGATTCAGGTTGGATATCAGGAAGAATTTCTTTACTGAAAGGGTTGTCAGGCATTGGAACAAGCTGTCAGGGGAGGAGGTGGAGTCACCATCCCTGGAAGTATTTAAAAGATGTGTAGATGAAGTCCTTAAGGACATGATCTAGAGGTGGGCTAGGCAGGGTTAGGCTGTGGTTAGACTCGATGATCTAAAGGCTGTCTTCCAACCCAGGAGATTCTATGATTCTATAAAAGCTAACAAACGCCTTTCTGCTGTTGGAGAGAGTTCAGCGCAGGAATGGATCAACACGGGATGTTTTTGGACCTAATTTGCCATTACAATGAGGGAGGGGGAATGGCCAGCAAAGGGATCAACTCAGGCAAGTACCTGTTAGAAACAGATCTGTTCGAACCTGCTTCAGGATCAGGATTGCATGGTCTCTAGAAATTCTTTCCCTCCCTGTGTTTTATTACTGTGTTAAGTATAGCCGGAAGATTTCTGCAGCCCCTCCAGGCAAAGATGACTCTGCGACTGCTCAGAGGCAACACTATTTCTCCCAGGGAGAGTCTCACCCAGCAACAGCAGATATAAGGGTTGTGTTAACTATTAGCGTGTTCCACAAGGAAGCAATTCACTAGAGGTGCGGCACTAAGTGCCTCCTCCCTCCGTTTCTTAACAAAGATGCCTGTGGCTAAAGCAAACTGTTAGGTACTCAAGAGGTCTGGGAACAGTCCACGACTAAAATGCTTTAGAATTAGATTTCCTATTTATTCCAATCCACAAATAATTTTCAGTCCCACCTGATGTCTATAAACCTCCACAGTCACAGTGTCTTCTGTCCTAATGAAAACAAATACAGTGCATGCACATCTTCTCCCACCACATGTACTTTTTGCCAGTGTGTAATTTATGATCTGGGCACTTTCCAGACCGCTGGTGTTCCAAAAATGTTCACATTCCCCTTGTTCTGTTCCTCTGAGGTACTCATGTTAAACTCAGATGATAATCTAGGTATTTTGTTGTGCTCCATTACATCACTTATTTTAGAAGGACATCCAAAGAAGGAGGGGGTGGGATAGGAAGTAAATATTTATTTATTTTTTTAATTTGGAGCCCGTTGTATTCTTAGCCTTCCTGCTTCTTTCTTTCTGTTTTACAATCTTACATGAATAGACACAGCAAAACCCAGCAGGAGATTTACAGCAGTGAGGAAACTAACCACTGAGCGAATGGTTCAGGTGACCACAAGCCAGTGGGATTGCCACAAGACCCATGGGATCAGTTTTGTGACCCTGCAACACAGATCTGGACAGATGCTTCAGTTAGAAAAGTCTCTCCGGTATTCACCTACACACACAGAGGGACAGAAACTGTGCTGTCAATGGAGAAAGATGAAGTTCCTCAACCGCTCTCTCAGAACAGAGTCCATACAGACAGAGCAGCCTGGATGCTTGAAATTGTACTACTGCTGAGAGGGACTCGGGATTGGTGAGGCTGCACCTCAGGTGCTGGGTCCAGTTCTGGGCTCCTCACCATCAGAAGGACATTGAGGTCCTGGAGTGAGTCCAGAGAAGGGCACCCAGGCTGGGGAAGGGGCTGGAGGGCAAATCCTCTGAGGAGCAGCTGAGGGAGCTGGGGGTGTTCAGCCTGGAGAAGAGGAGGCTGAGGGGAGACCTTATCACCACCTCCACTGACCTGCCAGGAGGGTGCAGAGAGGTGGGAGATGGTCTCTTCAGCCAAGTGACAAGTGATATGACAAGGGGAAATGGCCTTAAGCTGTGCCGAGGCAGGATCAGATTAGATGTTCTTCACTGAAAGGGTTATCAGGATGAGGCACAGGCTGCCCAGGGAGGGGGCTGAGTCACCATCCCTGGATGTGTTTAACAGATGGGTAGATGCTCAACGATCTTCAAGGTCTTTTCCAACCTAGTGATTCTGTGATACACTCTGTATTGTAAGAGCTGAAATTTTAGCGTGCTGCAAGAATAGGGTGTATTTGAGAGGAAAAATGTTGGCTGCATCATGCTCTGCAGAAACCTCTTGCCAGGTAAGAACTGACATCATCCCATATCAGATGCCATGATACTCCTTAGAGCAAGAGGTACTCACATGACCCCTTCCTTCAAAACCTACATTAGGTGCTGCCTGTGGCCATACAGAGCTGCAAACAAACACCCCAGCACCCTTATTATTCCTCCTCTCTGAAATAAATGCTCTGATATTTAATTACGGCGCAGAGCTGTCAGAAGAACGGCAGAGCAAGGGAAGGAGGAGTTCCTTTTTGCTTAATGAGGGCTCTGAGCCAGTGTCAGGTGTACAGAAAACCGATCTAGAGATCAGCCCCACACACAATACGGGTCAGGGGAAGCGGGTAACCTGAAGACAGCTCGCTGCTCAGCATGGAGGCACAGGCCGGGACTGGGAGGTTGTAGTACGTGACGGCACAGGCAAGGCACTGGTTGTCTTGTTCCCTGCTTACACAGCTTGCTTTCCCTTTTTCCTTTACAGGTCTTCTCTGTTGAAAAAAGAGGTGGCTTAAAACATAATTTGACGGTTAAAAATATGATCCCTTTCCCCTGATTTCAAGCAAAAGTTAGCACCAAGAACTAAAACATATTCTTAAGTTATTGGAAAGGGTGAGTGGTACTGGTACCACACACACAGTCTGCAACACTACTCAGAACTCTCAGTTCAGCCCAGAAACATCATTTCATTACATCACTTGCTGCAAGAGAGAGATGACAGTTGTGCCAATATGCTGAACTTGTCAAACAGAGTAATTTGACTAATTAACTTCTGCCTTGCTCTCTACTCGGCTGTTCCTGAGACTGCTAGCATCATTAGAAATCTCTGGGCGCTAGAAATCATAATGAATGCACCAGTAAAGTTTTCTCCTCCTCTGCACACTTAGACAACCCCACTTAGGAGGACAGCAGCTTGACTAATATCCACGCCTGGAACAGGAACCTATCTCTGAAGTCTCTTATTATTGCAGTCCTTGGATTGAACAACAGCTTTAGATGAGCAAAGACCACAAATTTTCTAATGGACCACAGAGCAATTAACTTGCTTCTACCCTCAAAATGATAGTATACCAGATGACACTTTTTTTTTATTAAAGAAGTTACTGAATTTGTTTTAAGATTTAAAACCTGCAACAAATTTGTCCTGAGTCTCAAAGGCAGAGGGCTACAAAAGGTATGCAATAAAAAATACTGGGAATGTTTTCAAATCCTTCAAAATGCTTTTCTGTTTTGATCAGTGTTGGATTCTGTGGGTGCAGCACAGGGTTCTGGAGGTGCTGGCTCACACCTGTGTGACCACATCATGCTCAGCGCATCTCCAGAGGTGTTCCTGGTAGGGAGGGGGCAAGAAGAGCACAACAAAAAGCACATCTCCAACCCAAGGTAGCCCTAGGCTACTGCTAACTGTGGTGGGAAGGAGGTCTGGAGTGTGACACATCTTCTGCCTTGCATTTTGGGCAACAGGGTGAGGAATGGCAGAAACACAAGTCAAAGTGAGACCATGCCCTGGTCAAGAAAACCCACCTAAGCAGCAGCACAAAGTCACCTACACTTTCTCAGCTGTCCTGAAGTCATTAAAAGTTTTCCATTGGCTTTGCTGGGCTTAGACTTTAAAAACTGCACAGGCATACACGTACCACACTCACATAGGTGACATACACACTGTCACACGATCTTAGTATGACTTGCATGCCTACAACTCCTTACAGTTACCCAAACATCATCTGATAGCACAACCTTTAAAATGTTGTGAGTATTTTGCTAAGCGAGCCTGTGGCTGCTGGACCCAGGCTCATGACAGCCTGAGAGATGGGCAGAAGTACACATTCCTCTTCATTCCTTGCAGACTCAAATATAATCCTGGAGATACTAAAATATTCATGATACTAAATATTTAAATTCTTCCACCCTGCTGCCCTGGCTGCTTCTACATTCACAAAAAAAAAAAAGAGGAAAAAAGGAGTTCTAACATATGCAAAAAACATATGAAAAGCTAAACAGGAAAAAACCTCATGTGTTCAGCAAACAGAGGGAAATGACAGCTTTAGTTGAAGGGTGATAAAGCATTCCCTGTGAAGCTGAGAGGAATATATTGCAAAGACATGACAAGGAGAAATGACCTTTCTCACTCTATGGTGGCACACAGAGAGCCAAGGGTCAGGGTCAGCCCATTTTACAGACCTTAAGGGTTGGATTCAAAATGTAGACCCAGATTTGATTCCAGAGCTCTTCAGACTTCAGGGTCACACAGTCCTATGCCAGAGGCTTGCTGTATTTTATTAACAACACATACTTTTCTTTCAGGGAACAGCCGAGCGTTGGGATGTACGGCATTAGCTGAACTCCCACCCAGGCAGTGGGCCAGTTGTGTTTGGGTTTGACTGCAGAGAGCTTGCAGGGCAAGAGATGAGGCAGAGCTTGCTGAGGAAGGCAACAGCCCCTCTCTCAACTGCAAAAGACATTCTCAAGTCTTGATGGGTGACCTTTTAACTGGGAAAACACTTTCCCAGAAGAAAGAAGAACCATTAGATTGAACCCAGATTGGGTTGAAGAACTGTTAGATTGAACCCAGAATCACGTCTTATCAACTGAGACATCCAGGTCCCCTCTCACACCTGACTTTCACCAATCAGCCTCTATGCCTTCCAGAAACACATGAGCCAGAATTACCCACAAACCCAGGGAAAAACGTTGATGTGTGTCAGTGTGCTGGATATAAAAACCACATGAGCTAAAGTCTTCCAGATATGTTAATAAAACCGAGGTAATAAAAGTTTATCCGACTCTGAGAACATAAAGACACAAAAAAAGCCAAGCAAATAAAAAAGGGAGTTTATCCTTGGCAGTTTTACTTTGAAAAGCAAACCCAAAGCATTCAAAACAAATGGAGCATTTCTTTCATTTCCAGCCACGTGAGTGATGCTGAGTTAATACAGGGGTTGCTCCATCATTAGGCCTTTGAATGTATTTTTTTACTCCTTATTTCTTTCTCCCATTCTTTTCTCTATAATCCTGAGATATACACGGTACTTTAATCCTTTAGATCTTCAAGGTTTTATTCACCTTGATACAGCTGCAACCACAGCATCAGGTCACTTGATTGCAATACCAAAAATTCATACTCAACTCATTATTCTGTGATCAGCAACAAAAATTCAGAGCTCATAGGGATGAATTAATCAAGAGTAAAGCATTTTCCAGAACGGTTTAGAAATACAGTTCTTAGAATTTTAACTCTCTGGGAGCAAACTGCCCCAAGTTATGAAACTTCCAGGATGATTTAATAGTTAGGATTTTATATAAACTCGATACATGGTTCTTGGACCTGTCATTACTAGATCTGAAATCTAAATATTCAGCAGTTTTAAAACCCATGTTCTTTATGAAATGTTTAGACTATGAAATGTATACATTGTAAAATGTATAAAATATCCTATAGACACAGTTACTCTGAATATGGTGATTTATTTTTTTTCACTGAACAGCCCTGTGGTGCCACATGCTTCACATCTGCACCTATATTGCATGAGAGCACCCCTGCACTCAGTGTGAGCAGAGAGCTGATGCAAGAAGGGAGGACTGATCTCTGCACCCGAGTGAACACTGTTTACAGCTACATGAAGCTTTTCGTTCTTTTGCTTCTGTTGGTCTGATGGAACCAATTTTTCTGGGACCAATAGGACGTAGGCAGGAAATCAGGTTTTGCCAAACAACAGACTGATCTTTGAGAAAGCTGATGGGTAAACCAGTAGTACCCTAAAAAGCAACTCTGATGGTGGGCATCAGCCACACATTCAGCTCTGATCTTACTAAAAAATGATGGCAGGAACCTGAACCTCAACACAGCTGGTTAACATAAAAACACCATCAAAAAAAAGGGGGAGGGGGAGTAGACAATGTGATTCTTATCCTTTGCATCAAAAAAAGTGATTCCCACCTTTACACTTTGTGATAGCCTTGAACTGGGTAGGTCACATGCAGGTTTTGAACCCAGACATGGTTTCTCTTTGCAGAAAGACATGCAGAAGATGCATCTCATTTCTGAGTCCCCACTGGACATGGCCAGAGGGTGAAGAAGCAAAAGCAAAGCACTGGGCTCCTCGAGAAACTTAAGAACTCAATAGCTATAGAGGGCAGCTACCTCCAAACGGGGGTGGAAACTAGCTGTGGGCTTTTAGGATTGTAATTCCATCACCCTGCATCTGTGCCCCCCACCTCAGTCTCACTTTCAGTGTCAGTATCATCCTTTCTCGCTCCGGCTCTGCCTACTGCACAGACTGCAGGAGTGCTCCCATATTCCTTCACCCAGGTATTCCCTTCAGCCACACAGTGATCTCACACTGCAGCAACATCTGGCTCCTGAGGAACGAGGTACAAGATGTTCTACATGGGGTTCACAGTCAGGATAGTGAGGGGATGAAGATCCCAAGTGCACCACTCCAGCAGGCAAGGGAAGGTGCAGTTGCTGCACCCTGAGCCTCTATATTAAAAATGGGGATAAGAGTTCCTTGCCCCTTCTGAGATTGCAAAGGTGGTGAGATACCCAGGTCCTGCCATAACAGACATGTACAAGCATCTTAGACTGGAAAAATGTCATTTCTAGACAGCAATCTCTCTCTACTTCCTTTTCTAAGACAAGCTTTAGCTTTTACAGTCAGTTTGTTCAGTGGGGCTTTCTACACAATTTCCCAAACCTTTCCACACTCTGCCCCAGAGATACTCAACACAGGAAAGAGAAAGGGGAGAGGCCCATGTTACACTACTCCTTCCTGACCTTTTCTTAGACAAAACACTTAATATGGGTGCAGTCTGCCAATGTCACCCACATGTCAGTGCTCTGCATCTGCATAGCCATATGACAGCTTAATCTGCCTGTTTCATAAGGTAATTACTGAACAAAACATTAATATTAGCCATAAGCCATAGCCTCACCAACTGCAGCGGCTGGTACTTTGCTAGTGTGTCTGAACTAGCCAAGCTCAGATACGATTTTGCAAGGAACCTGGAACCCCCTCTCAACAGGGAAGCTGAAAGAGCAAAATGAGGACTGAGCTTGAAATCTGGTGCTTGGGAACTCCAATTCCGCAGGCAGTACAACCCATCACCAACCTGGTAGCACCAGGCAAGTGGATGTGAAGAATCCATCACCCATTTAAATAACGTGCCCGTGGTTTCTCCTGCCAACAGGAGGGCATTAGCTCTTTCAAAACAGATGTGTTGAAACAGAAAATGTTGTGAAGTAGGTAAAATGTCTTGATGGCAAAGTGTAAGACTGAAATGTTACATGGAAAATGATTTCTGCAATTTGTGAGCCCGTCCTGCAGAGATGCTAACAAGAAAACTCCCCATCCCTGTTCTATCCAGAGCCCAATGATTCCTTAAAGGAGACAGAACAGTGATTTCGCTTCCTGCGTTTCTTGAAATTAGGTATAATATATCATTCATCATTTGTGGCATGTCTATATACCACAGTGGGTGTGCATCCAATGTATTTATTTACATACACACAGAAATAGGCTCAAGACTTCAGAAAACAAAGTCACACAGCCCTTCTCAGTAGAGGAAATCAAGAATTAATATAAAACACATCTGAAAGTGATCCATACACAAATGTCTGTGGGGAAATGTTCTTCCTACAGCATCTTCTGCACATCCACTGCGTGAAAATAAAATGCTTTTGAAATAACATGAATAGGGGTGTTTGCCATATACACCTCTCTCAGTAAATAACTGATCCTCACCAATGAAGGAAAAATGCCTTCATTCCTAACAAACTGCTTCTTTCCCTGTCTTCTTTGGATATATTTAATGACTGCTATCAAAACCCAGTGTGACTCTCCCGCAACCCAAGTGTCCGTGATCCGACACCTGGCGCTGCTGTCGCACTGACAGGCTGAGAAGGAAGCCCCAGCTTCAGGTTTCATCGTTGTCAGGGGCCACAAAAGCAGGCAGGAGGGATGCAAGGGCAAGGCAGAAGAGCAAGATCATCTACTGGGCAAACAACGCCAAACAGGCCAATTTCAAAACAAACACGACAGCACTGCAGAGATGGGCTCTTTGACGACAGACTTCTAAACCTCCTCTCCTGGAATGATTCTTTCTGTGACTTGTTGCATTAGTTTTAACGATGGCTTCTCACTGCTCACAACCCAAGAGAAGACCTTAATCAAACTGCTGCTGTTTGATTAAACCATTAGTAAGATATTTGACAGCTGCAGGATAGTATAGTCAAAGGAGGGTAAACAGCCTTTGGGAAGAACGGTGTTTTCCTTCATTAAATGTCAGAGAAGAACAGTTCCAAAAACTGAGCAAACCCAAGGCTTGCCCATGAAGAAAATGATTTCTGTCACAGCTGTACTGATTCCAAATTAAAATGACAAATCCACAGATCAGGATGTTTCAATGGGTGTTTGAGGTGACCTCAAATTTCTGACCTCTCCCCCAGTTGTTGGCCAAAGAGATAAGGGTATCTCTTGCCAGAGTAGGCACCTACTCACCACTGGCATAACCCAAGTGTGGAGAGCTGGTGAAGCTCAGTGGCTGACTGCCTCCCAAACACTTTGGAAACATCCCACTGTGGAGAGAGATGGGTGTGGGAGAAGTAAAGTGCAACTTACACAATAAACAAGGCAGGAGTGCAGGGTGAATGGTGAATGCTTCTGCACCAAATCCTATCGTGCATGTTTCTGTAGATCCCTTCGACCTGACTGTTTGGATCAAAGCCACTCTATATTGCTCTCATTGGTTTACTGTTCTCCTGGTTTGGACAAGTTCAGAGGTACTGAGTCTCTCTCATTTCAGAAATGTTAAGAGTTTTCTCCAAAACTTATCGTCTTATTGTTTCTTTGTTGAGGAGCTCCTGGAGTTTCCTAGTAGCCCCTTTACGTACCAGACCTGGTGTAGACACATACTAAGAGATGGATCATTTCCTAGAGGCTTTACATCTACAGAGTGAAGAAACATCATCAGTCTACAGATGGGAAAGCGAAGCACAAAGGGTCAGATCTTCACTTAAGTGGAAGCCTGGGGGAGCGGTAGCCTCGGGAAGCAAAAAGGGGGTGAAGCCCAAACATGTTATTTAATATCTTTGTGTAACAAAGGAAATCTATGGCATAGATTAAGCACTGAAGGATTCAAAACTGGTATCCTTAAACCCACCCAACAGGACAAATAAACAGCATAGAAGGTAACTGCTTGAAGATAATGAAACTGTGGGAAGTCTTGTGTACTCTCAAAGCTAATCTATCCACAAATTAATTTGGCTTTTTTTTTCCCCTCTTGTCTTTACTTGACACAAATGCTACAAAGCATAGCAATAAAATCACTTTCCTGTCAATTATGTATAGAGCTCTGAGGCAACTAACTGAGGGGGGTTGGTCTCAGCATAAAAACATGTTTTTTCCTGCATAAAACCCCCATAATAATGTAAAAAAAAAAACTGTTTTGGAATTTTTTTATGGGTATTGTCATGAAAATGTTAAGAATAAGTCAACTGGCACTTTTGGGGGCTTTCTTGTGAATATAGCACCTTAACTGAGTTACTCAGGAGATAGCATTTTTGAGGAGTCCATGTTCGTGCTAAAAGATGGTATAACTCTCTGTAAAATCAAAAGGATGGAGAGGTTTTCTTTTCATCTTTACATCAGCCTAAACAAACTCTACTGTTACTGGGTATACCTAGAGAAGGAAAACATTTGCACGTCACCCACAGCCTCGTCCTACAAAGGGCATGATAAAGGACAACCTTGAATTCAGGAACGAGCAGCACAGAGTGTGACAGAGATCTCAGAAAGGCCAACTCTCCCCTGACGCTTGTCATTCTCTACTGGGTATATAGCTGTCCAAAAGGGACTGTCTTTCAACCTTAACGACCTCAATTAGAGACATAAACTGAATGGATGAGTCCAGGCTTCGTGCGGGGGTGTCGATTTTCCTTCTAGCGATGTTTAATGTGCTGGAGGGATTAGAAATATGAAACTATTTTGATTAGAATGAAATAACACAAATTGTCATAGGCTCATAAAGTGATTCAGGCAGAAGAAGTATCCATAAGCTTTCTCTAGTACCACTCTTGATGGGCTCCTTCAACTCCCTGGCACCTTATCACGTATCTAATGAGTTTTCGTAGTCCTCCACACTCTGACTGGTGCTTTGCTGGTGCTGCCGTGTGGTACTGTGACTGTCCATCTCAGAGGACCTTTCACCCGACTCTTTTCCTCTCAGGAGCCATCACACTCTATCAGTCCATACTGATGGAACCAGGTGATATTGTGCATCTTTTTATTTGTTAGGTGACAGCACAGCGTGTTATTGCTCATCCCCTCACTGAGCATATGCTACTGCAGAAGCTTGTAAAATCAATGCAGATCCTTACTCCTTTCAGCTGTAAATGCATCAGCAGCTAAAAAACAGGGAGAGTGCTTGAGGTGATGTGATCTGAACGCCAGATTAGTGGAGGGCAGCAGTCGAAAGCACAGTCTGCTCTGAACAATGACTAAGGAAAGAACTGCACACCTTTACTCAGCACCTTGGATTCCCTGCTTGAACTCAGAGGCAGAACTGCTGACAATGCTGCTCTCCTCCAGCTTTGGGGATGCAACCTGGCCAGCAGAAAAGCAGCTAAATCATCTTCCTTTTTGTGCATTGTCAACAGAAGTGGTCACTGAGTTCAGGCAGGGTTTGGTGATGAAAGAGAGCTAAAAGGGGCCCAAGGGCACAGAGGGCAGAGCTGTGACTGCAGGTTCTTTGCTACCGGTGATAGGAGAAAACTAAAGCCAGTTGGAAAAAACAAAAATGGTATGGTGTTCTGGTTTTAGGATGAGATCTTAAAATTAAGAAGTAGCTTTGTGAAGCTTCATATTCCAGCATATTCTTGGCTGCAGGGCTTTGGAAGCACTAGCTGATTCCAGATTCACATTCTGGTAGTGTGGATAATGATTTTACTGTTACAGAAGTGTTGTTATTTTTGTGGAAAATGGTATTATCTCAGAATTTATATTCCAACCCCCTTACAGGGTCGTGGAGTAGAACCACCTCTGCAGTGCATCTACCTTGCCACACACTTCCTGACGTGTTTTGCTATATGATAGTACTATGATATCCAGCAAAACCCAACATTTCATTGTGAGAATGCTGTCTAGAAATCAATTCTGGCTCTCTGGTATAGACAAGATTGTTTTTGCTATTACTTGGTCATTAGTGGTGTTGCAGCAGAGCTTAAGAATCCAAGGACTAGACTTGACACCCTCTTGTTTGGTAAAAACACAGGACAAACAGATGGTTGTTGTCTCGGAAAGCTCACCCTTGAAATCGATGGAACAGACTCAGCCAGGCACTGTGGGGCTTGAGTTTTGTATGAAAACATCTACCATTTTCAAGGCAAAATTGGGTCTCTGGTTTCACTGAGAGGCTCTTGAGTGAATTCCCGTTGTTGTCGTTAACTGGCCAGTTGCCTGATAACCGTAATTTAAGGGCCAAATGCTGTTTGCTTCTATCCCAGGATTATTCTGTTCATTTCAGCCGTCCTGCTAATTGTGAGTAGAAAATGTTCATATGGATATGACAAGCAAAATCTGTCAGCACTTATTTGAGAAAGAGAAGGACCATATGTTTGCAGGCCAAGGCCAGAGCTGAGTGTTTCAGACTGCAGCAGTGCTGAGCTGCAGATTGTATGCAGAAAAGTCTGTAGAGAAAAAGCATTAGTAGGGTTCATATCTTCAACTTCAAATTTGCCTCAGGCAGTAAGAGTCTTTGGCTGATATTAGCACATCTTAAGCTAATGAGTCCTTAGAACTGTAGTCTCACCCAGAATCAATTTACAATGGACATAACTGGCTAGTGGTTGTATGTTTGAACTTCATCCTTTAGTAATAAATTCCACTGGTGATTCTCTGCTCTTCTGAGGCTTTCTTCTCTTACATTCACACCATGTATCTCTCCTTTATGGGAAGAGCAGATTGCAGTTATGTAGTCAGAAGGTACGCACCTTAATGTAAGATTCAGTACTCTTCAAAACATCTTGGTTTAATTTCATCAGATTTACAACACTAATAAAAAGTTACGTGTCACACTTAGTGTTTGTTCAATAAGTGTTTTGGTTTTATGTGCCCTGTACATGGAAGCTGGAGTGGATTTATTACATGATGCAAACTCTTCCAGTTAGATACACAGGATGGAGATACAAGCATTCCCATATTCCTGTATTCCCATTAAATTCAAATTCTTGAAAATCAATTTTTAATTACTGATCCCAAACCTGCCCAGAATACAGAACAGTGATTTGCTAATGACCTTTTTAGTGATGTTAGTGTAGCAAAGTGCTTGTGGCCATGTCACTCAGCCCTGGAGCTACACAAGGTTGCCCAGGGCCCCAGCCAACCTGGCCTTGAACACCCCCAGGGACGGGGCACCCACCCCCTCTCTGGGCAGCCTGTTCCAGCCCCTCACCACTCTCTCTGCAAAGAACTTCCCCCTAATATCTAACCTAACCCTTCCCTCCTTCAGCTTCACTACATCCCCCTTGTCCTGCCATTATCTTCCCTTTTAAAAAGTTGATTCCCCTCCTGCTCCTCTGCTCCCTTCAGGTACTGAAAGGCTGCAATGAGGTCCCCCTGCAGCCTTCCCTTTTCTAGGCTGAACAAGCCCAGCTCCCTCAGTTTCTCTTCATAGGGGAAGTGCTCCAGCCCTCTAATCATCTCTGTGGCCTCCTCTGAACCCTCTGCGATGGTAACTTCTGCTTCCCTCCAGAAAAGGGGTGCACAGGAGCATGTTTATCGTGCTTTCCCACATGAAATGGTTAAAACGAACTACAGGAGTTCTGACTTCAAGACATGAAGAAATATGACAGCCACAACGAGCCTTCCAGTTCTCTTTTCCCTCTCACTTTCTGCCATACGTTTATATGTAATCCAACGGCGCCGTTATTTCCCAGGCAAGCAATAAGACACCAAGTAGTAATTAAGTTGCCTCACTCAAACGTCAGGTGTATTTTGAGCCATGGTAATGTCTTGGCATCTCACATACCTTTCATGTCCTGCTGTTTAATTATCAAAGGGGCAATGAAAAGGAGCACAGGAACGAGGTGTAGATGAATATGAATTATTGAAAGGGACTAGGAAGAAAGCACTGCAGAACAGGAGTATCTGTCATTTAAGCTCCATGTAAGAGGTTTTAAAGCCCAAATGAGAGCAGTGAATGTGAAAATGCTCTGACTGGTGTTTGTACTGCTTGATTGAGAGGAGGGGGTGTTTGAGGTTCCTCACAGCTCACCTCTCCATAGCATGGAGAGGTCCAGTACTGGGGACACCCAACGGTACCCAACATGCGTGGTCAGCTTCCTGACCTACCTCTTGTCACCACTTCAGGATGCACCTCAGGGAAGCACCGGAGGATGCTGGCATTTTGCAACTCCTCCTCCATCTGACCAGCCCTTCAGCACCACTACATTGGCAGTTGACCAAGGGCTTGTGCTCATCCAGACCAGCCACTGGCTGCTAACACCTCCTGGCAGGACAAAACCTCTGAGTAGAAGAGCACCTTCACTGGAAAAGCTCCTCCCCATTCAGGAAACTAAGTGACCTTTTTATTTCAGACATTTTCTATTTTCTAGCCCAAGCATTCAGGCTGAAATTTTGTGCCTTTACCTGAATTCTTCAGAGCAGTATTTCCTTTTGTTTCATGTTAACAGGCATTCAACAACTGAGGATGCTTGTCATGTCACTCATCACCTTTTTAAGTTCTCTTTTTTAATAAGATGAAACTTTCTTATCTTTAAAGGACTTTGCCAACCCCATTCCTTTCAAATTCTGCACATCTTTTTCAAACAATGAAATCCAAAGCCATGGGAACTGAATACTTAACGCTACCTACATTTAATCCATAGCAACTTGCTAAATATCTCTACAAGCATCTTTTGATTAGTTTGGTGGATGGACTGCATGAATGGAGTAATTTCATGCTTTGCTATACACTACTCCATCATATTATAAAACCAAACAGCATTTCTGCTTTCCAGACACTTGCTTTTCATTGCACTCATCTCTCTCCCTACTTTATGGCCATTTCCTTTAGATTGGTCTCCCACAGTGGACATATTAGTCTAGTTTTCCCCAGGTTGAGACTAATTTTATTAATGCCTACCATCTTCTCTAATCTCTCTAGCTCCGTCTCTGTCTCTCTATCTATCCTGCCAGGCACTTTCCCTTGATTTTATCATTAATTAATGCATCTTTGTAGTGTTTACAACAAAAGCTGGGTTATGAACGTGAATCACATACCCATTTGTTGCCCAGCCACTCAGAGTCACCCCTTTTCTAAATCAGTATGCTGATAATATTAAGATTACATTGAATTAAATGCTTTCTTGATTATTTTTCCCCTCCAGTATTTCAGCACTCGCAGCTGATAAGTCCTCCTGACTTTGTAGGCTAAGAGGAAGCCGGGAATACAGATGGAGAAGAGAGTCATTGGTTTGCAAGAGCTAACAGCTGAGGATGTCAGCTTGGGGAGGGGAAGCTCTGCAAGGGGCACCTGTACCTTCCTAATCCTTGTGCCACCCCATGCCCAGCCGGCTCTCCCCCTCACCACTGTAAAGCAATCCAAGAGTTCCTCTACACAATGGCCCGACGAAGCAGCCAGAGACAGGGAAAAGTAGAAATTCCTTTCCTACTGACTTAAGCAGTCCCAGAGGTTTTGTAGGACTGAAGCTTTTCACCGTTGAGGCTCTGCAGTCCCACCTGTCTGTCTCTGTGCTGCTCATGAGGATTTCCAAACGAATGGAGAGTTTGTAGGGAGGAAAGGGAAGCCAAGGGCTTACTTTGAAAATGCCTCTGCAGCTCTTAATTCACTTTTGAAATGCAAACCCATGTTGTCAGATGGATCGAAAAAGGGGTCTGACGAGAGGTTGAAGGGAAGAGCTGGGTTTCTCACCCCATGGCAGGCTTTCAATAAACGTTTGGTCTCAGCCTAATAAAGTTGACCCCAAAACAGAAGGTGGAACTCCCAGAACCAGCACAAGGTGAAATGCTCTCCTTTCCTCTCAAAGGGAAAAAACAATGGAGCCCCATGGAAGGGGATCTTCCCATGGGTTTCCAGAGACCACAATGCAGGCACGTAACCTCTTCCCACTAGTGTCACACTAGTATGATCAAACTGTAATATCACTGTATTCTACCTGACTGAGGCTCCCATTTCATTGATTAAAATAGGCACAGATCTCGAGGAGGAGCTGGCTGTGTTATTGAGAAGAGTTTAAGGGTACTTTTTAACAACTGGGTGGTACTACATGCACAACAATATCTTTTATTTATATTGCTTTTTACCACAAGGTCTTGGGAAGGAATATAATTTGAATTATTCCTTTTTTTTTTTTTTTGACATTTAATGCATCATAAATAGAGAACTGGATTTGTATGGTAATTCATTTGAACAGTATGGTATTAGAAAAAACAAGATGAAGTAATCAATCTCACCAGTAACAACTATAAAAAAAACCCTCTCAGACCTTCCTTCACTAGTTTGTAATGATTCAAGAAATAAATCCCAAAGGGAGAGTTAAAAAAAACCCCACCTCAACAACATCTAGTGTTCAAACCTACCTCACCTGCTTAGCAATTCACATTTTAATCTGGCAGCTCGTCACAGTAGCTAATGTAATTTTAACACTGCTTCGGCTTTCTGTTTGAAAACAGAAAGCACTGCTGCATTTTATTCTTCAGCTGCATAATTTTAGATAATCAATCTTACTAGTGCCTTATCCACCTATTAAAATCAGGCTTCTCCAGCATAGTTAGTTGGAGAGCAACTTTTTAGCACCTCCTGTCCTTGTCCCCAGATGGGAGCTTGTTGTCATATCTGACTATTACAAACAGAATTCTCCTTACGCGCCCATGGGAGTTATATTTATTTGATTTATGACTCAGAAACCAAGGCACAGAGATTTTAAGTGACATGCTTGGGATGACAGAGAAAGAATTTTACAACAGCAAGAGATAAACAAAGAACTTACAGATTGCAACCACAACATTAGTTTCTCTCTCTCGATACCGCATCACCCAACGGCAGGCTTTGCGGTGTGCTCAGCAAGTCAGGTGTGGTATTCAGATACCACAGATATACACCTGGGTATACAGATATATATCCACCACCCCATGATCATCAAAATCACTTGTAGACATGCAGATCCCCCAAGTGAGCATTTTCCTCAGCACCTAACGGCAGTGTTCATGCTACTTGAAACATCTGGTTGTTTCTTCAGTTTTTCTTCCTAGCAAATTCATAAGGATCATCTTCTCTTCAAATCCTGAGCTGGGTGTTATTTTACCCTAGCACGTGGTGGCACAGAAACCAATTTTTCTGTTACATATCCCAGTGCAGATACCCTCTAGATAGGTTCTCTTTGAAGCAAAGCTTTCTCTTTCTTCATCATGTCTCTTGTTACCGACTGCAGAAATGCATGAAAATGGTAAAAGCAGCCCAACCTAGACATTCAATTGTCAGTCAAACACTGGGTTTTAGAGGTTCTTTGGAAATAATAGAAGTTATCTGTGTATGGCTGTACCCAATACCTGTGGTATTTCAACGATTCTCAGGTGGGTCACTGAAACAACTCTTTTAGTACCTATCATGAAAATGGTGTGATTCATAAATGTTTTGGAATTGTAAAATGAAAAGCACTTGGTAAGAAAAATATTTATACAATTTCCAATTTTTATCTCACCAAAGGTTTTACATTGTCATGATGTTTTCAACTTTGATAGAAACATCAAAATGCACAGTCTCTACAGAGAGAAAATAGAAGTTTTTACTCTGGAAGAAAACTCCATTTATCAGCAACAGTCCCATACTGATTCTCACCAGGCACTCCTGGTTTAATCCCCTCACTTGCTAAGATCTCAGGGAGGTCAACAATGCTGACCAAATTTTTTTTCCTGATGTGCATGCAGTTAGACACATGTGCTCTTTGATTTAGACCCAAAGAAGAGAAGGTTGCACATGCTTCCCATAAAAGAATTTCAGCATCTCCAAACAGACCAGTGCTCAGAGATGGCTGAAAAACTTCTTCCCCAAACGTTCACCTCATGTGTGGTGCTCAGAGCAAGACTGACCCCCAGCACTGCAATCAGGGGGAGTGATTCTCTGGATGGGGTCGTGAAAGATGTGAGATTGCCCTCCTCTAAAGCAGGACTCTCACATGATCTGGGTGTATCTCAATCAATCTCTTGCTATGTGGAGAGATAATAACAGTCCACTCTAAGCTGTGGCATTCAGCTGTTTCTTCTGCCCATACCATACAACATTTTAATCCCCTTTTGAATCTAAATGATTCAGCCCTCATGCAAAATTCATTTGGATCGACATAGGAATGATTATCCATTTGAAATTACTTTCCTTGTGCACTGTCCATTAACAGGTATCATTTTCTAGACACTCCAGAGGAAATGAGCACAGAAAACTTAGGTACACTTATCTAGGTTAATCCCTAGGTTCCAGCTTCATGCATGGAGAAGACTGAAAGGACACAGAGATTCGTGCCTGTCATGAACCCTATTTTACACAATGAATAGTTATTTGATATTTGATAGTTATAATGAACAAATAGTTCATTTGCCTTAGTGGGATTTCACCTTGTGAGAAGTGACCCCTTTTGGCTTTCATCGAGCTCGACAGTGAAAGAAACAACTTCTACAGAGACAAGGATGGAAACAAGGAACAAAACGCTGCCAACAACATGTGAGACAGTCTTCCAAGACAATTTGTGGCACAACAGGAGCATGGATCACTGACTGGGGTTTCTAAGGGCTGGGGTGAACTAGCAATGTATTATAAAAGCACTTAACAAATCAGGGGTACCCATTACCTGATTTACCACATGTTCCTGTGCAACTGCAGCATTATTCTACTGGAATCAATAATGCTGCAACTCAGTAAGACTTGAATAATGAAGAGGTGAGCCTAGCCCTTTGCTGTCAATTTAATTGTCTATACAAACCAGGCATTTGGCAAGGAAGGGTATTTCTATTGCTCCATAAAGACAAATTATGAGGAAATAAACAGGAACATGAAGCTAACGTTGCTGGACCAAATAAAATGTTGGAATAAATCCTGAAAGTTTACCTTGCAATGGGTAATGTCATAATTAAACCAAGAAAAGAAAGCTAAGCTAATCTTTCTGCCCAGTGAGTAATACAAGGATCTGAAAAGATGTTGAATTTCCATGTAAAAAGGCTATCTCAGTCCAATTACTTCCAGAAGTGTTAACCACCTGTGAACACAATGGAAGCATTTAAACTGATTTTTAGTGTTAAAAGGCTCTCTTCAATCTCACATCTTTTTTTTTTTTTTTTTTTAGTTTAGGGGGTTGGGGTGTGGAATCATAAAAGTTCACATGGTACAAACATGAAGAATATGGGAAAGACCAAGTTTATACCTTGGCTGAGGTTTAGAGAAGAATTGGTCCTCACAGAAAAAAGGCTGTGTAGTCAAGAAACAACATCCAATACGTTTGTGATGAAATTGCACCAACTGAAGATTCAGCACTGGGCTAATTTCTATGCCAATTAGTGAAGAGAGTACAGGTACTTAAAATAAATTTCTCTCACTCTTATTTTTTTCCTCTTTTTCAGTCCTTCAAATTTCCTTAAATAATTATTTTGATTCCCACTTTTGTTTCCTCTCTGACTTTAAAAGCCTGAAATGCATCTCCTGTTACAGATGCCAGGCAAAGTAATTATCCTTGTATTCTATCTAAGCGTTACAAAGAGCCCAGTTGGGAAGGAAGGAAGATTGACAAGACTGCCTTTACTAAATTACATCCTGCTCCCTGCAGAACGATTGGAAGACCTGCATGCCCACGCAATTTCAGAGTCTACAGTCTACCCTTTGGTGAGATTCCCATCATATTCAGACATCATCAGTCTTGAATATATATTCATGCACATACATATATAATCAGAGTATTGTCTTCAGCTCTATTTTGCTGTTCTGACAGAGAAATACTGTCAGGGAACCAGTACACAATCAACCCAGAAATGCACGACCATGCTAGCAGAGCTTAGGCCAGCCTCCTCAGGTTTCTCAGCATAAGAACATCTCCACAGGGTCACACCGAGGTCCTCACAGCCCCCATGTACATCATCTATCAAAAATCTAGGAAGAAACAGAGCAGGGGAAGCACATACAATGCAGTAAAACACCTCCCTGCTGCCCAGCACTGTGTGGGTTACTGACCACGTGCCAGATACTGGATCTACCTGGTGGACCTTCCTTGGAAAAATTGCTCAGTCCTTTTCTGAATACTTTACACTTTTGGCCAAGTCATGTGACAATAAATTCTACAGTTTTATTATGAGCTTTGTGGGAAAAAAACACTTGCTTCTCTATATCCATATTCTCTATGTATCTGCTGCCTTGATGCAGGATTCTGGCATAATTACGGAGAGCAAAATACAGGAGATGGAATCACAGATAGGCAAGCTATTGAATCTAGTAGCATTCACTTGCTTTCCCACTTTCCACAGCATTTAATTCTTATCAATATCCAAAATTCTCGCCCTGCAAATGATTTGATTAGTGAGCTAAGAAAAATCTGCTCACCATAATAGATGTCTCTTACCAGAATCCCCTCTACATGTCACAGGGACATGCTGACAATTGCACCACAAGGTTTGAAGCCAGCCTGGTAGATCTCTACCACGTGCATTTCAATTTGAATTCAGTAAGTTTTTCACCATCAAACACCACCCATCCTCAATTGAAGCTTTAACCTTGGTTTAACAGAGGGCTAGGCTCAGTCCAGGTAACTGCACAGTGACATGCAATTGCTTTGCCCCTGGAGCCATCTAGGCGAGAACTGCATCTTCTGCACAGCATTCTTCTCAGCAATAGAGCATTGCCCTTGTTCCACAAAGGGGATGCAAGAGGCAGGTCTAAACCAAATTACAGTGGAAGGGCAAAACAGCAAAAAGGGGGAAACAGCAGGGAGGAGGCAGGAATGTCATTCGAGTCAAGTAGTAAAATGAAGCATATGGAAACCGCCTTTAAGAAGGCGTAAAGGGCACGTAAAATGAGTTGATACAACCAGATGGCTAAGGAGCAAGGAGAGAGCAATTCTGGAAACTGTAAGGGAAATAGAGAACAGAAAAAGAGAATAAAGATTATGAATTTAACAGGAAAACTACACTGGTAGTTCTGAAACATCCCCCCCCAAAAAAAAAAAAAACAAACCAAAACCCAAACCAAAAAGTGAACAAAAATCAGCAGAGGTTAGAATTGGGCCAGGAATATGCCTTTCCCACCTGGGGAGAGATTTCAGTTCTGTGGTGTCAGCATTGGTAATTTTAGCTACTCCACTACTAAGCAGGATCTTGTGCAGGTGTGGTAGTAGGGTCCAGAAGAATCAAAGAATGTTAGGAGAGAGGAAAGCAGAGCCTGGCCAGTGTGGGAGGACAGCTTTAGGGGTAAGCTACATGTTTATGACCTTCCAAGCGGGGTTCTGGGCCTGGCTTCTTCAGACATCAAATACCGGTGTTTTCACAGAATCACTAGGTTGGAAAAAACCTTTGAGATCACTGAGTCCAACCACACCTGTCCTCTACTAAACCATAGCCCTGAGTACCTCATCTACCCGTCTTTTAAATACATCCAGGGTCGGTGACTCAACCCCCTCCCTGGTCAGCCTGTTCCAGTGCCCAACAACCCTTTCAGTGAAGAACTTCTTCCTAATGTCTGATCTAAACCTGTCCTGGCTCACCTCCCCCGTTGTCCTATATTTCTGTGGCTTCATCTCCCATTGGGAGCTGCAGATCCCAATAAAGCAAATATTAGAGTACCCAGTATTAGAAGTGAAGTCTTAAAAATTAAAATCTATGTATTTCTTGATAAATAAGTGTAACAATCAAATTACTCTATTACATACAATATTTACTCATTGATTTTGATTTATTCACCTTCTCGTCAGCTGGTTTCTGAAACATAACCTTTAACAACACTACACAAGGGCTTCACAAGGTAAGAAAGAAATGCTAATTGGCTTTATCCTTTTGTGAAACAATCCATCCAAAGTTAATTAGAATACGTTTGCTTTTCCTTGGCAAAAATAATCCATAAGAAAGACTGATAGGCAGAGCAAACTGCCTCGTGCACAAAGGTGGTAGGATTTAAGTGATTTTGAGCTATGCTCCTAGAACTCAGTTGCCTTCAGGCATCTATCTGGTCTTTCTCTGTGGATGGCATAATTAGGACTTGAGTGAAAACCCCAGTGGTGAAGCCTGATAAGAAGTTAATCTTCGGGGCACCACATGGGCCAAGAGAGATGTGCCAAAAAGTCCAATTAGTGAAAGCCTCCCACCCTGTGCTGTGCCACAGCGTTGCTCAGCGCTGATAAACCTCTGCAGCACCCGAGGTGTGGCGGTTCAGCAGCGCATGAGCCCCGCGCACATCACACGAGGCGGTGGCAGGGCGCAAGGACAGGGCAACGCCTGCACCTGGTGCCCACTCTGTCAATGGCTGAAAAGCAGCTCTGTGATCCCACCTCGGGAACCCTTCCATGTGATCTTCATACTCTCACAGTGGGACATGTAAACCCTGCAGTTCCACATCCCCCTCCAGAAATGGGATTCGGTTTCAGAGCTTTCAGCTGTGCTGGGTATAGATGTGAGCTAAAGCACTACCACAGAGGGTACCTGCCAGTAGGATCAGATCTTGAACCCTCTGCCTGATGCCAAGGGAGCAGAATAAGGGTGAAATCCATGTCAATCCCAATTTTGGACTGAGGCAGCCCAAGACCCACTGGCAATACAGAACCCAAAAGCATTACAGCAAGCTCACAGCCCCCACAGCCATGCATCAGGACTGGCACAAGGGTTATGTTAGATTTCCCATCACCTGTAAAGAAGAAAGGCAAAAGTTCTTGGCTGTGGGAAAATTATAGATCTGGAAAGAAAGTACTCTGAACCTATTCTTTGCAAGTCAGAGACGCCCTCCCTACCCCCCTTTTTTATTTTACAGGAGGAAAGTACTTCCCTAACAGCCAAATGAATGCTGAGGCCCAGCATCCACAGACCCAACAAACTTTCCTCTCCATCTAAGGATATTTAAGAGCAAATCCCACTTTTAAGAGGGATGCAGGACACAAAACTGCTCCTGAGGGATGTGACTGCTGTCTCCAGAGGAAGAAACTGTGGTATGACTGCAATGGAAAGAGTTAATAGACATTGAAATTGCTTTATTTAAGCAGGTTTGCCAGAATTTACTTATTAAACCTCATTAGTCTGAGACTGTCCTCGTACTCCATGTTCCTACCCAGTTGCTGCCTGCTGCCTGCTGAACAGACAGAGGGATGCTGGAGAGATTATTTTTAAGCCCTTCCCCCTTCCCTCTCCCCTCCTCTTCCAGGACCACACTGACAATCCCAAGGGAAACAGAGGAGGGAGAGGGCAGGATTCACCAGCTCTCACTCAGCATATTTCTCCAGGAAGCCCCAGGAGTCCAGAAGAGGAGCTGCCACTTAGGACACTGTCTCCTTTGCAAAGGATCTCTTACTAAAATATACATTACATGAACACATACAAATATCTTCCTCTCCCAGGAAAGAAGAGAAGGAGAAAGAGGAAAAAGCCTGCAATCTCCAGAGTGCTGGAGTGATTATTTTTTTTCTCTTGTAATCAATACTGTAAAATATCCCCAGGTCTTTCCACTGGATTGTAACTCTGAGGAGAGCTGATCAGTCTGCAGCATGTGTACTTCACCTGCGGGGAAGCCAGGCACTGGGCAGCAGCCCGTGGCACGGTGGTAAGTAACTTTGGGGAAGTTTCCTCGCCATTTTTGCAGTTTGGGGTAATAATTGCCTTGGAATCTTTCGGGATTATGAATGAAAAACATGGGTTTGTTCCCAAAAGGGGGAAGTGAAGGGGTGGGTGCCTTTCAATTCCTTCCCACACACCCACAGACAGCCCCAGGGCTGACAAAAACGCTTTCTGTGTCTGTAACAAAGTTTTCTCCAGGGTGGGAAAATGTTCCCTCTGTCTTCTCAGTAATTTGCAATGACATGAGACCAGGTTGATAAGAATAGTCATCATTTATCCAGCACTCTAGCTCTTAAGGCATTTTACAAACACCTACCAGCTAATCCTGGGAATAGCCCTGAGAGGCAGGCAAAGCCAGGCGTGCAGCGAAAGGAAGAGGAACTGCAATCTGAGCATTCCAGTTAAAGTCATTAGGAACTTTGCACCCAGCCGGCGGCAGGTAATTGAGCACTCTAATAACTCTCGAGCTGCTCAGTTGAGTTAGCCTGTATTTAGGGGTTCACAGAAATAAAGCAAAGGGGTGACCAGCGGGGGAAATACAGCGATCTAAGGATGACGGAGAGAAGAGACGGGTCTGCTCGCAGTTGGATCTGCAAGGCGCCCGAGCCGTCGCGATAATCATGAATGAGGCTTTAGCTCTCCTCCGTGCCTGTGTGTTGCCAGACAACCAATGAGGCTGCGGAGCAAATCGCATTCACAGCCTGCGGATTGCGGGAGGAAGCACAGAGGTGACTTTTACTTACAAAACAGACGCTCGTTAATTTGGGGGTTTAGGAAAGTAGCCCGGAACACCTTGTCTCTTGCCATAACCTCTGTTATGTTTTCTTCTCCTTCCCGTATCTTTCGGCTGACAGACAACCCTGCTCTGATGCTATTTCGGATGTCCCAGTGAGAACTCTTAGAGATGCCTATTCTCTCCGGAGGCAGTGACCAAGACTATAGTAACATTAGCTACACTTCTTGTAATTCCCTGAGCCACTTCTTTCCTGTCTCCGTTGAAACCCCTTCTGTCAAAGGGGTCCATTACCAAAGAGCCAGGAGGATTTACCACCCTGATCAAGTCTCTGCAGTTGATCTAAAAACAGAGATCATGATCAATGTTGGAGGGATCAAGTACCTGCTACCTTGGAGTACTTTAGATGAATTTCCCCTGACCAGACTGAGCAAACTTAAGTTTTGCAGCAGCTATGAAGAAATAATTCAGCTGTGTGATGATTACGACGAAGACACCCAGGAGTTCTTCTTTGACAGGAACCCCAATGCTTTTGGAATGATTGTCAGCTTTCTAGCAGCGGGGAAGCTGATGCTCTTAAGAGACATGTGTGCCTTGTCTTTTCAGGAGGAGCTGAGATACTGGGGGATTGAGGAATCCAACCTGGAGAACTGCTGCTTTCGGAAACTATTCCAAAAACTTCAAGAGCTGGCTGAGGTACGCAAAGAAGAGGAGCTCCGGAGGAGCAAAGAAGCCGCCTGTGTCTTGGATGAGAAAACCAGATTTGGACAATTTATGAACAGACTCAGAGATATGGTGGAAAATCCCCAGTCAGGACTCCCAGGCAAAGTCTTTGCTTGTCTCTCCATTCTCTTTGTGGCCACCACAGCTATAAGCCTTTGTGTCAGCACAATGCCAGACTTAAGAGCTGAAGAAGACAGGGTAAGTCAGTCCTTTTTAACTGATATAACTATGGAATTAGAAGAAATTTGTCTGTCTTGCTAGGCTTACATCATTAAAAAGATAAAAAAGATACGGAAAATCCACAGCAACAAGGTCCAAAACCGTCCCTGGTGGTGGAATAGTCTGTAACAGAAAACGTGACGATGGCTAAATTACTTCTATCAGCTTCAAAGTGATATTCAACTAAGAATCATGCAAGCAAAGTATGTTAATAATCATCAGCTAAAGTACAGGGCAGAACTCCTGGACAGAAGAGATACTGCAGCTCTCTAAGACAGTGCTATTTTGGTACTTAAGAGCAGCTGCTAGTATTAAGTTATATTAACTGGTTAGTGCTGAGAATCTCAAACTCACAGTGTGGAGTTTCCTCCTCAGCATGCTGTACTCTTTAGTTGTAAGCAATCCCTCGTTTGGACACATCAGCTAAAGAACTATTTTCCTGTCTACATCTTTCCTTTGAAGAATATCCAAGCATCTTTCCTTGTGATAATTAAGGCAAATCTTCTAAGAGAAAGAAATGTTCATCATTTTTTCTCCCAGAATAATGTTACATTTCAATAGATGCTTGAAGGTTAAAGGATGAGAGATACGAGAATTATTCTTGCAGATACTGATCCTTAAAGCTGTGCCTCCAAAAATCATAATTCCATGCTGACAGAATTCTGTATCTGCCCACAGATACAAGTACATACTGTAGGAGTAATGCCAAATGCTAGCTGAACTGCTAACTGCATTTAAACCCTTTTCAAGTAAGCCATTCACAGTAATTCAGGGCAAATAAATAAAGCCTGTATCATACCTGAGGGATCTTCCCTGTAACACTGCTGTGAATTTTAAAGATTTGTTGTTCTAACAGTCAGACAGAGGAATTTAACAATCCAAAGTTATTTCAGATGTAGTAATGTCCAAAGTTACCAAATAACTTGGGCTGATCTCCTTAATGAATCCTGCACTTCATTTGCAAGCTGCCCTTACAAAGCGCTGAGGAAACTCAGGTCAAACAAACAAACTCCCTGCCCAGGGAGACAAAACACTCTTCAGAGTATTTTACACTGATGAATAAAGTCATCTCTATGTTTATAGCACACCAGAGCATGCAGGATACAAATATCTGCATGCATTTTACTGCTCGAGCAGTAATTGAACGCTCACAGTCACGCTGAGGACATGTCACGATATTTGATGTCTCTGAATAAAACTAAGGGCTGCACAGGAGGCTGAAATTCAAGACTGGGGGGGGATGGGTTGGACCCGATGATCTCTCGAGGTCCCTTCCAACCCCTATGATTCTGTGATCATTCCCTGTCCCATTTAACCCTTTGAATATTGGCTTAGATTTGCATAGGGTGACTATTACCTCTCAGGACTCAGTCTGGTGCTCTCACAGCTTTCCACAGCTTTTACTTTTGGCAGGAAAACCCGTTAACGCTGTTCCAATGCTTCTGCCACGGAAGCGCTTTAAATATAGACCATCCTTCTTACAGCTAGATGCAGAAACACCACAAACTGCTCTAGCAAGTGCTTCCTAACAACTTTGTTAATGGAAGCAGCCCGATGCATTCTACCTTATTTTCCAGTGACTGCAGAAAAAGGCTTTTGCAAACACTTCCCATGCAAAAGAACGAGCACACGGCGTGTCAGAGCTCAGCTTGATGCAATATGTTGTGTGTTTTAAGAATAATTAACTGCACATTAGGAAGGGAAGCATGCTGAGGGTTAGATCTGGTAGCTGCGGTGTAGCTGCTGCTCCTGGATTACCTCTAGAGCACAGACATTGGTACTTAGAGATCTGCATACATATCACTGCCTCCACAGCCAAGAGAACTGGATTGAAACAAACTCTAAAGGAGGAATGTTTAAAGTAGTGATTCAATGAAGAGGAGAAGAGGAAGGATGGACCTCAGCAAAGGACCACCTTTGCCCAAATATTCAGAAACATGGAAATTTACACTTACAGCACCAATCCAACACACTCTGTCACTGTGTCCCAGAAGCAAGAACAGAGAATTCAAAGTTCTGTGACTTGAATCACTTAAAATTATGCTACAGGAAACAGGAGGGAACATACGAGACAGAATATTCACACCTCAAGGAACATGACAACATGAACTACTAAATGACAGTTTTTCCAAACCTAGGGGTGCAAAATTCCCTACATTTCTATCCCTAAATTCTTAGCCTGCAACACCTAAAATTTTCTTACTGGGATCTCAAAAGAGTCTTGTAGTTAGATCTGGACAAATAACTCAAGAGAACTCAACTGACTAAAGCAAATACAGCTCAGCTGTAGCTGAATCAGAGTCAGTCAGATTGCAACTCCATGCTGATTTGTGACTCAGAGTCATTCCCTGGCTGACCTCTGGAAGTGATTCCCCAATGGAGCCACATGTACCAGCAGCCTGGGACAGGCAGGCCAAATCTGAAGTTTTGGCTCTTTGGGCCAAACATAAAGATCACATGGTATCTATTGCTCAGTGCCAAAAGCCAGCCAAATTCCTTTGGTAACATTTCTGAACAACCTGTAATTCCACACACAAATTCAAAGATGCCCTGGCCTGAGGTTTATCCATTTCTGAGTTAAAGCTTGGCAAAATCTCCACATGCAAATGTGCTTACAAGTACCATGAGGATCATTTCCCAACATCCCCAACATTGGAAACTGAATTTATCCACTCTGAAATACAAATAAAAAAGGCTTTACCTCTGTTGTACCACTCTAAGGTCCTTTTTCTCATCCTCAGAGTCACCTTAAGAGAGTGAGAGCTGGCTGGACTTCAGCTCAAGGAGAAGGATCAGAATCAGGGGGAAAAAAAAAAACACACAAAAAAGAAAAAAAGAAAGGAAAATTAATACAAGGTGACTACAACTTCCCTCAGAGGCTTGGCTGATCCCAGCCTGCAGATACACAAGATCACAGTTGCTAAACCAGGGCTGCTTAAAAGGGAGAACAGCTGCCTAGGCAGGTAGAAGAGCAAACAGGAGTCCTCTCCATCCGAGGGAAAGTGAAAACTCCGGTCTCACAGAGAGGGATGGCAAGGAGCCAGGGCAGGAGCATCCACATCAGGGAAGCCCAGTCGCCCTGGCAACCGGAGGGGAGGGAAGGAACCATCTCCATGGGCAGCAGAGAAGGGAGGGAAGGGTTAGCATAAAGGAAGGAAAACAACCAGGAGTAAAACAAGGAATGAGTTGTTATTATAAGGGATTCCACGCACACAGCCTGGAATATGTCAAATGACATTTAGGAACCTCCTCATTAGGGATAAGAAAGAAAACCACAGATAAATGGGCAGGTAGTTCTGTAACTATATATCACACAAGCACTGGCTGTGAATCCCAACCCAGAGGGAACAGCCCCAGGCAGAGGCTGAAAGTTCAGGAAAAGTAAGTGTGTAGCTCTGGTGATCTCAAGTTTAAGCCTGACCATGAAGCAGATATACAAAGGGATTTATAGTACGTGGTCCAAGGAAAGAGGGCTCATTCCTAACAAACAAGTTATTTGGGCATAAACTAACTGAAATGTCACATCCTCCAGAGCAATACATCCTCATTCTTTTTGGGACCGAGCTCTCTGCAGTCAGGAAGCAAATATGGTACCACCAAAATATGGCAATCGAGGCACAGGTGCATGAAAGGACAGAAAAAAGGGATTCTTGGAAGTGAGGAATTCTGTTTATTATTGATCTGAATGGGCAGCCTGAGAGCACTACAGATCCAACTCACAGACAATATACATAGCACAAAAAAGCTGAAGTGACAAAACCTACTAGTTTTTCCCTCAAATGAAGGAATTACCATCCCACTAGAGACAAGGCAAAAGTCTTCTCAAAGGCCCCCCAAGGTCCCTGTCCCACCAGAGTTACGGTCAGGATCCAAGAGGTGTAAATGAAATAGTCACTGCTCAGCACAGCCAACCCACAGGAAAAAAACATCATTATACCAGAGAACTACAGAATAAAACCACCACAGGAGAGCTTGGACAGGCAGACTGCTTTGAAGCACTCTTGGGATTTTCTTTAGGAAGAGATGCTTCTTTTAATGAGTCCCTAAAATTGGCATCCTCTAGAGAAATGACTCGGGAGGAAGGATACAGCAAGGTCCTTTCTCCCAGAAGGCACGCAAAGGTTGGGGGGAAAGAGAAGGAAAAGAAACTCCAGATGTTTCCATTCCCTGCCTCAGCACCTGTAACAACCAAATCTTTTCTCCCAGCATAGACTGCTCCCAACAAACCACATGTATGAGAAGGGAGAAGGGCAAGTCTATTCCCTGTTCTCCCTCCCCAGCGATCAGCGAGCCGTCACACCTTGCTACTACTAGTCTGTGCTCTGCACTGACTTTGAGAAGCTTGAAATCACTTTATGTATTTGATCTAACCTAAGGAAACATAACCAACACACACTGCAGCCCATATTGCTGGATCTAATGATTTTATCTTGAAATTTAGAATATTCTTCTTTTTCTTTGAAAGCTTCCATTCCTGGGGAGGTTTGACTATAGGAAAATCTATTTTCTTTTAAAAGAGGAAGTTTTTAATCTCTGGTTGCACTAAGAATACAGGAAACATGAACAGAGGAAAAGAACCCAGTGCCTATTATATAGAATAATTTTTTAATTACTATTTTATTCTACACCATTATTATTCTGGAGGCCCTGACTTAGGATTTTCAACGTTTGATGTAGCTGATGCTGTCTCCCAGCCTATTTGGTTTGGACACTTTAGGAAACTGCCAAGGAGCACGTTTTCTTTTCATGTGGAGGAATTTTACTTTCTAGGAGAAAAAACCAATTTATTGAACTTATTGTGAAGAGAAAAGATATTTATTTCATTGGGGCTTTCATTGCCACAGCTAAACATGTCTAAATTCACGTTGACTTGTACCTAGCCAGTCCAGTATATGAAGATACTCTTGCAAGAGGTACACCTTCAGCAGTGGAGCTGTTAAATCCTTTACAAAGATGTGCAAACATAAAGCTCCAGCCCTGCCCATAACCTGCAGGTAACACCAAGTATGTCTAGCATACCTATTAAAGGGAAACCTGAAGGAACTGGGAGTGACCAGAGGAGATGACAGTCCTCATGGAAAGCGTGGATGACAAGTGTGTGAACTTGGCCCTGCTGCTCCCACAGCCTGCAAAGATAAAACTCTTCATCCAAGTGTAATTTGGCCAACTGTTGGACACAGGCACCTTTGGTAAGCTGAATAAGACAGCCAGTTTTTGCAGGTACTGCTGGCTACCACTTTCATAGTTTTTAAATAAGGGGCTGTAAATACTGATGCAAAAGGAATTTTTCTACCTGATTAGCCAGGGAAAAATGATTCCTGCTGACAAATGACCAGAACAGAGTACCACTAATGAAGTGGGGTACTCCTCAGGGCACACCTGGGAAGCAGGGTCACTATTTCATGGTGTTCACTCCTACCTTCTAATACACATGTGGCCCTGAATGATTTGCTCTGTTGCAATGAGATTAATGAAAGCCTGACTTTCAGAAACCCTTCCAATGCTTGTTTGAAAGTGTAGGACTGTAAAGGTGTGGGTGCATACACCTACCTATAAATACATTGATATATACCTATTGCTTGAAATTACTTGGAACAACATAAAGCTGGATGTGCTTTGGCTTTCTTGTATCTGCTAGGTATGTTTTTTGGGGATCTTATCTGAGTACTCACTGTGTACACTCACTCTACTAAATTATCTAGGCATCTAGTACAACTCTGATTCCTCCTAACCATTTTGATCCACAATAAAAGTTTTGTGGTGTTTTAAAGGAGGAAAATGTGCTTCACTGGAGCACCAGTCTATGAGGGGCACCAGTCTATGAGGGGTACTCAGGCGGATCCAGTTAGCTTATTTGCTTTGGGGCTTGATTTAGTTAAATTAATAACAAGGGAAGAAATCTATAAGAAATAAGCTGTGAAACAACTGAAATCAAAGTAGTATATATAATATATATATGTCATTTATATATATATGTGTATAAATATATATAAATTATTGCTTTATGGGATCTGCCTTTTTTTTTGAGGTTTGCACATCCCATCAGTAACGCCAGAAGCTTTGACCTTGAAACAGCACCATCAGTGTTCAGACTCTGATTTCAGAGTTCCACATAGCTGTTTTCTAGAGCAGCTGCAAACAGAATTGCACGTTCCAGCACTAAACCTACTACAGACAACACTGGTGAACTTCACATCCTTAAGCCTCGCTGTACACAGCCAAAGAGGGGCAGCACTGGGAGGGGGTGGGCAGATGCTGCTGAACATCTGTGTCTCAGTTTACTCTCACCACAGAAAGCAATTTTCTTTAGAAAGTCTGGACACTCCAGTCGAGTAAATGGGTTCTGCATGGTTTTCAAAAGCTGGCTCTGCCAGGACAAGGGCTGGTGTTCAGAAAGCACAATTAGACATTATTAGTTTGCCTTATGCTCACCCAGTTTTCGCTGTTACCCAGCAGCAGTAGGTCTCCCTGCTTTGCACGCTATCCTGCGGGGACACCCAGCTGCTCTGCAGCAGGCAGGCAGCTGTGACCCTCCCTGGGCACCCTGCTTCCTCCTCCCTTTTGCTGCTTTCTCCTTTGTAAATTAGGAAACAATCCTGTTTGCTTTCCTTCACCTGACTCACCTCAAGGGGTTCAGAACAGATGACTGTTTAATTAATGACCTCCCTGGGAAGATCATAGTCTGGATTGGAAGGGACCCCAGGATCGTACAGTTCCAACCCCCTGGCACAGGCAGGGCCACCAACCTCCAGGCCTGGAGCTACACAAGGTTGCCCAGGGCCCCATCCAACCTGGCCTTGAATGCTTCCAGGGACAGGGCATCCACCCCCTCTCTGGGCAACCTGTTCCAGCCCCTCACCACTCTCTCTGTAACAAACTTCCCCCTAATATCTAATCTAAACCTTCCCTCCTTCAGCTTCACTCCATCCTCCTTGTCCTGCCATTGTCTACCCTTTTAAAAAGTTGATCCCCCTCCTGTTTCTCTGCTCCCTTCAGGGACTGGGAGGCTGAAAGATGGGTATTTCCTCTGAGGGAGGCACTCTGCTTTTGGAAAATGCTATTTGAAATCAATGCATCCTCCAAATCCATAGAAATAACACAATGAGTATTAAAAATAAACCCAAACAATCCGACCCAAAATTTGTACAGGCTTTAGAAATTCCTCTTTGAATATGATGAAAATCTTCAGTCTGCTGCTGGAGTCACATTCACAGCCCAGTGTTTTAATTCTGAGCAAATCTAATTGCTAATTTCATCACAGCATCAGGGCTACGAACTGCTAGAGTTGTGCTCATTCCCATGGTGTCAGCACCTCCTGTCAGCACCAGTATTTTCCCTTGTAGCTGATTCAGCCCTTTTTGGGACCCTGTTGCAAACCCTGCACTACCCAGGTGCAGTAACAAGCAGTTTCTGCCCCAAACAACTTACAAGGCAGTGAGGAAAGAAACAGTACCAGAGCAGATGATTTGACCAGCAGCAAACCTGGAAATTGAAGGTCATCTCCTCAGCCCGGGATAAATACTTCATCATTTTGACTGGATTGCTCTTCACAGCTACAAAATGAAGTCTCTTAAATTTCTTACCAGAAGATAACACTGCCACAGCTTTCTCCTAATGCAAACACTCCAGGGTCACTAATTGCTTCAAATCAAATTCCAATTCTTCGGGCTGACTCTCCCAGTGTTTGCAGAACAAAGACCTGAGCTTAAACGTGAATTGAAATATTTTATTTTAGTTACACTTCTGCCCCAGAGGAGATAATTATGTGCTGGCTACAGAGACCACCGTTCCCTTCTAAGTCCTTTTTTACATCCACATTCATGTAATCCCAATATTAGTTTAGTTTCCTCAAATGCATTAGTTGTAGGGATTGTTTTCCTAAATCCAGGCTTCTCTCCCACAAAGGCAGTGAGGGGGAAATCGCTCTGTGATGGGAAAAGGCAGCGCCCCTTTAACCACCCCATCATCCTATAAAATTGGGTTACAGTCTGTCTCCCTCTCAGCAGGCTGCAAACCTTCCCAGTTTATTGCATCAGCCTGTACCCATAAATCCGGGCCCTGAAGTGATCCCTAACACAGGGGGTTTGAGTTCTCCCTAACCATCACTTGATTCAGCGGAGCGTGGTTTAATTATTCAAATACCAGCAGCACTGCGGTGGCCGTGATTCAGCAGTACCTGCAGCACTGCAGCGGGATCCCACAGCTCCAGGTGCGCAGGGAACACAGGCTGGCACACTGTTCCCTAAGCCACCGTTCCACAGCCAAAAGGGAGTTCTCCCATTCTGCATCCCTTCATTCCCTACTGCAGGCCGAGATAAGAAGAGCCAGGAGGGTGTCTCAGATCCCTGCACCGAGTCCTGCTCAGCCTCTGCTCCTGCCTAACCACTCTCCAGGCTTGTAGCCTCTCCCCGTATATCCACTGCCTTGGATTTGTGGGCAGGCAAGGGCAAGAACTGAAGCCTGTTTTTTCTCTACTACATTAGCTCCTATTTTTTCCCCACTGAGGGAATTGCCCAGGGAGAAGCTGCAGACCAGGGTGCCATGCCCACATATAACCTTGAGAAGGACAAAAGGCTGGAAACCTGCACCCTGCCCAGAAAATGTCAACCTTGGGCTGAGAGGGCAAAACTCCCGTGAGTTTTGCTTCTAAATCCCCCACATGGAGAGCTGAATGCTGCTTCTCTGAGCGGCCAAAGGGGCCAGACTGCAAGAAGAGCAGCCTTGCTGAGATAAGCCTCTCTACTAAGTGTTGGCTAGCACAAAGCTGGCAGAAGCCGGGCTGATAGCCACAGCACAGACTGTTCCCATCTGCCGCCGCTTCAGTGGACACTGGCCTCTGTCCACGAAGCGGTGTGTGGATCAGAGAGGAGGATTTGAGCAGTAACTGGCTGTATATGAACATGCCAAATAAAATCTGGACATGCCAGGGTAAGTTTAGCAGATAGGAACTGTGACCTTGCATCAGCCATGCTGCCAGGGCCCGTTTCTGGTGTGAAAGACGACATTCCAGCAGCCTACGCTTCAACTGCAGAGTGCTAATCAAGTCCAGGTCCTATGGTTAAGGAAACTCTCCTTCAGGACTCAAGAAGAGTCAAGCTTTCTGAGTTCTTTCCCTGCCTTGTTTTGAGACTGTTTAGTGTGGGTGATTGAACACCAAAGCAGCCTTCACTCAGACACAGTCACTGCTACAATCTAGGGTGGATCTAGCTGGGAAAAGCTTTCAGATCCTTTCTGTCCATCGCTCATCTGTTTTGTGATGATGGGCCAGCTGGTTTCCATAAACACACCCTGGGAATTACTGTGTTTGTGTAGAGCGGCTCAATCAGGACTTCTTGCTGGGTTCAAGGACTTCTATCAACTCTGCCTCATAAACAGCATCACTTGCTTTTCTCATAAGCCTGCTGTACAAGCAACGTCTAGATGCATTGCCAACGTAGATGTTGATTTCCACTCAAAGTATTGAAAATATTAAAAAAATATGGAAAATATTAAGCCCTGTAGGGATGACATCACTCTGAAATAACCCACATCCTGATCAAGCAGTGGTTACTACCAAAGTGCTCTACAAGCGTCGGTGCAGCTTTCACCATTCAACCGGGATCCGACTGACAGGAGAACTGTTTAAAAATCACCAGCGTCATCGCGCACAGCGTTAGCTGGCAAGGAGGTGGTGAGAAGTGCTGCAGGTTTGCCTGTCCTACACCTCAGGCTCTACCCCGCCGGCTGTGTGAAGTCCCACGTTACACACCACGGAAAACACGCTCAGGGTGCTGCCAGTGCCTTCCACACAAGTACAGCCAGTCACTGAACCAAGGGCAGAAAGGCACCCAGCCTATTCCCATCCCCATGCAGCTGCAGCACTGCACTTCCAATACAATTGGAATAACAGGATTTACACCACCACCGTCACCACCCCTTTTCCCTCAGCTTAAGAGAAACATTGCATGCCTCCCTCTCAAATTTAAAAGCAATTTCTAGCATGTAAGAAATTCCTTTTAAAGCTTTTAAAATTGCTTTTAAAGCAATTTCTAGCATGTAAGAAAAGGGGCTCGTTTCAGCCCCTTTTCTTACATGCCAGAAATTGCTTTAAAAGGACATTTTTGGGTCTCTTTTTGTTGTTGTTTTGAAGAACCAGTAGCAAAACTTGACAAGTCCAAGGCCATGCTATAGAGCGGACAGGGATGTAATACCCCTTTCCAGAGATGGGCCAAACTTTGCCAGCCAGCTAGTACAGTCAGCCACCACCTGGCATCAACACTGTGCCACTGATTTCCATGGTGCTCTGCAGAGAATTAGAAAGAACAGAGCTGTTCCAGTGGATGCTGGTGAGAGGACTGGAGGTAAAACCTGAAACCCTTTCTATCAGGGTGCTGACAGACTCAGGTCCAAATGCTCAGACCCCTCCATCAGTTCTAAGAGGCTCATGCCACAGCATGTGAAACGAAAGTTAACGTGGCGTTTCCTTCATCCTTTTATGAAAAAACACCTTGCAATGGACTAAAGGGTAAAATACACTGCAAAAGGTATTAGGGTAAATCCCTGGCAGTAGGAAATGATGTGGCAGATCAGGTATCAATTCTGAGTAAGTTTTCCATAGTGTATTTTAATTATAAAGCATTTTAGGGTACAATTGAGTGAGACAAAGTCAACACAGAGCAGATCCTGAAGGAGTAAGAAGAGTTCCTTAGTGTTCTGATCCAGCTACCTATAATTTTTTTCCTTGTCTAGAAACCGTAACAAAGCGAGTTGCATCTGAAATACAAGGTGCATAGACAAGATATATATTCCACAGGGGAAATTCTGATTCAGCTTCCCTGGGCATTGCTACAATCACTGATGCATGTAAAGATATTATTTTCACTAGATGAGATTTATATCTCTTGTAAGATACGTTAGTGCAGCATAACTCTGAAATCTGATTTTGTTTATTATCCTAGATGTCATTATGCCTTAACTAATGTTTCCTGGTAAACTAAGAGGGCATTTTGCCAGGAAATTTATCTTATTCATTTTATCTTGTAAGTGGCACATCTCTCAAGTCCATTTAGCTTGAATTCACAGTCAGTGAATACATTAGTCTTCTGTAAATTCACCTGTGCAAGCCAGGTCTGAGATTCAGCTGTCACACGTTAATTACCCTGACCAGTCTTGGCCCCAAAGGTGTTGAATCCCTGAGCCTTTGGAAATCCCTGAATGCCTTTGGAAAAGGCCCTGTGAGAAAGCTGCAGTGACACTTCCCAGTGTCACACAATCTCTCAGTTAGAAACATTACATTCCAAGCACTGACCCTACACAGATGCAGTGTGCTTCAACTTCTGCAAGGACTGCACAATAAAAAAAATAAAATCTATTGCATTCTTTTATGATAAATATATCTACATTTGAGTGTATAAGCCTACAGCTCACTCACACTTCAAAACCACAGTCCCTTCCACCTGAAGAAGGGAAAGGTCTGGCAAAAGGGTGGAACAACTTCCCATGAGGATTAAGGCAGGCAGAATTCCTCAGGATGGGAACAGGCTACGACAGCAGCTGCGACAGAGGTCTACAAACAAGCAAAGGGCTGGGAATGAGTCAGTGCCAATCAAACGTTCCCTCCAGTGACAGAGCTCAGGGGCATCACCATAAGCTAACAGGAACCTAGTTCAAAGCAAAGAGCTGAGTCTCCACGCGACAGGCAGTGGGCAGAAGAACGGCCAAACGTTATAGAAGAGTGACTCAGTTTGCTTACACGAGCATGCCTTTACACAGGAAGCTCTGGAGTGGAAAAGAGAAGCCAGGAGAGTTGCCTTGGGCCTCTGTTTTCTCAGGCTGTCGGAACAGGGCACGAGGATGACTGACCTCAGCAGTGCTGTTCTTACATTTTATTACAAGCCTATTTCTTTCATCTCTAAAGAGAAGTTAATAGAAGTATCCTAAAACGAGCCGTTTTACTGTAACACTATCAAAACTGCAAGGCGGAAGGGAACCCAGAAAATGAGCCATTGCCTTACAGAGCGGAAGGCGATAATGAAATGGAAGCACGGATTGCTTATTATCTCTGGTGGTACAGAAGTTTCAAACAGCCACTTTGCTTCTTGGAGGTGGTTTATAAATTTAAGAAATCACTCAATATTTCAGGCATCAGGCTCGGTGTATATCTTTTCACATAGAAAATCCTGTTTCCTTCATTGCTGAGCCGGGTATGCACGATCAATACCAGGCACTCACTTTATTACATTTACATCATAGGCTGTAGAATTCCAGCTAGTTCCATAAATCCTGATAAATTCTTGCATTGTTCAAAAGTAAATCTGCAGGATGAATAAAGTGTAAAGGGTTAGATACTCACTCACCCCGGCTGTGTGATAATTGCTCACCCATCAGGGCTGAGGATAGATTGAGGACCAATTGATGCTACAGTAGCATAAAACATTTGGTTTTTTTAAAAAAGTCCACCCAAAATATCTTTGTGGTCAAACTTTCTCATACTTACACCACCACACAGAATCAGAAGATTGGAAAAGACTATTAAGATTGAGTCCAACCATTCCTGTCCTCTACTAAACCATACCTCTAAGTACCTCATCTACCCATCTGTTAAACAGGGATGGTGGCAACCCCCTTCCCTGGACAGGCTGTTCCACATCCCAACAACTCTTTCAGGGAAGAACTTTTTCCTAACATCTAATCTAAACCTGCCCTGGCACAGCTTGAGGTCCTATCACCTGTCCCCTGGCTGAAGAGACCAACACCCTCCTGTCAGGCAGTGATAAGGGCTCCCCTCAGCCTCCTCTTTTCACACTGGCCTACAGCTTTTATAGGTTCTATGACACCGTGGTGCTTTGGGTGTGAAAATGCAGTCAGGAGGAGAAAGAAGCCAGTGACCATTCTGACTCCAAGATCTGAGAATAAAAGCTCAGAATTCTGCTCCAGTTAACGGCGAGCTCAGGCAAGGGAGCTGACTGCTGTGTTTGACACTGACACCGACCACTAGAACATCCCAAATACGTTTGCTTTGCTCAGGAAAAGGAAATCCATAGAAGTCCTTGTGGGACAGAAACTCCTTTACCATCCCATCATGCAAAAACCCTTTTCCATGGATCAGATTATTTGGCCCATGATTTGCCAGTTCACTGACAGTAACTAATATCTAACAGGAATTTGGCAACAACAGTGTGTTTGAAATCTGCCACTGACAAAGGAATCCATATTTTGGTAAGAACACAGGATCTGAAGTCAGTGCTATCTTGCCTGCTATTTGGACAGCAGAGGAGAAAGCACCCTGAGGTCTAAAATCATCAAAAACACTGGGAGAAACAGAAATTGGCTTTGGCATTTAGTATTTCCTCTTCCCCCCCCCTCCCCTTATCACCCCAGTATTTTCTGCTTTTCAACAGGGTGTTTAAAATAATGAAGAATCTTCAAATTGATCAGGGGGGATATACCATATAAGCCATGTCACATATATCATGCAATATATAAAAACATCCCCAACACTTAAAACACATATGCAAACTCTCTGGATGCAACCTCCCAGTGTGACATCAATGCATGTGTTCTCATGAAATCCCATACAGCTGGGGTCCTACACTCTCTTTCCAGACAGAGGTGACAGAAGTATGCAGACAGGCAGAGAAAGCAGCTTGGAAGTTGCTGGCAGATGTTGACTACGGAGTGACTAAATCACAGTACGTCTACACTATGTGAAATTGCCCTGCTGCAAGACAGAACAACCAGCTGTATTACTTCTAGGGCTTGACTTAGTCACCTCCATACAGAATGGATGTACCACACAGAAAAATGAGTTCCCTCTGAGACACAGGGCTCCTTTCCCTGCCTGCCTTCATGTAGCATAGACATTGCTGAAGCAAACACATCTTTCTTCTTGTCTCTTCCACAAAACCCAAACCCAGCCCAGAGCAGAGAATTCTCTGCACTAGTGACAGTGTCAGAGACTGGGGTACTGTTATTCTTTGTTTTGCTGCAGCAGAAGGGGACTGTGGGCCCAATCACATGCAGACAGTTCCAAAATGTCTTTTGCAAAGTACAGGATTAAAAAAGAAAGTGTGTTAACAGCAGAGAAGCCACTGCCTTTTACATCCACAACCAGGCACAAAAGGAAAACTAAAATGCACAGTACCATTCCTGAAGTTTGATTTGAAGGATGTGCTCCTGCAAAGTTAGATACACATTTAGGAAGCTGACTTCATAAATAGCTTTCTCTAAATATATGTAACATTCCACAGGGAATCCTGAGGCAACTGAAGATGGCAAGAAGCAAAAAAGTAAAAAAATCTCCCAACCAGTCCTTTACAAACACATCCTGCAATTTCACACTCAATTCCAAAGACACCTTAGATCTTAATGCTTAAAGTGTCCAGCAAGGAAAGTTTCGTTTCTTGTATTTTCCAAGGAAGGAATACTCAAAGCTATGTGATGATCTGAGATCAATGTCACCTGTAAACATAGAGATGTCAATAAGTAACAGATGCACTGGAAATCCAGCCCAGTTAACAAAAGATAAAATACATTCTGGTGGGAACAACAATGAATTCGCAGGTCACATCACTAGAGTGACCACAGGCAGCTCTGTGCAGAGTCCAGAATAATTTACAGCTCAGGAAAAGCAAACATTGCTTACAATTAAGAGTTATGTTATGCAATCTCATCAAGCCAAGTCAGCAGCTCTGCAGACATCAGTGTGCTCCAGGCACTGCCATGGCAATGACTTCTAACAGGGCTATAACCTGATCCTCTTTGAGTAACTCCAGCAGGGCCAGGTCCTCATTACCTTTTGTGGTGCTTACTTTAAGAAAGAGGTGATGGTCTTGACAGTGCAGAAAGAGGGAAAATCTCCACAGGGTGCTCCAGAAGTAGATTGTTCTGAGAGACAGACAGTGTGAAGCACATAAGGAGGGAACATGTTACCGCTTTACATGGGGAATCTCAAACAGCCAATGATCCAAACCCTGCCTGAACAAAACCAGCACTAAAGGACAAAGCTCAAAGCTTTATTTATTTGCTTACTCAAAGTTCATTTACATCAGATTCTTCACCCACCCCCAACGCTGGGAGATGATGCTTCATGGCAAGTTTCACCTACTTGGTGTGTATTTATTTTCCTTTAGATTAAAGCATTTGCATGTACAGAAAGAAACAAGATTTATATATGACATAACCAAGCCAAGGATCTGGATAACTTAATATCTCTGAATTGCTTTTAATTACACCAGACTACACAGTGTTTGTGAAAGCACCGTACACTGAACAGCACCAGGAGTTTACAGAGACATTCAAACATAAATCTTGCTTTTGAAGAGAAACTGATTTTTGTACAGGCTTATAAACCAGTCAAGTTTAAATTAATTTGTTTGAGAGCAGAAATTCAGACTTATTTGGGACTTACAGGCTGCATGCCAAGGTTTTATACAGAGGCAAGTTTCATTCGTTTAGACTGGAAGAAGCAACATAAAAATAAGCAGGTGGATAGTTGGCTCAGGTATTTTGGGTGCTCGTTATCATCAGTAACTCACTGAGAGATGGCTGCTGTACAAAACTACCTGCTAAACTGAGATTTGGCCATTTCTGACACCAGGGACTCCAGCAGATACGTATTGCTGCTTCTTAGTGTTGTTGGATGCTGGTTCACAGACTGTTCTTTTAACTAATTTTCCTTGTTTTGTGCCAGGGTGAGTGTTCCCAGAAGTGCTATTACATCTTCATCATAGAGACCATCTGCGTGGCTTGGTTTTCCCTGGAGTTCTGCCTCCGATTCATTCAGGCAAGGAGCAAGTGTCAGTTCTTCAAAGGACCCCTAAACATCATTGACTTCTTGGCTATTTCACCTTACTACATTTCCCTCATCTTCTCAGAGGACGACTCAAACGAGGAGGACGACAGGCCAAGCAGCAACACGTATTTGGAGAAGGTTGGTCTGGTGCTACGGGTTTTACGTGCCTTGAGGATCTTGTACGTCATGCGCCTTGCCCGACACTCCTTGGGCTTGCAGACTTTGGGCCTCACAGTTCGGAGGTGCACACGGGAATTTGGCCTGCTTTTACTCTTCTTGTGTGTGGCTGTCACTCTGTTTTCTCCTTTGGTCTATCTCGCTGAGAACGAATCTGGGAAGGTGCTTGAATTTACAAGCATACCGGCCTCTTACTGGTGGGCTATCATTTCAATGACCACCGTTGGGTATGGAGATATGGTACCACGGAGCGTCCCAGGCCAGATGGTGGCTCTGAGCAGCATCCTCAGTGGCATTCTCATCATGTCTTTCCCAGCAACATCAATATTTCACACTTTCTCCCACTCCTACTCGGAGTTGAGAAAGGAACACGAACGGCTGCAGTCTCGGCTGAACAGAGTAAAAAATGCCAACAAGTCTGGTGAAAGTGACACCTTCAATGAGACAGACAGCTTGATCCTGGAGGATCAAGCATCACCAATCAAATACATTTACACAGGGAACTAAGCCTGGTTGAAAAACGTTCCCAAGAACAGTAATAGAAACACACACACACACGTATGGTAACATAATACACAAAGCAAAGCAAGAACGTAGGGTATGATGCAATTTTTCTCTGCCAGCACAGCTATAACAAGGAGTCCAGCCAATGCAGCCAGCTCCAACACATCATTATGGAGCTGAAGGTTTTGAGAATGTCAAAAGTCAGAGTTTATTCAATAATAAATATTCTTCTCTATGACTAATAAGAATAACCTTTGTCTCTGCCAGTCATGTATCTTGCTGAATACCTAACACTGAACAAGTAACAAACAAACCAGCTTCTGTTGGCACAAATACACTTGTTATTTTATTTGCCTTTGATTTTCCAATGTTCTTGCAATTAACATCTTGAGTCAAGCGTTAGAACGGACTCTTTCAGGGCTACGCACCAGTGTTGTTTAGACAATGCTCATCCACCAGGCATCCAGAAGAAGCCTCAATACAACACTGAATTCTGCATCTAAAGCCACTAGTAAGCTTAAAATAAAAGCACCGTCTGTGAAAGCTTTCAGAGTTTGCCTGTAGCCAGATGACCAATCTATAAATAACAAATTGCACTGCTATTGTATAATACATATAGTGTTTGCAAGAGGATTTGCTTGAAATGCAGTTGCAGTCTGCAAACTGTAAACATTTCATACTAGACAGCAAAAGTTTTCAAACTCTTTTTCATATTCTTATTTAAGATTATAATGAGGAATAAAAAAAAGCCCACAAGCTTATTGATCATACAACAAGGAGTCGGTGTTATCTTTTGTACTGAATGGTGATGGCTTCTCTGGAAGAAAAATAGAAAATAGAGTTATTGAAAAAGAGATGACAGCTCAGGAGTATCCAAACATATAAATAGTAAGGAATGAGGTGAATGATTGCCAGAGAGGCAGTGGAAGTCACTTCCCAGTGAAAAGGGAGTATGCCCTCTCCCTTTGGGACATCCAAGTACAGCCCAAAGAAAGCAAGAGAATTCCACAGAAGTCAATAAGGCTACTTCACAGCAGAGTCCAGATGATCTTCCACAACCTGACCGCTAGTGCAAGCACATACAAAGCCATGAAGGCCAGCTCCAGGCAGACACCTCTGTGTTTAGGGCTGGCATCAGCTCAGGATGCAGTTGAAGACAGTCCTGTTGATACCTACAGAACTTTGACACTCTCAGTGTTGGGCATGTATTTAGGTACTTAGACAATTCACAGCCTAAATTATATTTTAATCAGATTTGCAGCTTTCAGTATTCCATTTCTTAAATCCCCATGACCTTGTGATGGAGCAAAGCTCTGTGAAGTGCCCATTTGGGTCCATTCTTCAGCAGGCACCAATCCTGCAGCCCAGGGGCACTTCCAGGCACTGTGACATGTCTCCTGTGAGGACATACACAGAGTCACTTACAGAGCTATGTAACTTCACGTGGGCATTCAGAAGTCTTGGTCTTTAGATACTATCCTCACTGCACTGTACAGCTGAACTACAGAGAAGCACAGTTGTTGGGATGACACAAGGCAAATTCATCTCCTGGATTTATCTTGCTATTGACCCTATGATTTAAAGCAGAGAAACTGACGGGTTATGGATGGGCTGTTCCAACACAGTTGGAACAAGTCCACACTAGGTGACAGGCATTTGTATTTGTCACAAAGGGTGGGATTTCTGTGGCTCATGCATGGGGTCCATCTCATTTTTTAATTTTTACAATCAGCATTTCTTTTTTGCCAGCAATTCTCTACAATAGGGCTGCTTACATGGTAAACCAGACAAAATCCAACCACAATCTGGACCCAGCCTTCTCCAGGGTTCTACGCATAGTGATGCCACCTGCATTTACCTGCAAAGAGTCTGTATTTCTTTACAGAGTCTGTATTTCTCCTAACAGCTTTTCCAGTTTGTTAGGAGAAACAAGGCACACTGCCACAGTACCCAGCACAGCCCACTTCTGCCCCCTGCTCCAGTAGAGCCAAAGACTGACAGAGCTTGCTCCCTTCTAGGTCATGTATCCTGATGCAGAATTGCCACCACTTTAAAAAGACATTTCTCCCCACTGACACACTCTTTGGAAATAAAAATAATTAGGTGGTGCAACTGACTTGCTTTTCTAATTAACAGCTTTCTTGCTAGTTCAGGAGTTAGTTCAACTTGGTCCCACAGAAAATCAGCCCAAGTATATTGCTCTAAATGCACAGAGAGAAGGAAAAATATCACAGCTTTTACTGCCCAAGTACTTCTAACAGCTTAATGTCCAACAGGTTCTGTGATGTAGGTGGGGCTGTGGGTATAACACACATCCCAACACACAGCAATCCAAACCTTGACTCAGCCAAGCACTGCAGCTTGTGTAAGCTCTTCCAAAACGCAATCTAAGAATGTGCTGAAACACGGAGGCAAAACAAACAAACAAATCACCACTGTCTAACAGTGACTAATTGCTTGTACTTCCAGCAGAATCAGGACCACAACATATATTTCTGCTTCTAACTTCATCTCTTCCTGTAACGGGGTCTGAGCTGCGCCAGCTTTCACAGAAGATGTCCTTCGTGATTCACTCTATTACTAGGGAGGGAGAAAATATGTTGAGAGGAACATTTAGTTCCTGTGTAACAAATTCAGAACAAGCAGTTACAATTAGCAGATACTGTTGCTGCCAAGATCATATCATTTCATAACCAGACTTAATTAAAAGAGCAGTTTAGATGCCCAGCATCCAGCTTCTCTTGGTTTGCAGCCTTCGCCTTACATCCCAGAAGCAGCCAAGGAACAGCACCCATTCTCCAGGGAAACTGTGTTGTTGGGCCCTCACCAAAGCATTACACCTCTTTCCAAGTTTCTAGTTGCTACTTTGATACAGCAACAGCTCTACTGTATAATGAAGGGACCCAGAAAACTCCCCACTGCTTTGTCAGGGGAATTAGATAGACGCCCAGCTCTGCAAACCAGTTAGGGACACTAGACAGAATGACACACTCAGATGAAAACGCAGCACAGGACCATTGTAACTACTGGTCTGACTTGGGACCAACACACAGCAATGGGTTTTGATCACAGACTAAACACAAGTTTTCTGTGATGCTGAAATAGCACTGTGGGGCCAAGACCTTTGCTCTGACCTCTCCTTTCTTCAGGGATTCTGCAGATTGTTTCAGATTCTCATTGCAGCCTTCCTACCTCCCAGCTGCTCTCCAGCTGTTTCTCCTCTTTGACTTTCATCAGTTCCTCTGGTAGAGGAGCATTACATAAGATGGACAGATTATTTCAGTAATGAACGACCATTAGTTTCACAGGGTCAGTATTTTATTATTTCAACCTCCTGATAGACCTCCTGAAATTCACTGTCTCTGGCAATCTGAAGTTTGCATCAAGACACTAGTATTCAGAATATAAATTTAATAAATTTAATAAATTTTATGATTTAAGCCACACAAATTCATCAGAGGGAACAGCACCTTGAGGGGTAAACTGCAAAAGAATTCACTAAGTGTACAGCACATCCTATGCATAAATTATAGGTGAACTATTTAAAACTTACATTGGCCAATATTTGTTTCAAACATGCCCAAACAGAATTCTGCAATTATCTGAAACAATGAAGCACATCTGGTGATAGAAATTACATTCAGCCTTCCCCCCCGACTTTATTCCCACTGAGAGATATTTTGTCCCTTTTTTCTTGTTCAGAAAATTATTTTAATACGTTGCAGTAATCTATAAATAATGATGAAAACCTGGAAGGTCAAGGAAATGAAAAGTACAGCACATTCCCTGAAGTTAGAAAGTTTTTACTTCTACAAGTAATGAATTATTAGCCACATGTTAAAGTGATAAAAGGCTGATATAATTCTCATGTTTCCTAAATGGAATCTGGTTTCTGCACAGTAAAAAGTCAGGTATTAGAGCTGATTCTACTGAAAGTATTAAATTCCTTCCTATGAACTAGCTTGCTTCTGTAACAGTGGCTTATCTGAGCTAAACAGGGCTCTGCCTGCTTCCCAGAGCCCTCACCATGGCAAAGAAACAGGACAAGGCTGCAGATACATCAGGTACTCAGTATGCACACTGGGTTCTCTGCTGCCCTCCAACACAAGGTTTTTCCTTGTTGTTTCCAACTTGGATTTTCCAGCAGGAAAAGCACACAGAGACTGAGCTGAATATTCCTCTCCCCTTACAGAAAGCCAGCATTCTGGTCAACTGAGAACTGCAGAACTCCCCAGCTGGTTTGGCCCAACCAATAGGTGCATGTGGGGGCAGATCTTGTTAGGAAGCTTCAGTTCTTAATTTGAAACATTAGGATGAAACCTAGTACTCTTGGTTACTCTATTTTTTCCTGTATGACTCAGTTCACACTCACAAAGAAAAGATAATGAGAAAGAAGGTGCCTTCCTTCCCCCATGCTCCTGTCTACCATTTTACTTCTGATAGAAGATAGTTCTCAAAAATACATTTCCCCCCAAATTTAGTGCTCCTGTAGATCCTTTATGCCTGTATCTGATCTCCATGAAAAGCTCACAGAGAAGGGGAAAAAAACCCAACCTTAATGCAAAGCTACTTCACTGTAAGAGATCTGCAGTGAGCATAGCGCCAAGGAAAGGCACGTAAAGACTGCAAGCCTGGATCATCTGCACCAAGAAGTCCTTAAGGAGCATCTTGGCAGAATATTAGAGGGATAAAAAAAAAAATCCATCTCAGATTGCTTTACTTCCATACCTGGTTCCTGCCATAACTACACCAGCTGTAAAACTTGAGCATATATCCAAAAGGGAAGGACTATAAGAGACCTTCAGATGTTTCTCTTCTGAAAGTTACAGTCTGTTATATCATCAGCAGTAAGCACCATAACTAAGTAATAAAACACAATCATCCTGAAACAACACTTAAAATTTTACACCTTAAATGAAAAGGTCTACTGCTTCATACCCAACAATTATGTTTTAAAAAGTCCTTTAGGATGTAATGTATTAGCACAGAACTCCATACGTGCATATAACAGAGCCATAACATCCTCCCAAAAACTCCTCTTCACCAGGTCTAGCATCTAGCCAAGTATTACCAAGTATTGGTCAGTTAGACACTACAAGTCAACAGGTTTTTATCTCAGCTTCTTCAAAATGATTTATTTTCCTTAGCTTTCAAGAAACTGTGACTATTCTCAGCAAGAACAAATGGGGTGATACAGATTTCTTTATTCTACTTACAATTTCTATTGACCTTGCAAGGCCACTGAGCCCTCACAGCACCTCAGTGAGAACCCAGCCACATTTCACTTTATTTCAAGCCATCAGCACAATTGCCAATGTCCCACCCTTTGCCTTGAACTCTGTATCCAGGTCCACATCACCTCCCACACAGACAGCACAAGCACACTCCTCATTCCACAGCTGCTTTTGGCTTCCCCTGCCCACCTCAGACCCTCACATCAGGACCTGTTCATTTCATATGCAAAATGCCATCTCATTACAGAATTTTCTTACTAATACTCATAACCACATGACAACTAAAGATAATTGGATTGCACTCATAAACAGAGAACACTGGTAAAACAAAGAAAGTGCTTTTATGTCCATATATCAACAGGTCTTGTCCTGTCCTTTAACTGTCTTACACTTTGGGGGTTTTTTTTAAAGAAAACACATGTTAAAAATTTCTAATTAAAGTTCCACTTACAATTCACTGTTCTTGAAAAACCCTCATCACAACAACAAAGCAGGTAACAATCGTAAAGCTTTATGCCTTGAGGATCTACTCCTCCAAATTATGTATGTTTTCATTAGCCTGATGCCTTACCTACCTCTCCTGAAGCTTTCCTTAACTGCCTACTTCCACACCAAATTACTGAGTGATTTTTATATGAGAATTTCACAAAAATCATCTCAGCTCAAAGAGACTCCAGCAAATTTCAAAGCTTCAGAGAGATGAAAGACCTATTGACTACTGATGTTTAAAGAAAAAAGAATTTTAAATTACACAGTTCAGCCAACATCCACAAATAGACACATACTACACAACTGTAGTTATTACAGGATATTTTTAGGAAAGAGACAGTGAAACCATATATATATAAAACCCAGCAAATTATAGTCCTGTTTTTGAAGATTGTCAGGTAATTCCTGTGAGCTGCTAACTGCCTCTGGATTTGTGAAAGCCTAGAGAGTTTGAATCACCCAGTATACTGAAAACTCCAAGAAGCACAACTAAATATTACACTAAGTTAGTTCAGCCAACTAAAATTTTTATACTTGTTTGTACTTAAGTAATACAGATTCTGACTGGTTTTAGAAGATCCCCCTGTTTCACACTGCCTGCTGCTGAAGCTCAGCTTGGGATACCAAAGGGGAAAAAAAAAAAAAAGCAAAGCAGCCTATATGTGGTGTAAATCACTATCACTCTAAATCCATAGACTCAATCCAACTTACCACAGTTGATGCTGTAAGCACTTCTACGTTCCTGAAGTGTGTTCAGTGTCATTCTCTTCCTTCATCAAGCGATTCTGAAACATGAAAAAGTCAATCAGAAAGCTGAACTGAAAGATCAACCTTCCCTTCACTACCAGCTGTGATCAACACTTCCAAGGTTCTCAAATGTTGGTGGCCTCTGATCCCTTTAACCCACTGCCAACAATGTCAAACTCAAACACAAGCCTTTGTATTTCCAGTCTTACCCACACCACAACTATGTGCTGTGGTTTTATATGTCACTCTTCCTGAAAGCACTGACCATGTGCTCTCTGAAGCAGCTACAGCCAACACTCCCAAACACCTGCACTTCCAAAAGGGAGGGAGTTCATGAGACCTTCAAAGATTTCCAGCGTAGCTGACTGTGGAAGGAAGAACGGGGATGCAACTCCTGAGAGAGAAGAGGGGCCACCAAAGGGTCTCTCATAGCAGGGAATTATGTAACCAGTGAATCATTTAGGTTGGAAAATACCTTAAAGATCATCAAGTCCAATGCAACCTGTGAGCCACTAATAGGTAGTCACTGTGTTCCTGGGCATGGGAGAGATTACACTCCAGTTACAACTACGAGGAGGTGCCGAACCCGCTCCGTAAGGGCATGCTCGTAGGAGAGAGGAGCTGGCCTAGTCACAGCTGATTGCTTGCTCAACTCTGGCCAAAACGCAGTGCTGAGGACTGCCAATATTTATGTGATTCTCTCATTCTATTCAGAGAGCAAGAACAACCAGCCAAAATGTCCTGGAGCACCCTGAACATAACAAGACAGCAATAGCACTTCTTTCTCCTAACTGCTTTTCTGTTGACTAGTCAAGCTTATATGAGTTTTGGAAGTTTCCCCTCTCTCAAGATGTCATGGGTAAGTCAAGTGGCTCCTAGGTGGAAGATGACACTACACCCTGACAAAAATCTGTGCATGGGAATTCTCCCAAGGAACTGTATTTGCATGATTTGGTCTCATGAAACAGCAGCAAAGCAGGTCCAGAGGAACCAATGGAGGTTTTCCCTCAGGAAACCTCTGGGTTTGCCTGAGAGATGACTCCAAGTTCCACAGCTCACTGTCTGCCATGGTTTCCTCTCTTTCCATTCATGCCTTTTGTGCTGCAGGGGGGCAATCCATTTTTTATTCATAAGCTTTAAGAGGATCAGTAAACACTCCATGCTATGGCAGACAGCTTTTAAGCTAACACATCCCCAGATGTGACCTGCAGGTGTACATTGAGGGTTTAGTGTGCTGCTGTGACACTGCATTGGCCTCTCTCCCAGTACAGTCACCCAGTGTACTTTCACTGGTGCAAAAAAAAATAGTTGAAGCATCACCTTAACATCCACACCAAACATCCAGATGAGCACAAATGAACCTGCAGGAACACTGCTTTGGTGTTGAGCCAATATTAAGACATAAACATTCAGGATTTCCTCCAACTCCTCCAGTCCATCAAAGAAGCAGAACACACGTGAACAGAAGATGTGCTCCCTCTTCAAGGTCTGTGTCCCAGCCACATCTGAACCTGTGACAAGGGGTTGAACAGGATCCCCCAGTCAAGTCACTGTCCTGGTCCCCTTCTTATTTATGATCTTCCCTGAGAGACAAACACTTTGCATTATCACAGGACAGCTTTAAGACTCACTGCTAGTGCTGTTATACAAACTGTAACACAACTTCAAAAAAAGGGAAATACTCCAGTGACTCAGGTCTTCTTTGTCTCTGGGACCTGTCTCTTCAACACATGAGCTTCCAAACCAGAGTTCACTTAACCTGATCCACCAACACCAGTGGCTCAGAGACACCTCCAGCCTATGAAGTCCCATAGCAGACCATGAGCATCATGCCTCCAAGCCAAAACATCAGTTGATTTCAAAACAGCAACAACTCCTATCATACAAACACAATTCAGTATGATTGTCTCACCCTCCAAAAAGTCCTGATAGCTAAGACTCCACCACAAAACCACTTTGTAAAGGCTCTGCCCTGGATCCTCTCCCAGAGGTCCACATGCCTTCTGACAGCCATGTGGTGGTACCTGCTCTGCTTCGCAAGGTAAAGCTCAGTGCTCAGATGGCTTGCTCTTCTCCTGCTGGAGCAGGAAGCTGTTCAGGGAGGATGAATCATCTACTCTATACAGCCCACTTCTCCTCAGGACCCCTCTTATCCTCCCCTGCTTCCATGGGCGCATCCTGTGCAACTCAAAGGCGTCAGATTCCTTCTCCAGGCTAAACTCCTCACTACAGTAATTTCCAGCTGCCTCAAGCCACATCCTTCCCACTGTGACAAACACAGAAACTAAAAAGCTCAGGCTTTCTCAGCTACCTATTGCATCTTTTTGTAGTCTAAAAGCTCAGCTTTACACCACCTGCCCTAAATCACCTGGAGATCTGTGTCATCCCCTTCTGTAATCTCCTTTTACCTGAGCCTTGGTTTGCATTGTCCCCAGCAGAAGCAGTGAGAGCAAGAACAAATCTACAAGAGACTTTGCATGACAAAATAACAGAAGCCCATGTAATGCTGAGCACATTTCTAGGCTCAGTGGACCACTGCACTCATTGCTAACTATAGCCATCGTTCACCAGGCTTGAGGCTTCACAGGTGCTGCACTGCCTTGAGGTTCTGGGAACTGTGAAATTAACAGTAAAATATCTTGGGTAGTTTAGCATGAAGGCAAAATTGCAAATTAATGGTAAGTTTTATTCAGGTTTACCTAGAGGGCAGGAATGTATTCTAGTGTTAAGGGGGGAGGGGGAAAGGAAAGAGAAGCTTTAAAGAGTCAGCACAAGCATTCAGAGTGAAGTATGATTATCTCACAGACTGCAGGCAACCCAAAGAAAACCACCTCCCACTGGTGGTTGCCAGCAGCTGTACATATTTAGCATATAGTAGACAGACTAATACAATTCAGGGGAACACCTCATTGCCAAAAGTATGATTTGACCCCCAAATACAGTAGTTAGCCAAGCTACTATCCAAGTGGCATCAGGCAGATTACTCAGCCCAGAGCTCCAACTCAAAAGAAACACTGCAAAAAGGATTCAAAGGAACACTGAGTTTTGGTCAGCTACAGAAACATTGGCAGATCTCAGAACACTGGACTTCAAGCTCTCTTTTTCTTCTACCTTCAACACATTCAAACCCTAACTTAATTAAACTCCTTAGCTTATCTCAGCAGAGATGCCTTATAGAAACACCACATGCAACATTTTCCTCCAGCACTCAGAAGAGATACATGAAACCCTACAGCCAATAAATAATGCAAGAGAAACTAGTGCTAACTTTAAAGATTAACAGAGAAAACCTCTCTTATCTCCTCCAGCCCAAATTCTCTCTATAAAAGAAAGTACCTCTCCTTCTGGCTGCCAGCATGCTGACCCCCAAGCCACCCAAACTCTCCATGAGACCTCACCTGCTCCTGTTCCTAGCAATTTATAATGATCCAGCTGGCCCTCATCCCCCACCCTGGTTAATTAACACCTTTCTTCACTTCCTGCAGCTCTACATCTCTTTGTAAGGTCCTGCAAGCAACCAAAAGGGAGAAGAGAAAAGGAGAAGCTTTAGCTGCCACTCACCCAAACATACATGTGGAAGACAATACCCTTAGGGAGGAAAAGTGACACAGGAGGCTTCTGGGGATACAGCACAGCACCTGGATGCTGTGTTACCTGTTCTCAGAGGAATTCACTTCCAGTTTTTCTGCCCCTATTAAGAAAGGCAGTGGGTTTTGTCACAGGCTTTAGACTAGCTCCTTTCACAGCTCAGAGGCATGGGTCACAGAGAAGTCTCAGCCCTCCTTCACAGACAATTCACCCTGAAAGAAGTAAATAGACTTGATTACTGATGGGTACCTTTCCAGAATGGAAGCTCCAACCTAACAGCTCAAAAGCTACCTGGGAACTCCCAGTGAAATAAATGACTTCTTTTTATTTAATACATAAGTATTAAAAACCAGGCTCATATTCTGTAATTTACAAATGCAAATCTGATGTGTACATATGGAAAGGCAAACAAATTGCTCCCTATCCCTCTGAAGCTTGAAAAGGTGGGAGGCAAGGAAACAAAATTAATTGATCTTCAGACCTCAGGCTTTTTCTCTGCAGATAAATCTCTGTGGAAATTAGACATGAGTACACCAGATTAAAACAATCTAACCACAAAAGCAAAAGACAATTCAAGTTAGCAATGTAAAAGAACAAGAGGGCAATAGGAAATATTGAACTCACAACTTTTCAAAGGCAAAATATTAAATGCCAGGTTTAAAAGATTTAAATTCATCATGGTTTTAGATTTAACTACTTTTATTTAATCTATAACTGATGTATTTTTTTATAAGTTGTTTTCACACTGAGCAGTGATATCCAACACTATCTGAAGTGCAGCATAAAATTCTTAAAAAAATTATTCTTGAGCAGAGTGGCTATTACTGCACCACCTCATACTGCCAAGCACCTACAGATGGGGTTCCATTGAACTGGAAACCCAAAGCCATGGTTTTGATCATTCAGCCTGGCTTATAGCCATTTCCTTCACATTAAGCCACCAAAATGACTGAATCAAAGTCTGACACTGCCTTACCCATCACTAATTGTCTGTCAGTCCAGCTGAGTGTGTTACCTGCAGAGAGAAGTAAGATGCTGGCTCAAAAGAGTTCATGGGCGATGCAGAAGGTAGAGGAGGGAAGGGTGATTTATTGTGAACGTTTTCCACGTGCCTTAGTGGCCCCACATTTTTATCTACTGTCCTTATTTTCAGCCATCTCTTTTTAAAACCTCTGTGAGCGATGGGGTAGTGTGTGAGTCAGTGGGAAGATGTGAAGGAGGCAAATTAAAAAGAGAAAAATGATGCACAGTGGACAAGGTCCATGCACAGGGAGCTGGAGCAGGAACAGCAGAGGAGAGCTGTCTCACTGCCATAAAAGCACATTTTGAAATGCAGCTTTAACTGTAGTCCTAAAGCTTGTCATCACCAGCTCTCCCTGGTCTTCACCCTGCTACTGACTTGTCAGTGAAGTGCTGTCAAACCTCCCACGTGCCGGCAGTAAATACGCTGTAAGGTTAAAATTAGAAGCAGCATGGTCATTAGTACTGTTTAGTCATTAGTACTCTTATTTAGTCATTGGTTCTATTTAACAGGTCGATTTTTCCCTACCTCAGGAACAGTGCAAAACCACAGATCACATGACTGATGACAAGTGAAGATTCAAATCCTGGGAGAGGACCACAAAAGCTCTGCCCAAATGCCAGCTGAAAACCCAAGCTGACACCTGACTTCAAGCTACAAAGCTCAATCCTGACCCAATTCTTTGCTCCTCTGCCCCTTGCATCCTAAGGTGCTGAAAAAGCCCCTCAGCTGCTGAAGTATCACATCCCAAGCATGAGGCAGAGCATAGAAGAGTCGCTAGAAGTGTACCTCTCAGTCTGATCAGGCATTTTGCTGTTGGTCTGGTGGTTTTTAAGGTTAAAGCTAACTTTTTGCCAGCTTGAATGATTGCTGCTGTGGAGCCTGGAGTCTTAGGAAGCCTTTTTCATACAGAAAATGAGCAGAAAGTGGCAGATTAGGAACACATGCCTTTTGAATGAGCATAATACTGTGGAAATGTCTTCAAGAGGAATTGCTGATAGGACTTTTTTGCCTCAAACTGTCCTTTTATTAAAAAAAAATATTTTTCTGTCATATCAACAAACAATATTGGCATTTTGAAGGGTTTTTTTTCTTCTCCATTTCTGTGTGATTTCTTCTTTTTACCAAACAGTTCCAAAGGCAATTAGAATTGTTTATTTACGTGAAGCTAGATCAGGTCTTCAGACATAAACACAAGTAATGAACAGGTTTTCTTTTCTTACTTGCTTACTGGCAAAGTAGAAGGGTGGACCTTTGCTCTGTTCTAAGGGTATGTAAAATGAAACCCATTAAGAACTGAGCATCTATGATGAGGATACCTGAAATAACTGAGAATATTGTGATTATAGAGTCCATTGGGGAAAAAAGAAAAGAAAATGGAGGAGAAAGAAAAATCACTTTCTTTTTCTGTTACAGCAGAAATTTTAACATAAGCTTTTAGCTGGCAGCAGTAAAACATGAATTGTTTCTTAGGCTGAATTATCACTACATGTTTCATAAGGATTAACTAGTGTGTTGTTATTAGAGTAGTCAGTGATTCAGTACGCCAGAAGATTGGAAGATTAAACAAAAGCTAATCTCTAGAAAAGTAGGACAAAATCCTTTGTTTCCTTTTCAGGAAAAAGAATTCACAGCTTGCAGGTTCTCAAAAGCCAGCTTCCCCCTTGCTGCCTTGGTCAGACAAGGTTTTGCATAGCAGCAATATTTTCCCATCCACCTCTCCCAAGAGGAACTGTGTAGTACAGAGCATTAGGGATCAGGCAGCATTAGTGGTGTTCATTTTTTTTTGGACAGCTTAACACCAACAATAATGAATTTTTCTATAAGTCAGGCAAGTGTTTTGCTGCATTGGCTGTCAGGCTGACACATCAGACAGCCACAGAGTTTGAGGAGAGGTATTCAGCAAGCCTCTGATAAACAAAATGCTGCGAGGAGTGTTTAGGTGTATTCTAAAGAAAACTTCTGGCAGATTCAACATGTATTTTAACTTGAATACACAGTAGGCAGCGTAGTTCAAGTTCTCATCACTGACTTATCATCTGTAGGATGCATCTTCAAAGAGAACAATGAGATCAGTTCAACACATCCTGTTCTACTGAAAATCCTTCGTACAAAGGCTGTTGTCACTTCCACACACCCGCGGGTGCTGCCAACCTTTCCTTACTTTCAAAAGAGAATAACAGCCTGAACTTTGGGTGCAAAACCTGAAATCAAATCATTCTGGGTTACAAGCAATGCCTCTTTCTTCTTTTCTTGTGTTTCCATGATGGTCTGTAAATGCACTCACTCTGTAAGCGCAGATGTGTGTTCAATGCTTAGTGTTGGCACTCTGATGCTACCTGTAGAAACGATGTACTATTGACATCTGATGGAAAAGGTGATCTCCAGTTCCTGAGCAGGCAGCAACATCACTTTCTTCAAGGGAACAATGAAAGAGAGAAAAGTTCATTTAGCATGATAATTAAATATCTTTTTTTTGTATAAGATGGTAAATTTGGAGTCAATCTCCTAATACAATTCTGTGTCAGGCTTGCCTTTCATATTTAAGTATTAGATTTTCAGCAGCACCTCTGGCCAGGTTGGGAATTATCAGTGGGGTTTAGGATGCTCATAAACAGGTAACAGATAACAGTGACAGATATAGTTCCTACTGACATAAGACAGAGAGCAGCTGATATGTCTGCTACACAATACTTAGGGTTTTTCAAAGATGGCTTAGGTTCTGAACTTTTTTAAGAGATTTTTTTAATGTTTGAGGCCCCTTTAACTTCTATCAATAAAAAATCCAGGAGTTTAGCACTCAACTCATGCAGAAAATTATGAAAATAGTCAAAAATAGCCTTTGAAATGGCCAAATATCTTCAGTAGCTCCAGAAAATATTTAGTACCATGCTGTATGACAGAAAAAATGCCACCTATTAAGTAGATCTCTTGTATACTTCTATTAAACAGTCTCCATCACTGGAAGAAACTTACTAACCAAGTGCAGAAGATTGGCCAGGAATGGCAGTAGCACAAATATTGCAGTTCCTGGGAGGATTTATCCAGGGGGAGTGAAGTTTTTAAAACATTTGCAGTTCATACCCAAGTGATCTCTCTTTCCTCCAGGCTCCCTCTGCACTCATGTTCTGCTGAGAGTCCCAATTAAACAGATGCAGCTGCTAAACTGGGTATCTTAACGGTGATGCATCGGTTCACACCTCTCCTTGGGATCAAGGGCATCTCAGTGAGAGTGACTCTCTGAAAGGTGACTTGGGAAATTCCTGCTCATCTGCTCTGGGGTCAGATCTTTCCCAGAGCAAGGTCTGGACCCAGCAGTTGGTACCAGGCACTTTTTGCCTTCCAGAAAGTTCTGACATGGATGCAGTGATCTGCTAAGAAATTGGTAGCAGCAGGACTGGGGTTTTTGGTCTGCACAGTCCATTCCCTTCAGCTGACAATGCAGGAAAATATAAGAACCAACTCTGACTTCCTGAATTAATTAATTTTAGTGTTTCTTGTCAGTCTCACAGCAAACAACTGCAATATCTGTCTATCCTTCCAGGCTGGAACTCAGCATAGATTGACAGAGTGGTAATCTGCAGGAGAAAAACATTAAGACTACTTAACAGAAAAAAAGTACATGAAACATTCATCTCTACAGGATTAGGCAAATTACAACAAGCTTAAAAACCCTTGTTCCTTTTTTCTCTATTTTGCTTTGCTCTCCATCTCCTACTTATGGTACCTCTCTCAGGAAACATGAACAAAATTAGTGCTCAGTGAACTCATGGGAGGCCTTGTACTGATCTGTAGTTTCAATGGGATGCATACATTAAGCATTAACAGGTGAGAATGTGAGCTACCTTTAAACTTGGGATACTCCAAGCTAAGGGCTAACATAGAATGTTTATTAATCAGATCACATAAGCACTTATTAGTTTGCTCTGTTTTGCAAGTTCCTCTATATGATCCCTTAAAACCAGAGTAACTGTTCCTCAGCAGCAAGGAATCCTGAGGAGTGGTTCCTAAGGAATGGTTACTCTGATTTAAAGGAACTGGATAGTAAAAAGTAAAAAACCATCAGTTATCAGCATTATGGTATTTAGCTTCTGCTGGAAGTCACTCAAGGCCAGTTATTGGCTCTTCTACAGCTCCTTAATGATTTCCTTAGAGAGGGACAGGCAAAGACCAACTACATTCGATCCCCAGGGAGATGACTTTGCTCATGCTGGCAGGTAGACCTGGCCAGTGTTTCTTGAGTGACACTTTTGATGGGCGTTGCTGCAAAGAGCAGCATCTGTACATGTGTAAGGGATGAGCACATCTATACCCATATTCTGTGCAGGTCAGCTGAAAAAAAGCTGTAAGCAAGAACTTACCAGACGTTACTGTTTGCAATCAGCTGTTCTAGAGGGTTAATAGCTGCTGTAGCCTGAATTAAATGGCATAGTTAGGGTTTTTTTTTACATTGGTGTCCTGGTTTCAGTCAGGATAGAGTTAACTTCATTTGTAGCAGCTGATGGGATGCTGTGTTTGGGAGTTAAAATGAAAGCAGTGCTGAGAACACCCTGATGTCCTTAGTTGCAGTCAGACAGTCAAGGACTTTCTCAGCTTCTTCGTATCTCTCTATTCATGAGAAAGGAGGGGCGAAGCCAGGACAGGTGACCCAGATGGGCCAAAGAGAGTATTCCATGCCAATGACGTCCTGCCCAGGAGAACGGGGGGCTGAGGGGAGGAAGAAGAGGGGCGGTGACGGGACGCGTGCTGCTTGGGGGGACGGTCGGGTTGCGGGACAGCTCTGGGTGGTACCTGAGTTGTGTGGGTCGGGGAGAAACTGCATTGGGGATCAAGAGTTTCATATTCTTTTGCTCTAAAGTCCTGTTAGCATTGTTATATTTGATCTTTCTGTTCTCTTAGTAAACTCTCCTTATCCCAACCCACGGGCCTCTTAGTTTCTTGGGTTTGGAGTTACTTGCCCCTTCCTTTTCCCTTCCCTTGTTTCCCCCCTTTCCCTCTTCCCCTGCTCTTTTACTTTAAGGAGCAGGCAGCTGCGTGGATCTCGGCCCACAGCCGGGGGAAACCACGACAACTGGCAAATAACTTTCCTAACAGACCCAGAATGAGAAGGCAGCAGATCTGTTCAGAATTTTACACAGGTCATTCTAGTTTCAGTGAATGTTCTGCTTTGAAATCAAAGGTACAAACAGCATCATTTCCAGAGTGGTTTGGCCAAAATGCACCTGTATGTACTTGATGGGTAGGGCCTGGAGTCCTTCACCCCCAATGTATCTCAAAAACCACCCCGTAGGAGAATTTTATTCACATTCACAAGTATGGATCCCTAAAATACCATAGGTGCAGTGATTTGTTGAAGACCCAAGGAAATATCCATCACATCCTCAGCTGATCTAAACCAGCACAACTCCACTGAAATAAATAAACGCAGCTTCTAACAGATTCAGCTAATGATTTTTGTAAGTGACTGGTATAAGATTGCCTCGGTGCAGTTCATTTCTAAGGGACAAGAAAGATGGCACAATGATGTCTCATTTTTAACAGGCTACAAAATGAACCCTAAGCACCTATAGAAATTATTAAACAGTGATGTCTTACATCTCAGCAGCTGACCTCATTCTGTGATTCAGGTACAGTTAGTTACCTGCCTGCTCAGCTACTTAAATTTTCATTGAATAACAACTTTGGTTGACACCCATTGTATTTTATTATTCTAAGCTCCCCATTCACATGAAGAAAGGAGCTGAAAAATTGACTATTCATGTCAAGACTTAGAGAGTGATGCTGCAAAGTGGTTTGTGAACTAAACACATATTGAGACTTAGAGTTATGGTGACAGCTCTTATTTTTCCCAAGACAGCTGGAAATTAAAAGAATGCAGAATCTGGAGATTTCTATGATCTTTTTGCTAAATATGAATTCAATGAAAAAACATTCTTAAAGTGTCCTTCAAAGACATACTAAGTGTTCTTTCTCAAATTGGCTTGTTTCCTCATACATTAACAGCTCCTTGGTGGCCAGTCTTTTACCCTGACCACACTGCTGATCTGTAATCTCCTTTCATATCTCCATGAAGTTAAATGCTGTAAAAAGTTTTCCTGTTTACATCCAAAGCCATAGTGACTGCTTGGAATCTTAAAACACACTTAAAACACAGCTCTATCCATCAGGAACACCTAGCATGGCCTGGAGAAGAGGAAAGTATGGGAAAAAAGTAGTAACACATCCCTTCCCCAAACCCACAACCAGTAGGTTCTGGAGTAGATCTGACCAGTGAGGGAAATTCCACCAGTATGCTGTATCCACATGGAAGGAATTGGCCAAGCTGGAGAATGCCTTGCCCAGGGCTCCCATTCAGCCAGATAGTCAGGTCCCAACGTATCACCATTTCCACTAGTACCTCGTATCCTTGGTACAGGCTGAACTACTGTTTATGCCTGTTGCTCAGGGTGAGGTGTGTTACTAAGGCTGAGAGTGAAAGGACATTAGAAATCTGACTTTTATTCTTTGCATTTGTCAGAGCTCCTTACAACAGGGTTATTCTGTACTCAGTCTCCTAAATGGACATAGAAAGAATTACAGTCTCCCCTAGTTGTGAATGATTGATTGCTCTCCTTGATTTCTAATTTTGCCTGAGTAAATATTTCAGATTCTGGTCATGAGGTTGTAAAATAAATCATAATATAATTATACCTTGCCAGTGTTTCAGAGGAAAAAAGCCCATGAATTTATTATTTCTGATAAGAAATAATATTATTATTACAATAAGAGAAGCCTGAGGTTTACCAGCAAGATAAACAAATTAATTTCTTTCACCCACGCATTTTATTCCAGATTAAAATGGTTAAACTAAGAATTTAAAACCAGCCCACTTCATTCTGGAAGATGAGTGGGCTGTTGCTTATAGACACAAGGATCATGCAGCAGGACAAGCACCTGCACATTTGTGAAGGCAGCTAGTTTCAAGCTATCAAATGCATCAAGCCAAACAGTGTGCAGTGAAGCATTCTATCTGCTGTCAATGGATATAAATTGCTTTATTTTACATAATGAAAGTGCAATTTGTAAAGCCAGTGTTTGGAACTCAAGATAGTGAATTTATACTGTAAGCTACCTGATTTTTTTGGCTGTCAAGCTAAAAACCTGTCTGGAGAGGATGGAAGTCAAAGGGTGTGACTCACTGAAATTCCAGAAGCAAGATTGTCATGCCAGATTGGATGGTAACTGTGTGGCAGAAAACACTTAATTGTATGTGATAATTCTGTGTGACTGCAGTGGGAGCATCATTTCCTTGTAACCTCGTCACTGCTTAGCTCCAGAGATGCCTTCCTCTTCCCTTCCTTGGCCACAGGTAACAGCAATCCTCCAGCACATAAATCAGAGTTGGCCTCAGTCAGTATGCAGAATCAGAGAAGTGCAGTTTGAAAAGGCTGAATTAGCTCCAAAACTTTTGATTTCCCCAAGCAGAAGCATGGAGACATGATCCTGAATGCATCCTCAGATACAAGAGGCAAACACTCCTCTTGGATGCTTTCCTAGGCACCCTGTTGCTTGCAAAACTGGGCCTTAATCAACAGCCATGATGAATAATAATCTAGCTGTCTGAGTTAATGCATCCTCACTCAGCTAGAACAGGACTCTGCTTGGCAGCAGTCATGACCCAGACCCATAACAGCACTTAATGTCACTGGTCATCTGAATGTACTGTGATAACTGGAGTATTTCAGTGGATCCCTAATGATTTCTATTATGAGAGTATAAAAGGCAGAGACCTGAAAAACCTAAATCACACATCTCATTGCTATTTGAATGATAATAGCTCTGCTGCCTGTTTGCCTGGCTGGCAGGGTGAGTAGCACAGAGTAGAACATGGCAGCACCCACTGGATTTCTTTCCTCTAACCCATTTTATCAGGCAGCATCTGAGCCAGGAGGCATGCTTTTTACATCTGGCATATTAGCAGAGAGCAAAGGGATCTTCTGCTTGAAGAAACTGGAGTCCATGCCTGCTTTGGACAGCAGGTCATCTCTCAATATGAACTACTTTCAGCCTCCTAGTCTTTTAATTTTTTCTCTTATAGAAGTCCTGAATTATCTACCAATCTCTCTCTTAGCAATGGAAACTCATTTTAACCACTCTGCTTCCTAATCTCATTGCAATTGTAGCATTCAAGAATGAAAGGGTTTCAAATTACATTAAATTCATCAGGAGACACTGGGAAATGCTACATTTTAAATATCAGACAGCAAACTGAGCCATAAATTCAGAACAATGGACTGTGCCAACCAGAGAAAGAAAAGAGAGTTAATTTCAAATTACCTGATTAAAAAAAATAAACCACCCAGCTGTAGTCTTTTCATCATCACCAGGCATTCTTCAAGGACTCAGCACAGATAAAGCATGTCATCTACATAGTGTGACTCCTGCTGTCCTTCATTTCTTCTTCATTTCAAAGATATGGGGCTGTTAGAGCAACTCTGTGGGATTTTTACCACCTTCAAGAGGGGAAGGCATGCTAAAAACTGGGGGTATGGAGCCTATTCATCACATGCACAAGCCACTGAGTATCTCACTTGATGCAAGGCAGGGATATGTTGGCATGGTCATTGTGGAAGAGAAGGTGAACTCTTCCCTCTGTGCTGCAGGGACTCTCATTTCTAGCTGCACTTACAACATACCTGAAGACAACACCTGGTGTAGGCAAGATCAAGAAGATCACAACAATAGATCTTGCTCATCACCGTCCCTAGCTCAACTGAAACGTCCTGGAAGGAAGACAAAAGTTTAGGAAAAGCATGATCTCACAAAAAATAGAATCCAAATGTACTCAAATCTAAAGCTCAAGTCTTATATCTGTTAGATGAGTATCTAAACACTGATATAAAATAATGTGTTTAGCCAGATCCACATATGTGGTGAAAACACTCTAAGAGTTTTGGTTTAGTTTAAATCCAGTTTGAAAATGTATATACTTAAAAATCACCTTTCACAAAAGTAAAGGAAAAAGAAGAAAGTCCCCAACAATACTAACTTTGAATGCAATGAATTTCCAAGAACTATGCAGTTATGTACTGTGAGACTGAAATTTACTCACTGGGGGATGAAAACTGAACCTAAGAAGGACTTTGATGGAGCAGAGCTTCAGGACAAGCCCTTGCTCAAGGTTGAGTTTCCCTCAGAACGCCAAATTCACTGTGATGCACTCCAAAATACTCCTACTCACCCAAGGCTTTAAAACTCAAATGATCTCTGAAACTGGTGATTGGCCTCCATATTCCAAATGATAACCCAAATCTAAATTCAGTTATCTTCTGTTTGCTTCAAAACTGCCTGTTTGACAAAGAATGCCAATTTCAGACCACCATCAATGATGTAGTGGATGTCCTCATCCAGACCACACATAGTGTTGCTCAGGTGGTAGTCAGGCTGCTGCAGTCATTCTGGATTAGAAGACTGCTGTGATTCACTATGGATATCTATTTGATTAATTAAAAGTTATATAGCATGTATCTACACAGATTTAAGGCTAAGTGGTGATGGCCCTGTGAATGGGTTTGACCTGAGGTTAACATCAAATGAAAAACAAAGTTAAATGACACAGCATTTGAACAGCCAGTAATGCCAAGAAATAAAAGTTTACTACATAGAAAAGGAATTTCAGAACAAAATCTTGTGTTAAAAAGCTATTGTCTACTAGAGGATATTAAAGAAAAGATTTCATCCAAGCCACTGCCAGGTAATGTAATTTTGTAGAAGAGACACAGTGAATTGAGAGAGTTCATATAGTGGTCAATGGAAGATTAAAATAATGAAATTTTGACCCTGGAAGATAATTTAAAACATATGATTGGGCTCTGACAATCCCATTATCTGGTTCATCATATGGTATTATTGCAGAAAGTAGCTAGGAACATTTCAGAGGGTACATCAGATGCTGTGAATAAGGATCCCAATGGCTGTGAAAAAAAAGGCCGGGGCAGGGAAATCCTTCCCTTAGTCTTTGCTGAAAATAACACAGTCAGGGTGACACTGATACTCTTACATGCATGGAAGGCTGGGGAATAGATGAAGATCTCTAATGATTTCCTTAATGTTTTCCTGAGGACTTGACATTCTATAAAAGCACTGGAAACCCCACAAGCATGAGGATATCCCTTTAGCAACAACCATCAGTAAAAGCATGCACAATAAATAATAGATGCTAGCTCCTATCAGCAGCCAGACATTCAGAAGTCTTGTTTTCCCTTATGGGAACTATTAATGTAAGAAATCAAAATGGCATTGCACAAGCAGAATTTTAGAGAGAGGCTGAGGTTTGAAGAGAAGGCTATCATGTCTTACAAACAGACCCATCCTATTGACTGCAGGACATAAACGTCCTCCTCCCCAGATGGGTATTCAGGAACACTCTGGTGACTGAAAGGCTCATACTAGATGAGTCTGAGGCACAGCACAACTTTTGCTATTGAATTAAGGCTCCTTCTACAGGATATCCTATTGAAGAGAACATTTTGTCCCAAACCAATGACTTTATTGCCATTGAAAGTAGTCTTCTAATAACAATAAAGTTTTTATGACAACAGGTTTCTAGTTCACAACACTCCAGTGCTAGAGGAAAATGACTTCTCTGCTAATTCCTTCCTTAGAGCCAAGGTTTATGAGCAAAAACAGAACCATGATTCAAATACTAAGAAAAAGGAGTTTCACAACAACCACCAGAACTACTTGGGTTTTCCTGAAAGTGAAAGTCTGGGACATCATCCCATCCTCCCTGTTTTTCTCACTTTGTTAGTAAAGCACCAACCTTAACTCTGTCCCTGTATTTAGCTTTGCATTTCAGGTAAGACTTACCACCTCATTCACACATCTGTGGCCAGCAAGACAAAACATCTTCTGTTTCAATGCACATGTGCAGTCTGTCACAAGCAGCATTGATCACTCTATTATCACTCCCTTATGCTTCATTTCCTCTTCATCCTTCAAGTCAAACTCCATGGTGGGCTCCATCAATAGTGATGGCAACACACTGATGGATCACCCCAGCCTTTGGCAGGCAGGCTTGCTGTGGGTAGGTTCTAAGAGTGCTTTTGTGTTACCCCAGAACAACCAAGCTCTCCTAAACTATTCAATTAATCAAATTAACAAGTGCATTGTGGTCTTTGAGCACTCTGATAGGACTTTGTAATGAGCAATTAACCGATGCAGCTAGACAGTTTGACAAGGCACTAGAAATCTCTGCCAAGTGAGTGGGGGGCTCTGCTGCAAGTCCAAACCAGCTCCAACACTCACCTTCCCTCAGTTCTGCCCTGGACAGTACGGGGCAGAGCTCTCTCCTAAACATGGAAAGGGGCCAGCAGGACTGCAGTAGGGGGAAGCAGGGATATTCAGCATTCTCCACTCAAACGAAGGCCAAGCAGAAAATTAAAGGCAAGAAACTCTGAAATGCAGTGACTCCTTCATCCTTCTAGCATAAAGGAGCTTTTGGGAAGGCATGTCCCTAGGGTTCCTCCTGACAGTAGTGGCAATACCCTGATGAAATCAATGTTTGCCACCGGCTATGATTGAAAGGTGCTGGAACAGGCTGCCCAGAGAGGTGGTGGATGCCCTGTCCCTGGAAGTGTTCAAGGCCAGGTTGGATGGGGCCCTGGGCAACCTTGTGTAGCTCCAGGCCTGGAGGTTGGTGGCCCTGCCTGTGCCAGGGGGTTGGAACTGTACGATCCTGGGGTCCCTTCCAATCCAGACTATGATCTTCCCAGGGAGGTTATTAATTAAACAGTCATCTGTGCTGAACCCCTTGAGGTGAGTCAGGTGAAGGAAAGCAAACAGGATTGTTTCCTAATTTACAAAGGAGAAAGCAGCAAAAGGGAGAAGGAAGCAGGGTGCCCAGGGAGGGTCACAGCTGCCTGCCTGCTGCAGAGCAGCTGGGTGTCCCCGCAGGATAGCGTGCAAAGCAGGGAGACCTACTGCTGCTGGGTAACAGCCAAAACTGGGTGAGCATAAGGCAAACTAATAATGTCTAATTGTGCTTTCTGAACACCAGCCCTTGTGTAGCTCCAGGCCTGGAGGTTGGTGGCCCTGCCTGTGGCAAGGGGTTGGAGCTCTGTGATCCTTGGGGTCCCTCCCAACCCACGCCATTCTACAATGCTACGATTCTATGAAAGAATGAAAGAAGTGCTCTTCCTTTTCCTCCTCCTTTCCCGATCCAGCCAAACCACCAGCACTCACCTTGTCCACAGCTCAGCCAAAGGGTCCCATTGCTCTATGGCCCCAGAATTTAAATGATGGAACACAGCAGACATTGGGATTAGGCTTGTAAAAAATGCCAGTTAAAAAAAAACCCCAAACAATCTTATCAGTCCATCTTTTCTCATTCTTGAAGATCCTTCAAGAATCTTGGAGCAGCCATTCCCTGTGTGCCCAGCGCTGCAATAAAGGATACCTGCTTAATAGTCACCAAGGATATTGAGTTTTGATTCCTGCTTTTCAAGGCTTCACAAACATGCACAGGTTTTTACTGGTCACTTGACTTCAGAGTTTATCAATATAGTATCTCACAAACCATCCTGACTACCTAACAGCAGCCCATAGACAGGCAACTACAGGTGGAACAGATGCTGGGCAAGCAGGTCAGCAGCACAACCTGGAAACCCTTTCTTCAGGAAGCTTTTGCCCCCTTACATTGAGCTGTGCCAGCCCAAGCCCAGAGCAGAAGGTCACTTTCCACAGAAGGACGGGTATTACCTCTGAGAAGAGAACTTTTGCTCCATTTTTTTCTGCCAAGGTCCATTTAGTAATTTGCAGTAATAATTACAGGTGCTCTGAGCTTACTGCTGTTTGTCCTCCCCCAACACTACCAGTGCAAAACTGAAGTGGTAACTAAACCAACCAGTGAATGTTGTTAACTCTACACTAGTTCAATTTCAACAGTCTTTCATTATGGAAAGTGCAGGAAAATAACTACTAGCTTTAGATGGAGTTTTATTCATAGCTGGCTGAGTAATGAAATCACAATATGCACAGATAACATGTTGACAAGTATTGATTCACAAGCATTTACCAACTTGTTTTCCAAATCCAAACTTTCAAAATGTGACTCCTCTCAGTTCCCAACTTTCTCCTACTAATATGACTGTGCATCACTAACCCTGCTCCAGTTAGGTATTTGGGCATGTGAAAGTAGGAAACATAGTATACCTACCCTTAGCTCTCCCCAGCAGTCATGCATGCACACACCATTTTTGAAACAACACATCCCTTAAAGTTTTTCAGCCCATAAAAGCAGGGAAATGGAAGATGACCTCTTCATGTCCCCTCCAGGTTATGCTTCTAATGCATTTCTCCTATAGCTTAAAACATACATTAAAAGCATTTCTAAGATAATGGAACCAGAATTATAAAAGTTGAATTTTATGGCCACACAATTAAGGTGCTATTAAAGTTTAATTTCATTTCTTCCTAAACTTGCTGGTTGCTTTCCCCAAATGGGCTATGACTCTGTGATCCTCTCAGTAACCTTCTGCTTGGCACAAGCTTCATGTTTTTTGCACAGAGCTGGACAAAACCAGAGTTGTGCAACAGGAGATCATAGCAGTAGCCCCCTGGATGCCTTTACAGCTTGATATGGTATATCATGCATTTTACTGTGTAAATAAGCACTACTGAATATCAAAGGCAATGCATGGGAAGGTATTGCATCCATGACCTGAAAACAATCAGGTACTATCAACGCAGCCTAAAAACAGGCAGTTTTGAGACCCAAGAACAGATATACTCTCTCATGTGTGAGTTAGCTAATTCATATTTATCCTATGCTTTGAACATCTTTCTACAGTTTATAACAATATAAAGAAAGAACTATTTCTTCTCAGTATTAGCCATGCATCTTACCCATGAAGGGGAAAAGAGATCAAGATGTTAAAACTTAGTCTGCATCACATCAGGCAAGGAGACAGCCTTAGAACACATCCCTAGCAGTGGTCACAGCTGTAATGACACACTGAAAGCAGCATGAAGAACACAGCTAACCATAGGAAATGCTTACTTGGAGACAGAAGGAGTTGGGATCAGGGGACATATTCTCCCAGCCACGTGTTAAACGCTTTCCCTGCATTGAGAGATTTATCTTCACAGAGACTTAAGCCCACTGCCAGGATGGATCAGCTGTTAAGTTCACATGAGGTGACCCACATGAGGCAGAACTGCACAGACACAGCCTGAAATTGAGATGCAAATTGGTGACGTGTGGGAGCATAAAAGGTTAACAGGGTTTAAATCTATGTCAGCAGGACTGGGAAGGCTGAGCAAGTTATTTTACAGCACAGCTGAGGCAGAGCTGGAAAGGCTAAGTGTGGTTCTGCTAGCCAGGTTTGGAAAGGATATTGAAAAACCATGAGATGATGGATGAGCTGTGTCTGGTACCCGGGTTTCTGTCTGACTGTTGCATGGCAACAAGGGGTGCATGGTTTTGGTCCAGCTCCTGTGCTCAAAGGAGTGCCTTTAAAGGGAACTGACAGCTCCCATCTTTCCTATACACCCTCTTTCACCTGACCTAGCAAATGGATTGTCACAATCAGGCTCAGGAAGATGGTGAAAAGTTGTCATTCCTCTCACAGATAATGGGGAAGGGGCCCAAAAAAGCCAAGCTAGGCATGAAGTGCCTATATGGGATATCACCTACAATTAATGTAGTCATTTTTTTTACTTCAAAGCACCTCGTATTGCCAGTTACAACCTGCTTGAAGAAGCACCTGCTTTGCAATAGTGGTATTTCTAGTTTGGTGGTGAAAACAATATTCTGTATTTTTTCTGCTGAAGACAGCTCAAGCTTTTCTTAAGGAAGAGAAGGAACCAAAATAAATGGTATTTTTTCCCCAGTACTGGAAGAAAAAAAATAAATCCAATCTCCTTCACACTATGAGTTTTTCCTGTGTGGTAGAACAAATGATACATATGTGGCTTCCACATCATATTTACAACTTGAAGAACTCTAAATCTCAAGGCTTGAATTTTACAGTACCATTTTTTGTCAGTTTTCAAACATACAGTCTTCCCTTCCTGCAGCAGGGGGAACAGGAGTATAGACATCACCCCACTCCTTACCCCCTGACTCTAGGGATGAAGCTACTGATATGGTGTCTAGTGCCAGCAGCACAAAGACTCTAAAATCCCCAATTAGAGTCCAGAACTTACTTGACTGCCCCCAAACAACACATATTTTACTACCAAAAATTATGCTCATGTGCACAAATGCATCTGTCATTCTGCCCCACTATCTGTGGATCCCTGTAACCCCAAATCCCACCAGGCTAGAGGAGATACCCCTTTTACTTCAGTGTTTTCATATGTGCATTCTGGTGAGCAAACTACCTTTTCCTTTTCTGATTCCTACTCACTCTCACCACAACCAGATCTAAACTGAGGGCAGGGAGGGCACTGCCACTAAGTGATAAGATTCTTGCCTTCCCTTTATCAATGCCTCCCTTTGGAGTGCTGAGGACAGACTGGGAGGAGATGATCATTATCAAAGGCTCTGTTCCTGAAAGAGACAAGCCTTGAGAGTTTGTTTACATCAGACATAGGGATTGAATTGCACTTGACATGTCACAAGCATCCAGTCTGTTGGCCACAGAATAAAGTGAATAATTTAGCAGGGAACTGCTGTGTGCCAAGCAAACAGGTTGTAAAACAGTTCTGCACAAAATCTGGGGAACCAGCTGTCTAGATCTGAGGCACAGAGTAGTATTTAGTGCTTATGCATTATGCTGAATTACTAACACAGCCCAAAATTAGGAAAAGCATAACGAACAGGGAGGAATTATTGTCTGTTGTCCATCCTCATGATCTCTTCTAGCTCATTTTACTCTTAAGGTTGCTAACATTTAAAGGCATGTGGATACCAAAGCAGATATATCCATGTGGAAAACAGGGGAATATCACAGCCTACCTACAACAGCTAAAATAAATGCAGATTATTGTGTGTTGAGAAGCACTGGTACACTGTTTGGGGAGGAAACAAAGTCTTTCTAATGAGTAATTTGGAAAGCTAAATGGAGACCCATATTTGCCTGGATGTTGCAATTAGAAAAGCCTTCCTTTCCTATTATGATACTGAACAAACAAATGCTGGTTTTATTAATTCCTTGGTGGGTGGATTTTGGAGAAGAGCTCAGTATTGACCTCATTGTGATTGCACCAGAATCCAAGTGAATGTAATGCCAGATTCAGCCAGAGGAGGAATTGGCTATCACTGCCTCAACATGTCCAGTGTTATAGATTTACACATTCTGCAATGCCTTTATAATTACCCTGTTATTGAGAGTGGCTGCACAACCATGTAATTGCCTCCTTTTCTGGTCTGGCTTCCTGCTGGCTTCCAGGGTTGTCCATTTGTTTCCAGGTGGCACCTCTATCCATTTACAAAAGACATCTTTCTCCTGGCTTTACAGAGCTGCAATTGGAAGGAAACATTTCAAATTTCAATGAGGAAAAAGGAATTGACTGTTCTTAATTTCAGGCAGAATATGGAAATTTGCCAAATTTCTTTTAACTCAGTAACAGAAGGAAAAAAAAACCCATCATGGTGCACCAGACACTGTGAATAATTACCAATTCTCCTCCACACATGAGGTATTTATAATTAAATGGATCCAATTTTGTATATTCAAAGGAGCAGAAATGCTAAGGAATTCTTTTAAGAAAAATGCAAGGAAGTGGCATCATTTAAATTTTCAGTTCATTCTGAGTAGATTGATACCCTTCCAAATTTACAATACACCTAAATTTAACTGGTCACCCAGATGGCAGCAAGAAATAAAATAAAGAACCATTTTACCATTGTGCACAGGAAATAAATCATTATATTGCCTCTGTGGAAGGGAATTAAGACTTCAGCAAATAAGTTGTACATGGAGATACACTAAATAGACAGCAGCTGTATTTCAAACAACAGCATATAATCATTAGAGCAGAGAAGCTCTTTTAATAGAATGACAAATATAATGAATGGAGTCAGAAGACACAGGAGTAACAATATTGATGCCTCTCAGAAAACTTCAACAATTAACAGTGACAACAATTTTTCAGGAAAACAAGGGTGAAATAATCTTACTGTGTAGTTATAGTCATTGTTTGGATGTAGTTCTCAAGCCTTAACTATCATGTGATGGAAATTCTCCTGTCACCCCAGTAGAGTCTGTAGCCAAAGCACTTCTCTTCCCATGCTCCCCACTCTGGGGTTTGTACACCAGAGCAAACCAACATAATTTGTGTCTTTTACTGAACTTGCTACTATAACATTGTGTTAGATTTCCTTTTGCTCTTCAAACTTTCCAGCTCAGATTAAGTATTATCACCTCATTTGTAGCCCAGACATCTCTGAGAGCACCTTCAGTATTTACACCAGGAGCTGGACAACGTTTAATGCCTGTCACACTACAACCCACAGTCTCCTTCCCATGGAAATGACTGAGGTTTTGCAGGCTCAGTTTTTGCTGGCTTCTGCATGACACTTACCTGCAGAAGAAACATGGTTCAATCCTGAAGTGTCTCAAGATGCTCAGCACCTGCAATTCCATGGGACAGTTGGGTTCAAGCAGTAACACGTCGTTATTTTGGCAAAGAAGTACATAGGGCTAATTAACAGGATAAAACTGTAAAGACACAGGCTTATCTCTCCATGAGTTAAACCACAGAATAATTCCAGTGCACTGTACCCTTGTGAACTTTAAGTAATTCCTGGTTTGCTTGATCAGACTCAAAATGCAAAGACTACAAAAACTGCATCTTCAGAAACGACTCATTTTCATTGGTGTGGGTCAGATGTTCACTTCACCTCTTAGCCCTGAGTGCTCAGCAGCAACTCAACCCAATGTTTATGGAGAAAGCACTGAAATGCCTCGTGGTGCATAAGTCTACCTCTGTGGTTCAAAGCCAACACCTCTCCCTGCAGCACCATCTACAGAACAGCTCGATCTGCCCTGCATCACCAGGAAATGCCAGAATTCACAACAAAGGATGATTCCTTCCAATGATCCTGGACAGAAGCTTCATAACTCACTGGGGCCTTGCAGCTCCTAGGTTAGGATGACAAGAGCCACCCAAGTACCTCTGAAAGCAGCTCATTGGTTACTTGAACAGAGGTAGTGATCCACGCCAAAAACCATCAGAACAACCAGCTGCACTGGAGCCAGACAGGGCAAGATGCAAAACAATTCACTGGTATCACCACCTGGAGAAGACACTGAATCTCCATTAAGAACTTCTCTCTTATTGCCCTGCAAATCTCCTTCTGCTACGGAAAATTTTAGCCAACATTGTTCCTCATTACTTGATTGCAAAACCCAATCACACTTAATTAGCACAGCAAAATTATTCCTTGTATCTGTGGCATGCCTGCTCTTTTCAGAAACCTTAATGGGATGCCCTCTGGAATACTTGCAATTGAAGGTGAAACTGGACTTCCAAGTTTCTAAAAAGGAAGGTCTTCAGGCACCATAGGTTATAAGTGTCAGTGTATGTGTGAAGAGAGTATTTCATTTCAGTGCATGGTCTGCACTGCACCCAGCTATGATGAAAGATTCATGTCTCTATATTAACATTTTACCTGTAAGGTACCAGGCATCCAGAGAGCTCATTCCCTTCCACTGAAGTGTCTGGTGCCAAGAGGCAACAAATCAGGCCTGGACCTGAAACTTGTCAGGGAGAGAGAGTGGTGGCATCAGAGACTACTGTCTCTAGGAGTGCCCAGAGGGGCCCAAGACAGCAACACTTTGTGCTAGCAGAGTATGGCCCTTTCTTTTCTCCTCATACTGCCTTAGCTGCAGCAGCACTGAGGCAAAGAGCAGCTCAGACAACTTCTCACTAAATAAAAACTTGGTCTTTTCAGTAGGAATTCCTCCTGGTCCTCTGACACTTAACTGAAACAATCCTGCAGCCTTGAAGTCAAGTCTCTTTTTGAACTCCACCCTTCATCCCCTCTACCCACATATGTCCCCACATATAAAATGCCAAAATTAAAGTAGCTTTATAAAGTTACTACACATTTTGGCTCTTGTACAATCATGAATTTCTCTTGGTGAATTTAATTACTGTATTTAATGAACTGCTGCAAATTGAATTGTCCACCTGCTGATTGTGTGGATCATGTACATATTTTTATACATGTGCTCATTGTAGATTCTTTGACCAACATCTCCAAAGAGTAAATAGACCTGAGGATGGATGGCCAGGGGAAGCAAAATATATTTCAGTAGTTGCCTCTAAGGCTCACCTGTTGACAACAAGAGTATCTACGTATAGTTAACTTTTCTACTAGTAAAATGTCTGGGTTTGTACACAGGGTTTGTCCTCTTCCTTACAGAACCATTGGTTCTACCAAAGGTAACAAAGTATAATCTTATAATCTCTTCATTGTCCTCTTAGAGTTTGGTCCCTGAGAGGACAGGTCCTCTTGTCCTGGCCCTAGGGATGCCAGTAAGCAACACCGTGCATTACCATGAATTACCCAGTGGTTATTATCAGCCCACTGGAATTGCCATGCATTGTCACACTCTGACTTCTGTTTCTGAGTGCTTCCTGTTGCTGACAGCTTAGAAAATCTAAAGGAAGGTCAGAGTTACATCCTTCTTCCAGCACCTCAGCTGGAGTTTTGGAAAGAGCTTTCAGCTTTGTGGTCACTGACCATTGGCAAGCCTTTCCCTCCTGAAGTACAGCTTTTCTTCTCTGAGCCCAAGAGGGTTTGGTGGCAATGCAAAGCAGGTGACATTCTGCAGTGTCTGTGTACAGGAATGAAGTGGGTGAGCAAGGAGGAACGAGAGAGTGAAATGGTAATGGATGACATGATAATTGCCCTCATATCTCCATCTCTTACCTTGATCACCTTCCTCTGATCTGACCTCCTAAATGAAATCTGTCTGCTCTTAATGAATCCCTGCTTGTCCTTCTCTTCCCTCACGTGGCCCAAGAGATGGGAAGCTCCCAGGGAAGTACTCCTTGATCAGTTCTGGTGGCAGGTACAGCAAGCTAATAAGAGACTGAAAATGCAAAATACAGGATAAACTACCAGAGGGGAAGAACTACAGCAAAAATAATTTCATTTTCTAACTGGAGTTAACTTCATGGGATAACTACTCACACAAAAGCTATTTGTTTTAGTTGCTGAGAAATAACTTGCAAACAGCACAGTGAAATGCTTCTGGTGTAATACAAATCACTTTCACATTTATTCTAGACTTGTTTTTGCTGTTTCCATAATTTGTGCTTTATCCAGTTAAATATTCACATGAGCCACGATACTGAACATTTACTTTTCCCTTGACAGTTGTTTTCTAAGCACAGTTCTTTATTTAATATGTTCTGACCTCATGCATATTTGACAGCCTCTAAGGAGTATTTTTCCTCTGGAAGTAATAAATGAGTTCTATTTGTTACATTTTTATATTTTCTCAAGAATTTGTGCCATGAGCAACTCAGGTTGCAATTGATACATTAAAATTTCATTCTCAAGATTTCACTGTGAGTATTTGCCTTGAATAAATACACATCTACCTGTGATTATACATGCTGAGTGTATTAAGATCCATAAACTCAGCACACTCCAATGAGGCAAGAACGGTTGTAACCATTTGAGTGCAGAGTCATTGTACAGATAATACTCAGAACTACCAGAATTACCTGAAAGTCATCAGGGAGTCCAAATAAGATCTGATGGTCAAAGCAATTAAAGTCTAGTTGCTATTTTACACAGGCATAATCTATTCTGAGCTGTTATAACTGAGCTAATACACCAGAAGTCTATCAGGAACACTGTCCTCTGGAAGAAACACTGTTTAAAAGATGCAAAACCAGGACCAGAACTCTCTGAGGTCATCACTGAATTTACAACAGTGGTTTTGGTAAGGACAGGATCTTTTGATGAAACATCTGGCTTTGCAAAAATTGCCTTTGGTAAAATTTATTCTGCCTTATTAAACTTAGACTTGATGCCTCCTAATCCCTGTGTTATGATTGCTGGATTACCTAAGAGCAAATATACAACTAATTCTGCAGCATTAACTACTTAAGGTTATTTTGGCATTAACTGGCACAACAAATGAGCTGTTAAATTAACAGCCTTTTTTCCAATTGCCTCAGTGTGGCTCCCTTCCATGGGGTGCTGACCTTCAGGCCCAGACAGCTCCAGCCTGGTCCCCCACAGAGTCACAAGTACCCCAGCAAACCTGCTCCAGTGTGGGTTGGTCTCTCCACAGGCTGCAGGTTTTGCTGCCAGAATTTGCTCCAATGCAGGCTTCCTATGGGGTCATTGTGTCCTTCAGGTGTCTCTACCCGCTCCGGCATGGGGTCATCCACGGGCTGCAGGTAGGATCTCAGCTACCCATCATCATCCATGGGCTTGCTGTCTGAAGAGTTTCTTACATCTTCTCACTCCCTTCTCTGGTGGCAAAAAGCGGCTGCTGGCATTTTTTTTTCTCCTAAATGTGATTCCCAGAGGAGCTGTGACCATCGCTGATGGGCTCAGCCATGGTCAACGAGGACTCCAGCTTTGAATGGGCTGGTGTTTGCTCTGCCAGGCCTGCAGAGAGCTTCCAGCTGCTTCTTGGAGAAGCCATCTCTGCAGCCCCCCTTCTCCACCAGAATCCAGCCACACAAAACTACAACAGGCCAACCAGCCTCCTGAGCACTCCCCCTTTTCTGCACTAAGAACAGAAAAGTTCTAAGGGCATAACTGGACACAGCAATTTAGTTGTACCAGAAGAACACGTAACAGAATTGAGATGAGCCCTGGCTCAGAGTGAGATGACACAAGCACACACGGCAGGTCCCTCCTGCTCTGTGCAAGCCTCTCCCTGCTGCATTTCCATCAGCTACACATCGCAGAAAGGTACAATTGCCTGGCTGAGCAACACACGGTGCACATGGGAAGAGCTCACATCTGTGAGCACTGGGTCATCTCCCTGCACAGTCAGCTGTTCAAACGTGTGCTGGGGAAGACACAGCCCCAGATGGACACTGCCATGCCACATGCTTTGGGGTGTGGAGCGGGTGGGCAGCAGCCACAGCCTGCCCCTGTGAGTGTCACCCCCCACACAGGCTTTCGGGGCAGCAGAGATCTGCACTTTGACAGGCACCAAGAGACCAGGTGTGATGACCTTTCCAAAGAACAGTTTATGTGGCTCAGAACTGCAATTGTTATAAAAACAACTGCCTCTCATGAACAGATTAAACAAATAAATGGGAGCTATTTTCCTGGCATTTTTCACATCTAGAAGCCATATTTACTGTTAAACACACAGCCAAAGCTCCCCAAAATGGCACTAAGTCGCTTCTTTATGACTACTGCAAAACTCCAAAAAGGGACATTAATAATGCCCTGCATCTTGTTACTACTTATGGGATAAGGCAGAGCGTGGCAGCACGTTGTGTTGGCTTTCAGGCGAAATGAGGCATATGAGAATCGCCTGCTGCTAATGAGAAGCATTCCTCATTTACAAACTCATCCTCAATGATTTTGTTACCTGCAGTTTAGCTCTCACCTCAGTACATGGTAACTGAGCAGTGTAAACACCGACTCACCATACAAAAACTACAAGTGAGTAGTTTGGATGTAAAAGGCCAATAAACTTACGCTTGGGAACTGCTTATCCCACGTCCATCCCCACCATGCAAATCCAGCCCACGAAGCTTTACCGTATCTTAAAGACCATGTCACTAATCTCCAGCAGACATGAATTTAATCTAATGGATGCAAATTTGTGATCTGTACTTTCTTTCATGCAGACAATATGCCGCAATAATATATTCCCTTCGGTTACGTAACACCCCCAAACCTCCAGCGCTAATCCACAATGTCCTCCCGTCAGCCCCTTCCCAACGCCGGATTCCCTGCCTGCGTTTCCAGACCGGCTTAACTGCTCATTCCCTTCTAAATTAAAGGCCGGGAAGGCAGGCAGCCTCTCCAGACAGTGCTGTTCCCAGATGTCCACAATCGCCCCAGCTCGCAGTGTTCGTAGGCTGGATTTGCGCAGTGGGGATGGACGTGGGATAAGTGTTTCCCGAGCCTAAGTTTATCGGCCATTTAGAGCCTAGCTTTTGTTTGTGCGGCGAGTCAAGCGCTTACACCACTCGGTTATCGGGCACTGAGGCGAGAGCTAAACCGAGGCTACCGGCATCGCCGAGTACTAGCCCGTATCTGAGGAACGCTTCCCGTTAGCGGCAGGGGATTCTCAAACGCCTCACTTCGCCTGGGAGCAGCACAAGGCGCTGCCACGCTCCGCTTTACCCCGCAAGCAAAGGCCGGGGATGTTTCTAGGTGTTGGAGGGAAACGACTGCATCTCCCTGCGGGCAGAGCTTTACTCCGGGGCACGCTGCGCGCAGGCCGAGCGCTCCGGGGGAAGGCTGTTCCCCGCCGCCCCGTCCCGCGCAGCTCCGCCAGCGGCCACGTCGTGCCCGCCTTCGCTTCCAGCGCGGGGCGGCAGCGCAGGCCCGAGGCTCCTCGCCCCCACAGCCCGCTGCCGGCCGTGAAGGCGGCGGAAGGGGAGGAAGCCGCAGTCCGGGGGTGAGGAGGGGGGCACTGCCCCGGGACCGCTCTCCCCGCGGGCCCTGCGGCGAGCGGACTACGCCTCCCAGAGTGCCCCGCGGGTTGGGTCGGCCCGGCCAGGCCCCGCTGGCGCGAACCGCGGAAGCGGAAGCGACGAGGCGCGGTCCGGAAGTGGTGCTGCTGTGGGGACGGGAGCTGAGCGCCCGCCGAACCGACCATGGCCGAGACCGACCCGAAGACCGTGCAGGACCTCACCGTCGTGGTGAGGCCGCCGGCTCCGGGCCCGCCGCCTCGGGGAAGTGGGGGAGCGGGGAACGCCGCCCCGGGGCGGCCGCAGAGCGGGGGCCGGGCGGGCCGCGGCCTCCCTGAGGAGAGGCCCAGCCGAAGGGGGTAAAAGCCTCCGGCCTCGCCCCGGCGTTACCTCCTGCGGCCCGGCGCGGCCGAGCTTGCGTGAGCCGCTTGCCTGCTGTAGGAGGGGCTGCAGCGCGGTCCAGGCCTCTCCGGAGCCTCTCCCGGGCCTCTCCCAGGCCTCTCCCGGGCTTCCTGATAACTGCTTTCCCTGTGGAGTTGTTTCCGCCGGGCCCCTGAGTGCGGCCGGGGTCAGGGCGCGGTTACAGTCCTATTTCCCAGCGCTGAAGCTTCTCGCTTGCCTGAGGCACTCAGCTGTGCTGCTAGCCGAGGCGGCTGCGGCCTCCCTGTGCAAGGAGGAGTTATGATGCCTGGGAGGGATGTAGTTATGGGCGAGGGTTTGGGAGTGTGGGGAGAAAGGTGACGGCTGCTGCTCTGGTATCGAGAGAAGGGCTATCATGTGTTTGCCACAGGACGCTGGAAACAGCGGTTGTGTTTAAGTCCTGGTTGTGGAAGACAGGCATTTTCTAGTTCTTAAAATAGTTTGCTGTGAGCCTCAGTTTTCCTGTGTTCATGTATATATAAAAATAAGGTACTTGTACTGTGGAGCTCATGCTCAGCAGTGAAAGCAAGCACTGCACTTGCCCTGTTGCATGAGATTAAATGCTGTAACCGTTCTTCAATGACAACAAAACAGACTTGTCTTTTTCCTTTCTACTAGGTGCAGACATTGCTTCAGCAAATGCAGGACAAATTTCAAACCATGTCTGACCAAATAATTGGAAGAAATATCCTTTTTTTTTCTTTACAGTTAGGTACTACGTGCTGCAGATGCACAGGTGCTTTTATATGTATGTTTACCAGGGGTTGGAAGATTAAATTCCAAGTGACTGTGTTTGTGCAAAGCTCTAATCAAAAACCCAAATCAACAATAACAAAATACCCAATAGATTGCAGTCACAGTCCTTAACTCTGCTGAACTTGATGACATGAGCTGTCGCATAGATGACCTGGAGAAGAACATAGCAGACCTCATGACGCAAGCAGGAGTGGAGGAACTGGAAGGCGAGAACAAGACCCCTGCTACTAACAAGAGTTAAAGTGAGACAATCTCCTGCTACCTTGAAACAAATCCTTAAGTCACGTGAAATTACTGTAGGTGGAGTTTGTCCTTTGATTTGGGAGGTAGTCTGAAATGCATTCAGAGCAGTTCTGTGTGTTAGAATGCAGGAAGTTTTAAGAAGCTCTCCTCAGCAGTCTTCTGATAGCCTCTTCAGCAAGGGTTTTCGTCCCCAGTATTGGGAGGAGAGTTCTTTTCTTCATGTCTTGCTAGTTTTGAGGAAGTGCAGTAACATCCTCTGTTACACACTCTGGTACTCCTAGTAAGTCTGAAATAGTGACTCATTGCAGCATGGGAAGAAGAGGTGGGGAAAATATAGCAGTAACAAAGTGGGCTGTTCTTTTCCCTTCTCTCATTGTGTCTGAGGTCACAATCTCTTATACATTACCAACATCAGCTCTGTTGTCCATAGCTGGAAAACTCGTGGGAGTGTGATGCTATTCCCCATCTTCTGCTGCATCCCATAGGCTGCAGCTCCTGCTAAGCTCCCAGAGATTGTAGTCTTGCTGCTGTGCACGGGGTGGTGAGGGAGTTACTCTCCATCAGGTGTGGGTTCCTCCTGTGTGAGTCAGGAGCTTGCTGGGAGTACCTGACTCGCACACAGTGCTGCAAAGCAGCAGGTCCTGCCTCTGGCAGTGTAGCACAACACACAGACCTGAGGCAAGGTGTGTTCTAGGGCAGCGCTCCCTGGCAAAAGGAATTTCTTACTGAAAGATACACATGATGATATTATATCTTCTTATGTGATTTCTTCATTGATAACCTGCCCTTGTGTTACACAAAACCATTGGAGGAGCAGATGTTTGATCTCCCTGCCAAGCAGCAGTTAAAATCTAGTGCAAAACCATGGAAATAACTCCAGGCTGTCAGGGAGCACTGTGTACAGCAGTGCCAACAGCTGCTAAAGGCGTTTCAGAAGGTGAGGCACTGCCAGGGTGCCAGGCACTTCCAGCACGAGCAAGGGGGAGGGGTGCTTAATTATTATAAGTGAGCACTATGAGTTCACTCAGCCTTGTGCAGAATTGGATTTTATAACCATGGAAGGCAACTGGTAAGTAACGTGCTAATACTTGGGCTGCTTCTTGTAATGGTGGCTAAGTAATGTCTCAGCCTCTCTTCAGCTTGAAATTCTGAGGTGACATCTAGAATCATGTGCAGCCTGTGTAACAGCTGTGTGTGTATGCAATGGGTGTGCATCTTGCTTGTTAGGGTACCTACTTTTTGTGATACTTGGAGAGAAATAAAAATGATGACAGGCTTCCTTGCCCCCAGCACCAGTTTCCTGAGCCTGACCCTCACAGATGATAATTTCTGATGAGCCTGATTCTCATCATTCTTCTCAGTAACAGGGTTTTTGTTATTTCTCCCCCACAGGTTGCCAGTTACTTAAAATGAATCCAGGAAGATGACTTTTTTTTTTTTTTTCTACAAATCCTTGGAATTACAGAGCAGCTTTTTGCAACTACTGGTGTGTAAAAGCATTTTTATATTGTTACAGAGCTTGCATTCCTAATGTATAGTTAGGGATAGGTTAGTTCCTATTTTGATTTGTGTACTGTAATTTCACTTTTTGAATTCTTGTTATGAGGATCAATTATTCGTGTTATTAAAACACAGATCTCAACTACTGGGTGTATTTTTCTGTGAAGTCACCTTTTTTCCCCTCTTTCTTAGACTTTTTCTAGTCATTTCATTTTTGATAGCTGCACATCTAGTGACTCCCATCGAGTGGAAATCGTAACGTGTCTTACGTAACTTTGTGGAGTGAAGCACAAGATTGAAACTTAGCACTAACCTTTAACTCTAAGCATCAGTCACTCAGCTGGTTGAGGACTATGTGTTGTTTTCTCCATTAATGTAATAAGGTGATTTTGAAAAGAGAAAGACACTGAGCTTCAAAATCAAATCTCCTGCTCCTGGTATGACCTGTGTGTTCCTCGAACATACACCAGCACCAGAGATTTAGCATTAGAGACATCTGCACACGGTTGAGCAGCCACTGCCATTCAAATCTGTTCTGTTTAGACAGACAAGGAACTATTCACTATGAAAAATCTCACTCTGGGATTTAGCTTTTTGTAACACTGTAGAAGTCATACTTTGAAACAGACCACGTGTCGTTTAGCATCACCTCTGAACAATAATTGTGGTTAAAATAGTGACACTGGGCAGGAAAGGGTGGGATTGTGGGAGTGCCTGTATTGCAATCCTTCTGTTAAATCACTGGCTTCTTGTTCTGAACTGTTTGGTAACAAAGCAAAGACTCACTGCGTAACAAGAAAGGAGAGCACCCAGTTAGGATTGTTTGGCCCCACTTCTCCTGGAATCACAGTCAGAACCTTAAAAATACTTGGTTCACAAAGGTGTTTGCTGTTGTAATTACATCCACATTGATGGGCCTGGAGCTCAGTGTGTGACACCGGGGTCTTTGGATGATGAGAAGTGTGTTCAGAAGAGTCTCTACTATGTCCCTTATGAAGAAGGACCACCGTCGGATGTGCCTGACAATCACCACAGCGCCCCTCCAGCTTGAGGTACAAGTTTTAAAGCAGCACTCAGGGCAGTCAGCAGGTATGTGTGGACCCCGTTGCAGACTGCTCCTCATGACTGCTGCTGGGTGAGCATCACAAGGCAACGTGACAGGTCATTTTTCAAAACTGAGGAGAAATTGTAATAAAAAGCTCATAATAACAGGAGTTTTGTGAACATAGGCAATGTATCACACACCTTGTAATAGCAGCCATAGGCTCTTTGTAATGTCATTGACAATAATCTAATAAACTGTTGTGTGGTAACAGATCATATATATTAAAGCAAAATCTAGCATGAGCGTATTGTTATGTGTGAGTGGTTTTAGTTACAGGTTATGGAAAGGTGTTAGCACAGCCTCTGCGTACAGCCTGCAGCCTGAAACAGGTGTGTGTGGTCTAATGAATGGGTGGGTGCTATCTGCACCCTGCCAAGACTGGAGTTTGTGAGGTAAAGGCTGTAATACAGACTACATTCCTAGGAAAGCATGCTGGAGTGGGGGATTGCTTGGTGTGGTGTTTGTGCAGCTATAAACCATGTGTCTGCCTTCCACCTGTCAGAGGAATGGTCATTCTTGAATTCGGCTGCGCTGTGCTTTACGCAGCAGCAGGCCTGCTTTCCTGAGGTTCCTCCTGTCAGCATCACTCTGGAAAGTTGTCTCAGCTTTAAGATTCTAAATACTTCAGTTGGGCTGGTTTTCCCTCATAAATTGAATGCTTTAGTGGTTCAAAATCCACCTTTCAGACAGGAAGATCCTGCTTGTAGCTCTTTGCACGCTGCCTGTTTGGAGAAACGTTTTTGTGCTTGTTCCAAGCCAGTGCTGGAGCTTCTACATGCAAACAGTGTGTGTGTGTGCTGAAGTTGGCTCCCTTCTGGCCACAGTTTCCTGAAGCACAGTTAGTTTAACAGATGGAGCAAAACAGCTGATGAGTGTTGTGTGACTCCATGCGGATTTGGTAACACTTCACACAACAATAGTGACCGCTGCTTTACATTCTACCTGGCAACCTCAGGTCCTTCCCACTGGGCTGCCTCACTTCCACAGAAAAAGCCTTGAGGATGAAGCTTGTGAGCAGGGACTGCATCCCTTGGTAGAACACACAGCAAGCTGCTCCATGTGTTCAGTCCCATCAAATGGTGCTGTGCTGCCTGTTTAGGACCATCCACTGAGACTGCAGCTTCCATTTCTTATTTCTCTCTATGCCAAAGGCTTTGCAAACCCTGCTACCTGTCACCACAGTAACCACTTTTTGGATTTTATCATTGATGTTTTTACCTCCTGTAGTTTATTTTCACAAACAGTTACAGATTAATTGCTCCCTGCTCTGATTTCCTTGTACGAGCAGGTGTGGAGCTTCCAGTTTGTGATCCGAAGCCAGTGTAACTTGGAGCAGAGCTGCTGTAACTCGCAGGCACCATGATGTGGCAAGACAATGGTCTGCTCTGCCTGCTGAGTGAGGCTGTGTCCCTGCTGGCTCCCTGTTGGGTCCCTGCTCCTCTCTGGCTCATGCTGGCCTGCAAGGTGTGGAGGGTTCCTGGGCTGAGAGCTGCAGCCTAGGAGGAGGTGCCATAGATGGGAAATGCGCTCTCAAACTTCTCACTTCATTCTTTCCCATCCTACCCAAGCAAAGATTAAGTGGACAGCAAGGCTACTTCTTGTAAGTGAGCCTGAGGCATGGAGTTACACACCACAAGTAGAGTCTGGGTCCTGCAGGCTGGAGAAGAGCTCTGTGGAGAAGGACCTGGGGGTCCTGGTGGGTGACAGGTTGGCCATGAGCCAGCAGTGTGCTCTGGGGCTGAGAGAGACAATGGGATCCTGGGGGGCATCAGGAGGAGTGTGGCCAGCAGGTCACAGGAGGGGATCCTCCACCTCTACTCTGCCCTGGTCAGGCCCCACCTGGAGTGTTGTGTCCAGTGCTGGGCTCCCTGGGATAAAAAGGACAGGGATCTCCTGGAGAGAGTCCAAAGAAGGGCTATGAAGATGATTAAGGGCCTGGAGCATCTCCCCTGTGAGGAAAGGCTGAGAAGATTGGGACTGTTCAGCCTTGAGAAGAGAAGACTAAGGGGGACCTAATCAATGTTTATAATTATCTTAAGTGTGGGATGCAGGGGGAATCAGCCAGCCCCTTTTCAGTGTCTGTGGGGACAGGACAAGGGGCAATGGCTGCAAGTTGGAGCACAGGGAGTTCCACACCAACATGGGGAAGAACTTTTCCCCAGTGAGGGTGAGGGAGCCCTGGGACAGGCTGCCCAGGGAGGTGGTAGAGTCTCCATCTCTGGAGATATTCCAGACCCATCTGGACGCCGACCTGTGCAATATGATCTGGGGAGCTGCTTTGGCAGGGGGTTGGACCAGATGATCTCTCGAGGTCCCTTCCAACCCCTACAATTCTGTGATTCTGTGAGATCACTGGAGCTGGGTGGCTGATGCATTGTACACCAGGCAACAGAAATGAATTTGAACCTCCTGTCTCGTCTGGCATCTTAATTCCTATCTTTATAGCAGGAATGATACTCTCAATGCAGAGGAACAGTCCGAAACACTTAGGCTCACTGATAAGTGATCCAGAATTACAGTTTCCTTAAGAGGATTTTTCATTTAATCTCTGCTCTGAAGACAGTAAATAAGGGCACACAGAGATAGCTCTTCAATCACTCCATCTGGTCCATGCACTTAACAGAGCAAGTTCAGGCCAGGGAGACACACTGACCTCTGAGACCCGCTTGTTTCAAAGTCCTTGGGCTTCATGTTGCCTCTCTTGCACCCTATTGTTGGCAGTGGAGGCAGGGAATGTGTGTGCAAATTCCTGTAATCCGGTCCTGTTACCCCAACACTCCCAGTGAAGTCAGGTTGGTTCCTTTCCATAGATGGGATGAGGCATGGGGAGCTGGTTTCCCTGAGATTACTGGGAAAATGGGTGAGACCTAAAGTGCCCCAGGGGCATGCCGAAGTCTGGTTCTTCCACCAAACCTGAAAACTCACACAATGAATTCCTTCATTTCATAATCACATTTCACACTGGGCCTGCAAAACCATAATAACCTTGATCCCGATTGGTTTTGCTGTGGAACGCCTGTAACCAGGGCCAGAGGCACCATCCATCCTCTCCAAAATCACCCCGGAGCCTGCGGCTTTCCTGGAGGAATTCGCATGGAATTACTTAATGAAGCTTTTTACTGCTCCTCAGGATCATCACTCCCAAGGAGATGCTGCCTTCTAGCGGGCACATTCGCACCAACACAAGGAACACTCACTACTCGGATTAATTCTTTTGTTTTACCTTTAAAGAACAAGTTCAGATGTTAGGACTTTAATGAGCCGCATGCTGTTTTGAAATGTGGTTATTACACAAGACACTGAGGCTTTGTTTACAGTTTAGAGAATTAATAGGATACACAAATCCCTTCCTGAGCTCTAAGCCTGGCTGTGTTTTGAAAAGGCCTGATGCTCACTGAGATTTTATTTTTCTAACTCTGATGTAGAGTTAATGAAATTAGGTCATTAGGAGAATAGAGATTTAGCATCACACGAGGTAAGAATGGTTGACCAGGCACCGTGTCCCTGAAAAATGCACATGTATTAGTAGACCATGTTCTTTCATGTTGTTTTACTCCAGACCTGACACTTTTATTTATGAACCTCTTGCTGTTAGATAAATGCACAACCATTTATACAGCAGAATACACAGTCCTTGCTCAAGAGATTAAACCCTCTTCGAAATAGCAACTTGGAGAAGTGATGGAGTTAAGTGTTCCTCAAGTCTTGGGGTCGTAGCTGTGAGCATGACAAGTCTGGATGGAAAGCAGTGACTCTTTTGTGCAAACTTCCATGCAAATAGAGAATACAGAAGAATAAGCTGCCGTTTTAAGGGCAAAATGGAGAAAACAAGCAAGGAACTACCTGAAAAGTGGTGTCAAAAGAGATGAGACAAATTACTGAGACTTCACGGGAGATCAGTGGCTGAATGCTTGAGACAGACTCTGTCTCCAAAGCAGGTCCTGTACTTGCAAAAGAAGGATCCACTCCTTCACATCTGAGTTCCCTTAAGAGCTGAGGAAAACCACGTGCTGTGTAGTCTGCTTGTCTTCAGCAAAAGGCATCCCAGATTTTGATGCAGCGTAGCGTTCTGTCCTGTGTAGGTGTCGAGTGGAGAAATGTTAGTTCAAACGTTACCTCATGGCATGGAGGGATATCACCAGCTCAGCCTGAGTGGATCACTGACAAAGACCTGTCTGGTGTTCCACCAGCTGACATTTCCAGTCGCTTGGGCTCAGTAATTCACCTGCAGGACACCTCAGTCTTTGCTTGCAACATTCCTCCTCAGCTCAATTCCTCTTTCTCTGGGGAGATGAATTTCCCAACGGATAAAAGCTTCTGATTCCCACACAGCTCTAATAAATATCTCACTTATTTCTGTTGCAGACATGTTTGGCTTTGCAGACAGGATCCCTGTCTCTGTAACACATATTGGGGAAGCTTTTAGCAATTTAACCTGTGCCACCATACTGGAGGAAGCCCTGGCACTCAGTTGTGTTCTCTCTGCTTTCTGGCATAGAAATATCATCTCCTTAGGACCACACAGGAAGGTTTCCAGGAAGTTTTTGTTTGTTGGTTTGGTTTTACATGCACTTGTAGAAGTCAGGAGGCCAAGGCCATCCAGGACAGACATGGAGGAAAGGGAGACAGACTCAAGGCATGAAGGTAGCTGCTAGTTTCTAGGCATTAAGACCCCACGTGCTAAGACAGTGTGTGGTGAAGTGTCCACCATGGTCTGAGCTCTGCCACATCCCAGTGGCAAGATCACAGGAGAGTTCTTTATCTTCCCAAGAGGCTTCTCAGCAGCAGAACAGCAGTTCATTCCATTTGCCAGCTGCTGGGGAGCAGGTGAAGTTTTGCGTAGTACAACAGGCACTCAATTCAGTTAGACTGCAAGAGGCTGAACCTCAGCCAAACCCTCTCTCTGAAATGTGTTCACTCTAAAAAGTGTTCTTTAGGGCTGGAAGGCAATAAGGAAAAAATCAGAGCGTGCTGCAGTAGTTAAATATCGGTGGCCCCAAAGTGCAAATGTCACTGAACTTTGCAAACAGATTGGTTCTGCAAGGATTTAGTTCACTTGTAAAATATCAGAAAGATGATGAGCCCTTCAAGGCTCCTCACCAGATCTTTTAGGAGAGAGTACATGAATCTGCTCTACAGAGCAGTAAATTTTTAATGCAAAGGGCTGGTCACCAAAGATAAAACAACCTGAGTGCTCGCTTGCCTATACTCATGCTGAGAAACACCAGAACAGGAGCTCAGTCATATTATTATCATCTTTTTTGTTTTTAAAAAATAGCTAGTTCAAACAACTGGAAGAGTGACTTTTAATGAATGTTCATATGATATAAGGGAGGAGGGGGAAACCAAGCCAAAACCTTACACTTCTTTTGGTGAAGCCAGCTTTCCTGCTCTTGACACATAAAACATTGTAAATCAGGCCAGATCTTCTTAAAAAAATTAATGGGACTGCAAATGTTAAAATTAATAACAAATGCAGTCGACATTTATTAGAAGGGACATCACTGGGATCTCCAACAAGTCAGGCAAAAAATTTAATCAGGTTCTTATCAGAGGGTTGCAAATAGATGTGTCATCTTAATAAATTCGACAAGTGTACCATGCAGCTGGGAGTTGGGCACATCTTAAAAGACAAATAACCACAGGTCCTCGAACAGGACTTGCTGCTCTGGAAATTCTTTGCAAGTCCTTTTTCCAAATTATTAGTGTTACCCTGCTGTGTGAGAAGGTAGAGAACTTCATCCTGAGCAGCACAGATTCTTGCCTCTTTAATGGAACACAGAATCATAGAATCATAGAATTGTAGGGGTTGGAAGGGACCTCCAGAGCTCATCGGGTCCAACCCCCTGCCAAAGCAGGGTCCCTAGGACATTTCACTGAGATAGGCGTCCAGACGGGGCTGGAATCTCTCCAGAGAAGGAGACTCCACACCCCCTGGGCAGCCTGTCCCAGGGCTCCCTCACCCTCACTGGGGAAAAGTTCTTCCCCATGTTGGTGCAGAACTTCCTGTGCTCCAACTTGCAGCCATTGCCCCTTGTCCTGTCTCCACAGACACTGAAAAGGGGCTGGTCATTTCCCCCTGCATCCCACACTTCAGATAATTATAAACATTAATTAGGTCCCCCCTTAGTCTTCTCTTCTCAAGGCTGAACAGCCCCAATTTTCTCAGCCTTTCCTCATAGGGGAGATGCTCCAGGCCCTTAATCATCTTTGTAGCCCTTCTTTGGACTCTCTCCGGGAGATCCCTGTCCTTTTTATCCCAGGGAGCCCAGAACTGAACACAACACTCCAGGTGGGGCCTGACCAGGGCAGAGTAGAGGGGGAAACATGTTAATAAAGGTTGTGTTCAGAACCAGTACAGAATCCCTAAGCAAGAGCTCTTCAAGCCTTGAAGTGCTGCAGGTGGCAGTGGAGGACATGAGTGGGCTACCTTGGATAATGTGGCTTTAAATGTGCTTAATTTTATTTCTATACAAGCTCTTCTCATTAACATTGTTTTTCTTTCAGGTCAGAGCTACTTTTAAATGAAAATCAAGAGAACAGTGTAAGACTCTACTACTGAGCATCCATGGAAGTGGATATGACCATGGAGTTTTAATTGCTTCAGAGAGATGCCAGGCATGATCAAGGCCTTCCCCCTACATCCCTCCTGAAGACACTCTCTGAGTTTCAAGGTGATTGACAAGTTACATTATTAGTGCCACTCATTAGTGAGAAATGCAGTAAATTAAAGCCTTGGAAGGAAAGGTCTGTCGCTTGCACTATAAAGCTCTTGTTTAAATTCCATTTTGAGCACTTCTAAACCAACAGGCAACAGTAAACAATATTTAGCAGAATGACACCATCTGCCATTTACATTTTTTTTTGGGGATCATCTTTCCAGTGTTTTAAGCAAGGATTTGGTTATAAATACTGACAATTGGCACTATAAATTACGATTTTCTGCTCTCTGAACAGTGAGGAGCAGAAACAAATAAAGAGCAGATTTATGTCTCACTTTTCACCCACGTTTGGGCTCCTGAGCTGTGTTCCCAGATTAACCCGCTGCTGCCTCGTGTTCCTGGGAGGGGATATGGGCACTGCTGCAGCACATTCACTGGGGTTTGGAATTAGTTCTGCAGCCGGTTGGGCCACCTGGAAGTGGGGATAGTGTTCTGCTTCCCAGAGATAACCACAAAATGGATGGATTAAGGATTGGAGTGAGACAAACCAGTTATCTTTGCATCTTTCACTGGGAGCTGTTTGTGTCCCGGTGCTGTTCCTTCTAAGGCTCAGGCTAGCAGAAGTGTCCTGTTCTTCCAAACACCACGACTTTTGTAGGAGCCCTGTGTTCTTCCAGCACTACAAGGCAACAAACAGAAGGGAAATTTCTACTGGCTTTACACATTTCTAGCCTCGTTGATCCAGAGTGGATCCTGCTCTACCCCCTGCCAACAGCACTGAACAAAATCACTGTTTCACACAGCACAGAAAATTAAAACCAAATTTATTGAACCTGAGGCATATTTAAAAACAAGGAGGCTTTTCATGCCTCAAGCTATTTCAAAACATCTTTGAAACTACTCCACGGACTGAAGTTAAACAATTAAAATGCATAATCACATTTTAAAAAGCAGCACCAAAAATGTAAGTCATTTTGTCACAGAGACTGCTCTGGCATCGTTTGATTACTTAACATTATGCTCTAAAACCAATTTATACCCCATACCCTTGATCTCTGTTTCCATTTCAGGATGTTAATGCATGCACCATTTCTGTATTAGCTGATAGGGCAGAACGAATACTTCAGGAAAAGTCAGGATTAGAATTTGAAATCGTTCTCAGCCGCGTTTAATACCCAAACCCACTCACCTCGCTGGCTTTTCCTGCAGGGTTTCCCCACTGGACCCCTGTGGTTTATCTCTGGAAAGAATGATTGTTTAGCACCGGTAACAGGTGAACATAAAGCTCTTCAGGGACTGTATATATAGGTGCAGTCACTCCTGCCATGAATGCTAAAGTTATCAGGCACCAACTCAGTCTCTTCAAACAGAACCGTTATGCAGGCAAACAGCCTGTCTCTTTGAGCAACACACCGAAATCTCAGGATCCAGATAGCCTGGTCTGTAGGTGCCAGGGGCTATCTGCTCATTTTCCTCTTTGCATTACCTTCACTCCCAGTGTCTGCAAGCTTTCCTCTCTCCTCTGCGCTTTGTTTCGCTGTGTACAACCCTGCAATGAGAAGATAATAAGGGTTGGGATCACTGAAGCGCACCGCATGGTTCGAAGCCTCCAGCACGGCCCCAAGTTCCATTCACTCACTTCTAAAGGGAACATCCCAGTACATGAACCAAGAGGCAGAATCGTTGTTGCAGGATAAATGGTTTTGTATTCAGAGCATTGGCAAAGAAATGAGTGAAATTTGAGGAGAAGCTTATTTATAGGAATTTACCCGGAAGGCACCGTTAACACAGGGGTTACCATCCCCTGTATTATTAATGCTTTATTAATTGCATGCATACAGCCAGTAAAGTGATTCATTACCTTCCCTTGTCCAAGACATATTGTGCATATAGTCCACTATTGGAACAAGCATCTCAGGCTACCTGCATGTGTAGCAGAGGAATGGGACACGTACTCCTGCTCTTTGCAGAAGGCACAGGGGGCAGGAGGGGGAACTGTTCACATCCTTCCCAAAGGCCTCCAAGGAAGGAGGGGTATTGCAGACGATTGCTTGAAAGGCATAGAGAGATGGGTGCAGTGTAGAGCATGTGTGTCCATGGTATATCCATGTCTCAAAAACCAGTCAGCATAGATGCAAGTCTTTGAGCCTGTAGGTAGGATTCAGGGAAGTGATTGTACCCCTATACTTAGCATTGGTGAGGCTGCACCTCAAGTGCTGGGTCCAGTTTTGGGCCCCTCACTGCAAGAAGGACATTGAGGTCCTTGAGTGTGCCCAGAGAAGGGCAACCAGGCTGGGGAAGGGGCTGGAGAGCAGACCTTATGAGGAGCAGCTGAGGGAGCTGGGAGTGTTCAGCCTGGAGAAGAGGAGGCTGAGGGGAGACCTTATCACTGCCTACAGTTACCTGTAGAGAGGTGAGGGTTGGTCTCTTCACCCAAGCAACAGGTGATAGGACAAGGGGGAATGGACTCAAGCTGTGCCAGGGCAGGTTTAGATCAGATGTTAGGAAAAAGTTCTTCACCAAAAGGGTTGTTGGGCACTGGCACAGGCTGCCCAGGGAGGGGGTTGAGTCACCGACCCTGAACGTGTTTAAGATGGGCAGATGAGGTGCTCAGGGGTATGCTTTAATGGACAGGTAGGGTTGGACTCGGTGATCTCAAAGGTCCTTTCCAACCTAGTGATTCTGTGATTCAGTGCCAGTTACCCACAGGGCAGTTGCCATTTCAGGTAGCAGAGGGACTTGGATTGGGACTCAGGAAAGCCACTGACCATCTTGGAGAAGGCAGAAGTGTAACACAACGCTTTGCAGTGGCACAGGAAAGCCTTCTCTGTGTCTGCAACAGGGCTGCCTCAAAAACCTTCTAAATAAGTCTGGTTCCTAAAAAAAGGAGCAGATAATTTGAAGGAGACAGCTTTGCTTAGAACTAAGTGAACAGTTATTTTCACTGCATACTCCAAATTCACTCTTAAAGCTCTGCCTGGTGTGTGTGTAATGAATCTTCATTCTGAGGACAGAAAGCTTTCATTTTTGGTATCAGTTAGTCTTTTTCTTACTGTTTTACAGCTTGTCTCAGGAAAGGATGGAAATCTCTCCCTACAGCAACCTCTTAAAAACCACAGAAACAAGCAGCTCATTCTTGATGGCAACACCCATATATTTTCTGAGGAAGGTTTGCCAAGCAAAGGGACTGTGACACTTTGCAAAAAGTTCTGCAGTTTCTCTTGTACGAGATGGGAAGAAACAGTGAAAGGAGTGAGTTGTCCTTCAAATGCCCTTGCCTAAACAAAATGAAGAGCTTGAGTGCCTATCATTAGCAGGCAAAACACCTCTGCAGGAGGCACACGGCTAGAAACCCAGAGAATTCTGCATGATTACAGCTAAGTAACTCGACCAAAAAAAAATCAAGCAGAAAGTTTTCCTGAGGGAATTTATCTATGAAAAACTGTTTACACTGAGGTTAGCATGTATTAACTGGGTCTGAGTAGAAAAATTGTTATTTGGAGATAAACAGGGAATTTCAGCTCTCGGAGGGAGAAAGGGTGGAGGGCGCCTGCCCTCGCTGCAAGGACACAGATGATATATGCTTCACCTCAGGGCACTGCGAGCAGTATCTCCAGCTCCAAGGTGATGGGTGAAGGCACACTCACAGCACAGCAAAGATACACGGTTATTGGAAATGTTCTTTAAAGATGGGAAGGGCTGTGTGCCACGCAGCACGAGTCTACTTGAAAACAGTGTTTCTGTCTAATGGGAAATACCACAATTATACAATATCCAGGGGGTTTCTAGTTCTGTTTTTATGATCCTGTCTTTAGAGTCATAGTAAACACCTCAAGAAGTCAGCTATGTCTCATAACTCTGCTATGAATTCTGACAGATTTACTTTAACTGCTATTACAGATGCTCAGTGATAGAAATTTCAGTGAGGTGGTGTGATTCAGGAGCGCTCCCACTTGAACATCCTCTTAGACCAGCCTCAAGGATGATGCTCAGCCTGTAACTCTTTGGGCTTTGGATCATACATGCCATGGTGAAAGGCCAGAAACAGTAAGAACTGGTCGAGCAAGTCAACTTTTTCTTTATGGTAAACAAGCTCTTGTATTTGTGTAGTACAAGATCCTAGAGGTTAAGCTTTATCATAAACTAAATACACACAGCATAATTCCTCAGAATTAGTGCACAAATGTCACTAGAATTTTTATTTAACTAAGGAATTTGGATCCATGGCTAAAAATCCTCTAATCGTCCCCCAAATAACCCCTGTTATTTAAACACCAGCCCATCTCACTTGTTACAATGACCATTTGTTCAATCCCTATCATATGGTAACATTAACTGATTAGATTCCCACTGTTCTCTAGTGCACAGAACTGAATTGTCAGCTGGGTGGCAAAAATCTTGCTAGCAGAGGAAATACCTCAATAGCTGAAATAGGTTTATTCTGAGCAGGTATCTTTGGACTGGTGCTACATTTCTCTTGTTACAGAAGCTTCCTACAGCTGAAGTTTTGCTACAGTGTGAAATTAGCCCAGATTTTTGAGAGTCCAGGTAAGCTAGCTTGTATGGAAAATACATAGATGTTCTACTTTAGGCATTGCTTTGATTGTACCACTTCTCAGGAACTGTTGTTGTAACTGGTGAGCTTCCAAAGCGATCCCATCAGTGAGCAGATGCATAGGCCAGACCCAACACAGGCCATGGACTTTGGTAAGGCTCAGAGCCAAGCTTCCTTGCCTCCACAGCCTTTAGGCAAGATAGTTCAACAACCTACAAATGAGTACTTCTCACTCAGAAGTCAGAGCCTCCTGATGATAACAAGCACAATCCCTTGATTGTTTCCTGTTCCAGAGAGCAGGAACGGATTTATTGCCTGAAGGGAAGGAGTGAAGCAATGCTAAAGCATTCACAACCCCCAGCCCCTGGGACAGCACACCTCCCAGGTTACATGAAAAAGAGCAGCTCTCATCCATTTCCCCCTTTAGATGACAGGTGTGTATAGCCTTTAAAAACACCCATGCCTGTACTTTTTAATTCATTAGCTACAGAACACCACAATGCTTGTTTGAGTTAAGAATTAATCTCCATTTACTGCAGGATTCTGGCCCACCAGGTAGATCCCACATTCCCTCCCTCTCTCAGAACAGCACGTATGTTTGTCAGTATAACTGGGAAGCTTTTCACTGAGTGGCATATATAATAATCATTCACAAACAGCTAAGAGCTCAGGAGCTATACAACTGCAAACAAGCCTGAAAGGTGACAGAAATGTATGTGAATTGGATAAAGATTAGACATTGCCTATGAAACCTGTCAAATAATCTTCAAATTGATGCAAAACCATAGAGGAAAGTGGTTGGAATAGTGTGATTTCAAAATTGCTTGTGTGACTATTCTGTACTACTGATGCTAAGATGTTGACCATTATTTATTCTTAGTTTATGTGGCTCCAGACAGAACATACAGGAAGACTCAGGCCGAACTGAAGGAGCAGAGAGAGCTAGCTAAAAGGGATAGTCAGCAGACAGCACTGGGATAAATCAGTAAGTGTACAGCATTGCTTCCCATTTTTGAGAAGGTACAAGAAGAGCTTTGTCAGCCTGCTTCAGTAGATGGCACTCTACCCTCTGTAATGAAGCCGTGCTTCCTCACGGTGCTAAGGGAAGAATTCGGTTCTGGATGAGAAGTACAGCTGAGATCCGTACTCCTTGTAGTCATTAGATGCTCAGACACCGTGGCAGTAAGTGCCACTGATGGGCCTTAACAGATGGCAGGACGCAGGGTGCTTTGCAACTCCAGGCTTGATAGCCCAATGACCCAGTTGTAGACTGGGTATTGATGATCTGCCTCCCCAAATTCCTGTGAAGTTGGAATCGGGCATAACAGCATCATTCATTTCCCATCCTAAACCCCTGGGTCATTTCAGTGACTCCCCAGCGCAGTGGTGAGGTGTGTTCCAGCCTGTGCTGAATGATTTCTGGGTGTGCAAGGAACGCTTGGTAATCCACTGGGATGAAGACATGTCTCAAACAGTAAAGACATTTTGCTTGGGCTTAGGGGAGGCACTTGACAAGTTAAGTAATTAAGCAAATGAAGACATAGTCCTTCGGTTTCTCGCAGCCGGTGTCCTTCGTGCTGTGCTTCCCTTTTCTCAGCTCTTTCTCTGCAAAGAGAAGTCATTCCCTGACCTCAGCCCAGCAGAGATAGGCAGGCCCTTTTCAATAGCAGTACCACTGTGAACACAACTTCTTGGTGCAGTAGGGGCTCAGACTGCAGCCAGGGGAACCCTGGTGCTACAAGGCTGGACAGACAGATCCTTTACATCACAATTTAAATCTCTGCTGGTAGCAGCACTCCTGTCCAGTACAGAGGCTGCATATCAACTATGAATAAACCTGTGTGGCCATACACATACAGAAAGTTAGGGATATAAGAGGGGGTAGGAAAATTCAACACCAGCAGTACAACAATCAGAAGGTATTTTTGTTATTGTAATTGTGGTGACTGAAAAGTGAAATGGGTCAGAATCTGGGCAGTGAGATTGTGTTGGTGACCAAATAGGAAGCAGCATTTCTGGACTCCTTTCTCCTATAAAAATAGGCAAAGAAGGTTTCAGACAAAGCAATAACATGTAGAATCTCTGTGTTCCTCTGCAAAAATCTTACTCTCTTTTATTATCCCAGCACAAATCAGAAACAATTCTCTTCAACGAGGCCGAATCAGCACGGAGTGAGGAAACACACCTTTTTCTCCCTAAGGGCTGGCACCATGAGTGAGGTGGGATGGATGGATGGATGGATGGATGGATGGATGGATGGATGGATGGATGGATGGATGGATGACTGGTGTTATCCTCCTCCCCCCAGCTCAGATAACAGTTTGGAATATGAAAAACTCATGAATCTAGGGATGGTGAGGCAGGGAATCAACAGACAAATGCCACAGATCACAGTGCCATCTTGCTTTTAGATGAAAACAGCAACCTTCTCTCTTTTAATATCCACTTGAGTTGCAAAGCCCACCTTGAAAAACACAAGATAAGCCCAATTTCTGATTGCAGTGAAAGTCAAATTCGTGTTGTACTTTTATGCCTACAGTCTCATAAGAGAATACGTGATCGAGAGAGGTGATGTTCCATGCATCATGCTGCTCCCATCTCCACAGGCATAAAGAGAGAATGGCAGATTCAGGGTTCTTCTGCTGAGAAATCATTCCTGCCCCTCAGTGTTTTGGTTTTTCAAACCCAAAGAAGGCAAATTTCCACTTTAGTTTTGAATAGTGATTTTTTTTTTTTTAATGAACTCATTCTGCCATGATTCTTCTCCATGTTTTTTCCACATCAGCAGATTTCTAATAGCAGCAGAGAAGGAAAGAACAACTCCATAAAATAGTATTAAATAGGGGCGCTTGCTGGTAATTAAAGTGGGAATGGAGATAAAGGAACACTGGGTGAAGCTTGCTGGAATGCCTCTTTGGGATATTTCAAACAGTTTTTTTGAAATAACATTTCTGTCTTTCTAGACCTCATTATACATTTGCTGCACACTAAGCAGAAGGCTAAATTAATTGGAAGAACAAAGGTAATTTGTTGCGGGTTGAAATGAGGCCATGGATGCTTGTTTCCCCTGTGGGAGAGAAACTGATGACCTATCCTAGGTTTGTCATCAACGGAAGATGGGATGCAGGACCAGGACGTGCATCCCACCCAGCCCATCACGTAGCAGTACTACCCTCCAGCCTCCTCCTCATCCCTCACTGTGCCAGCCACTGTGACTACTGACTGGGTAGCAGCAGGTGGAAAGTCCCTCTGCCTCTCCTTCCAGCCTCCCTCCATTCTCCCACCATCTGGCAGTAGATTGCTTCAAGTAAGAGCTGCCAAATTCAACGTGTCAATATTAATCACCAAAGTCACACTGGAGTATTTGTGAGGCCCAAACTCACGTTCCGCTTGTCAAATAGATCATCTCCTTTGTGCTGGCTCTTCATAAACAGCTGGAGATTTTTAAACACCTTACTAAAATAGAATAGATCATCAGCATCTGGAGCATTTCAAAGATGAATGGGCTGTATGCCAGTAAATATGGTACTTGCCAAAAAACAGGTGGCAACTCTTAACTGCAACGCTGCCCTTCCTGTTGTGTGTATTGATGTGGACAGGCTATGCCATGTGGGACAGGTATCGAGTATCTACCTCCTTTTCCCAGGTTGTCAGAAGTTGTAAATATAAAACATATATTCTCTCAGACTTCCAGAATGCCTGCTTAAATAGGAAGTTATTCAGTAGTTCCTTTTTCTGATGGAAAAAGTATGATAAAAAAATAAATAATCTGCTGAGCATTTGCAGAAAATCGATTTCTCTGAGGTACTGGGGAGCCTATACTGCCAGACATGGAAGCCATTCAAAAATATACATTTCAGTTTGAGGTGTTAGTGCTTTTGTGGCCAAGCATACACATGCAGTTGGTATCTTTAAACTTGATTTTATTCCCCCATGAGAAGTAATTAATTGGCTTCAAATAGGAAATCGCTGTTTTACATAGTACAGTCTTTCACTTAATACCCAAGAATCCATGTCATGTATTTAAATTACAAGTAAAGCACTTCCTAATGAGCTAATGTTTTGCCAACACCCACAGATATATTTGAACTTCGCCACTTTCCTTTCCAACAGGACATGGTGGAGAGAGTGGGGGGCAGCTTTCTTGGGTAACCACAGTGCTGGTGAGAGAACAGGGCTGTTAAGCAGAATTGTGGCCCTTCTTTTTTACTCCTAGCATCTCCCTCTAATTCACTGTTTAACTTCGGGGAAGACACTTAACCTCCACGCACCTCAGTTCACCCATCTGTAAAATAGTAGATAAGTCACCTAATTCACAGGGATGTTATGGAGATTAATTAACTAACGTCCGGAAAATGTCTCAAGATCCTTCTGTGAAAGGCATTATAAGGGCAAAGGATAGTAGTATAACCATATGCAAAAGGTTTTATCACTTGGCACAAGACAAGTGTAGTTTTATCCTCTTTCCCTCTGCAACATCGCTGAGTATTTTTACAGGGACCATTACTAATAGCAGACTCATGCAGCTTTGTGGAGTACCATTATCTTAAGTCAAAGGACATGTTGTTTCAACCTGAGTGAAATCATGTTTAGTCAGCTTCTGATACTGCTTCAAGATCCCCAGTGAGATCAGAGCCCCGGCAGGCAAGATGCTGTACACACAGCCCTTGAAAAACAGTCCTTGAATATGTAAGAAAGCTGCATCTATTTAACAGGAGAGATCTTTTTAAGCTAATTTAATTGAACTGACAAATGTGCTACGCAGGCTGTCTTTAACAGTGGTGGATTTTCATGGCCAGCTCTAGGTAGAGGCGAAGCAGGCAGTTGCCTTGAGCCGCAGACTGCTGTGAGTAGCAAAATGGCCATGGGCTTCCTGCCAGCTCTGCCTGCCAGATCCAAGAAAACTCTCACTTTCTATAGCTGCTTCCTGATGAAAGAAGAGTTGGGATGAGCCTGGGTGTTAGTGACCCCTCTTACCCCCAAAATCAATGGCAGCATGCTCCTACCCCTGCCTGTGCTTTTCATTTGCCATCCTAAAGATGCTGTTTCACTCAAACTGAAGGAACAGATTCCTGCTCTCTGACATGAGTTTGGGTCAACACCTGACTTCAGATCAACTGATGACACCAATCCAACTTTGCAGTGCCCACAGTTGCTGCTCTTTGATGCTTGCCAGGTAAATAGCAAACAAAAAGCCAGAGCAGAACAGGGACAACATGGAGAAACAATGTCTCCTTCAATAGCAGTCAGAAATCATTCCAGAATCCCTCACACCCGGTGTCCTAACTCCCAGATCCAGCTGGTTCCCAATACACATTAGTCATTTGTCTCGGTCTACCTGCTTTTCCATCACCACTTTCTTATATTATCTGACAGAACTTTTACCCAGGAAACTGAATTCCACCATGTCGTCTTCTCCACTGAGCTCTGCATGCAGTTTGACATGCGCTGCTCCCCTTCACTTGTTACCTGCTCTAAGAGCCAGTTTTAAAATAGAAAAGTATCTGTCACAACCATGTTGCTTTCACCTGCAGCACATCACATTGCAGTGATTTTTTATATCAGGAAGAGAACTGGAAAACTTTGTTTTAAAGCAGCTGTTTATCCTCCTGAGCTATTCTGATTCAGTTTTCTCTTGGAACAGCAGACCTGTAAGGACAAGGGAATGGGGAGAAAGAAAGGTTTGGTTACAATTTAGAGTCATTTGTTCCTGTCAGAATTTATATGAGCTAAATCTCAAGCCCGGGCAAGCCTTAATAACTATCATATTTAAAGTTCAACTTTACAGGGGAAGACTGCGTGGCCCAAGGGGATAAGTAATAGAATATAGAATAGTTCACCTTTCATATGCCCATTCATACCCAATCCAGCAAGGACAGGCTGGTGCTGGCCTTTCGGAGGCATACATGACATGAATTTATCAGTCTCTAGCTAATCCCATTGGACTAAACTTCTGCTAATTGGTGTCCTTGCTGGATAAAGTCACTCAGTAGGTCACTGACAAAGTCAAAAGAACTAGCTTTACTGCTGGTCCTGTGCTGGAAGGAGAGGAAGCCTCTACCTTCTTGTGACAAACTGACCCACCCAAACAATTTTTAACATTCCCATACATACTTACTCAATCTTTACAATAACACAAGGTTTGTCTCAAGAGAATGCACCCTACTGAGACAGTAACCTAAAAGTGAGAAAAAGCAGTGCAAGGGGAGACAGGATTTCTGTGGAGTGAGGTGTGCTATGGATAGTAAAAGACAAGAAACTGAGCCAAATATTCTCCTCCACTGAGGTGTCCCAGGTCACAAATGGAAACGTCCTCAAAGAAAACTCAGAAATGGCTTTAGCATATTTTTACCCCTGCAGACTGCTAAGAGATGAATGATGGCAGAGCAAAGCAATAATCTGCCAATTACCTCTTCAGAAGTTGGCCATTAAGAAAGACGTGCCTCCCATCATCAGCCTCTCAAGCTCAGAGCTACCTTCCTCAAGATTACAATAGTATATGTTCTTGTTCCAGAACAGAGGAGAACTAACACAAGCAGTGGACTTTTACCAGAAATACTTCTATTTGAGTTGATAGCAGCCAGTGCTTTCTGCATGGAAGGTCCCAGAGTTGGTCCCTGCTGACCCATCACTGTGACATTTACAATCAAGAGGCATGAACAATACTGCAAAGAAACCCCCTTACTGAAAACACTTCTGGCCCTAGAGCTGAATTCAAAGCTAGTGTGTTCAGCAGTAAACTGCTTCTTGTTAGTGCTTGAGTTGCACAAGACATCCACAGCAGCAGTCAGTGTTCCCCATGGAACTTAACAGGAGAGGCAATCAATACAGACACGTGTCTTTTCAAGAATTGAGTGAGGTAGAGTAGAAGAGAGAACAGGAGGAGGGGAAAAAAAGCAGTTAGGAATAAGTTCAGATGGGCAAGGACCTTGGTGGGGATGTGGATATATGTTAATGGACTTGAAGTAGTCACATGTTATCTGGTGTGTAGAGGTTCAGCCCAATAGCCTTTTGTGCTATCTGTCTGGAACAAGAAAACTCATTAAAAACAAGATCTGAGAGAGACTGACCTGGTGAGAAAACAAGAGCAAGAGGACCCTCCCATAACAGCTGTAGCTAGAGAAGACATATTTCTCCAGCACTAGAAGCTGACAGCTTTCTTCAGCACGAAATTTGTTTTGGCAAAAGGAGAAACACAAAGAAAAGATCTGACATTCTCCATCAAGTCTTTAACCTCTGTCCCTGTGTCCCCAGATTCTGCACATCAGGTGGTGCAGAAATAGATCAGGTGCATCCTGACAGCAGCTTCCACACGCCAGTTCACCTCTGCACCACGCTCTGGACACAGCCCAGCAGCACAAAGCCTTGTTATTTCTTATTGATGACCGGAGAGCTCCTTGTTCTTCAGCACTGCCAACCACCTCTGCTGAGGGGCAGACACAAAGCCTGAGGTCTGCAGACCACTGAACCCTGTGATTCATTACAGCCCCAGGACTGTCACAGGGTATTGGTCACATAAAATCCTGACTTGAGGTGACCCCCTTTGTATCTCCTCATGCATATCTTCCTTCAGGTGGAAGCTGGGACTTTGCAAGGAGCTTTAATCTACAATGTGCTTACTATTAGTGTATATCTATGATGAAGAGTATGTGTGCAAGAAAGATAACATAGGGGAAAAGCATATTTCCTTATTTTTTAAATTGATCTCAGTTTGTTTTAAATTCTCTAAGTTGAAGCTGAGGCCAATTTACAATTGGTAACACCAGGTTTGCATAGGAGAGAGAAACAAACAGCTCTAAAATTAGAAGACTAAATAATCTTGGGTTTAAAAGCATCACAAATGCTGGTCTTGTAAACACTCTCATCAAGAGAAATGCAAGTATGCTTGCCATGTAATTGCATATTCAAAAATAATATGGAGAGAACATTTTGTAAAGAAATGCAAATTTAGCACTCATGAAAGGTCCTTTCTGGACAGCCTACAGAATGAAGCTGTCTTCAGCAAATCTCACCAAGGAGCCATGGCAGCAAAGCAGGTCAGTCTCCCTTCAGTTCTGCTCACAAAGGAACAAAATCAGTGAAAATAGCCCCTCCTTTTGCACTTGGTGTTCCTGCAGTTCACCCCTCGTGTCCCAAAGTTTCCATACTTTCCCAAAGTGTTATACTTTCACAGACAGCAGATCTATAAGGACACAGAGTTCACCCATGGTTCTTAGCCATTTTGCCTCAAGAGATAGCTTGGTCAGTGAAAGACAGAAGACTACTTGCTGTTGTATCTTCATTTCCTTAAAGCTCCTGGATTAACAATGGTTCAGACAAAAATCCTTGCTATGCCTCTCTGACTTCTGGTAGCTTCATATTTTTCCAAATCCTTTTCTCTCTGAAGAGTTAATAAGGAAACAGAGATTTCAAGGTGAGAGTGCATCCATTTTCAAACACACCAGAGGTCTGGTAGAGGCTAAATTTATCTCCAAAGACCTCTATGGCTTCTGGGATGTTCAGGATCCAAATATGTATTAAAGTAACAGTCACTCCTGTGTCTTCCAATTGGAATAAATGTCAATTATTATGAAACAGAGGTGCTGCTACTCCAGTGATCCAATCCCAGACACTCCTCTTGGTGGATGCTCAATCTTCAGACCCAAATATTGCAAATTTGAGTTGTCTTCATTTTTTTCATACATACATGTAATGTCAAGTAGGGGATGGGTCTGCAGAGCAGCTGCTAAGGACCGAACAGAGGCACATTAGGAGATTCCTCAGGAAACTTTGTAGCTTCAATGTCTCAGAAGTGCATTTGCTAAAATAAATGAAAACAGCACATTTTTAAACCTCTGCTCGTGGCGTTCACACAGGTCCAGGATCAGCACAGAGCTACCAGATGGTGTCATATGCACTCACTGAGCTGTAACTCGGGGACCAGACCAAATTGGCTTAAAAAGTAATGGAAGAAAAGCCTTGTATCTAATGTAAGTAATAGATTTGCAACTCTTGCAGCACATTCACACACAGGCATGTTCTTCAAATAAAATCTGAATCTCTGCTATAATCAAAGGATATTGAACAGTACATTATGCAGCTTAAAAATAGACCCAGAGACTGGTTGTACCAGTTCCTGTAACTTTGCAAGAAACTTTTTTACTCAGGCAAAAAATAGTGCCTGTCAAGAGCATAATACAAACCCTACCTGGTAAACATTAGCATTTAGAACCCTTTGGAATGTATGACCTCATTTATAGAGTGTAAGACCCGAAGCATGTCCTACTGAGCAATATTCTCCATGTTAAACTTGAGGATTATTCTTCCAAAGTCACTCTAGTGAAATATTGGTTTATCAAGGGGAACTACAGAAAGGGATGGGCACATGACATTCTCACTGGCTTTATTCACATGCTCAGTGGAGGCATTGGTAGCAAGAGCGAGATGGAAGCACTGTGCAAAGCAGCATGCTTTGAAAAGGCACTTTGAAAATACTTCAGTGGGCACTTTCCAATGAGATTCATGTGGTAAGATCATTTGTAACTGTGTCTGTGCAGCTGTGCCAGGCAGAAGTGATAGGGAGTGATAACTGCAGCCATGGAGGTCTCCAAGTGTTTCCAAAAGAAGTTCTCCATGTTATCACTTCCCATGTGACACTGTGTGCTTGTAATAATGCCCACAGACTTAAAAAGAAGCTGCCCAGAGGGCTGCCATGCTAAATTCTCTAGATTTACCTAGGAAGATATACGCCCCAAAAAGCTCAGTCCTATTCATTTAGCCTTGCTAATACAACATCTGTATGGGAGCGGTAACACAGGGTGAATAAAGATTTTACTGATTTCAATATGAGTTGACCATCTTTTTGAGCAAAACAGCAAAGTTACATGTAGCTGAGAGAGTTTAGCAGAATCTACCATGCTTAATCAGGGTATGAAGAAGGGGCTTTTTCCTGCCTCTGGTAGAAGTTAACACCATCCATCCAATTACGACAGAGAGCATCCCAGTGAGTTCAGCCACCTCACCCTGAAGCCTCTTCCACTCAGACAAATAAAACCAGCTTCCTGTTCAGCAATACAGACACCTGAAGCAAAATTCATGAGTGATCTTCAGCCAGAGTGTTTGCTTTGCACTAACAACCAACATGCTTACATCCTAGCTCAGATCAAATGTAGCACAGAGTATATGCACTCCCTCTGAGGATTAATCAAAATAAGACTAGAAGAGAACCTCAAAGGTCATTCAGTCTATCTTTCTGCCTAAGGCAGACTCAGCTACACAAACTATTCTTGACAGACGTTTCTCTAATCTATTCTTGAAAGCCTCTAAGGATAAGGACTTCACCACCCCAAGGAAATCTCTTCCATGCTTAACCACCCTTGCAATTCAGAAGTTTCTCCTACTAAGTAAAATCTTCCCTGGTTTAAGCGACTCATGAAATAGCAGAACAGTTTAAAATGAGGTCAGAGGGGCCTTCTTGGCTCCATCTTGCACATTTTATGGCAATGATGATTTTATTACACTGTATGGGACAGATCTCTGGATGTTGTCTGTCCAAGACACCAGACAAGTGATTGGGCCGTTGTGATGAGCTTTCCAGCTGTGACTTTATCTTTCAGACTGTAATGGAACAATAGAAAAAAAAAAAAGCTTAAAGTAGTGCCTGTTAAAAAGAGTGCATCTATGAACTGAAATCAACTCAGATTTTATCTAAACTGGATTGTTGACTGGGCCCTTTTCAAATTTAAAGACTTCACTATGTTTCCACCTGGTTTTGCTGTGACAGGCAGAAGGAGCACTGATTCAAAGAAGATTCTTTCAACAGTCATGCTTATATGCACTCAGTTTTTAAAGACAGCCTTTTCATAAGGTTTCTCTTGATCTGAACCAGCATCTGTTCTATCCACAAGTCACTCCCAAATCTTAAGTCCATGATACAATCTCATATTGGAAGAAAATGAGGTCCTTAAGGCAATTTCTTCTTTGGATATTCAGAGTGTTTCAGAGGGACTTGCCATTTGGTCAAGATAAATAGATTTTAATGGTCAGAAAACGGCCTAGAAAATGAAATTAAGGCCAGAGTAACTAAATAAGAACCCACAAGAGGGAACTTGCTGCAAGAATACAAGTACCAGGACCACCCAAAAGCAGCCAAGAAATGCAAGGAATTTTGAAGACCCTCCCCAGCTCTGTCACTAATGAACTGGTCAGAAGGCTATGCCTGCAAAAGCAAGTGAAAACTGTCCAGAGAGAGCTTTTACATTTGCTAAATAGAAAAAGACAGCAAGTCCCCCACCAGGCAGAGGTTTACAAGCTTTCACTTCTCCATAGCGATCTTCCCCTTCAAGCAGAATTGAATTGAACCGCAGTACACCCAGCAGTGCAGAGATGCCATCCAGAAGATGGTGCTCTTGGGTAAAGCACAACTTCTGGAGAGAAAAAAAAAAAAAGAAGGGGAAAAAAAAAAAACCAAGTTTAAGAGTCCCTTAGCTTTCATGGCATAGAAAGGATTCCTGCAGATTTTGTTCTTAATTCGCAGAGGAAGGCCGTGTAATAATCACCAAGCAGCAGAAAGGAAGGGGTAAGGAGGCAGAGAGATTACTGGAAATAGCACTGTGCCACTGAGAACTGTCCCTCACCCCTTGTGAGTATCTACACACGTACCATAGAACAGCAAAAATAAACAGTTTTGCCAGCAGTTTGATCAAGATCTATTCAGGATCAAGGGACTACTTGGAGCCCTCCTCTAAAAGCCAGAGCAGAAAATATGGCAGCAATTGTGTGGGGAAGGGAAACAAATAAAACATGAAGACCATGTCTAGCAATTCCTGCTGTCATCACAGTATCTTTCTTGGGATACTCATCAGGGACTTCTGGTGTGCAGAGCATCACCTCTGAGTATTCCCCACAGAGGAGGAGAGGTGAGTCCCAAGGAACCAGGAAAGGAAGCAGCTGCATTATGAAACCTCATGAATCAGTATTGTTTAGCCAACGTTTCATTTTTAAATGCATCTATCAAATAAACATCATTTTCTCTCAAGGATCTCCAAGTATTTTACATGAGAATAAAAATATAATTATCTACATAACAGAGACTGAAATGGAATTATTTTCACTGCCAGGGAAATCTGTTTTCCTTCCCTTTTAAAAGGCCAAAACAACTATTGTACTGTGGAGACAATGCTACTGTGCCTTGATACTAGATTTCTATACAATAGATGCATACTCCACAAAGGAAATAAAATATATGTTTATGTAGATGGATATCTGAAAGCTTGATTTGCAAGAGAACTAGTTGTGCTTTCATCTGAGGCGTGGTGAAATCAAAAGCACACAGAAGACTTAAGGGTTATTAAGGTAAAGCTTTGAGTGACTTCCAAGGCCAGAGATCGAATCTGTGGCAGCACCCTGGGTAGGGTATCTCTTGCTCTCAGCTGAACCTTCACTGCCACCTTCTTTAAGCCTTTAATTTCCTAACAGGAAACCACCTCAGCCAACCTTAGCGTGGGCATGCAATGCAGCCCCGGCTGCCTTTTTGCTAGAACTGGGCCACCCAGTGAGATGCTGAAAGTAGTTTGCCTTTCTGTTAATCTAAAAATAAGGTAATAACTCCCATCTTTTCTTTGTTTGCTTGTTTTTTGTGGTGTTGGGTTTGGGGGAGAGGGGGGTTTGCTCTTTTTTGTTTGTTTGTTTTTTTAAAGAGTAACCTTGTACCTCAGTCCTGGGCTGGAAGACAAAGCCTTCACCAAAAATAAATTAAGACCAGACCAGCAGGCTCAGAAACCTCTATTCCCTAAACTAAGAGTCAATTAGTTATAATCAATTAAATAAAATTAAGGAAAACAAAGTCACATGGGCTTGGGAAAGCAAAAATGAGAAATGAACTACCATTGTAGTCACTTGGGGAACAAAGAGTCACCATCAAGGAGAAAAAAAAAAATGGAAGCAATTATAAAAGTTAAAGACTTTCCTTATTGCAGGGAGACAAGGGAGTGTGCCAGCCCCCCAAGGTTTTCATCAAGACTTTGCAATTCATTTCATTTCTGTGCCTTTGCTGACAGTTTCTGGTGGGCTGTGGGAAGTGCTTAAACCATGGGGCCCAGAGCCTAGCTGAGTGCCCTACTTTGCAAACACAAGTGTAGCTGCCATCGCTTGTGCTATCAGAGGGGAGATGCTTACAGCTGCCTCCAACACAAGCGTTTTGTCCCCATTACATGTTTTAAAAAGGCCCTGCATGGGCAAAGAACAAGCCTAGAGTCAACACAACTGTCAGCTTGAGAAAATGGGTATTCATAGCCAAGACAATGACTAATTAGACTCTATGGCTGCTTCACTTGCTGCATTTAGCAGACTCCAGATAAGACCCTGAGAGAAAATATTTTAGATGAGGCATGCAGATTACAGCAAAAATAAACTCAGAGAAGCCCAAACTGCCCAGGACATAGAGCATCTTCCTGATGATACCTTTGGAGCCTGCACTGTCTGGATTTGAGTCCAGACAAATCTGACAAGTCTAGTATTAATACATCTCACTTTTAACATAGATGGAGCTTCCATGACACACTGCCAACAAGAATGTCAATGAATAGCAGCCTTGGTGGTAGGTTTCAAAATCAATATAATCAGCACAGTGTTCTATTCACAGCTTATAAATTGCTGTCACAGTGGCTAACTTCACAGTCCTATCAGTTCCAGAAGCCTTGTTAAAACTGCCTGTGAAGTTTGCTGGACATAGTTTTGTCAAAAGGTATTCTGCCTGCAGCTTAACAGGGGCACACTATTCAGTATCAGCCCAGAAACTCCCCATGTGGCAATAGCAGAGAGGCCACAGAAGAAAAAGAAAACATGCTGACAACATTTCAAGAGATAAGAGAGAAACACAAGTGGCATATTTGGAAATCTAAGCTGTTTTCCTGGCCACCCAAGGAGGCATTCTTAAAGGCCATGAATTTGGGAATCTTCAAACAGAAGCAGAAGGTAGAAAAATAAAGTGAATATCATGTAATGTTTTCTACTCCGACAGTTCACATTAACACCACAGCCTTCCAGACATCTAAAAACACACAAAGGCTGAAATGCTATTTTTCACCACAGGACAACCCTAGACTGCCCACAAGGCATACATCCCTTTCAACACGAATTCACATCATTATCAACCAAGTAATTTAGGTTTTCACCTGTCAGGTAACCAGGTGAAGGTCTCACCACCCACTTTCAGTAAGCTCAGATATTATTTCAGGATTCTTATATCATGTGCCTTGGATCAGACTTTTGTGGTATTTCCAAATCGTTCAATCAGTGGTCCAGAAGCATCTCATTTTTTCAAACAATTTGAATACATCATAGAATCATAGAATTGTAGGGGTTGGAAGGGACCTCCAGAGATCATCTGGTCCAACCCCCTGCCAAAGCAGGGTCCCTAGGACATTTCACTCAGATAGGCGTCCAGACGGGGCTGGAATCTCTCCAGAGAAGGAGACTCCACCACCTCCCTGGGCAGCCTGTCCCAGGGCTCCCTCACCCTCACTGGGGAAAAGTTCTTCCCCATGTTGGTGTGGAACTCCCTGTGCTCCAACTTGCAGCCATTGCCCCTTGTCCTGTCCCCACAGACACTGAAAAGGGGCTGGCTGATTCCCCTGCATCCCCTGCTTAAGATAATTATAAACATTAATTAGGTCCCCCCTTAGTCTTCTCTTCTCAAGGCTGAACAGTCCCAATCTTCTCAGCCTTTCCTCACAGGGGAGATGCTCCAGGCCCTTAATCATCTTTGTAGCCCTTCTCTGGACTCTTTCCAGGAGATCCCTGTCCTTTTTATCCCAGGGAGCCTAGCAGTGGACACAATACTCCAGGTGGGGCCTGACCAGAGCAGAGTAGGTCCATCAATTCTTGGTATATCTCCCTCGACTTCAGTTGAGTTATACCTTTCAGTTTCAAACTTGTCAACATATTCCTAGAGTTCTGAAGAACAAAGGGTAGTTCTTCTGCCAGACAATCCCTTAAGGCCATAATGTTTCATCATGACCCTTAGTGGTGAAATGTCATTTATTTTATTAACTATTTTTTTCCTCTGTTGTGTGCTTTATCCTACTACTGTTAAGATCTTCAGAAATCAAACCACCACCCAAATCAGGTGGAAAAGTACTACTGCAAATCTACAGAGAGGGAAATAGACACAGACATTAAGAGATTTGACTGAGACAGTTGAGGAAAACTGCATCAGGGCTGGGAAATGAAGTGATGCCCCTTGGCTCTTAATTCAGTACTTTATTCTCTGGATCACTCTTATCTTTCTCAGACTTTAGCTTCAATAGCCTGGAAAGACAACACTGAAGTGCCTTGGGTGGTGTCATCTTCTTTCATTCAGCCCTGCAGCTCCTGCAGCAATGACAAGCTCAGAAAGAATGAGTCACTTTCAGCGACAAAGCAAGTTTCTGCTTTTTAGCAAGAACACTTTCCTCAGTAATAAGTGGTAGTTTCTTTCTTGTGAAACGATTTCAGGAATGTTAAACCCCAGAGATTAGCCATTATTCTTTGGATTCCCTCTTTTCTTCGTGGTGGTGTTGTGCAACAGATTAAATTTGTTGTTGTCAAACTCATGATGCCAAAACACCAAATTGCTACAGCTATAAGCTTGGTAATTCTGCTGAAAGAGATTGACCATACAGCATATAACACCCCCCCCCATGTGTTAGCCCCACAAACATATTAACAAATTCATGTATATTAAAATATCACGTAGATAAATACCAATATATTTCAGATTCTTAGTATATGAATTTGGAACTGAACTGGTTTTTCTCAGTTTCTATAGATAGAAGTCCTCAGAGAAGTTGCATGGAAGTACAAAAGCATCTTGCTGGAAAAAGGACTCACAGATCACTATCACCTGTCCATCATCTTTCTTTCCCTAAAGGACTGTAAACATACACGGTCCTTATTGGTGATATTCTACTCAAAATGCAGGAACATCTCCTCACTTTCTTTCCCCCTGCTGACTTGTTTACAGGCATCTCTCACCTGCAAGAGATGGACAAATACTACCCCGTTTGTACTTAACTAAGTGGAAAGATAGAACGTGTCTGCCATACAAGCTGACTAGAAAGATGAAAACCATACTTCTCATTTTCACCTCTGCACCATCTTCTATGAGCCATCAGGAATCTACTGTGACTTCTCTCCTATACATCTACCTGAACACTCTCTACTTTTTCTGGAATATTTTAACACATTCAGAATGGGAGTTACATTGGTGCACTCTGCTCAGATCCTTCTGTGTCTATTATTTCATGTAACATGGTGAACATTAGTGATAGACTCAATACAAATGCTTTCAAACATCAGCTGTCACTGTTTAAATTATTAGATCAGGTGAAAAAACAGATCTTGTAGGACTTTTACTACCCCTTTTCCATACAGTCCCCCCAACTTGTTCACAGACCTGTAGCACGATAGTTCAATTTAAAGATAAAGCTCCACAATTTCTGCCATAATTATTCCCATGCTTTCCAAAAAATACAAGTTCTCATGCCTCCAAGCTGTATCACCACTCATTGTCAGCATGCTGGGAATATCTGCCTTTGCAGTCTTTCCAACAGGCCTGGTTTTATTATGGACAAAAAGATGTCCAGTTTTCAGCCTTCCACAGCATCTGCAGTCTGTACAGGGGGACTCCAAGGCCACTCTCTCTGAAGGACTGCATCTTTTCAATAGGAATGCAGGACATGTTTTTTCTGCTGAGTGTTATCCACCTTGTCAAGTTCCTCGCACCAACTAGCTACAGATAACTAACTTCAAGTGCACCATATTGCATGTTTGAACCTGAAACCATGGCTTTCAGTCAGCAACCCTCCTGATCCCTGCCTGCAGTGATGGATGCTCCTTACAGTGATGTTAGGGATCAGAATTCACAGGGAGGAGGAGCTGTGAATTGCTATTTTTCAGTCACATGGGGCCCAGACTTGTCAAAACATTCTCCTCTGTTTATGCTCACAAGAAAAGCTCATACATATCCTCCTACTCTCATCTAAGGCATCAAATTCAGCACTATTAGTCACTGCATGCTTGGATGTCTGCATTCATACAGTCTTACCTGCTTATAAAAGAAGAGGTACTAAGATACCTGCTCTTCCTTAGCATACACCTCCAAGGCAGCTTCCAAGCATTCTTAGAAGGGATGCCAGAACCGGGCATGAGACTGAACTATCTGAAAGCTCAGTGAAACTGAATTCTACCTTAAATGCTGGCTTAACTCACTGCGAGCCTTTTTGCACCAACTTCACAAAGAGTATAAAAACCTCCAGTGTCTCCTTAAGGTGAGATCAAACTCACCCACTCCACTCACCTGAGAGTTCAGTCTATCTAGTCACCTGCACTCCCCCACAGCGAGAGATACACAGGGGCTCTAGGAAGTCAGTCATACACCCTCTTCACATGGAATAATCACCTCCTGGGAACGTCCATCTGCTCATTCACCTGTAGAGAGACAGTTTAAACACGGCAACTATCTAAGGACAACTGAAGTTAGCTGCAGGACTCCACCCATCGCTTCCATAGAGCTCCCCATGTATAGTTCTCACCTGCCTGCAGTCCTGAAGATACCATACACTGACACAGTATAAAGAACTTTTTCTAAAGAGCAATTGAGGTAAAACAAACCCCTCTGTTCTTTGCCTGGCTTGTACCAGTGATTGTGTATGTCACTCTGGGCAAGTCACTTGATTTCTCTTAGCTAAGTTAGTTTCTCAAGTGTTTCATATAAGTGAAAGTAATAAGAGTGCCTCACAATAGCAGTGCCCAGCATAAAATTAATGTCTACAGAGAACATTCAATCCTCCCATGAAAGAGGCAAGATCAAGACAAGGCATCACTTACATGGATATTTTTAAAGAGGCAAAGGCTATAATGCACCTTATTCCATTTGACAGGTATCACGGATTCAGATGAAGTTACTGTGAGTTCCAGCACAGTACTTTTCTATAATTATGTAAATTACTCTGGTTACAACCACTGGATATATTCACATAAATGACCCTGATTTTTCAGAAACACTCCTCTTTTTCAGGTGCAATTTTGCATGCACAATAAACTGCAGATTTCAGAGAAGCACTTTAAGCATCTAAATATCAGACTGTGCCTACAAATTGTTTAGACAGACATTTTAATACTATAATTTGTTAGTGCAATTACTTAAGTAGGCAAGACTGTGTGCAAGGAGGCAGTAAATAATTAAGACCACCAAACTGGAGCCTAGGGCACCATCTAAAAATCTTTTATCTAATATCTAAATTTGGCAAGTGGAGGGAAAAGGTGCTCAAGGAGAACACACATAGACACCCAGCCTCCCATTGCATCATACAATCTAGTTGTAGTTATTGCTGAAGATTATTCTTGAATGCTTTGATTCTAAAGTTATCAAAATTGGCTATTGTAAGTAGTTGATGCTACTTGGCTTTTCAAAGCCTCATCAAGTTTTTAAAAACACAGATGGCTGTTCTACAATAAAGCAGAATCTACCTGCAGTGATGCATTTACACCAGAATAATCAGGCTGTAACGAGAGAAAGAACAAGCTGTATATTCGATATGGAAAGCCACATCCATGAACCCTAGTGCTAACTGTCAGTATAAACAGGTGCTATACTGAAAATGTAAAGCCTCATTAATGCATCGTTTAATAAAATGCCCCATTTTCTTATCTTCCAGGTCTCTTTAGGTATTCCATAAAGACTTGCTTTTCTGAGTTACTCATCTCAACCCAATGATGTGATAGATCTCCAGTCCCAGAAATGATTCCAACTACAGCAGTTGAGAATATAAAATGCCATACAAAAGACATAGTAAAACCTTTATGTGTGTGATTAAGGCTACTCAGAATGCTCCATCTATAGCCCTGGAAATAAAAAAGCTTCTCACTGCTTGAAAATGTTGTTCCAGCAGCATTTAAACTCAACAACGTTGTAGGAAAAACAAGTGAGAAAAAGCCTTCAACACTCCCCCTTGCAGAAAACCCATTAAACACAACAAATTTCACGATGTCAAATCAGTAGCTTGCAGCTTTTTTGCAGGCTCAGTGTTTGTAGTGGGGAAACTGTCCAAGCCAACAGAGCATGGCATGAGCCGGACCGAAAAACCTTGCAGAATCAATGCGGGAGGAATCCTGGAGCCAAAGAAAATGAGGGGCAGTGGGGTGGAGATAAAACCACCGTTTTTAAAGTCATTTCTCTGCAGCCAGCAAAGAAATCCCTTCAGAGTCAGCAAGCTGACAAAACACTGTCTTCTCTGTCAGGGGGAGGTGGGCTGTGTGGCCTCTGCCTGTGTACAGGCACAGCAGCAGACTTTCAGCCTCTGAACACAAGGAAGATACAGACAACTTGCAGTTTCCACACAATCTTTGTATCAAGATGATGACCAGCTTTCTGTAAGTATGTTTGGATTTCACAAGGCTTAGATTTAATTGCCTGGTAGAAAATTCAAGCTTCAATCCTGCTTCCAGATCAGCTCCATTTCCTTACAGAGCTCCAACACCTGGACAAGACCTGCTCTTCTCTTGTCTCTTGATTTGTCTTTTCACATTCCCCCTTGGTAGGCTAAGGCTCCACACCAGCATGATACATGACAGAGGTGAACTTCTGTGAATTCTCCCTACCATCATGTCTCTTTTCCCACCAAAACCAGAAACAAAATTCCCTTGGCTTCCTGTAAAGTAGTATCTGGGACATCTTCAAATTCAGAGAAAGGCAAAAAATGACCAACCCAAGGACACTGAAATATTTCAAAGATAAGGTCAAAATTTAGTTTAACAGCAGATACCTATTTTGACAGGGCAGTAGAGAAAGTCCATAGAAGTAGAAGGAGCAGCAGATATATCTGTAGTATCTGCATATAAACTCTCTTTATCTTGTTATTGCCAGTAATTCTTTCATTATGGGACTTCTCCTTAACTTAAATCTAGGTTACCTATTGTGTGGATTCACTGATGTCTGATAGTGTGACTGAACTTAGGTTGCAACCTTTTCCACTGCAAGGCCATCCACTTGGATTTCTTCTCCTAGCCCAACTGCCTATTTTCATAGAAGCATTAACAGAAAATATCACTGATACCACTGTATCTCTATAAAGTTTCACTGAAAATAGTTAATAAGATCAAAAGTTATTAGAGGAACAAAGAAGAGACAGTGAACTAATAAATGTTTACTTTAAAAAAATCAAAATAAAAGAGATAACATGCAGTATTAAATAAAAAATCCTGTACTATACATTGACTGTTTCACCTGTTGATGATAACATGTATGTTAAGAAAAGCCTTTCAGTCATTTTCCATGAGGAGGTGGATTCTCATTGCTTAAAGATATAACATTATGATGTCCTAATAATCTCTTAGAGAGTAGCTTCTGATTTCATGAGCTAAGAATCATCCATTGAAATGAGGGTAAATAGGTGGATCAAAATGAAGACATCTTTTGTTTAAACAGAGATCACAATTACCTGGCAGGTACAGGAGAAATATCCAGGCACTCATTACAGCTGGGCACACATTTGTTTGAAGTCCTGCTGCACAGCTCCCTCTAGGAGATGAGAATGTTCCTTCTATTAACGCCTCATGAGCTGCACCCTGACACATAAGCAGAGTTTGATATTTAAACTGTTTTCTTGCAATAAAAATTCTGAACATTTCTAGCAACAGGCATGCCATTAACTCAACCCCAACTACTCAATTGGAGAGTTAGTTAAATAATACTCCAGTAAGATGGGGAGGGGGAGACATGGGACCCAAAGAGTTATCATTTGTGAAGCATTCAGAGATCTTAAAATGAGATCTAAAGTGGTCCTGCATTGCTATAAATTTTGCTACCCAAATCCACAGCCACCCTTTGATGAATGAAACAAAGGAGCATCAAGGGTTGGCTAACTTACAGACTACCTAAAAGTTGTCAGGTTTTGTCCAGTGTGCTCATCAAGTTTTGTTTATCTTAAACCGTACTATTCCCTTTTATCCTCACATCTCAAGGTAAAAATAAACAGAATTCATATAGCACTCACAGAGCCTTTACTTCTCTGTTAGACCTAGTGTCCTTGGAATGTTAGCACCTCCTCCCAGTAGCTGATGAAAATACCTCCAGGCAGTTTCTTGGGTTTATTTTTTTCCCCCGGTTTTGTTGTCAGCTTCAGGTTTTTGTTTGGTTAGGTTTCCAGCATTATTTATTTAGGGTTATCCTCTTGTCCTCAAAACAAGCCAGGAACATTCTATGTAGAAGTTACCAGCCTTTTCTTTCATAATGACCCAGGACAAAGTCCTGCACAGTTTGTTTTGGTTTTTTCATCTCCTTCCTTCTTTCTGTAAAGAAAAGAAAAGAGGCATCTTTAACATAACAGAAGATGCTCCATACCTGGCTGTTCTCTGTGTTTTAATGTATAATCAAGTCACACTGTGTTAACAAAACCTCATGAGAGAATCCTTAGCCCCAAGGAACCTGCCATATCAGAGGGAAAACACGAAGAAGCAGCGAACATGCTACAGAAAGATACAGCATGCTTGAAGGAGAACAAGACAACGCAAGAGCTTTAGGGTCCCTACAAGTCTTTGTGGGAAATTCTTTTTCACTAGACAATCCATGACCAGTTTGTATCTGTATTTCACCTTGTAAGAATCGCTTCAGTCTTAAAGCACCAGCAATGCTTCACACCATTACCTCTGCAGGGACTTTCTGTCATGTCACTGCTGACTGAAAAAGAAAAGAGAGGTGAGTACGTGCTATGCAAAACCCATTACTTCAGATAAAGTAGCGATTCCATGTTAGTGTGAACCATTCATACTTTACAAACAGAAGAAAGGATGTTTCCTTAAAAATAAGGCTCTTAAAAACAGATATCTGGCATACACTTTGGTTCAGTTTGTGACATTTCTTGGCAAACTTCAGAGCAGAGGTAATTTTTACCTTTTAGCTGAAGTATTTGGGTATAGGGGAAGGCAATAAAGTATCCTTAAACCCTTCAGGTAACAGCAGCATCAGCAGAGCTGCAGACAGACCTCAGCACAAAGACAACACCCAGAACAATCCTGGCTAAAGTGCAATCTTTGATAATGACTATTAACAGCAAATAAACCAAACACAAGACGAAAGGTTAATGCCCCCTTTACTAGCATTCTCCTAAAGTTTATTCTTTTGAGCAAAATGCTTAAATCATGCTGAATGCTATTTTTACTTTAAATATAATCAGGGAGAATGAGAAACTAATATTCTCAAACTGCAATTATGGAAGAAAGTATGTAACATTTCAGGTGCTTCATTTAGTGAACACTCCAGGTTAATTACATGATTTTCCTAATGAAGATATTTCCATGAATACTTAGGATTGTTGCATTCATCCCATTTGGTAATGAATAGATTGATACGCAGATGATTTCAGCATTTCATTAAAGTAGCTGCAGAATAAATGCTGAAATTCATTCAAGTGAATTGAGAATGCTAGTTTCAATTATGCTGCTTCCCAAGTTTAATTAATAAGTTGTATTGTTACAATTAATCATAGTCAGCTGGTGAGTTTTTATGATCTGAGTGCTTTCTAAATGCACACTGTGATGCATCTACATCATTCAAGTCCACATGCAGTAAATCAAGCAATATTTACCACAATATCAAAGTACCTGGTATAATAACCAAGAAGCTGCTGTGAAACTTTTTATGTTGAACTATAGGCTAACCTACTTTTTTTGGAAGAGCTTTATCTATGTGCCCACCTTAAAAATATAATAGGAAGTTGAGTGTGAAACAAGCAGAACTGGGGCCCCAGGCTTCTCTCCTGCCAGAGCAGGATTGGAGGAAACAGAATGCAAAGTAGATTAATTGAATCACATTTGTGTTGGGTTGCTGAGTTTGCCCATAAACACAAACGAGCAGGGGAACAAAGACAGATGGATGACCCTAGTATCTCACAGGGAATACCTTGACCCTGCACCTCTGGGCTACCAGAGGGTGGTGGTAGGTCACAATCCATCCATGTTGCTCACCACGTGAATCAATAGCAGATGCTCTCACCAGTCATTTGTAAGCAGGTGTCTGGTCAGTATATTTGTGTAGCTGTGCCCTGTGCTTCATCACAGCAAACTCTCTTGTCTCTTGTCTCAGCTCCATTTCCATTTATTTTCCTGGGTGAGGAGCTCTGAAACCTGTGTGAATATGGAAGTGCAAGTGTCAGCCACTGAAGTTGCTTTGGATACCAGCAATTGGAGAGACTAAAGTACATAAACACTGTGTGTGGGGGGTGTTGTGTGCATCTTTGCTAGTGAGCATCAAGCTAGGTATGCCAGCAAGTGCAGTAAGAGACTTGAGAGCCAAGTATTGGAGAGAGCATAAGGGTATGGGCTGGATACCAGAGGTAACAGGTGGTTTGAAAGTAACTGGTGACATGCATTTGGATATCTGTGTCTGGCTGGGGCAATGGGAGGCTCAGGGGATGTAGGGGCTAAGCAAGAGACTGCTGAAGGTATAGATATCATATGTATTTTCCACTATTAGGCTTTCGTCTTCATCAGTGGTGCTGCTCATGTTGATCAGGGGCAGCCAGCCACACACATCCAGGTGTTGCCTGCATCCAGGTCTAGTGGGAAAACAGTCTCAGTGTCACTCCTGACTGGTCCTGGAGACACAGAGCCCCTGTTAGGCTACTGCATTTGGCAAGTCTTAACCCCACTTATTTAAACTGGCTCAATTCCAAACAGATCTAACTCTGTCTAGGCGAACAGGCAAGTCATGGATCATGCTTGCAAAAGCAAACCAGGTTCTATCCCCCACCTCAGGTTTCTTTTCTATTATTTTCTCCATGTCCATGAGGAAGCAGGGACTTTGTCATCTCCTCCCAGAATCTGTTAAAAATCCTGGCTACCTGTGCCCACATTCTGGCCATTTCCAGGCATCCCCACAACGGCTGCTTCTGGCTTTCTCTCCTTCATAAAACCAGCCCTTCTCACTGTTTCTTACCTGTCTGATTTCTGCCCTCCCTTTAATTTATGTCATAGCCATCAGAGTAGCAAAAGCACTTCAGAATACAGTTTATACTGATACCCATTACTTTCCTTGAACTGGAATAGTAAAAGTCTTACTGTCACTCTCAATTGAGGGCTTATTTCTAACTGTAAAACAAGTGACCTTCTTTTGACCTGCTAAGAAAGCATTTGTTATCTTCTACTTTACTTGGTCATTCTTCAGCTTTCTAACTGTCTGTCCTTTATGGTGTATTAAAAGAAAACCCTCCTTTTGACACTGCATCTGAAAATGAGTTTTAAGATCTTTTTGCTGATAATAAACCCAGGGCCTGATCTAAAGGCCAGAGGTGTCAATAGAAAGACTTCCATTTGCCTATTTTACTTGGCTTTAGAGCACAACTTTGGCTTACAAATAGGTTTTTGATCCTTTCCATGAGTACTTTTGTCACAGTTCTGCATAACCAAGGGACTTGCATTGTGAAGAAAGAACATTATCAAAATCAGAAGTAAAAATTTGATGACTATGTTTTTTAAGAGTCGAATCTCCAAGAGTATTACAATTGAAAGGGATTCTTTCAGACCCCCTTTCCTTTTTTATTTCAAATTACAGTTAAGATATTAAATAACACTGAACTTCAGGCTCTTCTCAGCAGATCAGAGATAAATTGCTTTCATTGGATTCTGATTGGTGGAATACAGAATCTGTGGTAATGTTCACACATACCTTTCTCTGCAAGGAACACTGAGGTTTCATTTCTACCCTGAGTGATACATGACTTTCTAATAGTATTCCTTGAAATGCTACAGTCTGTTCTGCATTTCAAGACACCATAATTTGGGAGCCCCTGGTCCTGTTATTTCTTGAAGGATGATCTGTTGGCAATGGGCTATTTTGACATGTTATTTATGTTGGAGCAGGCTTGGAAAAGCAAAGATGACTTGAATAACTAAGCCAAAGTTGTTATCTGCTCATGATTTTGGTTTGAAGATTTGGGCCAAATTCATTTTAATACCACAGTAATTTATTTCTGGATGACTCTGTGCTAGATGTGATCATATTATTTCTATAAAAAATGATTTGGTGATAAAAATATATTTTTAATAAATTAAACTAACATTGGCAGCTTTTTGTTCTGGTCAGAAATTACTTGAGAGATACACATACACACACACACACTTCAAATATTCTTCCTTGTTGCCTCCAAAATGACTACTGAAAAAGAAATGGAGACTACAGAGGGGTTCCTGATTTTATAATTGTGAAAATAAAAAAGTTATACAGGAACAATATTGATTTTTTTATACAAAACTTTAAAGAGAAGAAACCTCTCCCCCCGTTGCCCCAGGCTTGGCTGGACACACACAATTTATCCACCTCCTTGTTAAACTCCGGGAGAGGCAGAGGTTTTTGGCTTGTGTATCATGACTCCTGACAATGCTTTGTGAACTATGATGTAATCATCATTTTAAGATGTCAACCGAAATGCTGCTGCCTGGCTAACCAGGCAATGCAAGATTTTTTAGTCTTGCAGTCCTCAGAATCCTCTCTCATCTTTCCTGGCATCCTTACATCAGACAAGTTGAAAGGGACCCAGGCGAGGTGAGGCTGTGGTGCATGACACACTGCTCAGCCCTGCATCGCTTTCCCAGCCTTTTAGAAGCAAACACAGGCTTTCAAGTTGTTAGGGTATAATTTAAGTTCCCATTATCAGATTTGCTAGTTGAACACACCTAATAGGGATCTGGTTTTGATATTTCATACACAGGTGTGCTGAAGGTCAAACTAGAATATTTTAAAACAACTTTAATATATTCCAAAGAGAATTCCTTGGCTAAAGGATCCCTATTAGGATTTCTAGATTTAAATGCTCATTCACAGTAGACTCTAGATGAAGCTTTAATAAGGGCTGAGGAGACAGAAGACCCTACACTTCAATAAGACCTCGATTTCAACAAGTATTCAGTCATGCCAATATGAGACAGGAACAAAAAGGACTTAACTTGTAAGAGGTGCCTTTCAAGACAGTTGGGAAATGAGTGCTCTGCAGAATACACACCACACTCAGCCTTGCCTAGGCACGTTTTTAGATACACAAAGTACAGGTAGTTTGGCAATGATGCAGGTTTGCTTTAAACTTTATTCATCCATAGGAAGGGAATTTGACAGCACAAAATTTGATGGCATTGCCTCATTCAAGAAATATAGCTTCTTCTCCCGAATAAGCAAGGGCAGCACAGGAAAACCACCATTGACTAAGATGACTGGTCTTTAATAACCACTTCTCTGCATTTTATACTAGGTATCAGTGACCTAAGCTTCACAGTCAAGTTCCAGAAGCATTCAATCAAGCCCAGGAAGCATAGCAGCTTGGTCATACCAAAGTGATATAAACTGAGAATTTACTCCCTACAGTAGTTCCTGCAGGCCATTTATGCTAAAACACATTGCAAACCATTAGGATGGTATATGAGAGGAGAGCTACATTTCTGGGAAGCCCCATTATAAAAAATCATAATAAAAAGTGATAGTTTTGTGATGGCTCTCCACATTAATTGGTTGATGTAAAAAAGGATGTGCAATCAAACCACATCACAGCGCTATGATTTTTTAATTAAACAATAAATTAACAATGTGGAGATCAATACTCAATTCCATTTGAAAATGCCAGATGGGTCCAAATTCAGAAAAGGTCACACACATTGTAGATTAGCTCTCCTGAAATAATTAGTAAAAGAAGATGCAGCCTGGCCTCTTAATTTGGAGCACGTTTTGAAAAATGTGAGTAATTACTTATTTTCAGAATTAGGAAATTAATACAAAGATTATTGAAGGGTTGGGAGATTTTACAACAGCTCGAAAAATGTGAACTGAGGGTTGCAAGATGGATGCTACATTGAAAGGAAAAAGGTGAAGCTGGCTGGGCAGAAGTGGGAGAGGGGTGGGGTGTTTGCACTTCTCTTCTGATCTCCTTGAAAAGAGCTGTCCAGCACAGATATGCAATTTCAAGCCCTGCAGAATTTCTTCTTTTCAGAAATTAATAGTCAAAACCAAGTTTGTCTATTTAATCAAAAGAAAAGGTAAACAGAAAAACGGCAGGAAGGAAGCAGAATAAAGTTATAAACAAATATCATCCATGGGATCTCAGGTGATCCAGCTATCTTATTTTTATAAAGAGAGACTGAAAATGCAACTTGCCTAGACACTGTGTTCCATGTGCTGTATTTTACCACATGTTAGAAATGCAAAAAGGGTCCTAAAAAAGGACTCGAGGTAGACATGTTAGTGAAGCAGTAATTAATTTATTATACGTTCTTGCAAGAGCGGGTGACCCAAAAGTAGGCACACTTTTGGTCAAAATACATAGCATTTTTATACCATTTTCCAGTCCGAAATCCTTCCCACCGTTTAACTATAGATTAACAATTTCAAAAGTTTACTGGCTCAACCAAAGTACCCCATTTATGACAAAGGAATACATACTGCACGGCCGGCAAAGTCTTCCTTCTCGTTAGTGAGGAAAATTAGTATGTATGAGCTTTTAACACTTAAACATCTCTTTTGTCTGGGATAATCGCTTACTGGCAGGTACTTGGTTTTGTCTTAACTTTCCCGGTTACTGTCTTGGGCCTAGGGTTGAAGGAATTCAAAAGCTCATACAGGTTTTTGTTCAGATGGTATCAAGACTCCACACCCTTTGTCAGTTTTGAGCCACATTTCTTTTGAGTTCCAACCCGTGGCCTCAGTCACGGTTTTAACTCTTTCCAGGATTATCTTTTAGCAGCAGTACGCTTTATCCTAAAATTCCTTACAAAGAATTCCTAAGGAGGCAACCTTAATTCCCAAGTCAGAAAAGTATACAATACAAAATATACAATACAAAATTTCAATCTGCAAAAGCAACAATTCAGCATTTTCCACACCACATAAATAAGGGTGTCGTGGTTTCACCCCGGCTGTGGGCTGAGATCCACGCAGCTGCCTGCTCCTTAAAGTAAAAGAGCAGGGGAAAGGGAAAAAGGGAAAGGGAAACAAGGGAAGGGAAAAGGAAGGGGCAAATAACTCCAAAACCAAGAAACTAGGAGGCCCGTGGGTTGGGATAAGGATAGTTTACTAAGATAACAGAAAGATAAAATATAACAATGCTAACAGGACTTTAGAGCAAAAGAATATGATACACAATGCAGTTTCTCACCGAACCACACAACTCAGGCCGTACCACCCAGAGCTGTCCCGGAACCCGACCGTCCCCCAAGAAGCATGCGTCCCGAGAGGAAGCACGCGTCCCGAAACCGCCCCTCTTCCTTCTTCCCAACAGCCCCCCGTTTTCCTAGGCAGGACGTAATTGGCATGGAATATTCTCTTTGGCCCATCTGGGTCACCTGTCCTGGCTTCGCCCCTCCTTTCTCAAGAATAGAGAAATAGAAGAAGCTAAGAAAGTCCTTGACTGTCTGACTGCAGCTAAGAACATCAGGGTGTTATCAGCACTGCTTTCATTTTAACTCCCAAACACAGCGTTCCATCAGCTGCTACAAATGGAGTTAACTCTATCCTGACTGAAACCAGGACAAAGGGCTACATGGAAAATCATACTACTAATCCTAGTTTTCCCATCTACCTGCGTGGCCAGCATTCTAACAAAGCTGAGATGCAAACTAAAGATAATTTGATCCCGAGATGTGAAAAGCAGCAGGAGAAATTTCTACCAGACAAAAATTTACTCAGGTGTCTTCTGACCATCAGGGCTGTGCATGGCATTGTGCAGTTTGGACTGGTTTTTTTGATTATTGTGGACAGCTAAGCCTCCCTCCTCCTGAAATAGCCTCGCAGGAATGCTTTTCCAGAGGTTAAACTCAGCTGCAGCAGTTGGCAGATGCAGTACTCAGGTAGAGCTACAGGGGAGAAACAGGTGAGTATCCATTCCATGAAGTCAAACATACACAGTGACTTTTCTCTTGTTCAACTGCCAGTTCAACGTCGCTGCTCTTCAAAATCTTGAGCAAATCCCTAAGTCACTCTTCTGAAGGTAGCAAAAGGGAGAGATCCAAACCATCTATGCCAAGTGCCCGAGTCTGGATTGCAGTTCCATGGAAGAGGGGTAGGTTCCTGTATTCAGCACTTCAGAGCACGAGCTTCACTTCAGAGTCCTGCTCTCTATTTATCATATTAGGAGATTAGTCTCTCTAAGCTTCTAATATATCGCTAAAATTAGGCAGTACTAATCTCTCTGCCTTTCCCCACTCTTCCAACTTTTCCCTGCTAAGGTCTCATATTACTTAAGCCTCCTGGATTAGACAAGAAAGAGGGTCTCAGCCTAGTGAAAAGTTCGCCAGCATAACTGACAGGAGGAGAGATGTCTAATTATGTGAAGCAGCTGCATCAACGTGACTACACTCCAGGATACAGGCAGACTTCTGCAGCTCAAGCTCACCTAGGAGGACTTCACTTCACTCATTTTAAGAACCTAGCTCAGAAGTGCTGAATGCAGATCAGTTTTGTTCCTTGAGATTCCTTATGTTAGTGATGAAGAAGATACTATATTCTGAACAAAGCTTGATAAAGGTGCTACATAGAAATGGACACCCTGTAGAGGATTTCTGGTGTTCCAGCAAGCTAGAAACAGAACTTCCACTTCCCAAGCATCATTCTCTCAAAGTGAGTAGGAGCCTGCAATTGTCAAGAAGCGGTCCTGCAGATAATTAGAGAAGTATCAAGCTGGAATCACTCCTCAAGGTAGGAATGACTAACTTAGCAGTAACTCCATCACTAGCCCCCGGGTAGCCGCAGGTCCTAATTACATCTAATATTTTGTAGTCTATTAAGTATCTGATGCATTGTTAAAAGAAAAGTGCAGAGGACACCGAAGCACAGAACACACACAAATGAAGCATGCACCTTTTATGAGGGATTTTTTCCCCCTTCCTCCTTACAAAGCCAACTCTATTCTACAACAGATTGGAAGATTGATTTCACGCAGCAGCTAATACACTATTTTTTGTTTTTCTGTTTTGGTTTGGGGTTGTTTTTTGTGGGTTGTTTTTTGGGTTTTTTTTCCTTTTCAAAAAGAAAGTGCTATTCGACCAAGAAGTAGGTGCCAGTCTGTCTGACACCTTTGGCAGATTAAGTACTCTTGCTCTCTCTTGTACCCTTTAATGGCCTGAAAAGGAAACACAACTCGTAGGTGGGAGAAAAGTAGAAGGAAAATGCAGGCACTCACCTAGAAGGAACAGTGACTTCAAGCTAAAAAAATGTCTGCTGTTAATATCACTTCTTTAATTTGCACTCATATAACTAGGGCTTGAAAGAAAAAGCACTTTTCCATGGGGCATCTTGTCACAGTCTATGAAGAAGCTGAAACCTTTCTTAAATAGAGAAAAAACATTTAGGAGAGAGTAGAAATTCCTGAAGTCAGGTCCTAACAAGCTAAGAGAACTGGACACTCCTTTCTCAATTACAAAAACCACAGGCTTTTCCCTCACCTTCACTGTATTACTTCAGTGGTATTTAATGGGAAAATCTATGATGAAAATTCCTGTGCCTTTACGTATAATGAAAATGTAAGAAGCTGAGCAAACAGGAATGTCTGGGAAGGGGCAGGAGGCATCTGTGCATCTCAGGCTGGGAACATCAGTGCACGAAGAGTCTGAAACAGGAGATGTCAGATGTTACATGTTTCAGCTCAAGCTCTTGAAAGGCCAGTTTTCCCTTACAGTTCTGTTTCTAGGTAACCGAATCCCTGTCACACACAGCTTTCCACATCCTCACAGAGGACATTGACATGAGCAGCACAGAGACCACTGCTATCAGTAGGTAATGCTATATCTTTATCTTTTTAGAAAATGTCACAAAAATGTAACATTACATGGTCACCTGTGACGGGGGTGGAATAGAGCAGAGGCAGGGCTGTGTCTGTTCAAATGGCTGTGTGCATGCTGCAGAAACAATTACATTCCTGTAAAAGCACTTCGCAGGGCTGGAAGGCAGCAACCTCAAGATCTGCACAAGCCTTCTTGGTTGAGAACTGTGCTGTCACAAGGATTAGCCTGAAAGCTGTGAATGCCTGGCAGACTTTGAGCTACTGCCATCTGCAGAATGAACGGACTGATGAGAAAGCAGCTCAGAAGCTAGCAGGCACTTTCTATGGTGATGCCAAAGTCTTGTAGTAGCAACTTTCTAGAAGGGATGACAAATCTTACAGTTATTCAAAGCCAGGGTAGCATAAGGACTGGCCCACATACAGCAAATAGGACAAGTCAAAGGAGGACAGCTAATTGTAGGCTTTGGGGATTACCTGATACCACCCAGCAGTATGCAGAGACCAGCATCACTTCAGCTTTAACACAGCAGAATTAGCTGCATCAAACCTGAGCTGTCCCTGCAGCAAAGGTGCACTACCATCTACTGTGAGAGGCACCCAAGCAGCTGAGCTGCTTCCTAGCATGCTGAGAGGAAGACCACACTGCCAAGAAACTCCTAGCAAATGATGGAAGCAGACAGAGTGGAAGGGAGAGAGGGCTGGTAACACACGCTGGCTGCAAGCCTGGCAGTTGTGCAGCTCAGAGCAGGCTCTTATGTGGCAATGTGACAGCCCTCCAGCTTCCTCGTTCATGTTGTTGCTCACCCACTTCCCCAGGGTGCCTTTAAAGATTAATTCTCAGCCCAGCAGTGGTACTCATGCCAAGCACAATACTATTTTAGGCAGCTGGCGTGGTTTTACCCCAGCCGGCAACTGAACACCAGGCAGCTGCTCGCTCACTCTGGGATGGGGTGGGATGGGGGACAGAATCAGAAGGGTAAAAGTGAGAAAACTCAGGGGTTGAGATAAAGACAGTTTAATAGGGAAAGGTGGTACCACATGGACAAGCAAGGAGTTAATTCCCCACTTCCATGGCAGGCAGGTGTTCAGTCATCTCCAGGACAGCAGGGCTCCATCACACATAATGGTGACTTAGGAAGACAAACACCATCACTCTGAACATCTGCCCCTTCCTCCTTCCCCCAGCTTTATATGCTGAGCATGACACTATATGGTATGGAATATCCCTTTGGTCACTGGGGTCAGCTGTCCTGTCCATGTCATCTCTCAACTCCTTGCACAGCCCCAGCCCACTTGTTGGAGGGTTGAGGAGCAGAAAGAGCCTTGGCTCTGTGTAGCACTGCTCAGCAGTGATAGAAACATCCCTGTGTTATCAATGCTGTTTCCAGCACAAATCCAAAGCACAGCCTTACACCAGATGCTGTGAAGAAAACTAACTCCATCTCAGCCAAAAAACTACACAAAGACCTTTTTGCATGATGCATCCTATATTTTCCAAAGGCCTCATGATATCAGCAGTTGATAAGCCTTCCTTAAAAGCCCCAAAATATCATGATGAATTGAAATCCATGTATGAATAATATCCTTTGAATGGGAACAGGAAGATGTATACAGACTATCTGTATTTTTAAGAGTTACAGCACGCTGTAATAAGTCACATTAAATGTTTGAAACATACAACCAGTGAATATTACTAGCAAAGAAGTATATTTGGGAAGAACTACCAATGCTTATGTCTTTACTACAAAATTATTCTTCATACGTGGACCTAGCTGAAAACTGACCAAAGGGCCCACAAGCTTTTAACCTCAGTTTAAAGACTTCATTGGAATATATCCAAATTATAGATTTCATAAGCTTGAGGTAAATCTTTACAGAGAAATTATAATGCCTTTAAAAATGCATCAGAACTGGGTCAAAGAAATTCAGTGATTTATTGATGAAAATTATGTCCATCAAAAAACAATTTCCTTGCAGTCAAAACTAAATAAAAAGCCCAGAAAGCCATCCCTGTTTCTCACAATCAGGTGGTTAGAGCTGTTTTCAAATACAGACAATAAGGGAAACTGAATTTACCTTAAGGTTCCTGACATCTGCTTTAAAGTTTGAGAGCTCTAGCAGTTATAAAATCTCAGCTTCTCTCATCAGCGATGCCCCCTCTCTCCCCTCTGATTGCACCAAATGTTTGGTTGTTGGCATACCAGATAGATGATGGCTGGAAGAAAAACTGGTAAGGGGGGTGGCATTTCAGGCCGAGTGGAATAGACAGATTGGCTGAAATAATAAAGCTGCCAAGCTAAATACGGCTTTGAAGACGCCTTCAGCTTTAACCTACTCCTGCTATCAGACCCCACTGCTGCTGCATGTGCCCAAGAAGAAAGCCCTCCACTGCTGCTGCATGTGCCCAAGAAGAAAGGCCTAGATGGAGAACAGCAAAGGATGGAGACATCTGACACAAAGGAAAGACATTTGACTGGGTAGGAGTTGACTGATCACTGTGTTACGCAGCTCATAACCCTTGCAGGTATGTGGTGGTTGAGCCCTGGCCAAAGGCCAGGCGCCCACCAAAATCAGTCTGTTACTCCCCTTCTTAGTTGGACAGGGGAGAAATAACATAATTGGGCGGCTCAAGAGGCAAACTCGTTAATGAGGCGGGCAAAACAGACTCAACACAGAGTGAAAGAGAAAGTTATCTAATTTATTGCACTACACTAAAGAGAAAACAGTGAAAAAGAACCAGTCAGGAGTGCAACCAACAATCTTGAAACAAATGCAACCAGGCAAACACTTTCCCCCCCCCACCACTCCCTCCTCAGCAGGCTTGAGTTAGAAGTTTGCTCCCTTCTTCCCTCCCGGTCGCAGCCCAGGAGGGGCAGGGACTGGGGAAATGGGGGTCTGGGGAACACCTTCCCCCCACCCCTCCATTCTGAAGCAGGCTGCCCTTTCAGCCATGATGTTGCTCCCTTCTTCCCCTCTCCTGCTCGCAGCACAGGACGAGGGGGCAGGGACTAGGAGATGGGGGCTTTGGTCAGTCCCTTGCAAGATGGTTCCCTTCTCGGCCGGGATGGGGGCATCCATTCCACACAGCCTCCCCCTTAAGCTTCAGGAGAGTATCAAAAATTTTGACTCAAAAAATGACATACTACTTCCACTTCCTGTTTGAAGATGTCAATTCTGAGATCTTCAAAAGTCTTGCAGAAGCCAAGACAGTATCTACGGTTTTTCCTGTAGCCACAAGTGTTTTCTCTATCAAGGGAATAAACTAGATAGATGTATCAGAAACAAGTTTCAAAACAACACTGGTTCTTACTCATCTCTTTTTCTTCCTCAGTTTTGCAATCTTTCTGTAACCTTTTCAGTACTTCTCTGGGAACCAAAGCTAGGCTGAGTTCCCCTTTATTTCATCGAATCTTCTGAGTAACATCCTCTTATCTCCTGTTTCTAGCACCTCACCCATTCTGTGGTGTTCTCAAAAAATCACTAGCAGTGACTAGAGCCATCTCAAAGAAGAGTTGTCATGCCTGCCTTCAGGATACCTAAATTATAGAAATATTCTATAGCCTGTTCTTCTCCAGGTGTAGGTGGGGGAATTCTGCCATTAACTGGATTAACAATCTTATTTAGTCTCCTTCTTTGGGGGAAAAAGAAAAAACAAATAAGCTTTTTTGTTTATGCATCAGCTTCTAAGCCTACTTTTATCTTACCAGGTCAACATTTTCTTTGCTGTTTCTCCTGCCTACATACTTCTGTGATGATCAAACTAACATTACATATCTACCATAGTTACAATGTACTATACCTTTCCCATTGGTCTAGAAGTCAACATGACAGAATAAGAACAAGCTATCTTTGTCAAAAGGTTTGAAGAGCTGACATCCTTCTCAGACTTTTGAGACTCTAACACCTTGCCCTGCCCTTTTCTTCACATACTCATCCAGCTACACATGAAGCATGCATTGTGTATGTATGCAGTATGTAACCTTACACTTACTTCACTCATTGTTAGAATTTATTCATGAAGCAAATAGCTCTAACATCTGCACTCCTTTAAAAGACAAATTCAGGACAAAAGCTTAGGAAGCTGGTATGTGTAGAAGGATAGCTGAGTGGTTTAATTTCTGTCTTCAAATAACCCAAAGAGCCTGATGAACACAGATACAGAAGTTACTACTGGTAAATATCTGGACAGATTCAAGTTTGGTTCCTTTAGTCAGAGGAGGAAAACACCACATTGTGCTGTTTAAATAAAGTTTCCAACAAGAAATAACTATATTCTCAGTCCAGAGACATTATTTATTGGAAAACAAAGGTGATTCAAAATGGTTTCAACTGCTCAAAGACCAATCCATATACTACTGTAACCATTAAATGCACAGTGTATAGCAGATTTATAGTTTGTAACTTGTGTGTTTCAGCTCCAGGGTTTAATGTGATATTGTGTATGCATCACTATAAATGAAGTGACCATTTTTTAACTCCTGTGAGCTCAAGGCATGGAAAGGTGCTGCTCTGGCAACTGCTGAAACCATTTCTCTGTTTATGCCAACAAATACAATACTGCAAGCAACTCTCATTTCTCATGGGTTGCATATCTCATCTCACTCCACATTAACAGAGGTTTAAGCCAAAAGCTGTCTGAACTTTCAATGGTTTTTTTTTCCTTTTTTTCCATTAGAACTTAAACTCATGAAGATCAAGAAGTCTTCTTTTCAAGAGTATTTGAACACTGCAACGAAGTGGGGCACAAACCCCTCTATCTTCCATATATCAGTGGAGGGTCCAGACTAGATGCTCTCTCTTCTCAAAAAAACCCAACCAAATACCTCATTTTGGTAAAAGAAGAACAGTTACTTTTGAAATAAGCATTGTTTTTATCAAGATTAGAGAGCCACTTCTGCCCAGGAAGAAAAGCAGCTGCCAGGGGCTCGTGTTCACATAAATACTTACAGCTAGCTTGCCTGTTTGTAACTGTGCTGGGTGCTGATCACATCAGCTAGTGCCAAATACGGTGATGGGTGGACAGAAGCTTCAGGCAACTGAATCAAGACCAACAAATTCATTTCAAATGGTCTAATTAGAGGTTAATGGCAACTTCACAGCTGTTCCAATACATGAGGCTGAGAAAGTTGGGCTTGTTCAGCCTGGAGAAGGAAAGGCTCCAGGGGGACCTTATAACTGCCTTCCAATACCTGAAAGGTGCCTATAAAAAAACCTAGGGAAGAACTGTTCATGAGGGCATGGAGCAATAGGATGGGAGATAATGGATTTAACCTAAAAAATGGTAGCTTTAGGTTGGATATTAGGAAAGGGTTATTCAGTACAAGGTGGTAGATCACTGGCACAGGATGCCCAGAGAGGTGGTGGAGGCCCCATCCCTGGAGACATTCGAGGTCACACTTGATGAGGCTCCGAGTGACCTGATTGAGTGAAGATTTCCCTGCTCACTGCAGGGAGGTTGGACTCTACATGGCTTTTAAAAGTCCCTTCCATCCTAACACATTCTGTGATTCCTCTGTAACTATAAATGAGTCATTCAAATGATATCTATGCTTCTTCCATCCCCGGGCAGGGTTTTCACCAGCAAAGCACAACTCTGTCTCTAGTACCTGTCATAAAAATAAAAACAGTGAGGGAAGGTGTAAGAGTAACACATGAGGCCAGTCACATACAATTAGGTCACATTCTGTGCATAGAAAAGCAATTCCTGTCACTTTGGTGTTTGTTAAAGGATTTGCCTTTCACAGTGTCATCAGATCTTTTGTTTAAGAGTTGGGTTCTAGACAATATTAGCAGCGTTTGATTTTTCTTAATCCTAAAACTTCGAAGCTCTAGAAAGTACATGTTTTAATCTGCAAGTTAAGTTAGGGAGCATTTTTTGCTGAAACTATAGAATCATTCTACTAGCTTTCCTTATTCAGCTATACAGTGATTGCTATTACAGTAAAGCCATTTTGTCAATTGCCCTTTTATCTTTCCTTCCCTTCGCACGGATCCATTTTTAAACCTATCATAGGTTTTATGACACACACACCACTTTAATGTGTCATTTATACTCTTCCCACTTGAGTTTCAGCCTTTGTCCAAGACTCCAAAGCTACGTGATAGTCTGTTCAATCTTAGAGCAAAGCAAAATAATCCCATTTCACTTCCTAGGAGCAACCCATTGCCCTTTGAAATGTAAATAATTCTAAGGGTTGGAGAAATGTGAAAGAAATTTCCCCACGCAAATTTCCTATTTAATAGCTTACAAAAGAGAGTTCTGTCCCACTGAACTCCAGAAACTCTGGCTGCAGTTCAGCAGAATGGATAACACACATTTAAATCCTGCTGATCAATAAGGGACTTATGTGCTTTGTCAGATCAAGATCTATGCAAATACAAAATAACCCCTATTGGTACCTCCCTATGCTTCACATTAACCCCCCCATAATTCCAATCCACAGACATAGAGATAACTAGTACACAGACAACCCCAGAACCTGTGTGTATCTCCATACACACACAGAAACCCCTTCACACAAGCCAGCATGTGGCAGATCGCTGTGTTTTTGCGGTATGCTGTAGCAACTGCAGGGCAAAGTCATTTATTTAATCACCTAACAACAAATGTGCTTAGAGCTAGCTGCTGGTATCCTTGGGGAGCAACAGAAGCCCCAACTGATCTCAATTAAAGCAGCATCAATTCGGAAGAACCCCAATGAATCCAAGCTGTAAGTGGAGATGACATTTAGTCATTTTGATATAGGCAATGCATTAATAAAACTCACAGCATTCTCTCAAACTCATAATTTAATAAGAATCCAGAACAGGCTTTGACAAAAAAAAAAAAAAGAAGTTGTTTTAAAACAACATATTTGTTCTTAAAACACAGTTTTAGTTTGAGCTAGAAAATCAACAGTTTAAGATGATTCCAACATGTTCTGAAAAGCCACTCAAGTGTGCTGGTATTAATAAAACAAATGCTACTGTTATTCTGGAAACACCACAAAGTAGTTTTGGGAGCCTTTGTTTTCCCATAACATATTTTTGCTTTTAGTACCAATCACTATTTACTGTCATTGGCACTCGGATATGGAAATAGAAGCCTAGCAGAGATTATTTTGCAGGAAAAAAAAAAAATCAGAACAGGCACCACATTATTTATCCAGGATGGCACCCAGTTCTGTGTTATGTATATAATATTTTCAGAAAATGTCTTTATAGTAAACCAAGTTGAATGTTCTTTAAAATCGAGTCAGATTACTGACTGGAAAGGTTTTTGTTATTGCTCCTACGCAGAGAAATACTGTAAGGTTTTATTGCTTTTTCAACAGCTGAAGAAGGTCCTGTCCTCTCCACACTTTCTAGTGTGTTATTTTTCAGATTTTATGAGGCATTTCATTATATGAATTATGGGTTGTGGATCTGACCTTGTTGCAATTTAAATTGACCAGTCATGGGTCAACATTTGCAAAAAATGCTGAGCAGATGAAGTTTATATAAATTTTTGAAGCGAGTTATAAAATAATAAAATTAGTGAAGAACAGCAGCATTTTTTTAATTCAGGTTGAAAGATAAAGTGGAAAATATATCAGGATTGATGCTGCTGAACCTAATAAAAAATTAATTTCTTCTCTCCCCATGCATCACCTTTTGTTTAACTTTCAATTCCTTAAGTTCATGCAAAACTCAATGGGTATGCAATTACACTACCTGATCTGAAAAATGCTTAAAGCTGATTACATGTGGGGAAAAAAAAACCCTCACAGCAAATTGGAAACTGTTCTATATAACAACAAACACCCCCATACACAATATATTTATATTTCACATATTAAAAGCCAACTAAAAATGCTGTACTACACGTACAGAACTTATTCTGACAAAGCCCTAACATTTTTAGATTAAACCTCATGTATTTATTTGTCCATCTCTATGAGAAAGTGTTTGCCACATCATTAGAAACAAGGGTTACTCAAACAAAGAGTTCAGGGATTCCATGTTCCCTGTTCCCTCCATGCAAAAACCAAGCACTATTACACAAGTCTAAGCTAAAGCTAATGAAAACAGTAGATATATTTCAATTATTTTGATAGGCTTTAGCTCAGAATTGTATATGCACATTCATGCCAGAAAACACTTTCATTACAGGGTTTATGAATGAGCACTATTCTATTTTTAGGGGAAAGCCTGAAGTATGAAGGGAAGGCAGACAAAAGATGGTTTCCAGAACCTTTAAAGGAAGTTATTTTCCAGCTACTGATGTCATTCTCAGCTCTTATTAACGACAACTCTACAGCAGAAAACAACTATAGCAGAGTTAAAGTATTATTTTTTCATACAATGTCATTAGTTGATTCAGCAGTAGGATCTCTTGGAAAAGATCAATTATATAAACTACTAAACTTGTTTCAGTGGCTACCCTGATACTAAATAAAAGCCCATACTGAAACAATTAGTGCTTGCAAGCTCATTACACAAGGACATTAAGGCTCATTGATCAATAATCTCGTCAAGTAGGTGATTACTATCATAAAAAAAGCTTCATATCTCTAGCCAGCCAGCCAGAGGCTGGGGAGAACACCAGACTCCAGGTTTCCAGAAACTTCCATTTGATACCATCTTCGTATTTCTTCTCCTCCCACATATAATTCATAATAGAGAAGGTAAACTTTCTACAGACACCTACTGGGAGCCCTTAACAAGACAAGTACACCTCCAGGGGCTAAATAAAAGAGGCTTTTTTTTTTTTTTTTTTTTAACCTTATTTACCTCTGGCAAGGATGTGATCCTAACTCCCAGAAGGACAACTCCTCTGATGAGGTAAAGGCAAATGCCATGCTATTTTGAGAAAGCTTTACAGAAGATAAAACATTTATTAGTTGCTACAATAATAGAGATAATCAGTTATCCAAAATGTTGTTGACAACAATGTTTTGAGTACAGCAGAAAATCACGACTTCCAGGACTATGCTCAGACTACCAAACAATATCTTTTCATGCAAAGTGAAAAAACCTGGAATTAATGTAATCTAATTCAGAAACATGACACTAATAACAACTTGTCTGGGATTTGGCACTGATGTGACTTTTGCAGCTGTCGCTCTTACCAGGCAAACGATACAATGCTTAGAAAAATGTTCCATAAGAAACATGCCCTGTTTAAGTGTTGCTCCTTCAGGTAACGCAGCAAATTAATGCTCAGAGGACTCTGATGCCACCAGCACTAAAGAAGTTTTCCTCTGAAATTTATTTTAATGTCCATATCAGAATGTTAGCTAAAGAAAAAAAACCTACCTAAAACATCAAGCCATTGGAAGGACAATAACATGAATTGTAGGGGGTTTTTTTGTTGGTTAAGAAAACCCTGAGGTTTTTCATAGAGTCATAGTATGGTTTCTTTGGAAGGAATCGTAAGGATCAGCTAAATCCATCTTTCCCACCATGGCAAACACCCTCTCCAGTTTTCCTGTAACCAGCTTTCCTGGAAGGCTATTACAAGGTCTCCCCAGAGCCTTCTCCAGACTGAACAAGCCCAACTGTTATTTATATTAAAGTTTTATTCTTGCCTAAGCTTAACCCCCCTGGAAAATTCTGGGGAGCTGAATGCCAGAAATGTTTAATCATTTTTCAATATAGAATATTCTTAAACTCATTCTTCTGCTAAATCACAGCAGGTGAACCTTCAGTAATCTTGAGTCACTTGAATGAAAGTTTGTGAAATTACCTTTGAACTTTTCATAATCAGACAAACAGGGAAGAAAGATACTCTAAACACAGGTCACCCTATTAGCATTGAACATTTCTGTCAGAAAGATTCATCTGGTTTCAGCACTATTTTACAACTACAGCTCTTTAAGGGTGGATGTGCCACTTGGGGCTGTGTTAGCAATCTGATTTGTCTTTAAATAATCTGTTCCTCTGAGTCCCCAAAGCAGCAGGAAACAGTGGCAGTATTGAGGCAGCAGGGGCTTCATCCTGAACTCACAGAGGATAAGAAATCCCAATCGTCCTGCAGGATCCTTAGGCTGGACTGGCTAATCTGCCTGAGAATCATGGATGTGGAGTGCTGATATTGATTTATAAGCAGCCATATGTACCAACCAAATCTAATTCTAACAATCTAACAATGCACGTAATAACCTTATTTCAAAAAATATGGAATTGAGTTTAGAAGGTACAATTCATTTATATGACCAACATCCATAAGCTAACTTCAGAAAGTTTTTGTACTTCACAAAAGCCAACAAAGTAACCATGGATTTATCTACACACATCCCCTGGCATGCAACAGTTAAACCAAAACATGACTTGAGACCTTTGAACAAGAGGACACAATCGAGGAGGAAGTTTAGAGATGCAAAGTGGGGCTTAATTTCCTCATTTCTCCCTGTATGCAGGAAAGGCTGGAACACACAGATGTAAAATGTGCACAAAAAAAAGCAGATTTGAACTGGCAGAGTAGTACTACACAGGCAAATGAAAAATCTCATCATTCCTACAATGTGAGGCTCTAAACATCTGTACAGTGCTATACACTGGTCCTTAGCATCAGACAGTAGGAATATGGATACAATAAGGTTTGATAATCCACAGGGGCTGAGTAATTTGAAAGGTTTTCCCATTCCTTGAGGCAATAAGCATAAAGTGGTGCTTCAGTACAGTTCAAAAATTATTGTTAGCATAAATAAGGCACTGGCAGACTGAGGTGAGGGCAGATGGAAAATTCTATCATGTTTGAGGGGAGGTGGGACAAAAACTGTTTCCATCTTCAAGCTGGAAAAGTTTAACAGCTAAACAAGAAAAAAGCCCACAGCTGAAATAAGAAAGCTAGTTTTTATTTGCTCAGAGTTCTCCTAGTTTCTTTTAAAGAGCTGCCTCTCTTGTCTAGATGTGTAGGGACACAGCTGCAGAATTAGGAGGCTTAGATTTGTTGGGTCAGTTCTGTCTCTTGTTTTCCATTGCACAAGTCACACAATGCTTCTTGGTCTTTATAGCAAAACCTCCTTTCCACAAAGGTCCAAAAATTTGGAAGGAAGGAGGGGGAAAAAGTTTAATTATGAAGGAAATTGCATTTTGAAAACGGAGGAGAAGGCCAAACTACTTTCAATCTCAAGCATTAGGAATGCCAAAGCATATAGGAGCAAACCTCAATTATAAGGTTTCATGTAAAGCTGAATCACAGGAAAAGCTTTAATCAGAAACTAAGTTACAACTACATCCTGGGCAATATATCCCTCAGAAAAGTCTCCAAAGTGTAACTGGATCAGGGAGAGAAATTCTTTTCCTTAAAATTTGAGGCGTTGCAGAAGAAGAGTGAGCAGTAGATACTAAACCAAGGTTGCTTGTTATCTGGGCAATATAGCTTTTAGCTATGTTCACTGCCAGGTTTACACACAGGCAAGTTTAGGGGTAAATAAAAGTGAGTAAGTGGCCACTTCTGAGCCTCACCAAGTGTCTAGGGATGATCTAGTATGTCACATTTCAAAGTCTTTCCAAATAAATACAAGATGGTTAAGCATCATGTGCTCACTGTGCTGGAATTCAGAATAAAGCATTAATAACAGTACTTTTTAAGCTGTTGTCATAAAAGTCATGAAATTTGCTATAAGCAAACAGCTTCAAAAATTCATGAATATGAAGTTGATTCAGGAATAAAACCATCCTTTTGTCTTTCTCATTATAATTCTGAGGTGAAAAGTCCAAAGATTGCTAAGTCAAAACTTTGTCCATATTGAGTTTCAAGGAATTAATTTGCCTTATATTGATCAGCTTTGATACTGCTTTAGTAGAATAACCTGTATTTCATTCAAAAACATGTCAGAACCAGAATATATAAAGGATATCAAAGAGGAAAACCTCTACTTTGCTGCTTCTCTGCCAAAATAACTTGAGAGTGAATACCTACTGAATTCTAACTTACTCTAGGAAAGAAATCCAAACCAAGTAAATACAGATAAAGTGTTATCTACAGAGTAAGAATTTAAAGTAATTCATGAATCTGGAGATTAGCCCAGATACTAATTGCAAATAGCACAGATCCAGATAAGAAACATTAAGAAACAGATGCAAATATGCCAGTAGCAAATGCATGATGAAGACCAGCCTTCAAAGTAGTTTATTGCATCTCAGTGAAGCTGGGGGCTGATGGAAGCAAGTTCTCATTTGGGAAGCTGGCAACTTTTCACTTTGAAACCCCCAAGATTGTCCAGTGAAATAAGAAAGTGTTTTTCTTATTCCCCTCACCGTGCATTGAACTAAGTCTCTAAAGTGTAGTGCTTGCAGTTGAGTTGCAGTTTAACTCCCCAACCACTGACACTCTGCAAATTTCTTTTAGAAACTGTCTTAAAAGTTCCTTTGGAAAACCAGAAAAGAGCAGCCACTTGTACTCTGAAATACAAATTTTTATCCTTGGTGAAAGACCGGTAGGTTGGCAAGCAAAATCTTGTTTGCACTATGTGCACTTCCCTGTTTGGTTTTTTGTTTGTATAAACTGTACCTCTGAAAGAACAAAGAGTACCTTGCAAATAAAGATTAGGTGTATTCCTGCTGAAACAGTTTTCTCCTCTCAAATTCATCTTCTGCAGTGACTTCACAGTTTAGTTGTCCTGGTGCTATGTGATTTTTATAAAATCCTTACCAGGATTTCTGGATTCACAAAGTGGGAAAGCTTTCTATTCCTTTTAAAAAGGCCTCACAACCCAAACCACACCAAAAGAAGTCCTGTATAGATGCAAAAATGTGAAAGGGAATTCTTATGTTCAGGTGACAGAGTCAACCATTTACCTGTGTTTGGAAATCAACTGATAGTAGAGCATGACATCATTCAACTACTAAACGATAATGCAAAAAGAAAGTGTTTACAAGCAAGTCCTCCAACTTTAAATCAGTAGTACAATATGTACTAACCTGGCAATGAACTCTGGTATTTATGGGTAATTGCTTTGTGAAAAAAAATCAAAGCATATTTGCATCGATCGTGGGTGCTGTGTGGTGAACACAATTCATTTCCAGAGATAACAGCAGCAAGGAGCTGGAAAGAAGAATTTTAGTCTGCTCCAGTGGAGAAAGAACAAATAACTATAAGTAGTGGAGTAGTGCAGGAAGCGACTTGCAAATGCCTTTATGATCAAGTATCACAAATTAATTCTTTCTATAGTTACATTTGTAATATCTGTTTAAATATTTTCTAATATAAATCGGTTTCTCTGACAACATGTATGAGCCCTGAAGCTGCAAGAGTGATACTTCATTTGAAATACACTTTGACATGTGCTTTTCTAATTTCACTTTTCTTTGGAAAGATTCAGCAAGCCAAAATGTAAAGAGACCTTTGGATCTCAGTAACAAAAATCACAGAGAAAGGACACCCAAAATAGGCCAAATTTGGCCAAAATTCATAGTTTGATATTGATCTGCAATTAATACTTCCAGATTTCCCCCTCCTTATGAATAAGAGCATGACAGAGTTGAGAGATAAATGACTAAATGTCTGATTATTTTATTATGCTAAATGATCTTTACTGATCTTGCTCTAACAAAGTTAAAAAACTCAAAGTCCTTATAGAAGACATATTGCTTTAACCCCCTCACTGATGGAACAGAAACTTTGATCAGCAGGAAGAGAGCTGAGAGAGTTTCTGGGATTACAGCAGCTTGACCTGAAGTGACCACAGACACAATGCTCCTACAAATTGGAAATGTAACTCTAAAGCCAGGTAGTAAGTTTCCCAAAGCTCATTTCCCTCCTGCATAAACCAGCATTAAAATATCTGTCAACCCCCTCAGGCAGAGGGGTTCAGACCACCAGACCTCAGAAGCTCTGCTAGTAAGAAAAGTGAAGATGTAGATGTCCTGGAGAGAAAAACTTTACAAATCTCAGCACAGTAACTCAAGTACAGAGAGTATAAGTGCACTGTGATCAAACTTCTGCTTTCTATCCAAAACCACTTGCCTGAAATCCAGCAGGATTTCAAGCAGCATGCAGACTTCTTCAGGTAGGTAAAAGAACCCTACCCAATAACTGACCTTGTGCCTATGCATTAAAGATATTTCAGCACCCTCTAACACTTTCATTAGTCTGAAGAACCAGTTCAAACCCTGCAACCTAAAAGGCAGGTGGAATGTGTGGTGCCTTGAGGGTTGCACGAGATGACCTTTAAAGATCCCTTCCAACCCAAACTTTTCTATGTTTAGGATTCAAGAGTTTCTTTTTAAAATGACTAGACCAGCACACGTAAGTCTTGGAATGCCAGACGAGGAAATTGATCACTCAGTATAAAGTATTTTTTCCTCCTCTTTAAGAGTACTGCTGGAATTCACGCCCAGTGCTGAAGTAGAAAGGAACAGACTACCCAGAGAAAACAACAGCTTTTTGGTTTTGCATTTACAAATGCTGACAAGAGACTGATTAACCTCATATTAGGCAGACAAGGTCTATCCTGTCTCCTGTTTCATAGTTTGGTGTTTGCTTCTAGTCTGTACAAGGCTTGCACGTTTTTCATTTGTTTCCCCTCCCTCCAGGAGCCGATGATGAAGTACTTCTCCAGGCACTAGGTAGAATACTACAAGATTCCTGCTGATGGGAGAGTTTTATATCAACTAAAGTATTCTTCCAGAGGCCTTGGACATTTGCAGCTACTGACCCACCCATTAAGGCCACTGAAAGCATGAACACTGACTCTCCAAACATATACCAGTCAAGAAATAACAGCATATCCTTTATTCCAATGGAATTACCCTAAAAGCGTTGGTTTCCCCCCCCCCAACAGTCTGAATGGCTTTGATTAAATGACATTTACTAACTAAGCACTTTCTCACTGGATTGTGGCAGGTTTTCAGTGCTGCTACATCTGTGGAATGTTTAAAGTTATTCTCTTAAGTAAACATAAGACTATAAAATGTAAATATAAACATAACAGTTCTATAACAGTAAAAGCATAATTTGAATGAATAGGGAAGCTAATGAAACACCATTACATGTAAAAGACTATCATCTCCCTCTATGCACTAAGTAGTGAGCTTGCAACTGCACATTCAGAAGTAAAAGAATTCCTTTGGCTCAATCTTTTGATTTTTATGAGAGTCACAAAAAATTGGTTCCTATACATTAGCCATTAAAGCTACCTTGCAATTTTCTTACTGTTATTAGCTTTTCAGCCAATTCAGAGCAGACATAGGAAGCAAACCGTTTATCTGTAAACTAACAATCAGGACAGGGGAAACAAGTAATCACTAATCCAAACTGCAAAATTAGTACAAAGGCAGCAAAATATTTTTAAGGTGAATAGTTAATAGGTTGTTCAGTATTGTCAAACATTACCTGTCATTGACAGGACAGTTTTTTCAAGAATCCAAAACCAATGAAGTAACTCTGTCTGACTTTATGTCTACAAGACTTGGGGTTTATTTTATTTTTTTAATAAGTTATTAGATGTTATTATGCATTTGGATCAATACTCTGATTTGAGTGCAACGGTTGCATATAAAGAACATCCTTTAACATATAAAGAACATCATTAAGTCTGAATGAAGATTACTTTTGTACCTTCCTCCCTGAATAAATACAAATTCAGGATTCTCTGCTGTATATTTAAGCCTTTAGCTCTGTCTAGCTGAAAAGTGACAACTACAAAACCAAAAGTATTATAAATAATATCTCTAATTCTGGTATTCTTCAGGCCTATGATCAGTCTGGTCTAGAGTTTTGATACTTCTGCTTATGTTTTCCTAGATAGAAAACATTAATCCACACAGTATAATAAAAGTACATTGGAATATTCTCCTTATATGGAATGATGAATATAAAAAAAAAAAGAGAGCATCAAAAGAACAAGACATCTCACTTTGTCACAAAACCTTCAGGATTCTGTGATGTCATGTTTTATCCTGCTTACAAAGAAAAGTGGTAGAAATCTATTGTCATGGGGATGCTGGGGATTGTTTGGGAAAAAAACCAAACCAACAAACTAGAAAATGCTGCTACTTCCAGTTAGACAAAGCAATTTAAATCTGTAGAAATAATTAGACATGAAGAACTAAATATAACTATTTCTGCTACTGTTTTGATAGCTTTTATCACAGTGATAGATTTGAAGAGAGGTAAGTGTACTCAAACGGGTGTTTTTAAGTGTAACTGTGATTGTCAATTAAAGAAGAGATTATATTGCCTACAAAAGAGAACTGAATCTTTAAAATGGCAGTTTGCATATGTTTACCTAGAGTGCTGAAGAATCTGAGACTAGATTCTCCTTATTTGGGCACTTTACTGTTAAACCAGAATGTAAATTCTAATATGTACTTACAATTTCTTTTGTTGCTCTTCATCTCACTTTAATTTCAAGACGGAACCATTCTCTACTCATCCCTTAGCTTCCTTTTTTACTGTTTTAGGTAATTCCACTCTCCCTTTAAGTACAGACATACATACAACACATAAGAAAACCTCAGGAAAGGAAAATGTATTGTGCTGCCTGAAGTCATCTATCACATAACAACCATAAAATGTATTGCTCTAAGAAGTAATAAATGCAGCTTCGCTTTGCAAAGCAACAGTGAAAACAGAAGCTATAAAGAAGTGGAATCTTTGCTACCTCATTCCCTTTGCAGTCTCGATACATTAAGACAAATTTAAAGATACTGCTTTATTACTGAATTCTCCAACACAAGAGGGCCTTAACTTTCTGAAAAGTAGGAGAAATCAAAACCAGGAAAGACCACCTTCCCTCTGCACTGAGACACAAATATCTCTCCAAAACAAGGGAGCCTGGGCCTCTGCCGTTGCAGGTGGCAGAAGTTCAAGTGCTCATACATAGTGCTGCACTGAAAGTCAGACTTCCTCAGCTCAGACACTAGGATCTCAGGTTGCAGACCTGGAATTTGCAAGTTCTTGCACCAGTCTACAATCCCAAGAGCCATAAAATACCCTATTGCCAGATCAGGAGCACTTTTTACCACTAATCTAAGAGGAGTGGCAGCTTCAGGGAGGAGGGAGATTTGGAGGCAGCAACCTATTCAGCCAGTGCCATTGCAGGATGTCTGTCCTTAAGGAGATGCAGGAGCAGTTCCTAAGCAGCAGGTCAGGGATAGGCTGACTTTCAGACAGGGTAAGGCAAAAGCACAATTCCTCATCAAGCCAAGCAGAGATTCAAAGCTGTTTCTCTCCTCTTGATGGCTATTTTGTTAGGAAGAAAGGTTTGCTTACTTTCACCTCAGCTGTAACAGAAAGCTATTTTTATTTCAAATACATCACTGACTTTGAGGCATATGTGTTTTTGTACCAAGGACAAGTATTCCTACCTACTCTAACAACTGCTAGGAATTGCCTCTTACTCAAAGTACAAGTTAGCTTCAAGTCAGTTAAGTAACCTTTCTCAAATCTATACTATGAACTAAAATAAATTGAAAACACAGTTACAGTGTAATAAAAAATAAGCAGGGAATGCCTTCATCCACTGTTGGGTAGTGTAATACCACAGTCACAAGTCATCAGTCACATGTTGCAGTGAAAAGCACAGAAGAAAAAAATAACAAAATAAGGAAGCCAATGAAGTTAAATTAGGAACAGAAACTTGCATTACAATTTGCTCTTAATGTTTATTCTCTTCTTGTTTTACAATTCAGAAAAGTCAGTTTTAACACACCAAACTGTACTACTACTTGAGAAATCACTATGACATTTTGCTTCGTCGTCCTACAGTTTCTCAAGAGAACCTTAATTAAGCAATAATGATAAACTGTCAGGGTTTTACAAAGTAATGAATGACTGCCTTTCTGATAATTAAATGCAGGTACCATTGGTTCTAAGAAGCAAAATCATCAGAAAAAACGCAAAACTGAGCAACAAATGCTTATTTCCTCGTAAACTCCTCCTGACTGATGATGGGCACCACACCAGTACAGGGGGCACTTATAATCACTTTTAGGATTTCTGGGCACTATGTATTGATTAAAGATCACCTCTTTCAACTTTTGAGTAAAAGGAATAATTTCCCTTTTGAAGGGTTCTGAATATTTGTTCAGAGGAAACAAACCGTAGCTGCTACAATATGGCTCTTGGACTTCCCACTGCCTGGAAAGTAAGGAAATCTGTAAGACTGGCAGCTACTTTTTTTTCTTCATATGAATACAATTACTGTAACAGTTTTTTCTCCTGTTTTTTATGCTTAGGTGCCAAAAGTAGATTATTTAGGGTTTTTTTTTTTTTGCTAGCTTAGTACCACCATTTCTACCCATTATATCTTCTCTTGTTGCAAGATTACTATCCTCTGGGGGGACAAATTATAACTCTCTTGGTCTGATACTAAGCCACTTTATGTAAATTGAATGCAAGACAGCTTTTGTATTAGGTATAGCACTTTCCACAAAATTAGAGCAATCATGAGGCAAGCCTTTTATAACTCACTTGGCTTCACTTCCCTAGCTTGCTTTCAGGGATATTACTAATTTTATTTGTTTTTTAATCTCCTGAACATTAGGATCATTGAGGCAACTGCTCTCCAAAACTCTTAGGAACCAGGCCCTTTGGAGAAAGGTCTTGAGAATGTTGCAAATTATGCCAATTCAAGGGATAGTTTATTCCCTCCAATTCCAAGCCTCCATGAGAAACTATATTGTATTTGCATTCCAAATACTCACTGCTTTTGAATTTTAAAGCCTAACAGTCCTAAGCTGGCCGTGGAAATAGGATTTCATCACTTAATCAGATCTGTCTTAAAATTTCACTTTTCTAAGGACAGGTTAGTTAAGCTTCACCTGGAAAATGTTGTGATTTACTCAATGGACTTCCCACATTATTCCCCCCTGCCCCTGTCTCAATCAGAAGTAGATCACACCAACTATCATTTACTGCCCCTTCACCATTCCCTCACAACACGTTTTCTGGAGATGTACAAGGAACTAAACCTAAAACCTGAAGAATAAACAGCTCATGATAGTTTAAACATGCTCAAATGACAGTTCTGGATATATGACCATCCTTTGACTCAAAAAAACCCCATCAGTAAACTTTGATATTTGCTATTTGAAAGCAAAAGGATGGAAACAATTATTGTTTTTTACCTCAGTGATGGTTTTGTTTAAGGAGGTTCAGTCAGCTGTGCTTTTGTCCTGACAGTATTGAAGAGGAAACTCTTCTTTTTGTGCAGTCATACTTAAGTTGAATGAACAACTTACAACAAAATGCTGCAAAACAATTTAAAAAAACCCCCAGAGTTTCACAGAAAAGAAGTACACGTGCTTTTTATTTCACAAATCTAGCATTTTCTATGCTGTATTTACCTTCACCTTATCTGATGAAGAAGGCATCCTGATGAAACACTATCAATGCACACTCTATCTATAACCAAACTCAGATTTAAGGAAACCTCTGAGCATTAGAGCCATTTTGGTGCCTACCATAGTTGACTGTAAGAGCTGTTCCCTTGCTGGTGTGATTAGCATGGCATTAATGGCAAGGATTACAGCAAGTACAGACAGAGAAGCTTTGGCAGTCGTATTTAAAGAGGGCACAGGGGAGTTCTGACTTCACCTAGCCTTCATTTCCTTCACAATGCTTAATATCTGTATTGTTGCATGCACTTAATTCACTCCAGACATGCTAAATGTTCACTGGCAACAATTGTGACAAACCTGGCAATCTATGTTTAAAGGTTTAACCTGATGACACAGCAAGATATGAGCTCATCCTTTTTATTAGGTCAAGAATTAGACATTTTGCAGAGACTTTAAAAATCAAAATATATGGTTTAATATTAGTTTTGGGTTCAGTGATTTTAAAATATTAAGTACTTAAGTACATGGTATTAAACACCATGATAAAGTGTTCAGACTTGAGGTTTAGGAGGGAGAAAGCCTCTAAAATGGAGATAAAAGGCTAAAGAGAGAAAAAGCAATGGCTTTCTGACACTGATGTCAGACAGATTTGCTAAGCTTTCTTTATCTCCCACCACTGGTTGTTCCAGCCACCCTTTGCATCTTTTCACTCTAACTTTACACTAGTTGTCCTGCATGCCTCACTTTCTCCTTTCAACCTTCTATTCAGCAATAAGTCACTTGATCTCTTCCTGCTTGACATTTTTTCAAACCTTTGCCCTTGCATACATCCAAGATGTGATTTTTGCTCCAAAATAGCAGAAATACTTGAGGAGGCTGTATGAAAGTATAAGATATTCTGTTTTCTAACCCTTGTCAAGGCCACCAAAGACTTCCATTGTGAAGCCAATTTTTATCCCAATTCTCCTCTAAATTTGCTGCTTGGAGTTACCTATAAACATAACATGTTAGGTATTTTAAGTCAAGAGAAACATTTGATTTCAGTATATTTTAAAATACATAGTATACATTTAAACACTTGGAAAAATTCTGGAAGTTCTCTCTTGGAAATGCTTTGACATTTATTCAAGTGACTCATTTTGACTTCTCTTTCACAACTACATTTTACTGAAGTTGGTATCGACTTGTAGAGAGTTTGCATTTTGGCAAAGCTCTTTCCTTGTGAGAAAATGTTCTGTTGGAAAGCTTCAAAAAGTGGTGGCAACTGCACTGTACATGCCACTTTTTTCCTCTGCTCCTCCAGCAGTCTATTTGGAGTCTCAGCTCTGAAGCACCTATTCCTTTGGTTTTTTTTCTAATTGAGGGTACTAAATAATGTGCCAATAAATCAATAAACACCTGATAACAAGGTCAGATTGATGGCCAATGAGATGGGCAAGAAACCAGTCCAAGAGTGATGCTTTTACATGCAGTAAGAGAGCCCCCACAAAGAGAGATTAAGGTGGTAGAAAGACAGGCATTGTACAATTCCAGAGCTATGAATTCTTTCCACAAAGTAGTTTCTGAAATAAAACTGCATAAAACATACATCCATAGTTTTGCTGAAACACATTATAGAAGTCATAGAATGTGTTAGGTTGGAAGGGACCTTTAGAAGTCATCTAGTCCAATCCCCCTGCAGTAAGCAGGGACATCTTCACTAGATCATCTGAGAGCCCCATCAAGCCTGACCTTGAATATCTCCAGGGATGGGGTCTCCACTGCATCACTGGGCAACCTGCTCCAGTCATCTGCCACCCTTGTATCGAAGAACTTTTTTCTAACATCCAGCCTAAATCTCCCCTTTTCTAGTTTAAAACTGTTACCCCTCATCCTATTGCTACATGCCTTCATGAACAGTTCTTCCCCAGCTTTCTTATAGGCACCTTTCAAGTACTGGAGAGCCACTGTAAGGTCCCCCTGGAGCCTTCTCTTCTGCAGGCTGAACCAGCCCAACTCTCTCTGCCTGTCTTCACGCGAGAGGTACTCCAGTCCTTTGACCATTTTTCTGGCCCTCCTCTGGATGCACTCCAGCAGGTCCATGTCCTTCTTGTGCTGAGGGCTCCAAAACTGGATGCCAGGTGTGGTCTCACCAGAGCAGAGTAGTAGTATTACCAGTTTTATTGCTGTATTTCAAAAGTGATTAAAGTTGGAACTGCTTAATCAAGGTTAAATATTTGAGCATTTGAGGCATTCAAAATTTAAAAATGTACTTAACCAGTAGTAGTAGTTTAAAAAAAAAAACTGTCCATGTGTCTGTAAGAATAGCTTAAAGATAATATTCTCTATTATATATTGTTGATAAATACCACAGATACAATTAGCAAGAGAGCTAGCCTTTTGCTTTAAGAGAATATCACAGAATTACAATATAAACAAAAAGTCAGAGGTAATAGTTTTTTCTTCATTGTCTATTCTGCAAATGAAACATTTTTCCATTTTAAAAATCAACAGTATCTCCTAATCTAGTAGAAAAACACCTGTGGATAAATGCATGTACCACATCACATAAATATCACATTGTCTGCAGCGTGCTAAAGTATCTCTGAACTCCCAAATGCCAACATGCAATAAATGGAAAACATTTTTACAGAAACTAATGCCTGTCACACCAAGAAGGATTTTACACTAGGTTTATATTTTTCAGAAAGTTCCTTTCATGCAATTGTGTAGAGAAGCTTCTTATTTTATATCGTTATTAAGATGCACTTAACTGGAGGAAGAAATGTCTTCCCTCAGCCATGATATTAAGTCTCAAAATTCCTCCCTAACTACAGAAACAAGCTTTGTAAGGCTGTTGCATGCTGCCCTCTCCCGCTCTCCCAAAAGCCTAGAGAGCACAAAACACCCAAACCACAGTGCAACATGAAAGGCGTTGGTTAAAATAAGAGTTATGGCAGACACTTTTACATCTGTCTTCATGGCTACAGTTGATGCTCTGAAGTCAACATCTTGACTATCAAGACCTCTGACCTACACTGGGATTAGTGTGGTAAGCCTATGACAGCTTGTGCTACAACAGATGGGATGTTGCTCTGTACCAGAGCTTCTTTAGGACTTTGGCATCACTGATCATCAGATGCCATTTACCAAAGCAACAGAAAAACACAGCAGGAACTTCAGTCTGAAATTTACCTTAGGTTTTGCTTCAAATATTTTTCAATGTCCAACAGCTTTGTCACTCCCTTTTTGCATTTCCAGTTGCTACTCTAAAATAAATTAATAACTGGATAATATTATAGTTCCACATATTTATAGTTATCTTTTGTAGCAATTGTACTCCTCTCATCTGGCACAGACTGCAGAACATACTGACCTTTTTTACTCACCTACATGTATCTAATACATAGTCTGGATGTGATCTGCAAAGATTGATGGTGATTTCAAATTAACCTACACGTCTTTCATCTCTGAAGGAGCCCTTGGCCTCTTTTCTCTTTGGTCTCTTTGGACAGGGGTAAAGTAAAAACTCTGCTGCTGCTTCTTTGATTGGTTTTGAACTGGAAAAATTTAAAGTTTTTACAAGGAAAGGAGAAGAAAAAAAATAAAGGTGTCCTTTAAAGTAATAATTCTGTACTTCATACAGATCAAACTCTTAAGATTCCTGCTTGAAAAAGGGAGGAACAACACAGGAAAGAATTGAGGTAATGAACATTTCTGTCACTCACCTTACAAACTCATATTTCTTCTACATTTTGTTAGATGCTGCCTTGCTCTCCCTCCTTAAACACAAATGACAGATTATATTAGATGCATAAGTTATATGGATTATATTTCTGTCACCAGTAAATTAGCTGTTAAATTTAGTTTGCATGATGCTATTGACAGGTTGCTGATTTAAGAACCTTTTATCTTTTTAGGTGTTTTTTACACTTTTCTTCTTCCCTCTTTTGTAAAGATCTCCACCACATTTTGGATGAACCCAGTAAAAGTTGCAAATATATGTCACAGACTTACAAAGACAGAGAGGCTATGGTTCTTTTAAAAAAGGGGGGGGAAAAGGCAGCTTCTAAATTAGGATATAAACATACTGGCCAATAAATGCAGTTCTCAATGCAGTTACCTGTCTTAGCAGTCTTATTTCTCACTTTCTGACCAAAACTTTTCCAAGCTTCACAAGTGTTCCTGTTCTAAGCAGGAATCAGACAACTGATACCTTTCAAGAATGGTTGAGACTTAAGATTTATTATTGGCACTTCAATTTGATTTTGTTTCCAGATCTCAGGAAACAAACCCACTATGAAACCATTTCAACAGATCACAGTTAACCAAAAAGTTGCAGCAGTGTTCATTCAAAGTCTATAGTTGCAGACTTCTGCCATGTTAAGTACACACACATACTTGTTATCACCCATGCTTAAATACCTCAAATGCAAGAAATATTTTTGAGACTCAAAAAGTGTGTAACACTTTCTAAATTGTTGTGGTTCATGAAGTACTTTAAGCAGAATGCAGCCAGAAAGTCCCACCCAAACTTACTGTTTTGTCATCATCCCTGCCCATGGCTATGCATGTTGTTGTTTTAATAAGCCATCAGGAAGAAGACAAGCTCTCATCTGAAGGGGCATGCAATGCCAGATGTGTTGTAATGAGCAGTACACAACACACAATGCAGTTAACACATTGTTCAAAAGCTGCATTCCAGTATTGTCATGCCAAATCATCTCCCCTTTAATTAAATTGTTGTTGTGGAATCCTGGGGAAGTTACTGGCATCATCAAGCTTTGCTGATCATATCGTACTTGTGAACTAAATAGAGTTTTTATACACCCAAAATTATAAACAAAAGGTCAGCCTAAAGATGAATAGTTTCTCCTGGCATTCACTTTATCAAAATTCTTGAGAATTCAATCACAGTAAATTGAAGCAATTGGCAAGCAGACATTTCATGCAGCTCGCTCTTTACTTGCACAGAAATATTTAGAATAAACATTCAGCATTGGTTCCTGAATTAGTGCATAACCTTAAGGCCACTGTGATCTACAAGTTCCATGAATAAGTAGATGGGTTAAACTCTGGCTTCGACATGTGTCCTGGTTTCAGTCAGGATAGAGTTAACTTCATTTGTAGCAGCTGATGGGATGCTGTGTTTGGGAGTTAAAATGAAAGCAGTGCTGAGAACACCCTGATGTCCTTAGTTGCAGTCAGACAGTCAAGGACTTTCTCAGCTTCTTCCTATTTCTCTATTCATGAGAAAGGTGGGGCGAAGCCAGGACAGGTGACCCAGATGGGCCAAAGAGAGTATTCCATGCCAATGACGTCCTGCCCAGGAGAACGGGGGGCTGAGGGGAGGAAGAAGAGGGGCGGTGGCGGGATGCGTGCTGCTTGGGGGGACGGTCGGGTTCCGGGACAGCTCTGGGTGGTACGGCCTGAGTTGTGTGGGTCGGGGAGAAACTGCATTGGGGATCAAGAGTTTCATATTCTTTTGCTCTAAAGTCCTGTTAGCATTGTTATATTTGATCTTTCTGTTCTCTTAGTAAACTCTCCTTATCCCAACCCACGGGCCTCTTAGTTTCTTGGTTTTGGAGTTACTTGCCCCTTCCTTTTCCCTTCCCTTGTTTCCCCCCTTTCCCTCTTCCCCTGCTCTTTTACTTTAAGGAGCAGGCAGCTGCGTGGATCTCGGCCCACAGCCGGGGGAAACCACGACAACATGCAATAACAATCTCAAGCTATTTCATGACAGGGCTACTACTAGAAACAGCTGCACATTGCCAGAAACTTCAATGTGACAATGTTTCTGAACAAGAGTTCATTTCTGAGTGATATTTAGGACTATTTATGTTGCCTCTGATTTACCTTAGAAAATCCTGTGGCATGGCAAAGCAGGAAAACAGCCAAGGAATTCCTTCAGTAATACGACATATCCAAGCCGGAGCTTTATTTTCAGAATTGTGATGAAGAATCTCTGCTCCAGGGCTCTTTTTACAAGGAAGGGTAAAAATTTGTTATCAAGCTACTAACTAGAATGCTGGGGGTTGAAAAGGACTCTGATTTTAAAAGCTTTTAAATGGAAATAGCAAGAAAGGTTCTAAAGGTTTGGTCAAGAAGTAGTTATTGTCAAAAGTTTTAAAGGTAGAAACTTAAATGTGTTTTAAGCATGAAATAAGTGCACTATATATATACTTTTTAATAGTCCCAGTACTGTTTTGTTAGTGCATCCACAGATATAAGTATTCTACAGACCTCGTGATATCTGGCATGCCCAAACCCATAAAATCATCTCAGTGCTCTTTTAGCTTTTATGTTGTGTTGGTTTTTGTGTGTTTGGGTTTTTTTTATCCTAAGGAGTTCTGCTTGAACTCTGAACCAGCCAATAGATTGTTTTGTGCCTGCACAGAAAAGCAGGGGGAAACCAGGGGTAACAAGTGCTAATTAAGACTCTCCCCTCATTTAGCTCCCTGATCCCTTGACATGCTTTACAGTAAAAATATTAACCAACACACTGTGGTAACTACCCAAAGAATCACTGCCACTTAACCCCTGCAGCACAACTACAATCATCCTTCTAGTGATATCCATCCCTTTCAGCATCTGGGATTTTTTTAGAGCTAATCAGATTTTGTCTGGAAGCAGCTTGCTAGCAGTTGGCTCTGTCAAATATAATTTTATTCTAAAATTATCAAAACAGTCATACAGACACACATTTCTTAAACCCCTCCATTTCCACATTGACTTTAATCTTCTTAGACTAGCAATTTATGTGAAGGTTAAAAATAAAGCATACATAAATGTGTCTTTTGAGTCAGACTCAGGTTTTTGCATTCCAAGGGGACCTACATACTGAGAGTATCAGAAAGGAAGCTTTGAGGAATTTGGCCCTAACAGTTAAGTACCATGAATTAAAGAGGAAAGCCAAAAGGGAAGAAAAATTAAATTTCTTTTCTTGTATGCCTAGGTGGTTTACTGTGGGCAGAAGTAAGCTTACAAGAAAGTGTTTCAATTTGCTAAAATTCATAAGAGATTCCCCCCACTTCCCCTTTCAGGCCCTGTTACAAATTCTCATCTTTTAGGATTTAAAAAGTAAGTTTTAATCCTGGCTCTGCCAATAATCTTCTGTATGACCTTGAGCAAATCGCTTCGCCTCTGTTCTTTCAGCCTAGTTGTAAAGCTGGATTAATTCTTACCCACCCATAGTGGTGTAAAAGAAATGATTGTCATGTGGTATTCTGAAAAACTACAACATGCAAGAGATAAGCAAGACATACACTAGGCTTTGCATGAACTTTGCAAAGATAAGCTCAGAAACAACTGTCTATGAGGTCTGAAGGGAAACTATCAATATTCTTATTCAAAAAGGTTTTCATTTTACATTCCAAATGAATCCTACCTGAACCTCAGATCGTTTATTAAAAGCACTCAGGACAATATGCATATTTTTGAGTTGAGTCAATAGGAGTAATAGCTAATTGCCTCTCTTTCCTCTTTTTTTAAAATTCCTTTCATGACATAAGCCTGTAGACTTAACTGAAGCCATGCACTGCTCCAGCCTTTTTTCAGTAGCATAAAAAAAATAAATATCTTAAAACACCGAAATAGCTCAGTTTTGCAAGACTGGTCATGTAAAATCAGACCACTATCTCATTTTGTCTGTACCATGAGAAAACACCAAAAAGCTCAGCATGATGGAATAAATGTCTACTAATCTCAGTAATTTTTCAATTAATTTATATTTTAAAAAATATTCACACACTTGTTTTGCAAATTATTCCTATTAAATGCAAAGCTATATTACCTAGTGTTCCCAATAAGGATTTTAATTAAACTGTCAGCTTTTTGAAGCCAGAGTTATCTACATACTGTTCTTACTGGTCTCTTATTACAGCTGGATTTTGTTTTCATTAGTTTCTTTCTTGTGGTGCCTTTATTCTCTGCTCTCATTACAGTGAAGATTCATAGATCAAAATGACACTTTTGCAGGAAACTCCCAATTCAGCCAACACCATGTTTGCTCATAAAAGATACAAACCTGCTGATCAGGAACTTATTTCCTCTAGCATAAATGAACACACAAGAATCACAATGACCTACAGCAGTGAAATTATTAAGTGTCAATCGTTTGCATGGGCAAAGAAACACTGTTCCAAAGCATTACAAGGCCTTATCCATCAAGTGCTTATTTGGGGTAATAACATCCATGCCCACATGGTTGTTTGCAAGAATACAACTTTTCACAGCTTTAAGGCAATTGTCTTCTGGCTCAGCCATTTTTTTGTTTCTAATAAAAAAATGAGTTGCAACACATAGTAGAAAACCAACCCCAAATTTCCTACACTCATGGATTGTATAGTTTGAAAGACAGACTTTATCTTCTCACCTGTCAGAATGCTGAACTACCTGCATGCTAGAGATTCTACTTCAGTAATCAAGAAACTGTCATTTCCTTAAAAATCCTCTCTTAACAAGACACATTCCTTAAGAAGATGCATTATACAACCCTGAAGATTATGTATGATGTATGTATCATAGAATACATTGAGTTGGAAGGGACCCATAAGGATCAAGTCCAACTCCTCACACAGGGTTGGCCTGGTCAGACGCTTCTTGAACTCAAACTTAGTGCTGTGACCACTTCCCTGGAGGCCCTGTGCCAGTTCCTGACCCCCCTTTCAGTACAGAACCTCTTCCTAACATCCAACCTAAACCTCCCCTGCCACAGCTTCATGCTGTTCCCTCAGGTTCTATCCCTGGTCACCAAAGAGAGGAGATTGGCACCTGTAGCTATTGGCACCTGTCCCTTCACTCCCACCCGCCAGGAAGCCTCAGACCATGATGAGGTCTCCCCTCAGCCTCCTCTTCTCCAGGCTGAACAAACCAAGGGAGTTCAGCCTCTCCTCACAAGACTTCCCCTCCAGACCCTTCAGTATCCTCATTGCACTTCTCCAATATTTGTGTGTCCCTCTTGTACTGTGGCACCCAAAACTGCACCCAGCGCCCAAGGTGAGGCCGCACCAGCACAGTGTAGAGTGGATGTATGTACAATGTATGTACATAGTCTGCAGCATATGCAAGTACTTTGCTGGCTTAAACACTGTCCACCCTTTTTAACACAGGGCCTTTCTCTGTCTACAAACAAAAATAATTTTTCAGACTGTGGAAGAGTAAATTAATATGAAAAGCATATTACTTAAATACAATTACACTAATTCATGCAGTATCTGATAAACTAGTCAGCCTACACTAATACAAATGTCAGGGCTGTCACTACTTGTATTTTCCACAATAGTTTTGTTTTAGGCAGTCACTTAAACTGCACAAGAAAAAAAACCCAAAGAAATCAAATGTCAAAGGCAACATAAAGAAGGGTAGAAGTGCAACAAATTTTAAAACAATGGTATTAAAGGTAGAATTACAGAAGGGCCAATTATTACACAATTAAGGGGTTAAACTTTAAAGTTTCAGGGCTAGGAGACACATCAGCTCTATATTTAGATATCACTGGGACTGCAAATTCCATCAGTTTTAGAGTCAGGAAACTCAGTTTCAGTTTTCATGTGAACATGCCACAGGAGCTGCAATAGCAATTCACTTCTGAAAGGAGAAAAAGTCAAAGGGATAATTTAGTGTGGTATTTATAATTATCAAGATGAGGTAATAAGGTGGTTTTTTTTTTCCCCCATATATGTTTGCTCTTATTCTGTAGAGGATAATAAACAAGAGGTCATTTTAAGTTCAAAAACATTACAATCATCTGTAAAGGAGCAACACTGAGGACTTCATTACTGCAGAACACTGGAACAAGAAGGTGTTTTCAAAAGCCATCACATGACAGGATGGTAATCAACCATTATTGATTTGCTTCTACAGAAGGCAAGCTGAACTCTGTTTTAGTAAATTGTCTGTGGACACAAGAGCAAGTTGTGTGTTAACTCAATTCTTGGTCCTAACACAATGGTGGGCCCACGTGGAAACAGAAATCAAACAATATAGAGCAATGCCAAACTTGGATTTCGAGTGCATTGTCTTCAGCTATCTACAGCTTAATTATGCTGGCAATTATCTGGCATTTCTAAAGCATTTCTGTCTACATGTGGTCAAAGGCATGAAGCCTGTGAAAGTCACTAGAAATCTCTGTATACTATCAGTATGTGCAGCCTTTTGCAAGGTGCTTAAAGTAAGCTTTACTTTTAGACTAGAACTATTAATTTTCCCCTTAAAGCTTAGCTGTAGTACGCTGCCAAAGACAATGATGGGTTTGTAATGATCATTAGTGTCTAGAAATATTTCAGCCTGAATTTAGTGCATTTTGAAATAAACATTTAGGAAGAAGAGAGCCATCATTTAACTTTATGGCACACAGTCATGCATTAATCCCTAAGCTACGTCCTAGAAGATCTCAAATGATGAAAAATGTATTTCTGACATACTATGTGTATGACTGCTTTTACGACGGGGCTCCAGTGCAAGCATCATAAACCACTGAATACCTAACAAATAATTTATAGCTAATAAAGGCATGTGTTCACACAAACTGCAGCACAAACTTACTTTTTGTCTAAGTTTGCTTGCCAAAGCACTGAAAGAATATTAAAAGTGGTTGAAAAAAAAAAAAAGAGAAGTATGTTAATATGAATGGCTTTACAAGTACCATGCAAGGAAACCTGTATTTTTCAGTTATGTGATCTTGCTTTCAAGGAAAGAACGTGCTTTTCTTTTAGGTTTTTTTGGGTTTTTTTCTTTGGCTGTGTCCTTGGGCTTGAGTAAAAATTGTCTGCGTGTCAGTGAGTTACTACATTATCCTCATTGTTTTTTATATTAATATATTTAATGGTGCCTAGCAGTGTAAAAACAATAAAGAACTGAACACATTTACAGATTGTTCTTTTCCTGTATGGTATCCAGACCATCTCAATGCATTTCTGCCTGGGCCACTTCATATCTCAAGCCGAGCTCTCCTCGAGGCCACTTACCATAGTAACCATCATAAGTGTCAAGGAAAATTACACATCATAGTCCTACAGTCTAAGTGAAGGAAATACTTCTGTTGTTGTTACCATGATCTGATATATGGCTGGAATGAACATCAACACTAATAAAATATTTAACAGCCTAGATTTAACTTGGCTTGCTATAGGGTGCAATGAAGCTTTTGACTTGATTAAATATTCCACTTCAGTGTGGGATGCAGGTTTAGCATTTTTTAATTCTTCCCCAGAGCGCCATGCCAGGTTTTCATATAATTAAGTGGGTACACTCCAGACTGTTTACAACTGGGATCCCTGATGAGACTACTGTCTGAAAACTTTATGTTCTTTTCAAAACTACATATAGGCTGTCAAGTTCCTTAATCATTTCCCTTGTAGTGGCTGTTTCAGAAAGTTTTAAGCAATTTATTATTAAGGAAGTCAAATAAATCCTCTCCCTCCCTTTTAATTTTTTATTTTTATTATTATAATTATTTAGTTTCTTATTTTATTCTCTGCTATGGGTTTATGGGTCTTAATTACAGGAGTAATTGAGAAAAAGCTGAAACAGAACTAGCTTAATTTGAGGCATAGAAATGAGCCCATTTACAATATATTAATCTGTCAAATAATTAAAAAGCGAAGTAGAAACCTTTAGCTCATTTAAAAAGAATGACTGACAAAGCTGTAGGAAGAGAATTATGTCTGACACATTAAAACACACTAAATCTGAAACAGTGTCATCAAAACACCTGCAACTGCATGGAAATAATCTAATAGCATATGAAACAGTCCTCAATTTATTTTTTTTTTGGTACAAATTTAATAAGATGGAACAGCTCCTTTATTTACAGATCTTCATGCTCTACTAGTCTGCTACCCCCATCATATCTTGTTAGGATGCAAGTAAAAAAAAAAATCAAATGGCAGTTTCAAATACTGCATTAAGGTAAGCACAGCAGGAGACAAGGTAGGAAGTTTGTACACAGATTAAGTCCTAAATAAAAGGCACTACTACCTACATTGTCTTTGTTCAGTGACACAGATGACCCAACCAGCTAACATTAAGTGAGCTTGCCTGTTCTTACACATATCTTCCTCAGCATCTATGAGAAAATATAGTAACCATGGAATAAATGGCACTTCAAGCAGCAGGTGATGAAGTCACAAATAAAGGAAAACAGAAGAATAACCATCCCTTCCAATAAGCAGTAACAAAAGATCCATGAAACAATCACAACACTGAGGCTTGTTTCTTCATTTCACACAAACAATTAGACACCTTCAATGCCATTTCCAAAGCAATTCCAGAGATATACTGCTTCCTAACAGGGATTTTAAATTTACATGTGCTGATCCCAGCCAGAATAACATGTAGGTAGCAAATTCAGCTATTTTTCCTACAACCCACCATTACTTGCTTATTAAGTATATTGAAAATAAAATCACAGTTTTATCAATTATAAAAGTATCATGCAATTAATTGTTAGTCTGCAACTTAAAGATCATAAAATCATTTATGTTGGAAAAGACCTTTAAGATCAACTCCAACCATTAACCCAGCACTGCCAAGTCCACCACTAAACCATGTCCCCAAGCACCACATTTACATATCTTCAAACACCTCCTAGAATGGTAACTCCACCACTACCCTGAGCAGCCTGTTCAAGTAATTTACTACACTTTTGGTGAATACATTTTTCCTAATACCCAATCTAAACCTCTCCTGGCATAATTTGAGGCTGCTTCCTCTTGTCCTCTCACTTGGTACCAGCACCCACCTGGCTACAACCTCCTTTCAGGTCTCACCCCTCAGTCTCCAGGCTAAACAACCCCAGTTCCCTCAGTCACTCCTCATAGGACTTGCTCTGTACACCCTTCACCAGCTTTGATGCTGTTTTTTGGATGTGCTCCAGGGTCTCAACGTCCTTGTAGCAAAGGCCCCAAAACCAAACACAGCACTTGAGGTGCAGCCTCACCAGTGCCTGGTACAAGGGGATGATCATTACCTTAGTCCTGCTGGCCACAGCATTTCAGATAGAAGCCAGATGGCTGTTGGCTGCCTTGGTCACCTGGGCATACTGCTGGCTCATATTCAGCCTGCTGTCAACCAACACCCCCAGGTGCTTTCCAACCAGGCAGATTTCCAGCCACTTTTCCCCAAGCATGTAGCATTGTCCGGGGTTGTCATAACCCAAGTGCAGGACACAGCACTGAGCCTTGTTGAACCTCATACTGTTGGCCTCATCCTATTAATCCAGCCTGTCCAGATCCCTCTGTAGAACCTTCCTACCCCCAAGAGGCAGATCAACACTCCTACCCAACTTGGTGCAGTCTGCAAACTTACTGAGGGTGCTCTTGATGCCCTCTCCAGATCACTGATAAAGATATTAGAATTGGTCCCACTACTGAACTCCAAGGAGCAGCAATTGTGCCTGGTCACCAAATGGATTTAACTCCATTCACCAGTTTTTAAGAGCTTTCTTGTCCTTAATGAATATCATACAAAGTATTGCAGTTCATATTTTTTTAAAAGCTGCTATACTAATCTTTGTTAATCCATACAAATTCAAGTTAAACCAGTGATAATAGCTTCTGCTTTGAAGAAAACATCAAATAGTACAGCAATTAGTATGTAAAATAAGATTATTTCATTGGTTCAGTCTCTAGTTCCTACATTATTCATCACTCATAACTGGAGCATATGAACATACTGATCCATGGACATCAAAGCCGGGTGATTTCAGGTAGATGTAAATACTACATATGCAGGACTGAAGATCACACTGTTATCAATGCAAATACCTACTACACCCCTGAGCCCTGTGAACACACTGTATTACTAGGAAGTCATTAAGTACACATTCAGCGTTTCCTTACAATCAGCTGTAAGCATGGAACCTTGCATGTCTACATTTAAAATCCTGCACTCTAACCGTGTAAAACTCAGAAAAGTTATTAGCCCCAGTCTCTGACAACTGTGCAAAGGAAGACCAGAAACACTCTACATCCTCAGAACCACACTCAATTACAAGGGCAGAGATACAGCAGCACACCAGGAGACACAAAAATCGCAGTTTCTTCTTAAGAGGTGCATTCTCCAAAAATCCTTTCAATTTCTAATTTTGTTATGCTGTAAATTGAGGTTGTGGCCTTGACTTATTTTTTTCTATCCTTTGGAGATTTCACAAGCCACCAGTATGATATTTGCAAGAGCCAGCTGCAGCATCAGACAAGTCTCCCTATGAGTCTTCTCCCTCTTGTATAACTATATTTACTATCTCGCTAAATGAAATACACCTCTGCACAGTAGAGGCTTTCATGTTCCAGTTTGTGGGTAATATCTTTGGGGTCAGTAATCAATAAAAGTTTAAATGAAAACTATGAACTATGCTCCAGCTGCATTTAGATCTCTAGCCAATGGCGTAACAGCACTTTCATGCATGTTAGTATAAAATTCAGAAAATATTCCTCCTCTCCTCCCTCACCTTCTGAAAACTGGACAGACATTTACATTTCAATTTCTGCTCACAAGCCTCATGAGTATATATTAGCTGCATGCACTGAGGCTTAAAAATTCAAGCCTAGGAGTAAGGACTACATTATAGCCAAAACTTCATTCTGAAGGTGCTAATTACATTTGAGCCGTAACCCTTGAACTGATCAACACAGAACTGTCTGGTTTTCATCATTATTTTAATGACAGGACAACGAGCAGTTTCATTTTAAATTCAGGTGTTTGTAGGAGTAAGGTCCTTGCTTAGGCCTACAGATATGCTATTAGTTCATTACTGAATGTGTTCTCCATTTATATGAAGGCTTCCTCATATGTTTTAAAACCATCTCCTTGCCCTACATTAACATTACTGAATGTAAAACTGCTCCTAAATACTGTTGACTGTAAAGCAGAGAACACAGACCTTAAGGTAAAGACTGTTATGGTAACTACACACAAAAAGGATACTAGGGACAAGCTACTGCCATCTACCATTCTGAACTACTGCAGTGAGCTTCTGTGACAGGGAAAAATTGGCTCAGGCCTAGTAATGAAATTATTTGCAATACTTGGAAGTAAGCACACCAAAGCACTTTTAATCTCTAAGAGGCATTTTATTAGTACATAAACTACATCATGATCCAGTTTTAGCAGGGAAAATAAATCTATGCAACTAGAAAGACTTAAAGGTTTAGTAACTATTACTTCAGTGCCTACTGGGCTCTGGCTGACGGGTCCATACCTCCAGTGCTGCTCAAGTTCAGCAGCCACCACTGGCTTTTCGACACAAACTCCTCTGGAGCCTAGGGAAAGCTCTTCCCACCGCCCAAGAGAACTGACTTTGACCTATTCAAAATAATTATGAATGTTATATGAAGTCTCTGCCCTGTGATCTGAAGGCATAAAAGGAATAAATGCTTGCTAGATTGCTTAGGTAACCAACTACAGACACTAGGATCTCTCTATGGAGAGAGATCAATGGAGAGAGATCAACGTATTTAGTTGCCTTCTGGAAGAACATCTCTCCTCCTGTCAACTATAGGAGTAAACCTAATAAGATCAGCATAAAAATGGAAGTTCATCTGTATAAATTTCCCTCTCACCAATAATACTCCCTTTGCAAACATCATTTAAAGAGGTTAGATTAACTAGCTGACAAGGTTTTTGGTTTGGGTTTTTTTTTTTTTAAAATTCCACAGTTACAGCAACTTCAAGAAACTAAACAAATACTACGTAGTAAATACACAGAAAGAATAGAAATGACCAAAATAAGCATCACCTTTTCCTCACTGCTGATTCATACATGTGTAACTGTGGGAATAACAGGGACATCTCAGTGGTAATGGAGCTTTTGGAAGCCTTCATCTTTGTTGACAGATTAATAGGTTGGTATCATAAATTTTGACATCCTTTCAATTTTGGTATTCTTGGTTTTATATGCAAGCAAACAAAACACTGTAAACACTTCAGTGCATCAACTGTAGGATTACGCATGTGATTAGACCACTCATAACTGTATGAAATAAGAGCACATGAATATTTCTACATCACAGAGCAAGCTGGTGTGCAACAAGAGAACCAAGTCCAAGCACCCCAACTATTCCAACACATAATTTTCAAGATAATTTTCTCAAGGAAGTCCCAGAAACATTAAAAAAATCAGATCTGCTGGAGACAACAATATAAAAACAGTGTTTTCATTGCCACTAGTACAAAAGCAAAAGATTTTAAAATACTTTGTTCCCTGAATATTAAGTTCCATGCTGAGTAAAGCAATTATCACACCTCTCAGTTTCCCAATTCTTGTGTTATTTTATTAAAAATAATGAATGTTTTTAGCATACACGAGACTAAATAAATTTGCATAGGGTTGTAACAGCCAGTCTACACTCCAGCCTGTAGAGTTAAATACTAACTGTAAAAGAATTAACATTTATACAGTACACTACTGAACAACTGAGTTGCATCCTGAACTGCTCCTCATACAATGAAGTAAATCCTTTAACTGAGCAAAGGCCTGAAGCTGAATTGGAGTGGGCTGGAAAAAAACACTCTAATCACAGAGAGAAAGACTGGTCATCCAGGGCAATGCCAAGGTCACACATGGACAACATAACACATTACACATAATCCAGTTACAAGAAATCAGGCCTCCACTTCAATAAAAAACTTGGGATTGTCGGTGCTTCAGGTCGTTTATTCCCCTAAGCACTGCAGAGTTCAGGCTCATTGGGCTGTATTGAGCTATTCATCTAATCTTTTATGATGGAAAAGGAGGAGAAAAAAAAAAGCAAGCAATGAAAACGAGAAAGTTCACATAGTATTCCATACTGTTCACAATCTAAGATAGAGCACAGGTGAGTTCAGCCCAGCATCTATAACCCTGTCATGACAGATGAAAATTTATATGTCCTCCCCTGAAATGGGAGGACAAATATTTCATTAAAATTCTCATTCAAACTTCTGTGACTAAACACATAAATAAAATACAAATTACTTTTCCTATTCCCTCCATATTTGAGTCATGCAACTTCCCCTTCCCGGCAACCTCTGCTCCATTGTGTTTAAAAAACTAATAATTTTTTACTGCAAGCAGGAGAACAGGGAGCTAGCTTCTTACTCTTACATCCAGCCTTATTTCTGCAGGCTGGGAGGTAACTAAATTGAAAATTTACTGCTTTGACATCCAAATTCATACAAATGTAAAAATTTGGCTCAGCGATCAAGGAGAAAAGTTACAAGCATTATTTTAGAAATAACTATTATATGGAAGAATTTACTACTAAACTGTGTGATCTATGCTATAAGCACAGAAATTCTGGGCAGAAAAGATGAGCTTCATATGCTGTCCTGTAGGATTCTGTCTACCTTACAGTAGAGCCAACCATAATTAAAGCATCTGCTGAAATCTTTGGCTTCATTTTCCTCTAATGTGCCAGCTGAGCCTTAACAAGGATGTGTGTCAAAGAACTGAATGAATTTGGTAAACACTAATAGAAAAATTATCTAGGAACTGAATCATCAACTAATACTCCAAACAGGCTATTTGTAAAGGGGCGGGTGGGGGAACAACTGTGGCTAATATTCACCTTTTACTTGTCATACTAAACCAGAAGTTAGTTTTGTTGCTGTTTCTCATGAGACCAACATAAATAGATAGATGGAAAAAGAACAGCTTGAAGCTTGTATGGTGCAAATCTCCATGCTAATTATAAGTATTCTTTGGTTTCAAGGGTGAATCACGTTTACACAAAAACCCCACATAGTATATTCCACTTTTATTTATTATCAAACACTGCAAGAATGAAATCAAGCATCAGACAATAAAGCAAATAAAGTCAATGTTCATAAAAACAACTTCCAACATTGGGAGGAACCATGACTGAAAATGAAAAATTATCATTTTCATTTTAAACTGTAGACTAAAATCTTAAAGACATTTCTTAAAGTCTTCAAGAGCATTTATCTTCCTTTTTAAAAAAGATGTAACATCTCAGTCTGAGAAACAGACTCAGTCCACTGCCAGTTACAAATACTCTTAAAGTTGGTAGGAAAAGCCAGACATAAACAGAGTTTTACCATAAAAGTCCTGATTCTGCAGACATCTAACTGAAAATCATTAGTATCATAACCATTATTTCAGAGAACTACTCCATATAGACAGATTTATCACTTGAAATAAACATCAGCATGATCAGTTCTCAAAGACAAACACCTATCCCGCTCAGTACTTCATTTCATTACCTAGCAAACAACCTACTGCAGGCAAATTCAACAAGCAGTTGTGTATCTCAAGAACCAGGAACAAAACATTGAACCCAGCATGCCTTACAGCAGAAGTTCACTTTGAGAGCACAGAATTTATTCTATAGCCTCTATGCCAAGCTGCATGTGCTTAAAGGCAGATAATTATATAAAACAACATTGTAGTTATTTAAAATTAAGATTAAAGCCAAATACTAGCTACAGCTCTGACAATCGAACATCGCTATCTAATTTGAAACAGACAGCTTTGAGAGTTATAACAAAACAAGTTTCAGCACTGCCACATAGAATTGCCTATCTGGAGGGTCTAAATAATTGAAGAGCTAGTGCAAAAGCTGAAGAGATCCTGCTTTTTCCTAAGTAACTACAGCAGATATTCTTTTCCCAATACTTCATGAGATTTACGAAATCTCAAAAATGGGATACTCTCTCATTTAAAGACACTTTACAAACTCTTTTCCAAGCTATTACAAAATGCATTTACAGCTTACCACTGTGCTATGGCACTGTAAGCATTGCTAATTCACCAACCTTGAAAGAAAAACAAGGGTAAAAGGCCTTTAATAATTTCTCAGCCTTTTCCTTATTTCAACCTAAAAAATAGGTTCAAGTAAAGAAATATGTCTTCTTAATATTTTCTAATAGATATTAAAAAAAATATATCAAGTGCAAACACTATGCTTAGCAAGAGTATTTGTATATATATCCCATTATTACATACAAGAATAAAATCATAGTCATAATACCTTTATAACAGGTGGGGGTACTGCTTCCTTATAAATCCCTCTAGGATGAACACTGCAAACACAAACACAGACTTTATTGGAAATACATGACTCCACCTTGTTTCCTTTGAAGTTAATTGAAATTCTGCTATTGATTCTCATAGTAGTACAGTCTCTTCTTCATTTGAGACTCTTACCTTACACACATTTAGATGGCACTCAACAAATAAGCATAAATGCTATAAAAAAAACCCCAAACCACCAAACTCCCACCAAAACCCAAGCCACATGGCTATATTCCCACCTAGCACCACTCAGTCTATCTTCATTACAGCGCAAATATTGAGCAGAGAATCTGGGACACATTTTATTTTCACTTAACATTTGAACAGACTGAAAAAAAAAAAATCAGATTGACTTTTCATCTTTACACGCTTCATTTCTGCATGGAGACAAAAGTTACAATTACTGGAGTGTAATTAGTTTCTTTCAATCTCCAGTTTTCCAATAATAACACTCAGTTTCTTACAAAGCCAAAAAATATTTTACTTTATAAGAATATAATAAATTAATTTCCAACGTTTATTAAGATCTTTGTTACTTCAAGAAAAATAAGTTCTTAGAACCAGAACAACTTGCTTATCTACCTTTGGATCCATGGTCTCATTTGCACAGGAAGCATTAGGGAGCAGGAAGAGCTGGCTGCTCCCTATGGAACAGGGAGCAGAGGATAGTAACACAGCCCCACCACACCTGGGCAAGGTAAGCTGGGCAGGCACAGGTAGCAGCTAGTTTCAACCCAGACTCCAGCTCAACACACAACTCTACAGCATAAGGTCAAGCCAGGAATGTGAACCCAGATCAGGCCCACAGATGCAGACACAGCCCAGCAATTGCTAGCCACATCCACAGTGACAAGACAGATCCAAAGTCAGGCCAGGAGGCTAGGATCAGAGGCACCCATAGCCAGACAAACGGATAGCTGCAGCCAAACTGGAGACCTCACCTACAGGTCAGGAAGGAATTGAACCACCCCAGGCTGAGTTGAAATGGGCCCAGGGGAGGGTTTGAGAGAAGGCCCCAGGTGAAGCTGGTCAGGGCTGTTAAAGTCTATTAATGCCCTCAGGTCCTGACAGAAAGAGATGTGTTTTAATTTTTCAAGCAGCAGCTGAAGCAGATAATAGTATTCCCTTGGGGAAAGAAAAAAGCAGCACTAGAACATTTCAAAAGAAATGTCTTACTTTACAAAGCCTTATAACTTACACCACAATGTGGGTTGCTTTTTTTTTTCCAGTGAACAATATAGGTGCCTAGTGTTTATGGCCTGTGGGTTACGCAAGAGAACTATGCTATAATAAGAATTATAACCAAGGCCGATCCAAGAGTGTTGTCAAAATGAAAAGAATACAAGCGATTTCTGTGCAGGATCTCTAAAAGCTAGAAATGTTGGACTTGAACCTGAGAGATGCTGACCATTTCCTGGGAGGTTGTAAACTTTTAACTTCCATCACCACCCTCCCTGTACTAACAGCTCAGTCTTGAGCTTCTTGAAGTTTCCAGACATCTGTGAATCAGACAGAAACTGAACAAGGGCATAAGGCTTTCTACTAATAATTTTGTAAATGTCTTAATGGTTTGATTTAATTCATTCACACAGAGTTACAGGAGTGTCTTAAGGCACTAGGGAGTCATTGACGTGTCTTCCTGTGGATATGTATGTGCATCAGGGTATCTTGGTTTTCTGGCCCATGAATCAAAAGCAGCTCTTTTGTTCTATCTGTTTCAGAAGCTGGCCAAAACTGCCACAGAGACTAACTAGGCTCATGAGTACTTTTAGTGCAATTTTTTTATCTACATCATGACTGCAAAGAAGTTTATTACATAATCACACATATATGCCAAACAAAAACAGCACATCGAAGAACATTATTAAACATACAGAAGGAAAAGTTCAATTTCTAGCTACCCCTTATTGAAAAAACAAAATCTGTCCACCTCTTGTTGTGAAGCACTGCTAAAAAATATTTTATTTTGGTTTTTCAAATGGAAAAAGTTGAATTTGGCTATTGAATATCCATTTAAAACTGCAACATTGCTGTTTTTAGTATAAAGAGTGCACATATGAATATCATCATGTTTTTTGGTGAAAGTTTTTTCCCATTCCTCTGTCTCTGAGAGTAATAGCATGAGAATGTGACATAGACAGCAACTTTCTTTGACAGCTCGTTTGCTTTAGAGGTGAAGCAGAAGGACTCATCAGCCAACTTTTGAGGACTTTAACTTCTGCTGAAAATGAAGTTATAAAGTTGTTAAGGGATTTTCTGAAACTTAATTAATTGCCTGTGGGATTATCAAAATGTTTTTTAAAATGTGTTCTCCGTATATTGTAATGCTTCCAAGTCATGCTTTCCCTCTCTTAAGGTTATCTTAGCTTATCTTAGGACACTCCATTCCCCAGGCCTATACTGCTCATATACCATGTTTTTTTCGTTTTTCTTTTTCTCATTCCTTGGGAAGCTCTAAAATATTGTTCTAAAAATTTGTAATTGGGTAGTACTCTGTTCTTATGTTTGTCTCTTCACACATAGAGAAAGCTTAATTCCCTCCTCAATTCTTACTCTGAATATTTAAAATCAAGAATTCCCTGTGCTTCCGAAGGTCAGAACAATTGGTGCTCAATTCTAATCTCACTGACATCGATCCAACCTATGTATTCTCCTTGGGTTAATGGGCAAGTAACAATAGTAATGGCAGGGCACAAGGGATGTCAGGAGGCAAATAAGTCTTTTTAAGACTGCATTTCGAGCAGTATGTGTCTGTTTAGCTTTGTCCATGAATACTCTTTAGAGTATTTTGGGCTCATAACTGTATTTTTTTTTTTTTTTGCTACAGGTCCCACAGGGCACAATACCTACAGAAATGTTTCTTCACATTACGGAGTTAAATTTTGCAATTTTCTCCATTTATTGTAGAACAAATACCAGGAGGCCTGGCACGAGCTTCCTGAGCCTGTGAAATAAGCCCTGTACCCTCAACCGCTCTGACCACTGCCAGGCTTCCAAGAGCCCAAACCTGCTGGCCTCCTAAAAGCATGGGGATAAACCTTTTATGATGCCACCAGCCTTAAAACCTCACTTCTACACTTGATGCCATCTGAACTCTGTCAGGGCCACGGGCTCACTGTGATGCCCTACCTAGCACATATTCACCTCAGGCTTCTCCCTCATGCACAGACAGGTGTGCCTGTGAGGGAGACTGCAGTGCTTCCGGGGAAAATGGGAGCAACAGGTGAGAAAAATACATGAGCCCAAGGGTTGTACAGTGAAGGCTAGAGGAAAGCATGCTCAGGGACAGAAAAGCTCTGTGCGATGAAGGCAGAGATAGAGGTCCGTGCCACTACGGAGATGCGCAGCCACCGCTGACAACCCACCGACCCCTTCGTTCGCGCCACGCTCAAGATGGCGGCCGCTACCACCCCAACCCGCCACACTATTCTCGCTTTCGATTGGCGAAGAGAGCTGTCAGTCTGCGATGCCAGCCAATCAGAACGCCCGCTACGGCCACCAAGGCGGTGCCGTGGCCTGGTCCTGGTGGAGGGTGTTTTCCGGGCTGTCGCAAGAGGCGAGCCGCGGGATGAGCCGCCTGAGCCCGTGTCTGAGCCCACGGTCCTTCCTGCGTGGGCCTTGGGCGGCGCCGTGGGGGCCGTGTCGCGTCTCGGTGGCGGCCGGCCTGCGCCGGGGCCCGGCGAGCTGCAGCTCCGCCTCTGTCGCGGGCATGGAGGAGCTGCTGAGTCGCTCCGTGCCGCCGCTGCCGCCCTACGAGACCAAGGAGAAGGCGCCGCCTCCGGCGGAGCTGCGCAGCGCGGAGTTCGTGCGGTACTACCGCGGCCTGGAGCCCGGGCCGCCCAGGGCCGAGCTCCTCACCCGCTTGGCCCGCGACTTCGGCGTCGACCATAGCCGGGTGGCAGAGTTCAGCACCAAGGTGCTGCAGGCCCGGGAGCAGCAGAGGGAGCTGGGGGCCCTGCTGCAGGCTGAGGACCGGCTCCGCTACTATCTCAACCCCCAGTACCGGGGTCTCTTCCAGCACCTGGGCCGCCTCGAGGGCGGGCTGCGCTTCCTGGTGGAGCTGAGGGGCGACCTGGTGGAGGGGCTGGCGACCAAGGCGGTGGACGGGCCTCATGTCAAGGTGAGGGCTGGGCAGTGGGTGGGTGGCTCTGCAGGGCAGCCGAGGAGAGGCTGGAGGGATGCAGTTTGGGACTTCCTGCGCTTGGAGCCTCCGACTTGGGCCGAAAAGTGTCCCATGAGCCTGATTCACTTGGAGTCTTCCTCTTGTGACAGAAGCAAATCCCTTCCCACGGTAGAGCTGACTTTGTTGACAGATCTTGGGAGGGGAGTGGCCTGTGGTATGAAGTAATGGGCTTTCCAAAGTGAGGTGGCAGCTGGAGGCTGGGCTGCGGGCTGAGAAGGGCTGGCGTTAGGGTAGTGGAGGAGGTGCCCGTACAGATGCAGCATGGCATCATGCAGCTGACATTGGGGCTGTCAGGCTGCGACAGGAACTCATTTCAGAAGTGCTGTGTAGTGACATGATTCCTGAGCCCCTTATAGGGCCACCAATGACATAGCAGCTGGACTGTAAATACAAAGCATTTCAACAGGAGAAAGAGTTTGTTGTGATTTAGCTGAGTAGTGTGTTGAAAATAGGTGAGGTGTAACATTCCCAGTGGTTACATGGTGCAGAAAGGTGGCATGGGTACAGAGGACGGAATCATGCAGCAGATGCCAGTGACAGGAGGTGATGGGACTTCCTGGAAGGCAATGAAGATGGCAAGTTGTTCAGATGTACTGAACATAACTTGTCTGTCGATGCTTCGATACAAATTAAGTTTGACAAGAAAAGGATGTTTTCAGTGCTGTCAGTTAACCATGGTCATCACATACTGGCATTGGTAAGATTCTGCATCCAGTTGGATCATCTTAAGTAAAAACAGACTGAAAGTGAAATTAGCAGGATAGGAATGTGTAAAGCAGCTGAATGTACATGTGTTAAATAATACAGTATGTTCAGAAATGTACTAAACCCATTTGAAAGTAGGAAAATACTGTCTGCAAAACTAAAGTTTCCATAAAAGGGGTCTCATAAGCATTCTGTTATGTCTTCACCAATTTTTTTTGTGTGTGTGTGTGTTTGGATTCATCCCATGACTGGGCTTAGTTCTGCACAGCTGTAGTTTCTTTGTGCACTTGTTAATCAGTTTTGGTTTTCAAATATGATATTCTAAAAGTGAGAGCTGGTGATAGATAGTGCATAATCCTGGTAAGGTTAAGCTAGAACTGGCTCTCATTGGTTTTTGTTCATGACTCTGTCCACTGTTAAGAATTTACCTTGGATACTGTTTCTTTTCAGTTTGGAGTTTGATTTAGGTCATTCTCATCTGTTTTCCACAGCAAACAAGTCCTAGAACTCTCTGCTATTCCACTGTTCTTGCTGGTGTCCCTGGAAAAGGGGTTATGTCTTGCATCTGATGTGTCATGCTTGGCCTTTAAAAATCTATTTGTTTCTGTTGCAAGTGAGTGTCAGAATAACTATGAACATCCAACCTGCAGGAAGTCTTGACAGCCTCTGCAATGGAGCTGATTACTAGCTGGTGAAAGTGGTTTGCAAGGAAGTGGTGTGAGGGCTTGTGCATTTGATACTTTACGCCCTGGGTGTGAGATACTGTTTCACTTGTTGAGAGGCTAAATGCCAAGAACAGAGAAAAAATAAATGGCAGATATTCAGGGTACAGATTTGGAGGTGAAGAGGGTTTGTTTGAGGTTTTGGGGTTTGTTTTCTCTTTGTTTTTTTTTTTTTTTTTTCTTCATAAGAAATAACTTGAGTCTTGAATAGAGATCTGATCTTGGAATATAATATGTGTTTTGGGACCTTCTTGGCTGGTTTCCATAACTGCAGGAAAGAGACAAAAAAGGTACAGAAGACTTCTGGAACTGGGGATAGATCTTAACATGTCAGGATTAGCTATTGCATATGATGAATTCTTGTCTGCCTGAGCTCCTTAAGGTATTATTTTAAAACAAGAAGATGCAAATTACCTGCTGATTGTTTCTTCACTGGTTTCACTGTTCCTGAATCACTGGCAAAAAAAGATGATGTGCTGCAAACTGGTGCATTATTGTCTTCAGTTACTTCCAAGTATACACATCTTCATAATGCCCTCAGTTGTCTTTCATAAATCACCTCTTAAGTGTTGAATTAATATTTAAAGTATATAAAGAAATGTGAATGCCTAACTTACTCTGGTTTTATGACATGTGCCTAGCTGCTCTGCGTGCCAAACTGTGTCTCATTATTAGACTTGTAAAGATTCTGAGCATTGAAGTCACTGAACTCTTTTATCAGTGTCCATTAAATCAGAAGTCACAGTGCCAAGCTGTCAGGATCCAATGTACGGCAAATTGGGTTGAAAAAGCTGACATAAGAAATTGAGAAGAATGGTGACTACCTTACTGGAAGAATTCTGTAGGTCCTGAACATAAACCCTGAACAATACATTGGAAATACTTAAAATGATGGATTGTGCAAAGAGAAGGAACATGCTGCAAATATGGTTTAGTTTATATTTAAGTTATGAGAAGGCAGAATCGTCATCTAAAGCAAGACAGAAAAATTATAGGTATCCTCAGTAACAAGTTGTTATCCACAGACAGACATTTACTATGACCTATGTAAAAGATGATGAATACTCTTCACACAAGTTTTTTGATAATCATATGGCAAGAATTTAGTGACAAACTTTACTTGTGAAGCTATACAGCCTTTTTTTTCCAAAGAGTCCACCAAAAATATGTAGAGAACATATGGCAGAGATAATTTTTTCCTTCAAAATCTGGCCCAGAGGTTGGTTTTCTATTAAGTATATGAATCATTGACTGTCAAAAGCATCATAACATGATTTAAAAAGAACCATTTAAAAAGAAACAAACAGTACTGGCACACAATACATTTTTTTTAAAGGTAAATTACAGAAAAGCTGGACCTAATTCTTTTTCATGATGCTATGTGGAACTTTTTCCTCTCTTACATTCTTTTCATGTGTTCTGTTCCTTCCACCAAAGGAGTCACGCATTTTCCAGTGTGTTTATAAATGAATTGATTTTCTGATGAGCCCTTGCAGTGCACAGAGTGAAATTTGCTGGAAACCTGTTTCCTGAGTGTAGTTCTTCCTCTTACTGCTCAGAACCCTTTCAGCTGCAGTGCTTCTTTTTCTATGCTAGCATTTTCCTCTGGGGATTTTTTTAATATTTTGTTTGCTTACCCAGGTTCAGCATTTGAAATATGGACTCTGGTGAAAAATTCACAGCATTATTATTTCAGGTAGCAAATCATTCAACTATTGCTTTTAAAATACACTTCATCTTTCCATATGATTTATCGAAAGTCAGAGCAAGGTTCAAGTTGCTGGCAAAAGGTAATGAAAAGATAGCATTTTTGTCAAATTGATTTATAAATAAACCTGCTTCCATAATTAAGCAGTAGTTGGAGTGTATCTGCAATGCTGTGCTTGTATTAGCCTACGAGAAAAAAACAAATACCCTTTTTTGGGGGGTATTTTTTCCCCTCATAGCAGCCATTCCTAAACACATCAAGGACCCAACATTGGACTTTTCCTTGAATTATTTTTCTTTCTTAAAGCTTTCTTACTGATTTCAACACTGACCTCCATATAATCTGGGAAAAAAATGGTTTTAATTTTTATTAGAGGAATTGGAAATGGTAGGACAGGCTTTAGGGAAGAATATTTAGTGTGTAAGCTTTTTGGGAAGGGGAAATACTTGTGGTGATTGATGTCTTACCTACATCCATCCTCAGAAGGATGTATTTATTTCAACCATTATTTACTGCCTTGGAAGATCTGTGGTCTCATTGATGAGGATTTGTCAATGGATTAGAGTATCTGTTCACTCAGGTGAAACATACATATGGAGAATCTAAATATTGAAACAGTTTGCTTTAAAGATCTAAGGAATCCTTAACTGGAGAAGCAACTGAAAGTGAGAAGTTTTTTCTATGAAAAAGTGTTTGGTATTATCAGAAGTCCTGTGTAGCCATTTCAGGAATGTGGATTTGTTTTAATTCCAACATACATAAAGGCAAACAAGAATTTTATAACTTCTGAGTATTTGTATCTGCACTGACAAGGAAATGTGGAAATAAAATGAAATGGATGCTCCTGATGCTGGAGGAGAATGACAGAACGCATTATATGGCCTACTGGGATTTTGGTTTGGCCCAAACTGTCTTAAAATATTTCTTAGACAGTCCTTAGTTTTTACTTTGCATTTTGAAAGACCTATTAAAGCAAGGATTGCTCACTGCTGTGTCATAAATATAAAATATTTTTCTATTTCCTCTAAACATATCAACACAGAAGCAGCTTAGACTGTTAGATATTGGTTGATGAAACATTTCTCTTTTGTGTTTGCTCAGTAGATTACAGGAAAATAACACATACAGGTGATGAAGTCACTTGGAAATGCTTGTGCACATTTATTGTCTAAATGAGCAAAACTGAGAGGAAAGAAAATAAGGGTTTTTTTAATAGAAAAAGTCATAAAACAATATAAAACACAAAAGCCAGGGAAGTTTTCAGCCCTACGAGTGCCACTGCAGTAATTACTATTGGCAGTAAAAAAAGGCAGAAAAACATTCTCCTTTTATTTGTGTCACTCTATTGAATCTCAGTTTGCTGATGGGGATACTTTCCAGTATCTCACCAAGGGTTTTCTCTATCTGTCTTTTGAAGCTAATTTGCAAAAAACCCAAAGGCATTTTTAAACATGTGGCAATATCAGAGTATGTCTGTGAGTCAGGATGCCCAAATGAAGCATATCAAGTTAAAAACTTCAAACTTTCCAAAGCCAAAGTAAAAATTTGGCTCTTGTGGGGCTGGCAGAATAATTCTCTTATAGCCTTGTCAGCTACCTAACCAGCAGCTAACAATAACTGAGCCATCTGTTTGACATGCATGGAGTGTTACTGCTGTTTCATATTGTGTTTATCTGTAAATATCTGCATATGAATTTTAATTGTGAAGGGTATTTAATTTTTTAGTAATTTGAGATGGAAATTGAAATAGTTCCCTCATCAGAGAGGCATTTTTTCTTCAAAAAAAGTAAAATTGTTTTTTGTAATAGTTTTCCCATTTGTTGCCCAATAAATAGGGGGCTGATGTGAAGATCAAAAAGCCTGTAATTTGATGTCTTGTAGTAGGAACATGGAATGAAAAACCCAAATAAAAATCACAATTTATTATATTTGCCTGATAGAAACTGATGTGTAGCTGGTAATTATAAATACTAATCAGTAAAATTGAGATTCTCAGTAATAAATGTGTGCTTTTTTTTTTTCTTTCTTTTTAATAGCATGTTGGATGTGTAATTTTAGGACTAGAAAGGCCTCTGAAATGAAAATAAGAATTTATTTATGACTAAATTTACAGAATAAGAGAACCTAACTGGAGACTGCTGTTGTTGGAGGCAAGCCTCACAGAAATTTAGTGTAGACTGTGATATTAAGCACAACTCTGAATTTTGCTCAGATGACTTAAATGAAACACAGGTTTGGATAGGATAAAGTGGTTTGTGTCTTTCTGCACTCAGTTTTGTCAGCATACACAGTTGCAGTTGGATTAGATCACTGTAAGTCCCTTCCAGCTGCAACTATTCTAATTCTTTGTCCTACATGCTGCCCTGTTGTTTTATAAAGCATTAATATTTACAACTGACAGATCATTTGAATTGAGTTGTAGTTCTCCATAAGCAAGATTCCTTTCTGCCCAAAACATTACTGAGAACACATCTGCTTCACTTCTTTCTTTGGTTACAAAAGCATTGCTTTTATACAGCTGTATCTTGCACCTATAATAGTTCTGCATCTTAAAAAGTACCCTCCAGTTCAGTTGAGCACCAGTATGTCCCATGGTATGGAACACAGACCTGGAGGTGATTCAGAGAAGCAAAATCCATCCGATTCCTGTGTTTTCCACTTCTTCTAGTATCCGTACAGTCTAACTGGCTTGCTCCCAAGTCACTTGTTGCCATCTGAGCAGTGTTACTGCCAATGGATGCAGAGCAGTGTGTTCAAAATAATGAGGTGCAGGAGTGCAGCCATCAGCAGTTTTCCCTCCTAGCTGCTAGACTGCAGCTTGAAATGGTGTTCCAGAAAGCAGATGGATGACAGGAGAGCCGTAGGAATCTTGTTTGTTTGACCCCAGATCTGACAACTCTAGCTTATTTTTTCTGGCTTATGGTGTGCCCTTACAAAAGAAAACAAAGCAAACACTCCTGGAATAGGTAGAGGCTTTCACTACACCAAGGGATATTTGACCAGAATGATTTATGGTTGTTTTCTAAAAACTTCAGAGCTGTGCAGAAACAAGGATTCGCAAGGGAAGTACCTTAAAGCCAGAAGAAACAAAACAATCAGAATATATTTATTTAGAACACTTAGACCTCTACAGTTTGAGATGAAAAATACATTGGAAAAAAGGAATACAGACAAATCTTTGTATGAGAGAGTATTTGAACTAAACCTCAGCTTTTTTCCAGGAATACTGTTGATGCAAACCTTCCTGAGACTGCAGGCCAGTACCTGCTCCTGTACTTCCCAGGAATTGGAATTCCTGTGTGATTTAGTCATGCCAGAAAGAGCCCTTTTTTATAAATGCTGTTGCATGGACAGTTCTGGGCTCTTCTCAGCACAGCTTATTTTACCCGCTGCTTTCTCTTTAATCCACTAGCCCAGAAGCACCAGCAAACACTGTTTTGCCTGTATAGATTACAGCTACTCTAACTGCAGTTGAGTGACGCATTCTCAGACTGTGTCAAGTGTTGAGGTGCCCTGAGCCAACAGTAATTATGCATTTTTCATATTACAGAAATAGTCTTTTTTGAGGTAGTAAGGCAGTGCAGGTTTAAGATACATGTCTGGTAAGCCCCCCAAATCATCAGACTTGCTGCCATAAACGTTCAACAGATCCATTGATTACACAGGGAAAGGTATACTCCATACATCCCTCTTAACTATCCTAGCTGCAAAGTTTTTGCATAGTTAATCTGGCCCTTTTTAATGTCATCTGTTTGGTACTTCTTCCCCCTGAGCCTGCTACTCTTCTGTAGGATAATGTTTCCTTGAGACAGAGAAGGCTGGAGTGATTTTATCAAAGCCTCAGTGAGAAATTTGAAAGACTGTCCATTCCTAGGGTGGATTTCCTGTAGGGTGATCCCTCATTTCTCTCAGTTTTTCAGTGGTACTTGTTACAGTTAGTCACATAGGTGTATTTTTTTCTAGATGCTTCTCCTTATGCTGGTGCCATGCATTATTTGCCTTTCATTATCTTCCAGTGGAGATTGCTTATCCTTTAAATGTACTTAGGGAGGATTTTTACTTTTATTATTTCAGTTTAATATTCATTTAACACTAATAGCATATAAAGGCTTTGCTCAGCCTTGTCCTACAGATGGAAGTACAATTTGGCAGAGAACATTCAGCACAGTTTATTATATAACTGAAAGAGATCTCTACTGAGAAAGACCTAACCAAATCCTGATTTACAAATCTTGGGAGGCTTGACCTCATGGAATAGTGCATGGATACTCCCTGTAGTTGGAACAATGCAATTGACATTTTCATTATTTGTTATGTTAATTTATGCCTCAATAAATTAGCTCCTCTTATGTTTTGGAGGATGCTACTGAAAAAAAGATACAAAGATAGCATACAATTTTCATACAGGACAGAATTTGTTCTACTCTGGCCCATGACTCTTTTCTTCTGGAAGGAGTAGCCATTTCTGGCTAGATAGATGCCAAACAAAAGCCTATCTATTTTACTAACACAGCTTAGTGTGGAAGGGAGTAGGGAAACTGAAGGAAAAATTGACTCTGAGCTTCAGGTATGGAAAAGATTTATTACAAATGTGGCATGCAGACTCATGACAGTGGTCATTTAGGAGCTTTTATGGAAGGAGTTAATTTAATTCTAAGTTAGGGTGGATTGGTGTGTATTAGATATGTGATCACAGTTGGTTGCAAGTGTAGTCAGGGTTTGAAAATTAGTGTTTATAGTATGGCAAATTAAAGAATAAAACTGTCCTTTTTTTCAATCTTGGAATACTGTAGTAGTTACTTCTGCCAACAGGAACCTTCTCTGCCGTGTGTCTCTTGATAAGTACCTCTACAACTTTCATCTTTGTTAGGTTACAATGGAAAATATTTTTACTTTTTTTTTATGAAAGTCCTGAGGCTACATCTGAACTGTGGAAAGATGTTTTAAGTCCTAAGTGGTTTTTTTGATGGATTCATATCTTTTTTTTTCTGCTGTTGTGCTTAAATATAGCTGGCTAAAATACATTGGAGTGTAATTTTTTGCTATTTTATGTACAGCAGTGGCTATGTAATAAAGGTTGGAATAGAAGGTGAAGAGTTTTTATTTCTAAGTAAATGGTTATTAAGTTAGTTTCAGGTAAGCCTGTGCTCCTGATTAGGCTGTTGGAAAATTGGTGCTGATATCAAAGTGTGTCCTCTACACAAAACAAATGTATGAAAAAAATATGTTCTAGAATCTGTCTAAGGAATATTCAATCTGTGATTCCAACAATACTTTTGAAACTCAAAGAGTTTTAGGAAAATCTTTAATAATATAGGCAGCAGGAATTTGTAGGAAATACCAAATACTTTTTGAAACATTCCTCATAATAACGAATTTTATATTACAGTTGACTTTAATTTTCTATCATTCTATTCCAAATCTGTTGTGATTTTTGATTTCTGCATTCTTATGCTGATGCTTTTTTTTCTCACTCAAAATTTTTCATATTTAGAAGAAAAATGCTATAAAATTTTATCTGCTGCCTGTTAAAAGACTCTCATTTTCCAATTTATCACCCTGAGTGGGCATGTGCAGCTCCTCTACAGTCCAAGCTGAAGCGTTTTTGTAGCTCACTGATGCCTAAATGTGCCTGATGGGTTCCAGGCACCTCCAGTAGATCTGTTATGTGCCTTGGAGATCAGTCAGAAGTAGAGAGTTCCCTGTGTTAGTCGTGGTGCAGAATGTGCAGGAGTAAAGAGCTAGTCTGTATCTTTCCCATAAAGAGCAATGGGGAAAACGTTGAATAAAGTATAGGTGACTAATAAAATATGGTGAGTAATTGGAAAATTTCAACGTGGGGAGTTGCTTTCTTATTTTAATAAGCTAATACCAATAGCATTCCTCAGGCAGGAACTACTGAATACTCAGGAGAGATTCAGATGTAGAAAATGATAGTGACCTATTGTCACTATCAAGCAGACCTATTATTGTCTGCTTTTCATCTGCATTGTTATGCATTGTCTTCCATTTCCCTGTCTGCAGTTTACTGTATTCAGACATTTTCATTGTTTTAGTGGGAGGAAAGTTGAACTGTTATGTGGTTAATCTTCTCAAACAGATGTATTAGTTTTCTTGAACCTACCAGTGTTGTAGGTTGAAAAATCAAGGTCATCTTTACTCACAGTCCTGTGTTCTAGCTAGCTTATTTAGCAGCTCCTTTCTTCTACATGCAGGAAATGAATGGAGTTCTGAAGAACATGCTTTCTGAGTGGTTCTCCACAGGATTCCTAAACTTGGAACGGGTCACTTGGCAATCACCTTGTGAAGTACTGCAGAAAATTAGCGAGTAAGTGGTAGAAGTTGCTTTGGCTTGGTGATAACAGGCTTGTGGCTGCACTGATCTACTGTTTTCTGGATTCTGTTTTTCAATGCTGAACCATAGGTAAAGTATAATTAAGGAATAGTTGCATTTAACTCACTAAAGAGCACAATTTAAAAACTGAATTAAGTAATGGTGAAGGGAATAATTTGTCCCATAATTTGATCCTTTAGCTCACATACTGCACTTGTAGACTGTGTCTTCAAGCCTTCTCAGTTACTCTTCGTAACGGTGCTGCTGCTGCTTCCACAGACCCAAACTCCTGCAGCACTGCCTTCTTGCTCTCCCTTTCCTCTCACAGGTGCTGCTGCCTCCATCACCACTGCCACCTTCTCCTGTCAGTCTGCACCAACAGTGTTGGTGGAGAATCAATATTGAAGTCTGATGCAGCATGAGGTGCCTGACACTTAACAGGTTTTACTTCTAATGTAGAGAGAGGCACAGAATCACTTGTAAATTTTTATGTAAAGAGAGCACTTTGGATTGTGTAAACATCCCCTAAAATCCACAACATTTGTTTCTGAATTCCTGTTAAATATTCAGTGTTGTGATGGAGCTGAAGATGACTAAATTAAAGTTATGTTGGGTGTCATTATATAAAAAATTGAGGAATAGTAAATCTCTAAAGAGTTTTGGAAGTACATAATTTAAATGTTGATGAGGCAAAGAGATCCTATACAAGCTGGATTTAAAAAATAAAAGTAATTATTAATACTTAATAATTCTTCAAAGTACTTTGGCAAACAGATTAGACTTCCAGTATGTAATAGAGAATGATTATTTTGAATGATTGGTTGAAGACATGACTATGAGACTGCTAGCAGACTCTTCAGAGCTAGGGAGAACTTAACTCCATAGTGGTGTGCTCAGACTCATTCGATGACTTAATCCTCAATTGTATACCCTATACTGAATGGAAAGAGCAATTGAAATCTCATGTATGTCATAAACACATCCCAGAGGAAACTAGAGAGTGTGGACATGCAATACACCTTTACCATCTACTTTGTCACAGTTTGCTGATGAATTTTATGGTTTTTACTTACATACCGCTTCTCCTTTTTTGATTGGAGAGTTTTGTTACTGTCATCAATGGGAGAAGTATAGAGCCTGTAGGGCTGGCAGCTGACCTCTGTTTTTAAATGAAAAAAAAAAAATCCATAATTTTCCTCTTCTTTTTTTTTCTTTTCCTCATTGAGTTCTGAAGCTGTGCATCCTGTTAGAAACTGGGTTGATATGAAGCGTCGCGTTGGGTCATATAGAAGATGTTACTTTTTTTCTCACTGTGCAATCCCTGGAGAACCATTGATAGTGTTGCATGTTGCACTAACCACTGATATCTCCAGCAGCATCCAGGTACGGTCAGTGATGCATTCAATACTTGGCAAAGTGCTCAAATTGCAATGTACTTATTTTGAAAATATATAATTCCCTATAGTTTGGGAACATCTGGTTTTGTTTAATTTTTCTTTAAAGAGATGAGAGAATCAGCACTTAAAAAGGGATATTCTGAATATCTGCTGTTTTATCTAAGTTGAAATCTTGGAGTTGTTCAAGTGCAAGAAGAGGAAGAAAAAATGAGAAATATATAAGAAAAGATAACAAGATTAAAACTTCAAAGCAGTTGCCATTATTTCTGAAAATTGTAAACCACATTACAATTATTTCCTGCACTTGTTAATGGATAAGGAGCTCTTCTTTTTACTTTTTGATTAGAGTTTTGTTGTTTCTCACAGAGGGTAATGACTTAAAACAGTGGGGAAAAGTGTTAACACATTTGAAAGGTAAAAAGAAAGGTCCCCTCCCCCATATTGATGATAATAACTACTACTAACTTGGTTTTTTTATAATTCTTATTTCCCCAGGCCATAGTGAAAGAAGTGCCGCCGTTGGAAACAGAAGATACAGACAAAATTACAACAGCAATTTTCTACTCAATCAGTTTGACTCAGCAGGGACTGCAGGGTGTGGAACTTGGGACTTACCTCATCAAACGTGTTGTGAAAGAGCTGCAGGTAGGTGTATTTAGGGTGTACTTAAGATGCTATTTGGCCAATGTGCTCCCCTTTAGCTTCCATGTTGTGTCATGGCTCAAGGCCAGGAGATGCTAGGTCTTCCTCTATACCTGGAGCTTCTTACCAGGTCAGCCTTTGAAGATACATATAGATGTTTTCTGCCACTGGTTAATGTCTGTCAGCTGTAGATACTGTTACACGGTTGACATGTGCTGAATGAATTAGTGTGCCTAATCATGTGTATAGATTGCTTAAAAGTCAAATTAGTAGAGTTCCACTGAAGATAGCTTTAATATAGATGTATTTTGCAGTGTAGAGTGTTATGTGATTCACTGATGTCTCTCAGTTGAATGAGTGGGACATTGTTAATACATGCTAACCAGCTCCCTTCCAGGCCCTGGATCAACATTTTCTCTCTTCAGTGTACCTGACTGTTCCTTTTTTAAAATCTTAAGCTGTTCCAGTAACAAAAATAATTCCTTTGCATTAATTAACTTATTTCCTTGTATGCTACATTGAATTGCCACTAATTACATATGCAGTTTGCATGCTTGAATATATCTATTTAAAAAAAAAAAAAAAAGAAAAGAGGAGATAGATTTCTATGCCCAGGAATTTCTAGCAATGTAGTCAAGAAGTCTTTAACATTAGAAAGTCACAGCAGTCAGTTTCTTTATGCAGGTCAGTTCCATGGATTTATGTAGATCATTGCATGCTATGGGATTATTATTAATAGTTTTAGAACTTCTTGTTGAATCTTCTTCCAAGGAACTGGAGAAATTAATTTGTATACAGAGTGGTGTGAAAGACTCATATTTCTGTCTTGAGTATGTAATTTAAAAGTCTTTATTTAAATTATTAACAAAACTACCACTTAAAAGTAATGATCACTACTTGTGATTATGTGATTTGCCCCAACATCTGGGTTAGTAATGATGTCTAGAAATTATTTATGATTCAGAACTTCAGTTCTACTTATAAAAATAACTGAAAATGTGATGCACCAAATTTCTACTACAACAAAATGATCGATTAGTCATCTACTGAATCATAGCAAGCTGCTATGAAGTTTTTTATTTTATTTTTAATGGATATTTTGGCTGAATTTTGTTGCTTCTTGCTTTTGGAATGGCATTTAGATTAATTGTCTAAAGTGCAGTAGTCCAGGTATAATTAGGCTGTGCCATCTGTCTGATCTTGACTGAGGGGAAGTTGGAATAAATTCATGGAGTTATCTGCTTTCACATCTGAAAAATAATTTCTGGATAATTGAGTTGCTCTTATAAAATAACCCTATTGACAGCATATTTGTCCATCACTAAATTGCTTACAACACTAGAGAAGTTATGAGTGAGTTATAAAGGAAAACAGACATGCCATATTGAAGTAACCTAAAATTTAATGCATCCAACAGAAGAATATGTTTCTTATTTATACTTAAGATAAAATTTCTACATTTTCAATGTTTTAAATTCCAGTCCTTCAGTATTCATCAAATGCATGATGAATAGGAAACACTTTGTCTGAGATGGCTTTAAATACATTCTAAACATAAAATTATTGCCTTGAGCCTAAATAACTTACTTAATATTCGAAACTAATTGCTCTCCATACCATGCCAAAGGTGGAAGTCTTCCTCCCTGCTTAAATTTGTACACTGCTTCAAGATGTTATGAAAAATGTGCTGTTGCCAGTAAGGTTTTATATGGCAAGTTGGATGTGTACTTAGTTGACTATGAAGTAGCAAAACTTGAACTGCCTATTTATTTTATATCTATATATTTTGAAGGTATGATAACCTCCACACTGTTCCTTTTCTTGATGATAAACCTTGTTGGAATACCATTTTAGGGCTAAAAAGATACAAAGGGTAATTCAGGAGCTTTTATCCATGATGGATGTTGTTCTTCAGTAGTTTTTCTTCCAATCTTTGATGTTAGTATTTTTTCTTTCTCAGTCCTTCGTGCTTTCTTCCTCTTCATTCCAAAGTATTGTTCTTGAATTTGTTGTCTTGAATTCTATAAGAACTATCTCCCATTGCATATTTTACATCTGTGAAGTGACCCTAACCATCATCCTGTTGTTACCAGAATTATTTGATGTATTTCTCTAATGCCTAGTCATTCTGCTTTTGTTGTAGATGTTGTGACTTCCATCTCAGATATTTCTCCTTTTAGTGGAGAGAAGCTGTGCATATTTCAGCTTCAAAATACTTAACACTGTGAAATTTCTACAAAGCTAGATTGTTTAGGGCAAAGGCAGGGTATATGATGAGTAATACTCTTGGCAGTCTGTTTTACCCATCTCCCAGAATCTGGAAGTCCTACTCCAGTGCTTTAATTGCACACATGTGCTCTCTTTTGCTCTCGTCAGGTCTAAGCAAAGGACTTTCCAAGGTTGCCTGTGTTCAGGCTGGACATAATTCTTTGGAACAGCATTATAGTCACTTACTTTAAAAGGGACAAATGGTATAGCAGTAGTGCTGAGTTGACTTGGTGACAGAAGCTGAAACAATATAACCTCAGCAAAAAAAAATATTGGGTCAAGAATTACAGCTCATTAAGCAAGCTTCCAGCAGTAAAAATAGATAGTTGAGGTCTCTGATAGGAAGAGGATTTTTTAATATAACCTTTGCATGGCTTTGCAATAAACAAATCTTTATTTAAAGTGCTGTTAAATCACCAAGTGTTCCAGGTTACATAAGTTGAGACTCTTTTTTTTTTAAATTTAACTGATAATAAAATCCTTTGGGAAGAGTAGACTGTTTGAAGGCATTGAGGATTTTGTTTCTCATTGTATTTGAATCGTTGATGATTAATGCATTTTTATAACTTGCCATTTGTTTGAGTTAACTTTTGTGGACATCTGTTTGATCCTCAGAATGTTATTTGATTTGTATTTTCCCAAGGCAGTGCAAACTCTTGAAACTTTTTTTTTTATCATCTACTGAAAGTCCTTTATCTGACTTTGCCTTAACTTAACCTGCTCTGACACTTCTACTTGTAAGTGCCATTGTAACCTCAAAACTGAATTCTCAGCTGTCATTCTTCATAAGGAACACTCCAAATTGGACCTGTCATGAATGTGTATCATTAGATCAGAAAAAGGCATGCACTAAGTTGGAAATATGCTAATAGCCAATCTTCTTTCCTCCCCATTGACGCCTTTACTTGGCAAGATTTTTAAAAACTCTACTGAAACATTGATCTAGTAGGTACCTACACTATAAAGTTAGGTCTATAAATTCATTAGTATCAGATTTGTTAAAATCCTATTAATGGACAATTAAGATAGAGCTTAATTTTTTTTAGAAATCTTCTTCCTAATTAGCCTGAAATGGTCACATACACTGCAGAAGAACACGTGTAGGGTAGCTCTTCTCACCTTCAAAGAATGTCAAGTACAGATTCCCTCATGAAAGTATTTCTTGCAAATGGCATTTTATTAGGACTGTTAGGAAAACTGCAGCAGTAGAGGCTCTGGCAAAGATTACAACTCTCAATGTTAAGCACTGTTAGTTTGAGGCACTGCACAGAAGTTAATGGCCCCTGCTTTTGAGCCTTTCACTAATTTAAGCAGATGGAGGATGTATGAAGTTGAGTCACAGAAATGGGTCCTCAGTTTCATCTCTTTATATGTGCACAGTTAGCAGTTTGAATCCTTAATCTCTACCTAGACATTATGATTTGGCATTTGCCACGGGTATTGCAGTATAATTGGGTAAAGGGGAGGGATATAGCAGAGATCAGAATAGGACCATAGGGATGTAGCTTGTATCACACACAAAGGACATCCTGGGAGAACCTACACTGCCCTAAATAGGAGATTTTTCTTTTTTGATAGTTGCTTGACAAAGGTTTGCTACACAAGTAATTTAGAAGGGTTTTATAAACAGGCTTTTATTGTTATCTGAACATCTCCTGCTTGGGTTATTTTTGGGCTAGCTGTGGGATGAATTCGTTAGTCCCCTGGTACCACTTTGGTCCCAGTTCTCTCTGTACAAGTCTGAGAATAGGCTGTCTATGCATTCTGTGTAGTCTCTTGGTTATATTAATGTGTGTAAAGCAGAGAACAGACAACAGAAATAATACCTTGTATTTCTTAAATGTAAGCTTGTATTGCTCGCAGAAATGAATTGGATTCTGAAACAATGTGAGACAACTAGTAAGAAAACAAACAAACCCCAAATTGGGTGCTGGAAAACAAGAAGGCAGATGCATTACTAGCAAGCTGATAGGTGCTGGTGAATGTGCAGACAGATAGATTTCTCATTAGACAGACACTTAATTCAGAATGTGTTTGTAGTCATTCTAAATGGTCTGTAGCTCTGTAGAAGGTACATCATAGCAATTCAGTCTGCAGATGACAGACACAGATAACCGTGGTGAAGCCTTTGAGAAAACTGCTTCGAATTTTATAGCCTGTGGCATTTGGGGGAGAAAACTGATAGCTGCTGTGTGACTCAATTGAATGCTTAACAATTGGTGGCAGATTTTAGCTTTCTGGTTGGGCTGTTGATAATTGCTACCTTAATTTGATCTAGGTGACCTGGGGAGATCATAATTTCCAAAACAGGCTTTGCTTTCATTGATGAAAAATGTGACCTTGGACTACAGCTTTCAGACAGCAAGACAGTTTCAGATGAGAGATGGATATTAGGAGAGATCTGCGCTCTTCTGCAATGAAAAAAACCAAGCCAAAAAGACAACCAAAACCAGAAATCTCCCCCAAAACAAAATGAGCAGCTGTTTCTTAATGGTGTGTGGGTTTCTGACAAGAAAATAAACATTAATGGATCTCCACCAATAGCCTTAGAAACTAGCACATCAGTTTAGCAACAACATAAATGAGCACACTTCGCTGCATCTATTTATTTTTGACAAGAAATGGCTGCCTCAGATAAGCTCCTAAACTCAAGCATTTATCAGATACGTAGTAGTCTGTACTGTAGCTTCAAAATGGGGTCATTTTCCCATGTCTTATCTGTCCTAAGAAGTAAAAATTATGCACAATTTCCCATTTTGAAGTTGTTAATAGAGTAGGAACTAGCAACTTCCTGATAAATATTTTGGGCTGGGCTTGGTGAACAGGTCACTCCTGAAAGTGAGTGATAAACAAAGAGCAGTCAACATCACAAGGAAGCAAAATGCCAGTTACTTAACTGAACTCTGCAGTAGTTTTTATTAATACACAAATATGGGAAGAAAGCCTTCATTCTCACTTTTCTCATCAGGGATGGTGAAGGGTTGCTCTCTCGGCTCTGCAAGCTGTGAGATGAGATTGGAATTGTTACCCCGTGGAAGCAGTGGGCATGGCTCAGCTCCTGAGTGAAAAACCCTGTTTGTTAGCTCTGTTCAGTAGCAAAATAGTGTTTTCAAACACTGTGCTTTACTAGCAGACATGGTGCCAAAAAGTTCCCTTCCAGACATGACTTTGTGGCAAGCAGCCTTTTCTCTTGGTCCAGTTTGCTTTCAGCAGAAAGAAGAGTTTCTGCTTCTCAAATTTCAGCATTACCTTCCTTCTTTCCCTCTCAGATTTTAACCCCAAACATCTGTGAAGAATTAATGAGAGAGACCTAAGCAATATATTCTCAAAGGCAATGTCTTTTTTATAGGATGAGTAATACAGCTAGAAAAAAAAAGTAAAGCCTTCAAGGAATGTAATCCCATCTTCAGGGGAAAAAGAAACATATCCTGTACTCCTTGAATCCTTACCTAGAGGAAAATAGCCTCTAACAACCTTCTCTTTTTTTCTTCTTCTTTTTCACTCTGCTGCACAGTAGTAACATCTGTACTCCCTTTAGCAGCACATCTAGGATTTCTCATTGCTAGGTCATTAATTTGAAAACTTTCAGCCATTTCTCCCTGTCTTGTGTTCTCTGTGTTATGGACTAAAGCTGAACGTTAAAGCACAACTGGGAATGAAGACACAGAAGAATGAAGTCCCATTTTGAAATCCAGTGTCTTTTAGGGGAGCTTGCTGCTGCTTAAAGATGCTGACATGAGAAGGGTACTTCTCATTATAGATTACAGGTTTGTGTTTCTGTACCTTAAGGTTCATTTGCAGCTCTGTCACATCCTAGACAGTTGCTGAGTTGTCATCCATCATTATTGCATGGACAGGCAGAAGGGTACCAGGTCATTGAATCTTCAGAAGGCAGTTGTGGCCCTCCCTTCTGGGCAGAAATTCATCTAGCTGCAATAAGAGCTGACATGCAAAAGGTCAGATTACTTGACAGCAGACTGTTTCAGCAGCTACGCTACAACTGGTCACAGTAGTCACCACTGGTCAGCTTTCAGTGCACTGATGGAGAAATGAAGGTAACAAGTGATGCTGCTTGATACCATCTTGACAAACCTGAAAGCTATCAGCTTTTTGTCCAGGAACAAATATCTTGAAGTTATTTTTCCAGTAGCCTTTAGAAATTCATTTCTGTGCTATCTTCCTCCCTCCTCCTTCTCCAGGAGATACATGGTTTTGTGCTAATAGTGTTGTCTTTGGTGGGAAGTAGTGTTCAATCAAGGAAAGTGTAGCTGACAAGGGGGCATCTGAGTATAGCTCTCCTCTGCCATAATAATTAAGATCCTGCTGCTTTAAAGAAAAGTGGATTCCAAATGGGATCATTAGGTATACGCCTCTATTGAGAAACTCTAACAGGAGGTGGGTGAAAGGTGATCAAAGGAAGATTTACTGAGTGCATTTGATTCTATACTCATATATTTATAAAGTGATTTTGAGTTGATTTGTGGATAAATAGTCTTTATATCCATGGGGAAGTATTTAGTGTGAGGTCAGGAAATGAAAGATTTTTTAAGTGAAAGGAATTTCTTTGTTCTGGTCCCAGATTTTTTGTTCCTTTAATATACTGTGGGCATTGCACTCTTTTCCAGAAGCAGAGGGGAAACTTTTCTAAAAAGGCTGAACAGTCTACTCAAAGAAACATTCTTTTAATTAAAATGTATTTTCTATATATGTCCCTTGTAGCCATGATCCACAGTAAGAGCACAACCCTGATGAAACCTGATAATTGTATTTCACAGATCTTGTTACAGATGCTTCATAATTACTTTTAAAATATTGTCATGTCCTTTAGTGGAGACTTGAAAAAGTCATGGGAAATCAATGCTGTACTAGTATTGCATTATCTGACCATGGTAGCTATCACAATTGAGACTATGACAGGATCTCCTGGTCTCTCTGATTACATAAATGGCTGTTTTATTCAGTAACATACTGAAATGAGTGGTCTTCTGAAATAATTTGCTTTTTTGCTTTATCCAGTTCACTAAGGAGATGAAACGTGGTGTTTCTTTGTAACTTGGCCTGCGTTTCTTCTTCTTGTCTGTTCCCAAAAGAATTCTTTGACTTACATATCTGTGTGATAGTCTGAGAAATTCAGATGAGGGAAATGAGTGTGATGATTCAGTTTATGCAATTCTAAGTCATAAAACTGAAGAGGTGGTAGATCTGTGCTGGTTCATGTATCCTAGTGCTGCAAGCCAGCAAGCAGAACAGCGATAAGCTATTTGGGAAGCTCTGTGTGGGAAGGAGAAACATGTTGTAAATAACCTCCTGAATATTATTCTAGTTATCAGAGTTATTAGAAATGATGCTTGGCTCCAATCAGAGGTATGCCAGCCCTGTGCTCCCTGGCTTCCCCATCCTCACCAAACAGAATGCAGATGGCAGCCTTGCGTGGGGCACAGCGGTACCTGGGGCTGCCACAGCGCAGGTGTGATGCGACCGAGCTAGCAGCAAGCATGCCATTAGCATTTGCTAGTGTCAGGTAGGATCTGAGCAGTGATGACTTTTTAATGGTTATCTCTGTTATACTCAGAGTAGAAAAAAATGCATTTTGTAGTCATTTAAAGACAATTTTCTGTTGACATTAAGACGCTGCTGTAATGTTGATAGATGTGGTTCTTACCACTTCTTCCTATATGAACAGTAATTAAAACAACACTTCCTTCTGTTCCTTGTGGCTGGCCCCCCTCCCTTCAGCAGAGTTGACTGGTGTAATTTTTGTTAACTCCAAGTGGCAGTAAGTTTAAGAACCATCTCTATTCTTCACATTTGCATGCCTCAAAACTAACACAGTTTTCCTTATGTATAGTATTTTGCTTTATGCATTTTCATAGTTAAGAGTTTTTACTCCTAAATTAGCAGAAATTTTATTTTGTTAAAACAAGTATTAAACTCTGTGATTATTTTTTTTTACTGGATGGTTCTATTTCTTCTCTTGCTGTTTTGACAGTCTTGTTTATAGTTTGGGAATAGCATGAAAAGTAGCTGGCCAGTGTAAAGAAATGTGGAGGAAAGAAAAGTTCTTTCATAACTTCAGGAAATATTTCTTTCTGTTAAAAGCTAGAAATTGTACCTCTTGATTTTATAATGGACAGAAATAATAAATGTCCCTGATTTAAAAAAAACCTGACATATGAAAAAAAATTATAAATTATATTTTAAAGGTATTGAAAACATGTTTATTTTTAGGAAAAAATCTTATTTCACTGATTAACTTCTTTATGGCATGTGATTGCATTTGTTTATTTCTGCCTATAAAGTGATATATGAGAACAGGGTGTTGGTACGTGCTGCATAAGTACTTTTATAGAGCTGGTGTGTGGACTGTAATTTTCTTTGTTCTCCAAGTGCTTTCTAGTCACTAACCTATTACTGCCAGGGTGATACATTAGACACACAAAAAAATATGTAGGTATCAGTTAATTCTCAGAATCCCAAGTCTTTGCTTGACATCAAGTGAAGGGTATCAGCTGTTCTTTCACTCAAACTTCTCATTGTCAATCGTAACAAAACTCATGAATTCTTTTTTCTCTCCTTTCATGTGCAGAAAGAACTTCCTCAGATAAAAGCATTTTCTACTCTTTCACCTATCCCAGGATTCACCAAATGGCTTGTTGGTCTCCTCTCCTCCCAAACCAAAGAACTGGAAAGAAGTGAACTTTTTACAGAATCTGAATGGCAAGAAATCTCTGAGATCACAGGAGACTCTACTACTGAAACACTAAAGAAACTCTTAAATAACAATGAGTGGGTGAGATCAGAAAAATTAGTTCAAGTGCTTCATTCACCATTTATGAGACTCTGTGCCTGGTATTTGTATGGAGAGAAACATCGTGGCTATGCTCTTAATCCAGTAGCAAATTTTCACCTGCAGAATGGGTCAGTGATGTGGAGGATAAACTGGATGGGGGACACAAGCCCTCGGGGCATTGCTGCTTCCTGTGGCATGATGGTGAACTACCGGTACTTCTTAGAGGATACAGCCAGTAATAGTGCAGCATATTTGGGGACTAAACACATTAAAGCCTCTGAGCAGGTTCTTTCCTTGGTTTCTCAGTTCCAGCAGAATAGCAAGCTTTAATTAAATATCATGAAAACTAAGAACAAGTGTTCCTCACCTATAAAGAGCTGTAATATTTTGCAGGGTCTGTATTTAAATGTGAATGGTATAAAGCAAATATCCTCAGCACAGCAGGATGCCAAGTTATAGAGATGATCAGTGTTCTTGGTTGTATTGCCATATATTCAAACCCTGATTTGTTATGACTGAGTCACTGTAAGTTCTAGACATCTGTTACATGCACATGGGTTGGGGGTATGTATTTTAAAGGGTGAGTAAAATTCTCCCAGTCATTTATACCTCAGTGGTAACTTGAATGCAAAGCACTTGAGCTTTTCCATTGACAATAAGCCTATATAAAGCATGTCCTCAAAAAGGGGCTGCACTTATTTGTCATAATACTACTAATAGTGCAGCACCAGAATACCTGGAAAGAAGTACTGAATGAAGGTAAATTTTTGGTCAAATATATTTGCAAACTAATAATCTGCAATTTTATTTTAATAATATGTTCTCTCTCAAAAACTCTCTGTAAAACCTCTCTGTGTTTTCCTTATTGAAACACATTAAAAATGTCACTGGATCCTTGCTTTGCCTGGAGCATGGAAAAGCCTGCATTAAAATTGTTGAAAAATCAGGATCTCTGTGCAGCAGGTATGTAGTATTATATATTTATGCTTTTTTTCTGCTAAAATATAATCATCAAGAAGGAAGTGTTCAAATAGGAGAAGGGAATAAGAGTCTAATACCTAAGGATCAGTCAAGAAGTTTCCAAGTGTGTATATTATACTTTGGCTCTGGTAATTTTTTAAGTTAATAAAGAGCTTTTTTAAATTAAGAGGTAAGTGTAACCTCTAAACCAATAAAATCAATTTTCTCAATAAATCATGTCTTGTGTATTTCAGCATGTACCTTCCTTCACCTAACAACCCTCCTTGATAGCAGCATCACAACATCATCATCACAACAGAAGGACCATCCTAACAGAATTTAATGTGGTTTTTAATTTCTGATTTATTCTGTGTCTGGTCAAATTCTTGTCCTGTTTTCAAGAGAAGAATTATGCAGAGGAATTGAAGGTGATAAGAGTTCCTGCTTGTATATGAAAACAGGAATGAAGAAAGCTGTAAGTGTCCAATTAGCCTTTCTTCTAAAATGAAGTTATGTAATCAGACACAGGTTTTTCATATTCATTATTAGAAAATTAAAAATCCAATCCTCCAAGCTGGTAACTTGTTCTGAGAATCTATAATACACATCTTCCAAGCAGAGAAAAGCTTGGCTTAACTTCTGTTCCTGGTAGATTCTGCAACACTGATAGTTAAAGGAGAGAGTATATTCACTGCCTGTTATTCCCTTGAGAGCAAACACATTTCCACACAGCAGCTGGTCCTCAGTGGCAGTGATACTGCCTTAGCAGTGGCAACTGTCCTGTGCCATGGTGCCTTTGGTACATTTTTAAAAGTAGTTTCAAAAAAGTGACAGCTTTCTCATACATCAACAGGTTATATAATTTTTTTTAATTGACTTAAATAATGCTATCATCCCCTAGTAAACAAGATGTGTCCCCCAGTTTTTCAGTTGCAGGGCCCCTAAAGAAAGGTTGTGTTCCCCTCACTTTGTGGTGGTGGTTTTCTGGTGCATACACAAGGGGCAATATAAGCTATAAGCCAAACTATAAGTTTTGGGCTTGTGTTTTTTGCACCTTCTCTGGGTAGCTTGCTGAATGTGCACTCTACTTAGAAGTATAAAGAAATCTGAAGATTATTTGATTATACTTCCCTTACTCTCATCTGGAGAGCTGAGGATTAAGGATTCTAGTGAGAGACTTTGAAAAGGGAACTCCATCCTGGCCAACCTGAGGAAATAACTACAGAGTGATTGTCAGTTTTTGTGTTCAGCTCAGTGGTCACCATAAGTAGTCTGCACAACCAGAAGTATATATGGTCTTTTAGCACTTCATATGGCAGGTTTTAAAGTTCAAGCCTGTGGTTCATCCTCAAGAAATGCTAAAAGTTGATCACAGGTATTGAACAATTGTATGTCCAAGGGAGAAATATCAGACTGAACAAATTATTCACTCACTGCTTTTTTTATGTAGCATGTGCATTTTGTTGTTCAGCTTTTTATGCAGGGTGAATGTGTGCATGTAGCTGTCTTAGTACAGGTGTTTTCACCATGTGAATTGCTACAGGACAGACCACTTTTTTTTTAAGCTTATCAGTGTATATGTACAGGCTGCTCTTGGCTGGGATGAATAGAGAAAGAGAACCCTCTCTTAGATTAAACTCTTCATGTTGGAAACTGGGTCACTTAATTCAAATGAAAGAGTTCTGGAAATGCACTGACTTTCAAAGATGTGTTTATTTTGAAACAGGAGGAGCTATACGGGCAACTAAATGTGTATCCATCTGGCCATACTTCAAAAAGAGCTAACACTCCTGCTTTATTTCAGATGGAAAGAGAATATAATATTTTATAATATTGATATTATAAAATATATAATATTATATTTTATAATATTAATATTATAAAATAATATTAATATAATATAAATTCTTAGCCGCTGGACTTGAGGGATAATGAGTTTTTTCCACTTGAAGCCCAAAAGAAGTGTATGAGGATTGGTTCAGTGACATGAAGGGATAGTGGCTTATAAGGAAGGAAGAACTGAGCTGCTAATGCTTTGCTAACACTTCAGTTATTTCCTTAGACCTCTGCTTCTTGTAGGGAAGCAGGCAGATTTGCTTTGGTTTGGTTTGGGTTTTTTTTATTTTTACAAATCTTAAGATGAGAACAATAAGTATTGGCATTCAGGCATGTCAAAGCAGCCATGGGAGTTTCTCTCAAATTCTTACCTGCCTGTACCCTGTGGCACCAGCTTGGCTGCTTACCAGTGTAGTTTAGAAGGGCTACTACCTCTTCTACCTCACCTCACACATATGCCAGGTCTCTCCAGGCACTGAATTACCAGTGACTCCCGCGCTAGCAGTCGATTTAATCCAGTTAAATCCACAGGAGCTGTTGTGGGGTGTCTGAGATGTGGTGCTTAGCAGCCAGTTATAGGCACAGACATAACAGCATCTTAGTGGAGCTATTACAGATGGGTGCATTTGTTACATGACATCTGTTCTCCATCAGAACTCTAGCACCTGCAGTTCCTCCCTTTTCAACAGTTGTTGATGGGTTTGGTTATTCATTGTATTTTGTTTTATGAGGTCACATCATCTGTTGATTAATTAGCAGTTTGAGGTCAAAAAGTCCTACAGTGAGTTCTGCATTAGGATCACAGTACAAACTGAAGTGCAAAAGGATCATTTGAAGATGAAGTTGGGACAGTCTTTGCTCGTAGAAGCCATCATCTGTTAAGTGTTATTAGCTTTCTTTCATTGGTCATTGACTCTTAAGTGTCTAGCAGTGCTTGGATTTTCCAACTTGCTATTAAGCAGTGATTTTAGCATGAACGATGCTGAAGAGAAACAAATAAATACTCACCATCTGTACTGCTTACTAGGACAATAACTGTGTCACTGGAGAGGAATGTTAGTCTATCAACACCCATCTTCACAACTCAGAAGAGAAGGCCAGTTTCTTTTTCTCCCTTTCAGTGTTACATCACCTCTGAAGAGTAATGTTACATGATGTTACATGATGTAACACATGCCTGTGATGTGTTACTAATTGTCTGTCCTTTAAGTAAGCTGAAATACTAAAAGTTCTTGAAGTCATCATTTCCTATGACTAATGTGAATCAGTGTATTTTAAGATAAATTTTAGGGAATGTTTCTCTGCACTGTGTTTTTCTTTGAAGTGTCAAGGTTGAAATCTGGAGGAAATTTTCCCTTCTGTAAGTTACTCGTTGGATAAAGAGCAAAAAAAAGACCTTCCCCTCTCCCTGATCTTTCTGAGCAGTGGTTTCAGATGATACTGTTAACCACTGAGAAGTTCTGTGTCTGCATATATGCCACGTTACAAAGTTGGCTGCACGGCATGGTGAGCTCTGAGCTGTCCTCTGTGAGACCTGCCATGGTACACTGCAGCAGAAGCTGGCATGGCTTGTGCTCATGAGATCCATGCTGCAGCCCTTCCCTTCCCTTCCTATCCTCAATACTAGAGGCTTCTTAAACATACCTCTTGGAAGTCAGCTGTTCTGCAAATATCAGCAAAATGAAAGAATAACCAGTATCCCTGGTATCTCCAGTTGTTGAGACTTAAGCTGTTAGAGGAGCAGCATTGGTAGCTGTAGGATAATACCCAGAGATTTGTCTGATGGGTGGCATTAAGACAAGGGCAGTAGCTTAGAATGTATCACTTCTTCCATTGCTTGCTTCTAAAGTGAGGCATAGTAAAAACTGAGAACTATTTGGTAAAGTTCCAGCTTTCTACTACTGGCTTGCATCTACTTCTCATCAGCTTGCAGAGTTCTAATTTTATTCCAGGATTAGAACAGGATGCCATGTGAGTTCTCACACTGGGTGGAGGGGTGGTGGTTTTGAGTGCAGGTCTTCACTGCTGCAGTGAACCTGACAGTAGGTCATGATGTAACACAGGCAGGGAATAGCCATACAAAGTCTGAAGTATCTGCACCATTAGGTAGTGCTGCCCCTAGGACTTGCCTTTCCACTCAGAGCTTATTTCAGCCCTTGTATCATTAGCAGGAGGTGTGCCAACATGTTTAGGTCAGGAGCTGCCCTGCATTCTTCCATCATTTATTTTCTTGACTGCCCTACTCAGCACAGTCCAAATAAAATACTCATAAGTTACAATGCCATTACATCCTCACAGGAACACACCTGACTGCAACTCCTGGTAGAAACATCTCCATGACAAACTAATGTGATTGCCTTGTTAAGAGCACAGGTTTTGCCAGCAGACTTTGCCAACAACCCTGGCCCTTCAGCCCAGATCCCTGTCTATTTTAGTACACTTCTGTCACCTTCTGTTGCCAAGTGTCTGGAAAGAAAATTGGTGGCTGGTTTCAGTTACTCACTTCCTTGGGAAGCAATGGTAGTTGCTGTGCTGTTAGGTGCTGCCTATAAAAGCATTACAGTTTCACAGCTGCATCCCACTTTTGAAAGCAAATCAATAGAAATGATGTTACTTTGTCACTTATGCTTGTTTTATGATCAGCTTACACTATTTTTCTTGTCACAGGCACAGGACCTCTCTCTGTACAAGTTGTATGGAGCTGAGTAGGACCTGTGCTCTAACATGTGCCCTGGGTGAGTAGTGAGAGGCCAAAATACTGCTTGTATGGGGGATATTCAGTTCATTTGCAGATGCTGAGCCATCACAGAAGTCTGTTAAAGGAGTAAGTGCTTCTCGAATCAGAGAAACTTTCCATCTCTATTACTGTAGCTTTGTTTAGTTGTTGACTGTTACAACCTACAACACATGCCTCCCGTGGTCTCCTTGTGGAAATGAGTGCAAAGGTTATTAAACCAGCAGAGTAAAGCAGTGGAGGGCTGATCCATCAGTGTGTGGACAAGGGAAGTCCCCTAGGAGGGGAAAGATCAGGGTTGTGGTCAGCATGCCAGGAGTAGTTTCACATTTTTAGCATTGATACCTTTAGAAAATAAGGAATAAACAATCACACTGTCTTTTTTCATTCCTTCAAAAAGCATTTGATTTTTTTTTTTTCAACAAATTTGCTAGAAAAGCAAACGACACTTGCTTTTTTGTGTGTTTAAGACATCAACTTCCAAACACAGCAAAGATCAGGTGGAAGAAAAAGACTACATTACTGTTACTCAGAGGTGAAGGCCCCAAATGTTTCCCAAGCAAGTGAGCTAACCAGAAGGTAAATAGGTGTTCATCAGCATTTAGTACCTGTTTTAAAAGAGGACCCATAAATGGACCTAAAGGGAAGTCCTGTGTCATGAGCCTGTTCAGATGTTCTCTGTTGACTGGTATTTTTCCACATGCAGATGCCATAAATCTTCCATCAGAGTATCAACTAGATGGTACACAGGGTAGGTTCTAAAGGCAAATTGGATTGCTGTAATGCTTTTAGGTAGGGAACTAAGCTTAGTGTAAGTGGGGTAGATTCAAGGCAGTTTTCTAGTCAGACTTAAGCTTTGATTTTTATTGAGGATGCCTGAAACTTCAGGAAAAAAAAGTCACTTGTTGCCACATTATATCTAATAAGTGATAAATGAATGTGTGCTTATTCCTCTTAAAATAAATCTGTACCAAGACTGATAAGAACAGAGAATGCTGAGATATGGCAATATGCAATCTGACATGCAGGATAAATCATTAAACCTTACTCTCAGATTGTAGCTGCAAGCCTGAGGACAGCTTAACGTGGGATTCTGTCTTCCAGTCACTGTTTCCAGCAGTGGTTTGTTCTGGCAGTGCCTAGAAGCCATTACCCACCTGATAGGCCTTGCAGCCGGGGTAGTTCACGCAACACATGTCAAACCCTGCTAAAGTTGTCATGGTTCATTGGCTTCTTTGGGTTCAATATCAGCCTACTCATTAGCTACTACTCCTGGAAAGAGCTTGAGTGAGTTTCCTGAGGGGTTCTCTTAATTCCCGTGGTGTTGCAGGTCTGGAAGAACAGCTTCTGGCATTTTAGCCAACTTTTCTCTTGTTATCAACTAAGCCTTAAAGTCTGGTATCAACTCCAGCTGCTTGCTGCCTATGCAGACTGCTTCAGGTGAGGCTCAGGACTGCCTTTTTAATTTGGTTTGCTAAATGCTGGAATCTGCTCATCTTGTTTGAGTGCTCCTGTTGTTGAAGTCAATGGGAGATTTGTTTCAAAGTGTGGGGTTTGGGTTGTAAGGATTGTTTTGTTACAGTGAAGTCTTTACAAATGCAAACTCAAGATCTATATGCTGCCAAGGCTAAAATGAACAGGTGCAAATACGAAATTAGGGCTTTTTAAAGGAGTGGCATTCATTTTTCATGTGGCTGTTTCTGGAGTTGCAGTAAGTCCCTGCAGGATGCATTAGCTCACTGCAATAGCTCACCTACTGAAAGGCAGAAAAAGATTGTATCACATTTGTGTATTATGTATAACATTTATCAATATCCATCTCTTCCTCTTTATCATCTCTTTGTTGTGGGTAGAATTAACAATTGTAATCTCTGAAAGGCAGCACCTGCAGCTGGTAGCTGAAAGAGAAACTCAGCAGACATTGGGTCAGTAGGATTGTGGGGAAATAAAACATAGGCTGGTTACATTTTTAAGACAAGGAAAAATGAAAGTAACTAATTTGCTGAAACAGATATGCAAAGTTCTCACCTAAATGTGATTTTATAAACCAGACATCTCATGAACCCAATTACTGTGGATTGGGCTGGAATTATTTACTGAATCTTAACCAGAGTCAGAATTTGGGAGTGTTGGGAGGAGTGGTGGAGGGAAAGAATGGGATTTAAAATGATTTAGGTTGTTTCTGCTTAAATACCAAGAAATGAAATTATGCTAAAAGTATGAATAATGAAAAAATCATTGAGTTACTACAGTCTGTATCTAAGATTATACTTAGAGTTTGTGTTCCAGAACGATATTTAAATATTTAAGATATGTTTGCTTAAATTTTTTAAATAAATGTTGTTGTGGTGTCTTTCAAAGAACATTCTCCTGTCAAGATGGCCTTGAAAGTTCATCCACTTATGCAAGCAAAGCTCTCATATGGAGTTATGTTAAAATGAAGAGGATGACTTTAGGGAAAGGATAAAGTTTTAATTGGATTTTTGAATAATCATCTTTAACTTCCAACCAAATTTCAGACCGTTCTGGGTTTGAAATACAGGCTACACCATAGATCTTTGATCTCATACTCAAACTCTGAAGGCCTATGCTTTATTTATGGCACACTAGTCGAGCCTTTCTTTATAACATGACAGTTGCAGATTTTGTCATGAGCTGCATGTCACCACAGAGCTCAGTGGGGTTGTTAACTCTGCTGCAGGAGAAGCTGGGTGACTGCTACAGAGCTGTGCCTGACAGGAGGATCCCACTAATTCTGAGAGCCCAACTTCATTCTCACTTGTCCTTTTGTAGCGCATTATTTGGGCAAAGTGGAGTTCGTGTTTCTTGACTGCAGCCGACGCTGCTTGATGACTTTATGAACTGGCACTTAGCCTTCTCTTCTTTGATGCTCAAACACTGTGGGGGGAAAACCCTCCTGTGCCTCTGAACGCCTGGATTCTTCAGCATCCTAGAGAGGACGTGGGAAGGGGTCTCTGCAAAATTCAGCTCTGTGGGTGGACATCAGCTCTCTGCTTCTCAGCTGCTCCTCGACCCCCTTACAGCATTGCTCTCCTCTCTGCTTTGCTTTGGTTGGGCTCACCCTCCTTTCTTCTTTGGGTGACCAGCAGCAGAGCTGACGCTGCAGGAGATGTTTGTTTTCAGGTGAAGTGTCCAGTGCCACAGTCCACTCTGGGTGCCAGCAACACAGCTGCAGGGACAGCTCTTGCTCAGGCCCTGCGATCCCAAGCAATGGAGCATGCTGGGTACAGCTCAATGCTTCAGAGAATTTAGTTGCCCCATTATTTTTCCCCTGAGCCTGCACAAGCAAAGATTTTCAGGGCTTAGAATCAGAAGAGTTTTGTCCATCTTTCACAGGAACAAGGTGATCTCCCAGTTACAGCACCAGGGGTTGGGGAAGGTGCTAAAGCATCTTGGTGAAATAGTGGTAGTACCCTCTTGAGCAAAATGATACACGTTCCTCTTAACTTTATTCTGAAAGAACTACCTAGGGCTTTTCTCCTTGCTGAAAATTTGCACCAAAACCCACTTACAGTGGTGTAAGTATTGCACAGGAACTTTCAAGCTGAGTGGACTAATTCAGCTTGGACACAGGCAAATGGATATGTGGCATTTTTAAAATAAGACTGAGGTAGCCTAATTAAAGACATCTGCCCAGTGTTTCCATCCCACCTTCTCCCACTCAGCCTGTGGAGGGATGCTTGACAGATCTGGGAAAGATTATATTTGATTATAAGAAATTACTCTGCCTGCTTTGGCAGGGGGTTGGACCCGATGATCCCTCGAGGTCCCTTCCAACCCCTATGATTCTATGATTCTGCACATCAGAGCAGCTTATGTATATTTCTCTGTTCTTCATTATGCATTTGATTAAGATAAGATCTCTCAGAAAAACTGTAAAAACAAAAAAAAAAGTATGGTTGGAGAGCTCAGTTACAGAGTTTGGTCAGGAGCCTGTTAGGTGAGAAATCACATTAACAGAATGAATGATGTAGGAGTGAATGTTTTTAAAACCAAACAAGGTTGTTCTCACTTCTACAGAGATTTATCATCTCTTTTCCAGAAGGAAGTGATTCTGAGGATTTGAGTATATTCAGGCTGAAACAAGTAGCTGAGAAAGGGAGTATTGAAAGAACAGGTTTTTGATATAAAATGTGTTGAAGTAAGATATCATGTGAGCACTTCACACTTCCCTGAAGTGCACGCTTCTCCGCTTAGGCCATTGTTAATGTAAGGGGATTTATTAAGAGGAATTTATTCGCTATGTTGGCACTTCTCTTGCTGATTCTTTTCCCTCCCTAATGTAGAGCGTGTAGATGCTACTACCAGTATGTATTTAATAGGCATTGATGCATGCATAATAGAAAAGTAAGAGGAAACAACACACTCATACTCTCTTGTTGGTGGAAAAATTGTTAATGAGAATAGCCCAGTTGTTTGAGATCGAACACACGTCTGGGTCTGTTCCTTGAAGTAGCTAAGCCATTTTCTTTCTTTAACCCCCACTAAACTCTAGGTTGGTTACAGATTTATATGAGGAAAATAAATATTTGAACCAATTCTCAACTATTAGCATGTTAATTTAACTATTAGCCCTTTCTTTTTTGTCCTCAGTGAGCTTAGTTATTGACATATCAGCGAGGATCACCCCCCATAACCAAGCTTATAAAGCGATTGAGAAAAGAACAATAATTAGATAGTCTCTCTGATTTACAGGATTAAAAACTTCCTGCCCTCAGATAGACAGCTGAAATACTGGTTCTGTGGAAGTCAACATCGAAACTCCTAATGACTTTTCACAGAGCCAATAGTGATTTGTCTGTCTGCTTGTTCATTTGGTCTATCTTGATTTATCTCAGGGTTGCTCTTCCTTTGTGTGCTTATTGCTCTCGGTGCAGCCTATCAAGCCATGCACCCCCCTATGATAGCTCTGTGGAGATATATTTAATTTGATTTGCTGCTGTCCCCAGGAGTTTATTCTCTGTCAAACAGCTGCCTGTTGCAGTGAAACCTCAATATAGAAGAGCATAATGGTTTATGGATGGAGCATTTAACAACCACCACTGAATGGCATATGTCTGGAAAATATGTTCAAACCTTAGTCATGGCATATGCAAAGGCCATTGCTCTGCAGCAGTTACAAGGATGTGGCTATAAATGCGTCACAGTGGAGAATTACCTGACAAGTGTATTCAAGAGTTTACAAACACCTCTGCTATTTGAACATGTCTGTACTGTACATTTTAGTCTGATCAGGTTCTTAATGTAGGAATAAGGTAGCTTCAGTATTCATTCCTGTGCTTTGTTGCTCTGCCATTCTTAATCTCTCTCCAGCTCTGCTTGTTGATGAAAAAGGAAGATGAAATAAATGTCTGCTGAGGATGACTGAAAAAAAAAATTTCTGTGTTAAAAGGGAATTAACTGAGGTTGCTAAAGCAAAAATAGACACAGAAAGGCACATCATTTGCATGTGTTAATGGGAATAAGGAAACTGAAAAATAGAAAGTGCCGGTGCTCCATCACTGCCAGAGCAGTCATTTGTAGCTACCCTGACACTGATCTACTGCCACTGGCTTTATGCCAGAGTACATCCAGTAAGTGAAGTCCTGCCCTTGGTGAAACTGCTTTGATATTAATTTCACCAGGGCCTGGGTTTTATGCACTTCTTTTAACAGAGCGATTAATTCCTGTTGTTCCTATTTGCGTGTTGCTTTCCCCATGCACTCAGGATCATATAAATGAGCACTGAACCTGAGAATAGAAACACTGGATGGTCATGTCAGAGTGACATTTTCAACTGGGGCTTAAAAATGTTACCTTAAACCTTAATGAAGTTTCCTGGGAGCTGGATGCCACATTCCCTAACGACTTGCCTGCCCACTCTCTTTTCTCGAGGTGCTATCTGCCCACATTACTCCTCAGTGCTTCAGGCAGTTGCTTCCTGCTGAGACCTTCCAGCTCAGTGGCTGTCGAGAATATTCAGGGATGTATTTCAGGGCTCTGAAGACCTCCCTGGCATCTAAAGTGTTTGAGCCAAACCGGTTCATTGTGAGAGAAACATGCCCCAGATGGGATGTCAGAAGGGGTACCAACCTCCAGCCAGAGGATCCCAGCCTGCAGCGTAGGGAGCTCAGCTGATAACCTCTTCAGCCAGCGCGGCTGGAGCAGCAAAAGGTGGTGTGAACAAACCCTTCTTATTATCCTTTCAAAATCCCGGCCATGTGGATCAAATCCTGCCTCCACATAGAGCAAAGGAGTCTGTGGCTACAAGGACCCTTTTGAAATTAGGCTGAGCTTCATGTATGTGGAGCCTAACTCAAGTTTGCCTTGCCTGACTGATCCCTTTCTGTGCAGCTGTAGCAGCTGTATTGCTGTTTGGCCCCAAGTCCTTGCCTCTCTCCTCCAGCTGACCTGAGGTCTGTAGTAATCCAGCTCCTCACACTGAGGAATTACTGGTCTTAGGAACTCACACCCATTCAGCTCTGTTCACTTCTAGGAGTGACTGAACAGATGCAAAAGAAGTCATGCTTGGTTTCTAAATCCCAGCATCATCTCACAGGCTGGGCAGCTGCTACACTGAGTTAAATATGGCCCAGAGGTCCTCAGGAGCCACTGCCAATGGGACATTTTTCACAGCTGTCCCCCAGTGCCAGAGCTGTGCTTCTTGGGGAGATAACTTGGTTCTCACTTGTCTTTGGTGAATCCCAGTTCTGAAAACTCCAGAATCCCAATGGATACTGTTAAAGAAAGAAGAGGAAGAAAAAAAGGACAGTTCCTTTTTAAAGAGAGACCTTCTTTCTCAGATAATCCCTGATAAGAGTTTTGTACTTTTTTTAACTGGTGAGTGATGCAGCTAACAGCAGCTCCACCCTAAGAGTTGCACAAATACAGTGATCTGAGAAATTCTGGGGCTTTTCAGGGATCTGTCTCCAGTTCAGATCCTGCTAGTTTTCTTTATAGGAGAGGTCACCATTTGTCCTCAAAATGTTTTGGTTTTGAGGGCTAACTACCAGTGTGTAGCATCATAAGTGCAAATTTGTTGTCAGAATTTCATTAGGGTGAGGAAGAAAAAGGTCACGCTCCCTCACATGCTGTCAATCAAGTGACTGACACTTATATTACAGTCTCAGCTGAGCTCTTCACATGAAACTATGGCATATTACTGCAAACTTCCAGGGAATTGCCCTTTTTAAGGAGAAAAAAAAAAAAAAGAGAGAGAAAAAAAATGGTATTTACCTTCCCTCAGTAGGATATATCTGTGCACAGCAAGGAGATTTCATAAAATTGTTCTGTGAGTGACAGGCTATCCTGGAGTGGTCGCACATGTTCTAGCAATGAGAGGCATCAGGACATTTTGAGGAGGAAAATCTGCAGAATCCAAGTAAATCAGAAAATAGTCACAATCAGTAATAGGATTAAAGTCTGGATCCAGATCCCTTTCATCATTTCTGCAGGAAATACTGGTGCAGCATTGTATCAGCAGTGTAGCAAATACCTATGCCAGGATATCTGTGCAATATGAGCTAGGGAGCCTACTTTGGCAGGGGGTTGGACCCAACGATCTCTTGAGGTCCCTTCCAACCCCTACGATTCTGTGATTCTATGAGTCTATGATACAGGAGTAGATAAAAATACCAACAATGTCTTATTTAGGTCAGGTTTTTTGATTGGTTTTGTTTCTTTTTAAAATATTATTTATTATTATTTTAAATGTATATGGAGATACCAGCTGGCAAGTCCCCCTCTTATCTCCTGGGGTCATTGCAGACGGGTGGCCACGTGTAGGTATTGAACATACTGGTTTTGAGCCCTCCTGGAGACCTGCTCTCTGCTCCTTGCGTGGCCTCCACACCCAGATACTCCCATTCGCTCTCTGTTCACACCCAATATTCACCTTTCCCTTGCAGTTCCCTCTTGGTTCTCCCCCACATCTCAAGGAGGCTTGGTTGAAATCCTGAAAAGATGTCTGGAGATGGGACTGGTACAGAGTTTGCAGCCTTTGCAGTTCTCCTCTATGTGCAAATCCTGCTGTGCCCTGTAAAATGCTGCCTTGCTAAGCTTAGTAATTGTTTTATACAACACTTCAGACAGTAAATCTTTTCTGTGTAATAGTAATGCAGAGTCATCTGCTGGAAAATTACTGGCTATATTTAATCCGTTTTATGGGATGTATGAACCCTCCTGAATAACGAGCCTGCAGTCGGTGTGTTTTCAGTTGTGCTTGGTGCCGTGGGCTTCAGGTGTTTTTCTGCTTCTTGGAGAGTAGTGAAACCACAGGACATGGCAAAGAGGCCCTAGGGACACTCCAGGATAAGAACAAAGTCAGCGACAAAGGAGAGTAAGCCAAAGGTGATGGCAGGAGAAAACTGGATTAAAGTGAAGTTTATCACAGGTCTGCTTTCTGCTGGGTCAGTATCAGTCTGCCCTGGATCTTCTGATGTCCTTGAAGTTTTTCATGAGGAATTTGAAATGCTGTTTTTCCATGCTCAAAGGAGAAATGTACTTATGTATTTTTAAACAAGTTGTTGTTTTGTCTGGATGTATTGTTCTCTGAGTAGCATGTTGCTGTGCATTTCCAATGGGCAAACAATCCAATTAGAGAAGCATGAGGAGGTCTGATAAATACTGCTTCAAGTGGAAAGTGAAAAATGTCCGGAGGTACCAACAAAACTTATCTAGTGAATGCTAACCAAAAAAACCCCCTGTGATGCTTTATGGTAATCCCATCCACATCTCAGGTTCTGAAGAGGACACGAGTACACTTTCAGGTTTTGTATGCTTCTTGCAGTTCTGGGCTCCCTGGTATAAAAAGGACAGGGATCTCCTGGAGAGAGTCCAAAGAAGGGCTACGAAGATGATAAAGGGCCTGGAGCATCTCCCTTATGAGGAAAGGCTGAGAAGATTGGGACTGTTCAGCCTTGAGAAGAGAAGACTAAGGGGGGACCTAATTAATGTTTATAATTATCTTAAGCAGGGGATGCAGGGGGAAATGGCCAGCCCCTTTTCAGTGTCTGTGGGGACAGGACAAGGGGCAATGGCTGCAAGTTGGAGCATAGGAAGTTCCACACCAACATGCGGAAAAACTTTTCCCCAGTGAGGGTGAGGGAGCCCTGGGACAGGCTGCCCAGGGGGTGTGGAGTCTCCTTCTCTGGAGAGATTCAAGACCCGTCTGGATGCCTATCTGAGTGAAATGTCCTAGGGAGCCGCTTTGGCAGGGGGTTGGACCAGATGATCTCTTGAGGTCCCTTCCAACCTCTACAATTCTATGATTCTATGATTATAGGACTGATCTGGGTTGTATTTTGAAGACTTTCTTACAAATAGAGAAGTGTGGAAGAATGTGATATGTTTAGTTTGTAAAAATACCAGCTCTAGAGTGAAAGTCAGAGGAACCTTTAGGTGATTAGCACTACCTTTTTGATTCACTGGAACATTTCCAGATTAGGATATAACTCACTAAGTGTCAAAACCACATTAAGACACATGAAGTTGTTATGAAATAAAGCAGCATGAAGATGGTTTTTGCAATCCTTCCATGAGTGTCTTGGGGTTACTCTTTTATAAGAGAAGGAATTTGTCTTTGAATTTGGCCAAAGGGACAGGGGGCAGCTGAGCATGGAGATCATGAGTCCAAGTGAGCTTCTCCCCTCACTGCTGTACCGTGACAGTACTTTGTTGGTGGCTATGTATACTGGAACTTGCACTCTACCTGTTTATAGGGTTTTTCCATCCAGTAGCCTCTGTAATTCTTTCTAATCTACTTAAGGGATTTAACCAAAGTATTAACATGAGCCAGAAGGCATAATGTTGTTATTGTGACATAGAATAACACAAATATCCTTTAATATAGGTAATGCCTATAATGCTTCATACCTCAGCTTTTCTATACCATTTACTTCATTTCCATTCTTTGTTTTCACTTCGAAGTATGTCCATCTCTATTTATATGATCAGTAATTCAACACAAGATGTTTCCCAAACAATCCCCTGAAGGAGGTCTAGGTGAGACTAAACACACTGCCACAGGACCTTTCAGAGTCTTCATTTTATCAGCTCCAGTGCAACAAGCTGCCCAAGCGTGTGCTGAATCTTAATCCCATGAGGGGCTTCATTTCTTGGACTTAATTACTGATGTACCCTGATGAATTAGGACTACAGGCTGCATCAAGATTGCATCAAATTATATCAAGCAAGTCCAGCCTCCATTGCCTAGGCAGGGCAGATGTGAGCTCACTCCCTTTTGGAAACCTAACTGGCATGTTAATGAAATGGTTGGTTGGAGCTCATAAGCTTTGTTGATGAGCTGACTTGGGTAGGGGTCTGGACCCATGCGTTTAAATGGATTCGGATCAGAACATGCTCACACCCTGTCAGTTTGAAGAGGGGCAATCCATGTTTGCATTCTCTTACCTCTGCACAGGGGAGCTGGCCAGATGGGAGAAGTGAGGAAGCTGGTCAGTGTGCACAGAGTGCCTTAGCCAGGCCTCTGCTACGTCTCCTCCGTGCCATCATCACTGATCCAAGAGCTCGAGGTTGTTTGCCCACCCTCTGCAAAACCTGGACGTACACTGCCACTGGTCACCCTAGCATAGCAGCTGGCAAACTGGGAAGGTTCTAGACTGGTTGGTACCAGGGCTTCTGATCCCTGCCTTTTTAACCCACCTTTAGAGGCAGGAAATACATTTCTGCTTCGTGTCAGTGCCTCTGCAAAAGATTTACTATTATCCCTGTTTGCAGCACACAAACATACCCAAAGATTCTGACGTTTGATTTGGCAATTGGGCTTGTAAAATAGCAAACATAATCCCTCCATCCTCCGCTGAACAGCTGGTGCAAACTTATTAAATGGCAGGCTCGTGGTGCACTGGCTTCTGTTGGGTTTTTAGCTATCCTGCCTCCTGCCTGGTGTGCTCCCTCCACATGTTCTTTCTTTCCTGTATTTTCCACAGGTTCATTCTTTCCTGTGTTTCCATTAGCCTTTCCTCTATCATTATTTGCATTTCAGTACTTACTGCTTTGTGTGATGTCTGATGCTTTGCTTCATGTAATATTACCTTTGATCTACTGCCTGCTACCGCCTGTCATCCTTCTTGACTTCCCACTCCGTGAGATTTCTGAACTACTTCTCAAATCAACACTTTGTAACCTTTTCTAATTGCACTCCCTCCCTACCCCTCCGTGTTTGAAAACGTCTCCTATGATTTCAGCCCACCTCTCCATTGCTGTCTGTCTTCCTATCTGCTTGCTTTTCTTTGAGACCTCAGCCTATTCCACACACATTTTTATACAAATAATCTGGTTAGTATTATTTGTCCTCTGTGAACTGGCAGATATTTAGAGAGCTTTGGGGTTCAGCTTTCCCCAGATAAGATACGAGCAACACAGAATTGGGTTGCATGGATGTTTTACTTCAGCTGTGTACAGGAGCTCCTACAAAGAGAGAGTGGCACACAGAGCCTGCACAATCACTCCAGTAATTAACCCAGATATTAATACCTGGTTTCTGTATGGCAGAAGTTTAGCCTAATTCTGGAAGGGGTTTGCCTCATACTGGGTACTCTCTTGTTGCTATAATATGTTCATTTATTTACTACTTTGTGACTAAATGATTCTTTAAAAAAACACTTTACAAAGTGTAAAAGTGCCGTTTAATGGCCTTCTAGAGCAGTGTGAGTGTGGGTGCAAGTGTCTCACCAAATACATACACACAGATAATCCTTTCTTTCTCTCTTCTTCCAAGCAAGTTTTGTTTTTTCTTTATACATTGTCTGTGGAGAAAGGTTTGTGAGTGAAAAATCATTGCTAACTTCATTTTTCGCCTTCTCTGTGAATTTCTTTCCTGGAGCAATGATAAGAAATAATGGGTGTAATGTTTTCCTTCAGAATCCATAGTATGTAACAAATTGTCTGTTGTTTTATTTGTTGCTGCCATATTAAATTTAAGTGTATTAATTTTTCTCCTTGGCTTATCTATTTCATTTTAAGTTCAGAGGGTCATCCAAACCTTTTTGTAATATTCTTTTAAGAGCCAGATCAGTTTTGCTGTTAGAGGTGGAAACGAAGATTTAGGTCTCAAGCCTCCCAGTTCCTTCCTGGATTAACTTCATCAGTTCCCATTATTTTCTGAGCAACCACCAATAATCAGTTGTAGGTGTCCAGCTAAATGAACAGATTGTAAAGCAAAATCAGTCAGAGGCTACAAACTGAAACTGGCATTAAGAAGAGAGGTGTTTTCTTGGTGTCCCCGAAAAGCAGAGCGGCAGAAATAAGTGTCCTGTTAGTCTGAATCTCTGTATGTCTCCATTTACCTGTTCATAAGATGGTTGTGATATTTAATTCATAGAGAAGGAATGTTCAGTCTATGTAAAGCTTGCAAAACATTGCATAGCTCTAAGTGGATGGCGTTTGATGGGTGCTACATTAAATGATGATATTATTGTCTGTCATGGCGAGGCGGTTCTGCTTAAAAGAGATTTGGAAAAAATGGCTGGATGAGCAGGTTTCTTCATCATATCTAAAGTAATTTAGCACATCCCCCTGACAAAAAAACCCTCCTCAGTTGCAACATTGTGACCCTGTTTTCTTCATTAGTTCATCCCGGTTCAGATAAGATGTTAGGAAAAAATTTTTCACTGAAAGAGTTGTGGGGCTGTGGCACAGGCTGCCAAGGGAGGGGGTTGAGTCACCATCCCCTGAGGTGTTTAAAAAAGGGTAGATGAGGTGCTTAGGGATATGGTTTTGCATAGGACAGGAATGGTTGGACTTGATGATCTTACAGGTCTTTTCCAACCTTGTGATTCTGTGATTCTATAAAGAGGCATCTGTAAGTGTGGAAGGTGTGAATAATAACCTGGTGTTCACTTTGTGATCTGTAGGTCCAACTTAATTTGAAGAGTGAAGTGTCTCATTAATGAAGGGTGGGTAGGTGGAGATTAGAGAATCTTAAGTCTGTACTGTCTGGGTCAGAGCTGCTGGGACCTGGTCTGTGCAGACATTTGGTGTCCCTCGGGACAGAAGGTTGGAGGGACGAAGCGAGGACTGCAGAACACTCCATCCTTCTAAGCACACTGACATTGACTCCAGCTGAGAAGCGCAGTCACAGAACACAATTCATCTGTGTTCAAGGCTAACGTGGCTCTCAGGTTTGTGAGTGGTCCTCAGTGCTCTGTGTCAGTGGCACAGGAAACACCCCACTGCCCTTTATCTCCTGCTAGACACCCAAACCACTCCACCTCTTGCCCAGTCTGCTAAACATCAAAACAGAGGGGAGATATTTTTAGGTATGTTAAAGAAAATGGGGTTTGCAGGAATGTAGATTTATCCCTCTCAGAGCTCTGAAAAGGAAAAAATCCCAACACATAAATAGCATATCAAAATGTTGGTTTAAAAAGTCTTCCCAGCATCTCTTTAGATCTGAAGAGAATCTATCTGTTGTCATTTAGTTTCCTGCTCATTTGGGTTTTTGAAAATACACAGCTGCTTGCTCAACAGAGGTGGTAGATTTGAGGCATTCTTGGTTATGCTGCAAATAGCTGAAGACTTTTCTCCCCATGGTATTCCTAAAGCTTCAGTTTCACAGAATGGCCCTAGGTACAGAATCCCTGCTTGGGCATTTCATGCAGCACATAGGAGTTCCCATTCCATGGACACATTAAGCAGTGAAATGGAATCTCAGGAGCATAAGCATGGGAATGATGGATGACTGCTGAGTTCTTTGGCTTAGAGGCGTGGTTTGGCATGGGGGTGTTTGTTTCCTCAATTCTTTCTGGCTAATATTTGCCGAGTCATTTTTTCAGAAATAGTTTAATCTCCCTTGGCTGCTCTGACAAACAGATAGCATTCTGCTCTTCCTCACATAAATGCTGTTGGATGGTACACAGAGATCCTGAAATGAAAGCTGCTGTGCAACTCCAGAGCATTGTTGTTAAGCCAAAAGTGAAGCAGCCGCTTCAAGTATGGATTCTGCTACTGGAGCTGGAGACTGGAAAAATACAAAGGAGCTTAGCTCCAGTGTTCTGGGCCTAAGTGACTTGTTCAGGGCTTAGTGGGTTGTGCCAAAACTGCCAAGATTCCAGTGCCTCATCCAGGCAGATCCCCAATAAAGCCGGACAATGGTTTAAGCAGGAGAACTTGAGGAGTTAATCTGCAGCATAGTGTGTAGTATCAGGAAGGTTGACTCTGGCCTGGCCAGAACCAGGACAAGGTAGCAATTGGTTTCTTTTGCTTTGGCTTCCATTCCAAATGGGAAAGTCTTCTCTAGGCAGCTCAGTTCAGCTTCCCAGGTGGTTCTTCATTACACTGCTTTGATGGTGGTAAATTGTAGTGCAATTGTAGCTTGCACTCTGTGAGATTACTGTTATACTTTGCAGTCTTTTAATTTCTAAATTTCTTCTTATAACTGCAAACCAACAAAAGACTGTCTTGTCTTGGGGGGAAATTAAACATGTACTTTATTGTTATTAAATGCCGCTTTCGTTATTCCACTTGCACTAAGCAAAGAATGGACCCTTTCAAAAATAATAATAATAATAAAACCTTACTTACCCTTGCATCCAACCTATGGGCAATCTGTCCTGTACTTCCCTCCAAAATATTTGTAATAATCTTTACATAATTTACACATCCCAACAGGATTCTCTTCCAAACCCAAGCTATGCTTTTTTTCTTGTCACCTATATATATTTAATATACTCTGGGACTTATAAAACAATATGACTTAGGCCAAGAAGCACGCAGTTGTTCAAAGCAGCTTTTAAATTATGCTCTTGGCCTGTAGCTAATGGTATGCTTATTATATACAATAGTAATGGTAAATAAAAGGAAAAGAAATAACCAGGAAATATAATCAAGAAAGAAGAAAATAATCTCCCTTAATAAAAAGGAGATTGCATTATACAGTCATGACTCCAAGTGCCATTAGGATGTTGGGTCTCCATTATCTATAATACCTGAAATATTTAATTTGCAGCTGTGAGCAGTCTTTAACGAACAAAAAGGCAGGACTCAAGCAAAAGTAATTTGGAAGTAGTCAATTGCCCTAACTTTCAGCCTCTTTATTGTCTGAGATATGATTGTTGTACTTTAGAATATATTTTTCACACTGTCAGATGCCTTATTTACTTTGCTGTGTAACAATAACTATGTCTTCTTTCCTTTTCCTCTTTTTTTTTTTAATCTATAACAAATCCAGGGCTGGTGAGTTCCCATTAAGGAAAGACCACAGTGCCATAAAAACCCCCTGTGAAGCCAGGGACTCTGTCACAAGATATTAATGAGAGGGGTAGGTATAAAATCAGGAGATTCAAATCAACGAAGCCATCTTATAGGATGAATATTGGTACTGTATTTTCCAAGGATGTGTTATCAAGCCCTTCATTTGCACAGCCAGGAAGGGCTGCACGCTTACAGAAGTGCTTCATTAAATTCCAGCCTGTAGCATCCATATACATATATTTGGTGGCAAGATCCAGCTCTGAGGAGTAAAACATTCTCATGGGGACCTGGAATTTCTATTGTATTGTGATATCCAGATTTTGACAAGCCTGAATAAATTTGGAGCTTGGCACCTTTTGCAGAACTGATAAGGAACACATGCCTGGGAAATAAAGAAGGTTCCATGCTGCAACGCTGAGGCAGATTTATGTGATTTGTTGCAATGACTGTGCTAGTTTGTCCTGAGGATCCACAGGCTGGCCCCTAAACTGACATAATATGCCTTATTTCTGTTGATGTCACTTGAATTACGATGGCTCACTCAAGCTGGAGATCTGTTCCTATAAGTTAGAGGAATGATTATTCCCTTTTTGTGACTTAGAGCCAAAACAGAACAGAACTGTGACAGTGGGAAACCGAATTAGTCATAGGTGATAATTCAGGAGCGCTGGCCCAAAACTCTGCTCAGGGCACAAGAGGGGATTCAGGAGAGATGCTCCCTCCTTCAGGGCATGAACGTAAGTCTTTATGCAAGTTACACTGCTGGGAAATAAAGCTGTGCTACCAGTGTTGTGTGCTTTTAACCTTCAGTACCTTTACGTGAGAAAGCAGAGGGAATGAGAAAGTGTAAATGTGCCTGTCAGAAACCTTGATCAGTCTGGGAGGTTTATAATATGCTTGTAAAAATATACTATGGTCTGTGGCTTTTATATGGCACCTCCTTGGCCAGAACCACAATTTTTAAAATAACTGATACTTAAGTCATAGGAGAGGCAAGTCATAAAGAAAATTGCACGGAGGTATTTTTCTCATGTTAAAAGGCTTTGTGACTTAACAAATGAAATGTTTCAGCCCCCGTCAGGCAGCCTCTTGTTCTGTACATATTTATTCAGATGCTTAACCTTGGACTCTGTGAATTGTCCCATTAACGGCCCCCCTGGTGCCCTGCTTTAATACCAGTTAGTTAAGCCAGGTAACAGCGAGGAACCCTGAAGAGGGATCAGGAGGCTGTTGCACTAAGTGCTGTACGGACACACAATAAAGGCAGACAGTCTCTGCCCCAAGACCCTTCCAGGCAAAGCTGAGGGAGAGTGCCAAGTGTTACGGTCAGCCTCAGAGTCAAAACTCCAGCCAGGCCTGACTTATAGCAGTCTCACTGCTACAGAAGGATTTAAAAGAAGACAAATAAGTTGCCTCAGGGGTACGTGAAGAGTCCCACTACCTTAGGGGTGATGCGGTGAGGGGACAACTGAAAGGTCCTGCCTGGAAAACTTAAACCAGCATGATGAAAATTATGTGTATCCACAAATCTTTGCAGGACTGGTGCCTCTGTGTCCAGGGTGATTTTTCACGTGTTTGGATTGTATAGTCAAATCTTACATGCTTAGCTCTGCAGGGGGAAATAATTAAAGATTAATAAACAGATTCAGCACAAGAAAATTCTAATTATGAATAGGCCGACTTCTTCAGCTTGGAAAAATATAAGAATAGATATATAGGAGCTAGATGTGAATAATTTCCATAAGATTGGTGTTGCTTAAAGGCAAATATAGCTTTCACTATTTATGACTCTTCTCTTGGATGGTTGCTTTGGGTTTTTTTTTGGGGGGGAGGGTGTTATAGGTATTTCCTTAATTTCTTTCTTTTCCTTCCTATTCTCTCTATGCCAGGGATGAGAAATTGCCCCCATTAATATTTCATAACCTCCAGAGTACGTGCTAAAAACATGGAAATGTAGAAACAAATCACCTTTTGGTATTAATGCAATATTGCAGAGTGTAGTTCTCAAGGCTGTGCAAAGAAAGGATTAGACTTTATGGGGGAAAAAAAACTAGCAGTAAAAATGTGTCTAGCAAAACACATTGAGAGTTTTTAAACAGTTTAAACAATTTTATCACATCCTGTAGTGACTTATTAACAGTGTCTTCAACCTTTATATATTCCAATAACAACCTGATGTCTTCATCTTATCTTATGGAACTATAATTGGCTGAATCCAGGTACCGGTGCCTGGAGGCCATACAGCCTTATAGACTTTAATGGCTCATTAGGTATTTATTCACTTTAACTTAAACAGCTCAGCCATTTGTGGAAAATGAGCCTTTAAAATAGAATTAGGGTTTTTTTTTTTACCTAAGCCTAGTGTATAACCTGAACTGCCACTGAATTTAAATTTCCAAATCTGCCAGTTTAATTTGGCCTTGCTGTCTTCCCTTTTCAAAATGGGTTATAGCTTCGTAATAACTTCTTACGCTGAAGAAGTATGCTGGTGGTACTTAAAACTGCTTGAATTACACAATGATTCCCTTAGTTAAAAAACAAACCAACCCCCACTACATGTGTGGTGAATATATTTCAGTAACTCATGCTGACAGGTGTCATCTCTATGGGTTATCTCTAGCCTTTAATCATCAGAAAAGCAGAGACCGGAGGGGTCCTAATTAATCTGAATTTTAGCCAGGGTGGTGGGTGGTTCTACTTCACTGTTCAAAATAGCACAAGCCTCAACACACATGGTGCACCCTGGATTGTGTCCAAGACCATGAGCCTGTGAGAGAAAGAGACTTTACAGGATCACAGAGGATGGGGGGAACGTGATGGTGAGTTACAGTTACCAGTTCCGGCTGAAGCTGGCACTTTGCATGTCGAATGGCTGTCACACCACGGGCAAATCCAGTCTCTGCTTTCGCTTGCTGATATGGAAGGTATGAGCAGAGAAAACACGTGGCTCCTGGGCAGGATCCTTCTCACAGCTCTGTGCAGGCTATGAAAAGCTGTGGTACAGCCACTTTGTTCAGCCTGCCCCTGTCACTGCCCAGGGCAGATCTGGGGGAGAGCTCTGCTGGGTATACTCTGTGTCCCCCCATTCATGCTCACTCTCTCTGCACAGGGTAAAGGGGACTGAGAGCCACAGAATCACAGAGTCACAGGATGGCATGGGTTGGAAGGGACCCCAAGGATAATAGAGCTCCAACCCCCTCCCACAGGCAGGGACACCAACCTCAGGCCGGATCTACACAAGGTTGCCCAGGGCCTCATCCAACCTGGCCTTGAACACTTCCAGGGATGGGGCACCCACCCCCTCTCTGGGCAGCCTGTTCCATCACCTCACTACTCTCCCTGTGAAAAACTTCCCCCTAATATCTAATCTGAACCTTCCTTCCTCTAGCTTTAGTCCATTCCCCCTTGTCCTGCCATTTTCTACCCTTTTAAAAAGTTGATTCCCCTCCTGTTTGTATGCTCCCTTCAGGGACTGGAAGGCTGCAATGAGTCACCTCCTTCCATGCTGTTTGGAGTCTCTGGGTTCTTTTTCCCTTAAAAAATATGCTCTCAGGCTTAAAGCAAGTTCATTTCTGTAATGTGTTTAGCTGTATGTAGCAGTCACTGTTCCTTGTGTTGAAACACTCTTCTCCTTCGCTGCCCGATGCTGCCGTGCCGGGGACAGTGACAGTGTGGGCATGTGGCATGTGAGAAGGAGCATTATGTGAAGGGCGCCCATGAACTTCTTGCTGCATTGGGCTTTTTGGTTTATTGGGTTCTCTGTGAGAAGGATGGGGAAGGCTAAAGAGAGTTCCTGCCCCTTGAGATGCTGGCTCTGCTAGATTAGCGGTGACAGCAGGTGAAAGCTCTGTTCTGGAACCAAGCTGCACATCCTTATAGGTGTATTTCTCTCAGACAACTCTATGGTTAGGTGCAGGCATCACAACCTAAGAGAAGTTTTGTTTTTTGAATACATTAAATAATATCAGGAAATTGCTTTTAAGCTGCCATCTTCTATGTTTCCTTTGTTTGTTTCCATTATTTATACAGCCCAAAAATTTCTGTATTTGCTCTATTTAGTTGAAAAACATCCTGTATATTTTGCTGGGGGGGAGATTGATTTTGTAAAGGGGAAAATGCAAAGTTCTTAAAATGCTTAGGTATTGAAATGATGTCTTTAATATGAGCAGATTGTGATGGACTATGCATGCTTCAGACTCCTGCAGACTGGGAGAAGGGGTGTGTGCTAAATTCCATCGCTCTTAGAGTTGTGGTCCAAAGATCCAACAGGATGAAGCAGAAGCAAACCAAGTGAGCTGGTTCCTCCTCTTAGTATTAAAGGAGCAGTAAAATACTGAAGGATTCAGATTCTTCCAAAGGGATCATTAAGGTTAGTTAGTTACTTTAATTCAATTAGAGTAGTGCTTAAAGACAATTTGTTCCTGATTCCCCCTGCCAGCGGAAGCAAATGGCTTTCTTTTCTTTTCCACCCTTTTAACCTGATCAGACAACAAAAGGGACTGTGAAGAAGGACCGGCCAGAGACAGGAGCCTGTTTACTGGTGCCATGTCCCCTTTTCATTGTCCCGTGTCTGTTTCCTGCATGCTGAACAGTATCTAAAAATTTTGATATGCAATTTAAATGGATTTCAAATAAGTAGGAGAGGAATGCAGGAGCAGTGATGTCTGTTTATGGCAGGGGAACATCAGTGATGGGAGCTCGATGACCCTTTCTTTTAAGTCCCTGCTGCTCTGACGCCACCTCCATTGATCAGCACCTTTGACAAATGGGTCCATTATTGTCTATATGAAACGTTTCTACCAACCATTTTTTAAAAAGCAATGTATCTACAAGATTAACCCCTGGAGAGCTTTTAAGACTGTCCCTCTCCCCCAGTAACACGGTTACACTCAGAAAAGGTGTCTCGATATTTAATTAGTGCAGGCAACAGGGATGGTGTCTGTTAGCTATGCTATTGAAAAGATAACAGTGATAGCATCATCAGGACTGAATGTAGCTATGATCCATGTAAAATGCTGCTATATCCTCTACCATATCAGAAAGACCATACCCCACATCACAGCGTGAATAGAGGGGCTGCAGTCCCTCAACCTCCCAGCAGATCCATCCCAAGAAACATGATTAGGATAATGGCTCTTCTGGGGCAAGATATTTACTACTGAATCAACATTACTTCCTAATGAATCATGGTTTTCCGTGGAGCTCTTGAGCTGGGCCTAGCTCAGCTTAATTTAAAGTAGCTGTGTTGACATAATATATTTAGACTTCTGTAATGTGTTTGACTTGGTACTGCACAACATTCTGATTAAAAACAATTATCGCTATACAAAATCGGTGTTGTACATATTAAATGGCTCCCAACTGTCTCGATGATAGCTTGTGGAAGGGAGCTTTAAATCAGGAACTGGCACATGGGGGAAGTTTCCAGTTCTTCCCAGGTCTTGCCATGGGTTTGGCACAGAAGCTCCAGTGAGGGGCTGCTGGTGCTAAAGGAGGCAAAGGGCTGATTTTGGTAGCAAATCGGGTCTGTGCGGCAGGTGGAAGTTGTGCAACACCTGCTTTCAATGTAAGAAGACCCAGGCTCATAATTTAGACTCTACTCCCCCAAGAAGTGCTGCATAATAGCAGTGAACTGATCGGGAAGGGAATGGAGGACGTTATGTGTACCCAACTGCTCATGACTGCTCAGAGTGTCTGTGTAGATAAGTAGGATGGGGCAGGTTGCACTGCGTTACTAAGGGCAGAGGGACAATATGTGACGCTATGTCTACTGTGCTGGCTTCGGGAAGCTCCCCCTCTTTTTTTTTAAGGCTTCTGTGCAGGCTGTCTGTGTGCAGGGGCTGGCAGCAGGGTCTGCAGGGACTCTGTGAGGAGAGGCAGGGCTGCCCTGCTTGGACAGAGCCAATTCTGGGTGGTTGTGGGCAGTTCCAGGTGGTTCTGGGCAGCTCCAGAAGGTTCCGGGCAGTACCAGATGGTTCTGGGTGGTTCCAGGTGGCTCTACAGCTGCCCCGCCCACACGGCACAGCTGAGCCCATCAGTGGGGCTGGTGGAGCCTGTTTAAGCAAGGGGCAAAATGCTGCCTGGGAGTGGGGGGGCAGTGTGAGCTCTGGGGACAGGGCGGGACAGGACAGGACAGGACAGGACAGGACAAGACAAGACAAGACAACGCGGGGTAGGGTGAGGCAAGGCAAGGTGAGGTGAGGCAAGGTGGGGCAGGGTGAGGCGAGGTGAGGCAGGGCGGGGTGGGGTGGGGCAGCGTGGGGTGGGGTGAGGCAAAGCGAGGTGAGGTGAGGAAAAGCGGGACAGGGTGAGGTGAGGTGGGGTGGGGCGGGGCGGGGCAGGGCAGGGCAGGGCAGGGCAGTTCTGTTCTGTTCTGTTCCGTTCCGTTCCTGGAGGATCCTGCACAGGAGCAGGTGAATGTGACCTCAAGGAAGCTGCAGCCCAAGGAGGGGGCTCACGCTGGGACAGGGAATTGTGAGGAGGAAGGAGCTGCAGAGAGAAGCCATTAGGTGCTGGATGTAACCTCCTGTTCCCCCACCCCTCTGTGCAGCTCTGTGAGAGGAGGCAGAGGAGCTGGGAATGGTGGAGTGAAGCTGAGCCTGGGGGTGTGAGGAGGGGTGGTGTGGTTTTAATTTTGTCTTTTTTGCACCTTCCGCATGGACTTTAATTGGTAATGAATTATTTTTTGCCAAGTCAAATCTGCTTTGCCTGTGACAGTAATTGGTAAGTGACCTTGCTGTTTTTATCTTGACCCATAAGCTTTTTTGTCTGATTTTCTCCGCCATCTTGTTGAGGTGGGGGATGGAGAGAACGGCTGTGGGGGTGACTGGATGCAGCCCAAGGTCAACCCACCACTATTTCCTTTCTGAAGTTCAGACTACATGCATAAGAATCTGATGTGGAAAATTCAAGATCATGCATTGAAATTAAGATTTTTATGCCCCTTGATTAAAAAGCCTCTGTGAGGGAAAAGCCTGTATGAGGCATAGCAGATGTTTCATTAATTTAACAAGCAAAGTGAGGATAAGGTCCAGCTAACTTTGCATACAGTGAGTTGTTCAAGTTGAAGACTGGCCCTATAAGTTGGTGGAAAAATGTCTGAGGTGTGTTGTCTTTGAGTCAAACCCCAGTAACTTAGCAACTGAAAGCAGGATGAGACCCACTGGCAGACAACTGGAGCCAGCAGGAATTCAGGTCAGGCTTCAGGTGCTAAAATTTCACACAGAAAGTAACCAGACATTGGGGTGATTTGCAGAGAGCCATAGAAGAATTTTCATGATTTCATTTTATTATCTTTCTAAAAATCTGTTCTAACTCTTACTACAAAATATGATCAGGACGCAGGACTTACCAAGTGACATGTTTTGACCTGGATTATTCTGGAAGTCAAATAGATAAGCGTAGTATTCCCTCCTGGTATAAAATTTCCATGAGGCTGAATGAGATCACAGGCTGTGATGATAGCGTTCGCTGTCTCCTTGCACCACAAATGATTAGAAGCAGAATTACAGCATGGTGATTTCATGTCAGAGGACAATGCTTTATTACTGTTTGATTTACTTAGTAATATAAGTATATTGAATCAGAGTGGGGGAAACTGCTTTAGAATTAATTTTTTCGTTAGCTCGGTTATTTTTGCTTTGTTCTGTCTGGTGACCTTCATCTGAGTTGAAGGGATCCTATAAAAGAGGAATGGGATGGCTTTAAGTTATGATTCACTCAAATATAGCGCTAGTGAAACAGCGTTCTTCCAAGGGAACAGAAGAGATTCAAGGGGCTTGGCAACAAACCGATGACCTAAATATTAGCATAGAATAGATTATTTTTGCAATTTACAGGAAGATTATAATAGCTACTGTTGATTACTGGGTGGCTGCCATTGAGTCACGTTTATGTACCCAAATGGGAATTTATACCTCCCAGTTTCCCATGTATAAGGTAAATCTGGTCTAATTCAGGAATATGGATTCTCTCTACAGTCCAATGGAAAGAATGAAGCATCCCATCATAAATTCCTGGGATAGATGGGCTAACTCACTTCTAGAAACCTCTGTGTTACTGCATATCATTAGAGGTATTCCAAAATGCTGCCTATATCTTACTCCAACAGAAAAATATATTCAGTGCTGGCTTGAACAGCCCCGTGCCTCTACCTGTGGCTTCTCATTCCATGCTGCCCATTTAGTAGTGCCAGCTGTTTGTGGAGCTGTGACACATATCTCTGGAGAACCGTCCCACTCCCTGCTGCAAGGGCACGACAGGAGTATGGTGAGATGGTGGGGAATAATTAGAGCAACAAGATGAGTAGGCAGGGGCTGCTGCCTGGAAAATCTTTCCATTAAGGCTAATTCAGTGTTTTTCACGGGCACTTAAATTCACATAAAAATACATTCTTGGCTATTGTATGGTTTCTGTCAAATTAACCCCCAGGTACCCCACCCTCAAAGGTAACGCTGTTGTGTTTCGCTCAGCAATAGGATATACCATGTCTTCAGTGAGAGCATCGCCTTTGGGTATGCCAGGGGTTAGTTAAGCAGTATTTCTGGATGTTTGATTACCATGTTGAGTTAATTAATGGGCTGCATGCGATCTCTATTAATTAGACCATGCTCAAGCCTTGATAAAGTGTATGTCCTTATAGTACAGCATAATAGTTTCACAAATCCCCTACAAACTGTGGTTAATTACAAGCTCATCATGATTTCAGGATTTAAGGGAAAAGGGGGAAAAAAGATAAAACACCTTTTTTAGTGGTTTTTACAACCTTTTTAAATGGTTGTAAAATGGTTCTGAGAAGAATCTTCTACAAAGTGAAAGTAAGGACGCTTTTTTGAAGATGAATTGATTTGGTGGAAAGAAATAATTTTTCTCTTGGGAAGATAGATCAACAACTTTCCTCAAACTACATCATCTGGGGGAGGGACAAACTTTGAAAGGAAAAAGACAGGGTGGACATTGCTTCAGTGGAGGGGTGGAAAGACAATAATCAATAGTTACTCTTTCTTTAATTTGATAGTTCTGCTCAGCAGTGTAAACTCCACTTTCCAAAGGCTGTGTGAGCACACCTACTCTTCACATCACAAGTTTCCATCACAGAAAACCTTGCTTCCCTCCTGCAATTAAGATTTCATCCCAGTTGTCCTTGGCCTCAACCCATTTGAGTGCTACTCACTCACGGATGCTCAGAGGCAAAGGCGTATGACCAAATTCAATAGCAGGGCTGTACTGCCAACACCCTTCAGGCAGAAGATCATATACATAGGTTTGGTAAGACAGATGCTGCTTCTCTGCCAACTCTAAAGGGTCAAATTCAAGAGTAAATAAGCAAATTAAACAGAGTTAATTGACTGCCTGCACTAGGCAATCGGTAGCTGCCAGGTGATTTGTAGGTACAATTCTCATGCCCCATCAGCACACATCTGAGAATGCACCTTCAAAAAAAGAACAACTAATTAACTTTTCACTGATAGCATGTTCCTTTATTTTGATGTACCTGCCATTTGGGCTGGGAAGCAGAAATATCACTTCAGTCTCTGCCTTTGTGCCAGTTTGGCTTTTGGATTTGTGCACTCTCACAAAGTCCTGATGATTGGTGTTGGGCAGCTTCCTAGAGAACACAGATAATTACATTGCATCTATAGGAACTTCCACGTTTTTCCTGTTTCTATTGATCCAAAACCTGCAGATCTTTGCCCTTGTTCTGGCATTAATACCCTTACAGTCTACAAGAGTCAAGCACAGAGAAGGACTTTGTCCCAATGGGTTCCATAAATTCTTAAGAAAGAATAAATATGACAATATATTTATTATATGCACATATGTATATTATATATATAACACTGAATAGAATTAAAAATTGATGAGCTACATGGAACTATATTTAAATTATAGTTTTTCTCTTTCTTCAGTTATCTGAAGAACAGAGTCCTTCTGCGACATTAATGATTTGTGTTTACACTGATTCACTACAGCATCATTCGACCTCTTCAACTGTTCATCTCCAAAGGATGAAGGCTTATTGCATGGAAACACCAATGCAATGGTAAGATCAAATATAAATTAAAAAGTATCATCAAACCAGATTAGAGAGAATTTGTTCAGCTATTGTCTATCCAAGTAATTTTTCCAGACATGAAAATCAATCAGCTTCATTGTTGGAGTGCTGCTTCACTTACCAAGCATCTTTATTAAGATGGATGGAAATGCAACTCTGGCTATCTTTAAAATGGTGGTTGATCATAACTCTTTTAATCTAAGACCTCATTTAAAATTATTATAGGAAATGTAATACTGTGCTGGGGAAAAAAGTAGCATGTGCTACCCAGACAAAGCCCTTGTCTGGATAGACAAGCAGCTTTCAAAAAGAGAAAAGGGACAAATCCAGAAAAAGCAGCAAAAAACCCCAAACAAACAAACAAACAAACAAAACCCAAAAAAACCCCAAAACCCAAACCCAAAAAACCCCAAGCAACCCACCTCAGTAGGAGCTGAGATTACTCAGTATTTCTTGTAATAAAGCAGGAAGAATGATTCTCAGCACTGTTGAATCAAACCATCATAAAAGAAGTTTTAGTGCATTGTAAACGCAAGATAAACTTTTCCATTTCCCTGTAGAAACAACCAGCAGTCTTGCAACACAACAAATTTCTCCTGCTTTGATTCTTAAACCTAACGGGAGTGTGGCCATCAGCAGGACATGTACCTAAGTAAACTACCTGCTCACAAGTCAGGGAAGTTATTCCCCTGTAAACCCAACCTGGACAGAGATTACTTTACTTTTCTCCCCAGGAAATAGATAGCAGCCAACAACAGGGATTTGGTATTCCCCAGTGCCGTGCAGCACAAAGAAGGGCAGCAAAGAGGAGATGGGTGTAAATGCTGGGGGTGGGGGTGTGTAATTTTGAGGGGGCTGGAAGCAGGTGAGCGAGGTGGAGGAGAGGACACACAGCAGCTTTCCGGTAGATGGCTCTATTAGACACCAGACCGTCCTGCAGCTCCTCGCCTCTCCCCAGGGAACCTGCCTGTTGTCTCTAGCAAGCCTTTTCACACACAGCAGACGCGTGGATCTTTGCCTTTTCGGTTTGGGCACCGGTGTCAAGCGTAGGTGTCTTTTATTAATACTAGTTTTCACCCCGATTATAACATGCAATTACAAAAGTACCCTGACAACAGAAAGTTTCACAGTTAAGCCCTGGGATGCGGAATAAACTAGCACTTGGTAAGCTGAGTGAGGACTAATAGCTGATGTAGAGTTCTACTGAATTATTGGTTGCACATCTATTCATATAAAATTTAACAAGGCCAATTAAAGCCTTTTGTTTAATGCAAGGTTACTTCCAAATGGTATTTCCAATTTCAGGATTTTTGTTGTTTTGTTTTTTTGCAAAGAGCACAATATGGGATTGATGAGTCTTGTTATTTCGCCTATAAAGAGAGGTCTTAAATGCTTACAAATGCCTGCCAAGTGCAGCCATTCAGTTCTACACCACAGAACTAGATGAGTTTTGCTCGAGTTATAAAATGCATTAATTTAAGATTATACCCCTGTATGCTGTGAAACATATGTAGGTACAGCACAAAGCCGACAATTTGTCAGGCCCTTCTCCAAGACCTTTTCGTGAAGAATGAGATCCCATTTGGATCAATTACAAGTGAATAGACATTATACACTCCAAATCATGCCTTTGTTGCTTAACAGTGCAAAATATTGTTGGTATAATTATTTTTGTGCAGTCCTCTTGCCCTGTGGCATTGATCCAAATGTGATTCCAACTCTACCTGGCTCTAGCCCAAGACAGCTTCGCATAAGGCCCTCAGGATCCCAATTCTCTCATCCAACTAGCTATGACCAGTGTCTGTGTGGTTTTGGTTCAACATACAATGGTACGTGCAAGGAAATCCAAACGTTGTTCTAGCTGTCAGTGGCCTTCTGTAAAAAAATGGGTACAAATCTTTTGTGCAATGCAAATTCTTCATGGATTTTTCCCATGTATTTCGTACTCTTAAAGAATGTTTTTATGTAACCCTATTTCTTTACTTTGGCCCCTGATATTTTTGGAGATGTTATAACATTCTGAATGAAACCCCTGCTACATCTGTTGCATTGCATGCAAGCAGCCATGCATGCAAATAAAGTAGGTTCCCCAAATGCTTTTACCAACTGGGGCACCAAATCCGTTTTGAGTGGCACATAATTCAGAAAGGAGATGGAGCATGTGACATATAAGCAGAGGGTGGGAGAACAGGGTTTGTTTAACCTGGAGAGGAGAAGGTTGAGGGAATTCCAGACTTCCACTACATAAAGGAGGGTTATAAATGAGTCAGAGCAAATTCTTCTTGGAAGGGCACTACAGAATGGCATGACACCACAGCTACAAATTTTAACATGAAAAATTCCAACTAGATATTAGGAAAAAACTGTTCACAGTGAGGGTTTTTAAGCACTGGGGCCATAAAAAGTAAAAAGAAAGGGGCCAATATTTCAATTTTGGACATTTTCAGAATTTGACTGGACAAAGATCTTGGGAACCTGTTACATCTCCAGACCTAGCTCTGCTAGGAGCCAGCTCTTCGATTAGATGACCTCCTGAGGTTTCTTCCACAGAATTTCTATGACCAAAATTTCTCCTGGGTTGTTTCTACTTCACCTCATAAAGAAGAGGTAGCTAATGTAAATTTCTAGAAGTTTTGAGTGAAGAAAGCCAGGACAAAACTCTGTGGATTAGAAGTACTTGGAATCTTTTTAGAGGAGGAGGAGGAAGGGAGACAAAAATCCAGGTTTGGCTCTTAGGACAGTTCGTTTTTCTACAAATACGTGTTGTTATGCCAGAGAAGCAATGGTGTTTAACTGTGGTGCTCCTTAGATACTTGTGTTGAACACAGTCTATCGAATGTGTTCTAGATTATTCCAGTCTAAGAAGATCCCGTTCTTTCTTCTTGCAAGCCTCAAACCCTTATCCGTACTTTTATGTCTAAAAATTGAATGGAAACCAAGTCTGATGTCTTATGCTAGACCATACTACTGAGCTGAGGGGTACAGCTTTCTGTATGCTGATGAAGTTTCCTGGCAGGTAATGGGTCCCTTCCATTCCTGTACTAGCAAGATTAACTTTGGATACTTGGTGCAGTTTGACAAATCAGACTTTGACTAAAGTCAAGGCTAAGAGTCTCCTGACTTGGGGGGACTTTGGTACTTCAGTGTATGTAACAGATCCCACAGAATTTCTCTGGTGTCTTCTAAAGGCTTGGAGAGAGGTGGAGTTGGGCTTTGGAGACGTAGGTTTCAGTATACATCTTTAGAGGATGTGAAGGAGGTGGATTTTTTATTTACCTGCAACCTGTTACAGCAACATGGAGGATATTTTCTCCCTTATCAGATATTACAAACAGATAATCAAGTCCAAGCTTTTCTCAGAAATAATTTGCAAGAAACAGCTCTTCATGCTACATAACATAAACAATTGCTAAAATATGCAGATCAGGAAAACTAATGATGTGTAATACTATAATGTTTTAAATGTCTTAATTTAGTTTATAGGCACTCCAAAAAAACCCTCTTAAGGAGCCAAACATCAATAATGTGAGCTTGTGCTAGCTGAGTAATTACTTCTTGGTACTGAATTCTTAAATATTAATTTGCTATATGCTATTCATCATGTGCAACACTGTGATCTGTGAAGGCAAGGCGAAATCAAGGCTCCAAAGTAGAAGAGAGAGTAGCTTTTGCAGCCAAGGTTCAGCACTGCCAGTGTATCTCCCCGGGATCTTGACAGACATGCACATGGCACTTCCCAGTGCATGGAGACTACAAACCCTGACGTGACACCATGCATACTCTTCAAAGCACTTCTGTAGCTTACTTGCAGGAATGAGCTTGATGTGATGGTTGGTAGGGAGAAGGTGTAAGTGTCTGAGATTTATTACAAGTTTACCTGTTTGCCCCTAAATTACTGTGGTGTTCCTTTTGTTTCTGTGTGAGATGACCAGAGAAATGCCCAGGGTCTTGACTTTGCCCTTAGCAAAGAAGCACAGTTCCTGTTCTTTGTAGGGTCAGTGAGTATCTCTGCAGAACAACTTTATGTAATCAAATCAGGGTATATCTCCACCATGAAGAGCAGTATACTAGAGATACCCAACCTAAGCTCAGATGAATGAGGTCAGTGCTACAGGCCTTTCCGCTACAACTGTATAGAGCAACCCCAATTAATTTACTCTGTCTCTGAGACTGTAGGGAAAAAACCTGCAAATTTTTAAATTTGAACCCTGAATTATGTATTTAAAATGGATCTAACATTATGCCTTATGTTTTTCCACTAGGAAAAGTTCACTTCTTGGACTCCAGCTCTTCCTCCTTCTATGAGAGAGGCAATCTCTATCTAAGACAGGTAAACAGAGGGGAAAATTGATGTACTTCCTATGCCCTGAAAAGGAATGAAATTGATTTGGGGAATTTTCTCCTAGGTTGAGCAGGCTGTGTTGGTTGTATAGGCAGTCTTTTAATGCAAAACTATATTCTGCTGCTATGGTTATGGTCATGCTGTAGACATGCCTTGTTATAGTTATACTGTGGTCACTATTGCTAACTGAACTGAGAGGGTAACCTCAGCCCTGATGGAAGTCCCTACTGCTGTTAAGAAAATTGCTATAAGTATACAAGTGTGCTTAATGGACAATGCCAACAAATCCTGGTGTGGAAAAAATAAAATATTCTGCTTTTACTGCTTATGTGGTGTGGGTTTCTTGACAAGTGATATCAACCTTGAGGCCTCAAGGATCTAATGTAAGTGTCCTGTCCCCACAGAGCCTGTGACATTACAATACAGCAGTAGGAATAGAAATCACTCCTTTTTGATTATGCTTGTCTTCAGTTTGTGTAAACCCACAACAATGCTTCATGTTAAAATGTGTTCCATCAGGGTGGGTGTTTTCCTTCATTTGGAAAGCAGTGGTCACCCAAAATTAGATCAAGAGAATGCTCGCTCCTTTTTTCTCTTTAATGATGCTTTATCCAGTAGTAAATTAAGGTTAATTCCACTTATGCTCAGAGAAGTGCTGTGGAATGCAGGAGTTTTCCATGATCCTTCACAAGTTTCCTGTGGTTTTACAGTGGGTGTGTAAACCAAGATGTAAATACACAGGTGAGTATTATGTATTTCCAACTGTGTAAAGGCCTACACCTCTCTTTCCTTCTGGGCATTATGAAGTTGAGGATGTTTTTAATCCTAGGAGAGGACCAGACTCTAGCTAAAGTCTACTGGAAAAAAATATTTACATGGGCTGAATTTTAACAACCATAGACTTTCAGCCAAAAGTGATAACGCCTGTCCACCTTTGCTTGTGCATTCCCTGTGTGCTCACACAGAGGTATCACAGCCTTCTCCCTCCTGAGGCAGTGAGAGTGTTCCAAGAGCAAGCGTGTGTGTGTATGTGTGTGCCACAAATATATACTGTTACTGAGGAGCAGCCAGTGGAGAAGTAATCATGTTCTAGTTCATTGGTTCCTCAGAGAGCAACATCTCTTGGGAACAAAGATTGCAAAATGAGACAGCATGCTCAGACCTAAACTTTCACCAGCTGATCAGAGACACACACACAATGTGCTCTTTGGGCTGATCCTTCAGAGAAGAATGTTTTCCAATCCTGTGTCATCCAGTTTGGAAGCTGTTTACCTATTTTAACACAATTTTTAAATGATACTTAATCACACCAAAGAGCTTTCTTTTCCTCAGACAAATTATGTATTTACATACAATTCTCTAATTGCTTACAATATGTTGTCTTCCAAATGTAACACCTGCTTGGGGATGATGCTAATTTAGATATAACAAGATAAACAGTAGAATTCTCCGTTCTATAAGGCAGGGGAGAAGTAATTTAAAAAAATAATTAATTAAGGTTACATAATAGTAGGGATAAAATTAATTTTTTTCATATTTCGTAACAGTTTCAATAGAAAATGATTTTTTTTTCTATTGATTAGGGCATATTTCTAGGAAAATTTGGCTTCATTATATGACAGTAATGGAAAGAAAAACATGCCTCCTATTTAAAAATTACAATATTTTAAAGATGTTTAGCTTAACAGCATAAAAAAGGGCATATTGTTTGGCATATGCAAATCAAGGAGGAAGAACTCTGAGAAATTGGCTGCACTTCAGTGCAGGTGCATTACCTTCAGAATCCCACTTCAAAGGTGTGAGCTCTTCCTGCACTACACAAGGGCAATGTGTAAAGCTGTTGTTTTAGGGCTGGCGGTGGCTTTGCACCCTGCTTCACTGCTCCTGGAGAAGCAGAGATCAGTGTCTTTGAGTGACAGTACTGTGACGATTCCCCCAGCACTACAGTCTACCACTGTCACTTTGCATCCTTGAGTCTTTCTTCAGAGCTGCCACTGTGCCCACCAGTGCTAAGGTGGAACATGCTGACTTTTCTGTCTCTTCTTTTTGCTTTCTTTTGCAGAGCTCTTACTGCAGAGACCTCTACAAAAGCATTTTTCTTCCATTTGCTGACCACCTGTGCAGTACAGTGGGGCGTAAATGTTCTTGAACCATGGGGGCTTCTTAGGCAAGGCTAGGTAATTGTTGATAGATAGAGCTGTGTCTATCCTAGTGGAAGTCTTGCCATTTATAGCTGCTTCCTTTATTGACAAAACGAGTTTCTGTTACATTTAGCCTGCTTTTCTTGTTCTGCTCTGTGTATCATAAACTAAAAGGCCCATTTGGTTGTGGCTGCAAAAATGTTGGTCGAGGTGAAGCATGGGGAAATGATGGGCTGAGAAAAGCATTTTGATTTTTCACTAGCTGTGTTTTGAATATTGTCTGAGACCCTTCATAGAAAATAACTGTACAGGGATGTTGTGTCATTTTTTTTATATTCCTGCCACTCAATTTCATTTGCTGTTTTTTTCTTCCTCCCTAGGACGTAGCTTTTCTTTTGTGAAGATCTGAAAGTGCTTCACAAATTACTGTTTTCTCAAACTCATATGTGGTTAAAAATAGTTTGTGTCTTTTTTAAAAATGGAGGGAAAACAAGATGCCTCTTTTGTCTGCTGTCTCCAAACAGGTGGGTTCTTGCCTCCAAGCTTGGTTTTGGCTCATTCAATGAGTTTCTGAGTTGCAGAAAACCCAGTTCCCTATGGCTCCAGAAATGTTTTCCTTTCTTTCTGGGGACTGACTGTCTGCTCTTCACATTCTTATCAAGAGTCATGGGTTCTTGGCTGTGCTGCAGATCTCCTGTCTACCTGTCTATTCTTGAACCTCCCAAGTCATTCTCAGCTGCCTATCAGAGTCCATCTATGTCCACTGCCTCCCACCCCCCATACTTCACCTGAGTTGCTTTTAAAAGAAATATAACACAATCTGATAACCAAACAAATGCTTGCAGAAGGGGTTTTCACTGGTCTTTGTGGACTCTCATATGAGTCTGAACCAGAACTCAGATCCTGGTCATGCTTTTATGAAGCATTTACTTTCACTATGGAGCATTCTTGCTTCTGTAAAGATAGTTCTGTTAAATTCAGTGTGGTGCCTTTGATAGCTGTGCTGTGACAAGCTGTAGTCGTGCCATGCAACGCAGTGCTCTGATTTCTGTGGCCTGAGAGTACAGAATAAAGTATAGAGTCACTTTGGATTTTGTTTCCTGAGAAACATATTTCATTTTACGTCTGGGTCTTACTAAATCCTGTCCCTTCCATACATACTCATTCAGGAGAGGGCTGTGAAACAGAGCCTTTTCCTCCATACGTGAAGTCCATTCTGTGCTGTAAGAAAGCAAATAGCTTTGCCACCTGCAGCCATTTGCAAGCCAAAATGAAATGAGCTGATGTTCTCTATCCTATTCCAAACATACAGGTGTCCAGTGCATGAAAAGTGTTACTGCCACTGGCATTGCTGCTGATAGTGTCAGCACAGAAACCAAATGACTCTGTTTGGAAATTGCCCTTTACACTGGACTGGGGCATGCTGGCTGGCAATATGGATGAGCTTTGTCACAAGGCTGTACCTCATTGAAAAGGAAACAGGATTTCAGTCTTTAATGTTTGTAGTCCAATGTCGGTACCCAGGATATGATTCAAAGTTCATTAAGTCAACGTGGTTGGTTTATTGAATGCAAAGACCTTTAAACAAGGTCTTGAAGTCCTTTTAAGAAAGGATACAGAGCTTAAATCGGAAGGTAGGCCAGACTTCATCTCTCCTCACCCATCTTCTGGTCTCTGATAGCATTGTTATCCACATTTTCTTACAGTTGTAGAATGATTTTGGATAGAAGGGACCTTTAAAGGTCATCCAGTCCAACTGCAATGAGCAGGCACATTGTCAACTGGATCAGATTGCTCCGAGCCCTGTCCAACCTGACTTTGAATGTTTACAGGGATGGGACATCAGCCACTTCTACAAGCAACCTCTTTCCATTGTTTCATCACTTACATCTTATTGTAAAGAACTTACTCCTTATATCTAGTCAGCAGAACCTGTGGGAATTTTGCTGGGGCAAAAATGTAATGCATGAAACAAACTTTTAATGAGAACATATTTGCTGGTTTTGACAAGAAGGATGTCTCAAATCTAAGGAAGAGTTTCATTAGTGTATTAGCCTAGTCACAAAAGGAAATGAGGCAGCGACCAGGGAATTCCTTTGCCTGCTTCATATATCAGTCAGGATTCCTCTGATAGTGATGACATGAGGTTACCACATTGACAAAACTTTATTCATATGTGCTTAATTCATAAGCACATTCACTTATCAAAACAACATGCCATACTTCTGTTTTGCTGTATCCAAGAATCTAAACATTTTCAAAGGGCAACAAAGCTGTTCTCACCACTACTTTATAATTCCTGTCCCCTGCACCACCCCAAAAGCCTTGGACTTTCTTACTACTGTTATTTTATTTTACTTTTTGAAACCTAAGGGTAGTAACTGTATTCACTTCTGAAAGCCAGACTTTTAGGAATCTTACTCTCATAACTCTTCTAATACTGATATATAATATGGTGAAAGGTGACTGTAATTTCAATGGCTGTGTCAAAGTAATGGCTATTATAGTCTTATTGTTCTAAGCCAATATAGACTATGAAGGCAGCATCAGCGAGGATCCCCTCCACCTGAATTCTGGCCCAGTTCAGAGGTGAGCATGAGAGACCTGGAAAGTAAAGGCTGTGCAGCAGCAAGGGACTCGGCAAAATAAGAAAGCCTGGCTGGAGCAAGAGGGGAAAAAACAGTGATGCAAATCAAAGCAGATAGGCAGGTGAAAAACACACATCGAGGCAGTAGAGTTAATAGGGACTCAGAAAAATCATGTTATCATTTGGTTGGAAACCCCATCAAATGTACTTGGCAGAAGAAATTTATTTAGATATAACTTCAGAAAATCCCACAAAGGATCCATTCTGACATATGAATGCCTTGCATTATCTACGAACACACAGGTGGCTTTTGGATGCAACATGCTGCATAACAGATGCCTTTGCCTGTGTCTCAGGAGCCACTCTTTGTGCATTCATTTTGAGCCAAAACACTTTGACAATGCAAAAGATTTGGGAAGGCTGCTTGGCTGATGTGAAGCAAGCATTTAAAACTAAAAATCTGGATTGCTTTCATTGGTCATCAGAGGATAGTTTAACTAGCTTACTGCTTACTGCTTTTATTCCCATAAAACTACTTAAAATAATTGTGGAGACTGAACCGTTGCAAAATAACCCTTGTTTATATGTATGTATATTGACATCACTGTCCAATTTGGTCTTTGGTACAAATTTCATTAGCACAGAATGCATAAACACAAGTCTCAAACAGCAATCAATACTTCACTAATATGCCATAAAATGCTACATCATGCATTTACATAAATGATTAAAACTTCTGCTTTGCTAATGCATGCAAACTTGGTGCAGTGCAGATAACAATGCTGTGCACCCAGCATTTATTAGCACTGTCTTCAGCATTACTAAAGTTCAGAGATAGGCCTCAAGAAACAGCAGCAACATGGAGTTATTTAGTGAGAGCTCTTGCCTGCAGTGAGACTTCTACTCAAAGAAATGCAGTGTTTTGGGCTTATATTTTTTTTGCCTTTTAGGGATGACAGTGATTGTGAAAACAAGCCAACCCCCTTTGTCAGCTGTATCTGTTCCTGGGATCTGAGGCTGGCAGGGTTTAGGTACTTGCAACAGTTCTTTTGGAGGAACGATTCTGCGGTCACTTCAATGATTTAAAGGTGTAAGGGAAGTGACTCCTGTGATCCTGGCCCAGGGAGACGTCTGGAACTTTAACTCTCCCATATATGATATGGAAACAATTATTGTGGCCTCAGGGTCCTGTAGTTTGGGTGACACAGGTGGGAACAGGTTGTATGGGACGTTAGCAAATCCGCGTACACAGAAACGCTGTTCTTTGCCTGTATTTCAGCACGATTTGGGTTAGCTTTTCAAAAGAAAAGTTTATCCACCTGCATGCAGAACTGCCATCACCCAAAATTCACAACATCCATCCCTCTGAAGTGTCTGCACACGCTTCAGCATTTTCAGTGCAATAGTATTGTTTTGGCCAGTTTCTGGCAGAAATACATTCCGTTTCCCTCATTTCTGGAGGGATATTTCCTTATCTTCCTTCAACTGTCTCGGCCTTCAGGAAATTGAAACAGAGGGGCTAAGACCACTGCAAAAGATTTTGTTTCTCAGAGCTATGGTACTCCTTATTGCTGAATGATGAATCCCCATTTAATTATACTTGGGAGCCCTGGCTGTTGTTTTCTTTTGTTAAGCCAGAAGTGTGGAAATGAATTTCAGCCACTGTTAAAAAACCACTACAATACTACTATAAAATACAGAATTTTTACTGTATCTGGCTTGTTCTACAGCCCTTCTAAATGGAACTCAATTAGGCTGTGTGTCTCTTGTCAAAGATCTAAACCTGCTGCAGTGACATGTGGGATGTGGTAATGCATTACATCAGGAGATTTGTCAATATTTCCACACCATGTCCTAAGGTGCCCTTTGCTGATGCTCCTTCTAAACTAGTGCGAATGACTGCAGGTATAACAAACACATCTTTGCCTATATTTAGATGTTTATTATGGAATGGAACCAAGGATGTGCTGCAAAATGAGGAATTTTGCCACTTTGGCTTGTGAGCAGGGCTTCGGTGCATAGGTGGATAAATAAGTGTGATCACTATAAAATCTCTTTTGTGATATGGGTGAGGAACCTTCATATGGACACTTTTTCCTTGAGTTTGGTCTTTCTGTAGAAATGTTAGAGGTGATGTATGCTTCTGATGTGGGCTGGTGGGTTCCCCCAGATTTCTGTGAGGTTTCATCATTTAACACGGAGAAATTTTGACTTTGTTTTGGAGAAAACAAAAGAAAGCCAAACATGTCAGAATCTGATGCAAAACTTCTTAAACTTCTCAGAAAGTGTCACTGACCTCCATGGGCACTTCCTGAAGCCCTAAAATTATTCATAATACCAGTTTTTGTGTAATTTTGCTGTTATTTCTAGTTCTTTCCCCGCACCCCTTCAACTTTACTAAGCAACGCTGGTGGTTGAAGTAATATTTCCTAAACTACGTGCTGCAGCTGAAAAATTGTCAGCACACTGTTAAACAAAAAAAGGAAAAAAGAAAATATTGTCAGACACCTATCAGAGTAGGCAATTAAGAAGCAGCAGTATACTATGCACATTCAGGGCATAATTCAATAAATACATACTGCAGAGTCACATTCCCCAACTAGTAATTACAAAAAGATGCAATCAACAGGTCTTTTTCAGGATTTTTACAAACCTCATCTAACTGTTAAGAAACCTCAAGCAGGAGTTAATTCAAAAGAACGCCCACACCATGCACTCTGCTCTGATGTGTGTGCTCACACACCTCCACCCCCGTCAGCCCCCAGATGAGTGAATGAGCAAGGAAATAAATAAATAAACAGAAATGTGTGGGCAGGAAGCATTTGTATAAGGAAAGACTTTAAAATGCATCATGATTTCATTTATAGGAAAGTGCCCCAAATGTACCTTTTAAAGCAGACTGAGGTGATTCTGGCCCCATCACTTCTTGTGATCTACAGCACAGAGGTTGCCTTTGGGGAGGGTGTAGTTACTCCATGATGCAAAGGTGGCAAGTCAGAAGCAGTCCCTATGGATGAGCTGCTCAGTAGCCAAAACATCCAGGGAAAGAAAGAGTTGAAGAAGATCCATGCAAAAGGAGGTTTCCTTCTTCTTCCTCTTGAGTTCCAGAAATGCCACATTTACTTGATGTATGGGAGTGGCAATGCCTGTTCAAACCTAAAGATTATTTGTCTACCTGTTAACAGCTGATGAAACACAAGTAACACTTGCAGTTCTACCTGCAGTTTTCCTTCTGTACCCTCGGACAGCATCAATGAAGATATTGTGATTCCAAGATGTGTTTGTTTTTCTGGCTGGTGTAGCAGTTTATGTCACAAGAGGCATAATCTAAACCATGGGAGAAGTTCAGGAAAGAACATCAAATATTTCTGTGAATAAGGTCAAAGCACCACATTAATTGACTTCAAACAGAGGACATGGCATGAAACTGCCACTTGCAATATCAATGTAGTTATTGCTTAATGTTCCAAATGCAAAGCAATTATATACCCTGTAATGCCATTCTCTTTCCTGCCTTAAGAGTAGGATGTCATAGCATTGTTTACCAGCATTCACTCTCATGGAGAGTGAGAAGTCTCAGATGCCTCCTTATGAGCAGGATGTGAAAGACGTAAGAAGTCCTGGTGACCCTGAACAGACTTGGAGGGAATAGTCTGGAGGGATCCAGGTTTTGTTACAGTTTTCCTTACTGCAGTTCTGAAAGTTTGTAGCTCTCTTATAGCTGTCTTGTTTCCAAAGAGAGCAGGGAATTTTCCTGCCTTCTACAACTTTGCTGCAGAATTGATAAGAAGTTGTAGCTAATAAAAGAGGGGTCTATGGAACATAGATGGATAAGGCACTAGTAGAAGCATCAAGAGCTCTAACAATCATTTATGCGACAAATGACTTGGGGCCAAATGCAGTAAACAACTTAAGCATTCTTCAAAACCTTTAAAGGTTACATCCCCAAACTATTCCAGCTGTATACTGTAATCACTAGGTGATGTTTTCTAGTGCTCCCATTTCTTGATTGATGGATCGTAGAATCATAGAATGCTTTGGGTTGGAAGGGACCTCAAAGACAATCTAGTTCCATCTTGAATTCCTCTTTGCACGAGGACCACCTTTAAGAGGACAGTTGTAGGATATTCCTTTTCTGAAAGTCCTTCCTCCTTCAACATCTCCTCTTTCAGATCCATTCCCAAGCTATAGCTGTTCCAGGAAAACTCATTGGACTAAATCTCTGAGGTAAATGGGTAGGGGAGACCACAGCAATGCAAAGGGGTCACTGATGGACATCTCATTTCTGCATCTCATAATGCTCAGTTGCAAGTGAGAGCTGTTCCTAGGTCAGGGGCTGGAAATCTCAGGCAGGCACGGTTATATTATTTTTATTTTTCCCAAATTATTAATAAGGATGGTGTGGAAAATTTAGAGGGAGCTGGGACATAATGTTTGTCAAAGGGATAAACTACTATTAATCAAGTGATGAGCAGTATCATCAACCTCTCTGCAAAACAGAGGCTGTCCTGTTGCCAGATTTCACCAAGTTAAATATTTTGCTGAATGCTGTGTTTGTAATCATGTGTGTAAGTTGTTCAGCCTGAACTAGGAGCAAGAAATCCATTCCCCTTAAAAAAGAAAAGAAAAGAAAAGATATGATTCTGCACAATATGCTATGAACTAAAATTTTTAGGTACTCAAGGAAATCTTGAGTAAAAGTGGTATTACCTCTGGAAGGATGTCCTAAGGTACAGGATGAGAGACCATGACTATACTTCGTATTTAAGTACCTATATTCTGATTCAGCCTCATTTTATAATTTTAAATAATTGGATATAGTTTTTCTCCATGTCTTGAATACTTATTTACCTTTGGAAAGCATTTTGTGATCAATGGGTAGAATTTGTTTATTAAGCATGAAGCATTTTATTTAGTTGTTGATTGCATTGAGGGGCTCGTACAGGTTTATAGTAGAGTCTAAAACAAGGTAAAGAGGAAGAAACAATCATTCAGTTGAATTACAAATAAAGAGAGGCATGTGTTTGCTGCTGATTTACTCTAGCTGTATGAAATACACATCATTTTCATTCTCTCTGGTAACAGGAAGGACACTTGGTTTCCTCACATCCTTAAAATATACCAGTCTTAGAGCCTCCTGTAGCCTTGATCACACCAGACATCCTGAAGCACTTTCTCTATTGAGACTCTGTAGAGGAATCACATTCCTAAGAGGAAATTCCTCATAGGACAGAAGGCAGCAATTGCTCATCATGAGCAGGACTGTTCCTGCAGTGTCTGAGACAGGTGGGATCTCATCCCAGAGTGACCCAAGGGCGAAATTGGGCCCATTTTGAAAAAATGAACAGTTAGGGAGTTCTTCAGTTTTGAAACCATTGCAGGTTTGATACTGATTTCTTCCTGGCTGAGATTCCCCAGACCAGCTAGAAGGATGAGAGAGCCTTCAGAGTGTTCATAGTGATGGCACACCGTCTGACTTTGAAATGGAGCACCAAATCAGGTATACAGCAAGCAAAACTCCCACTGATTTGAATTGCTACAGGACAGGTCCCAAAGGCTTTTTGTAAAACATGTTTCTGAAATGAGCAGCAATCCTGTTCTCCTTATGCTGGCTGTGTGGCCACTGAACCATCAGCCTTTAATTTGCTATAGGTTATCTTTTCTTGTCAGATCTGCACATTCATCCAGCACACTGGTTTTCTCATTTCACTTTGTTTCCCTAAATGCAGTCAGTCATAAGCTCATAGATTCAGACATACTCTTTTAAGAAACCCCCTACCTATGCTGCTTCTGTATTCAACTAGACGCAAGGGTCAGTAGTTTTCTGCACCACCTTTTCTTTCTCATCTCTTGCTCTGCTTCTTTGAGCCTAGACCAATTTTTCTTTAAGGAGAGCTCAGCAGTAGAAAGAACACGTGTGGCAGCAAAAGCAGAGTGCCTTTTTCCATTTCCTACTGCCATAGGATTTTTTTATTTTAAAATCTAAGCACAACATGTGACATGCTGTTCTTCAACTCAATGAATTGGTAACTTGTTTCTTTGTATGTTGTCACTAGTAATCATGAACTGGGGAAAGGCAATCTCTCCCAGTACCATTCCTTCCTATGCAAGGGTAATAGAAGCCTTGCCTTCTAGATGAAAGATTATTCATACCCTTCTACTCAAGACAGGCTCATACGGTGATTTTCTTTGGAGAATACAAGAAAAGTTAAAATTTAGATCTCCAGGATCCTGTCTAAATTCTGCAGTTTCTTTCATGCCTCTAAGTCAGAACTACATTCATCAAAATGCTTGCCAGTGAATTTCTAAACACCGTTTTGCAGCCTAAGCTGGGTCGCTGCCTGAAATGTCCACGTGAAGGTTAAAGAAAAAATAAAGTAACAGGTCCTAATTTGTCTTTGTAGACTTTTATTTTTCCCCGTGTGATGATGGTGAATGGTACATTCTTAATTGGGGATGTTTCTTTCAAGTAATCAAGCGCCTTATTTGCAATCAGAGGGACTAGAGTTTGAAGAGGTTCTGCAGGCATGGCCAGATGATCAGAAGCAATCTCATTCACAAGCAATGCTGTCCATCTGCTGAGGGTGGTAATTTTCAGTTAATGAGTGATTATGTCTTGAGATGCACTAACTTAGTCTCTTGTGATCATCTGTCCACAGTCTTATTCTTGTTGGAGGTAGAGTATGAAGGTTTAATTAAGTCGCAAGTCCATTAAATGAGTGATACAGTCTTTCTGCTTCACAGCCCTCAGCGCTACAGACAGAGAACAAGGTGCCTTTAGAGCAGTTACAGCACCAGCTTATGGTAAATGGCCACATTCAAATTCTAGCATAAGAGGGAGACACATCAAGAGGTGATCTACAGTGGGATGGAGCAGAGAATTAATATCACTGTGGAAATGCCCAGCTGGATTGGGCTGGGAGGCAGCGCACAGGCAGAGCCTGAAAATCTTAACAGGAAGAATAGTGATTTCAAAGCACCTCTCACGTACCTTGCTTAGGCCTCCTGGAGAATCCCCTCCCAGAAGCAGATGCTGCCATGGGAACAGAAAGAGCGAGCCCTTTAATATTCTGTGCATTAAGTAGAATTGCTATAAACATGTTTTTAGGATGGTAGCATTTCTGAATGTAATGATTAAAGATGCAAAAGTAGGGCTTGGTTTTGTTCTTCCCGATGAAAATTAGACCCTCCAGAGATTACGGATAAATGACTAGATATCCTAGAACGCAATTTGAGCAAGTTTCAGATCACTGACCAGAAGAAAATTCAACTACTGAACACAAAGGCATGTTTGAAGCCATGAACACTATCTGACAGGGTAACTAGATTATGTCAGACTTTGCTTACAGGCAACTAAAAGTAAATAAACCTGAAAAATTACTTCACGATGTATGACTGTAGGTGGTGAAAAATACCACTCACAAAGAGTTATGATCCAAGCCAGAATTACCTTTATGTCCTAATCTGCTCTCAAGGCTTCCTTTTTGTCTTTAAAATTAAAAAAAACCCACTACAACCTTAATATTTCTTACATGTCAGCTCAGACCCCCTTGGGTTAATACATTCCGCAGTCTTGTTGTTTACTTCTCATTAAGCTAAATGTTTTATGCAAATCATCTGACATAAAGCCAGACGACCAATCTAGAAAGGCTGTAATTCCATCTGATGAGTTCATTCAACTGAAATCTGTACTTAATTTCCATAATTATACTACCCTATTCTCATAATGTGAACTGATTGCTGCAAAAACACAAAATAACTAAAATGCATTCAGATTTAAAATATGAAAATGATATGTCCCTTTGGGCACAAGAGTTATGTTTTACAAACAGTTTCTCTATTTTCTCCTTTTTCTCCCACAAAATATCTCTTTATTTAAGGCTGTGCCAGCCTAATTTAAAGACTATTAAAATGATAAGAGCCATTTCTAATGCAGTTTTGTCTTGATAGTGAAAAAAAAATGGAAGGGAAGAAAAGAGGAGGGGAAAAGAAGAGAAAATTGAGAAAAAAAGAAATCTCACCAGGGCATTAACAATTATATTAATGTATTATGCTCAGAAGCCTGAAGATTGCGATCTTCCTTGTCATGCAGCTTAAACTTAGAACAAACTGGCTGTGTTGTTCCTGACAAGTTTAAGTATCTTCTTAATTATAGAATCAGCCAAATTAAGTTACTGCTGCACCAGTCAGGCTGTAAATAAGCTAGCGTAGCTGCTTTTCACATGGGTTGAAGGCGCTGACAAGGGTCTGGTCTTTCTTTTGGGAAGCTCATGCCTTTCAAAACTCATGTCCAAACATCTTGTTTGGTTGCCTAGAACCAGAAAAGAAAGCTGTGCTGCTAGCTTTGAATTGAATTTATTGCAGTATTTAAAGAAATCTAGTCTAACAAACAGGGATACCTACACAGTGTGTTCCATCCAACAGGTTCCTAAAGCATTCCAAAGTGTGAGCTCAGCATAGATCCCCTAAAAACGAAGTCACTGCGTAACCAGAAGGCCTGAACTTTTACCACTTTCTGTCTGGTTCCACCACCCCAGCTGTCTTGCTGAGAACAGCAGCTGCAATAAGCTGTACTTAAAAAGAGTGGAGCGATACTCAGAAAACCTGCTACAAAGGTCTGGGTGCAAAAGAGGTATTTGAAGATGTGGAATAGCATTAAACAAATGGTGTTAGCAATCCATGTTGAGGCACAGGCTTCACCATCAGTGATCCATGAAAAGCATGCAGAATGAAACTGGTGGCTGCTACCCATAGAGCAAGAGCAAGATAATCTCTCTCTCACACATGCTCTGTAGACAGGTACTCGGATACTCAGAAACACACTTCTGTTCAGTACAAAGCATCTTCTTATCTTTCTGTCTCCTGCATAGAGCAAAACCTTTTTTTCCTTGGATTACTCATGAAGGTAGTGGCTACTTTTGGCAGAAGTCACTGAATCCCTCTCCGAGGCTCTGTCACTTACTCATGTACTGCATGGTCTTCCTTCTGCAGTGCCAGTTGAGGGTTCTGGAGTAATTAATGATCTGTGACTGCCCATCTGTCTGTCATCTAGGATTTAGGTTACCAGGGTGGGGTTTTTTGGTTTTGTTTTTTGTTTTTTTTTTTTTAAATATAGGTAGAAACCTTGAATGGTAATCTCTTACAAGGAAGCGATGCTATGGCAATTCAGCTCTATTAATGATAATTGTAATGCTGTGCTTTGAAACCCAGCCTCCTTCTCTGTCAGAGGGGAAAGTAGAAATTGTGCAGTTTTATTTCTTTTATATTGTTAATCACTCTTGTCTCAGATATTTCTTCTTCATCTAAGCTTCTTTTGTGCGTGGTAGCTGGTGTCAGGGTTTGCTTGAACTCTATGTGCTCTTAATTTGCAAGGAACTGAAAAATGCAGTTCAGTGTTTTGAAATCTTCCAGAGGTTTGACTATGCAGTAGACAGTTATATATGATGGATGGTGAAACCAGTTAAATAAGCCACACCGCTGTGAGTCTGTGCAATAATATTGCTGCAGGAATTCTGTAGAATGCAGATAATTCTGCTGTTACCAGGATGACCTTTCTGGAGAAAAAGAGAGCAGAATCACATTATGGCTTTCTAATAAAAATAAGAAGTAATCCTGTTAAATTCAAGCTCATCCAGCTAAATCACTTTAGCTTTCTCATATCCCTAGTTTAAATATCCTCAGCTGCCTTTCTTGAAATGAGAAACACCCGCAGATAAACAGCATCAGCCAGTGCTATGTGGGAGATGGATGGCAGCCCATTTGTCATCCTTGCCCAATAATGTTGAAATATGCAGACTTACATCCTTCTCTGGTCAGAGGGAAGTTCACAGGGCACATGCATTTGGGAAGTGATTAAAGAACTGGGGCAAACACGGTATTCTGTGAAGTTGCCTGAGCTTCCCTTTAATGATTGTTGTGTGTAGTTCAACAGAGCTCCTTGCTGGGACGCTTGTTGGTTACGCTTCAGAAGAAAGAGTGTCACTTACTTAATTGTCAGCATCACATCCTGAAGCAACTGGTTATTCTGGAAGAATGAATTCTCACTTATTCAATTAGTTTAATAGACTGGAAGTGTCTAAACCCAAACACTTACTCCAAGTAACTGAAAAGCTTTCTGTACTGAATACAAAGGTTGCTCATAGCCTTACGGATTATTAAGTTTATACTTTTTAATCAGAACTTAGAAGAAAATATTGTTCCATAAGCCAAGTCCTATGAATTTTACAGATGAGAGAAGTCTAAGAATCTAAATTGCATTTTACTTGTATGCAGAAAAGGCTAATGAAGCCAATTTGAAAAGGATTTCATTTGTTTTGGAAAGTGTTGGCCATTGTAGATTCCTTCATCTATTGGAGAGAATGACCTAATTTTACACAGTATGAGCCTAGTTCTGGATCTAGCAGTTTGAATTTGCATGGATTGAATGAATCCACTTTTACAGGGCTTATTTGCATCAAGGAATCTGGATGCAGTTTGGTCATAAAAAGACTCTTATCTGTGTTTCACTGGAGTTTTCTAAGTGGTAAAGCATAGTAATTAATTAACAAGTATCACAAGAATATTTTTTCAGTGTTTATGGCTCCCTGGAATTTACTTTGAATTGATGTCATTATGTCACTGCATCAGTGTTCACCATGTTTCTCTCTTCCCTTCCTATTCCTGCCACTCAAAATTAAATTAAATCAAATGGATTTGGTTAATATTACATAAACTTTCCATGGGCTGCAGCACTGATTTGTGTACCAACTAAGCAGACTTAACAATTAATAGTATTTTTATTGTGATTCTAAGTACTGCCACTTTAATTTACTACACAAACATCACCACTTTTCTTTTTTATCTTGAATTCTCCTTTAATGAGATACCTGTGCGTGTCACAGAACTTGGTTTGTGTGTCTGAGGAATGGAGTGAACTAACCTGCTGTGAGTGCTCATTGTGGTTGCCGTTCTCCTTGTAGCTTGTTTGCAGCCAGCTGCCCTGCCTCTGCTCTGTTCTGCAGACTCTAACACAGGCACACCCCAGATTGTTTTGCTTAGTACAACTTCTCCACATAGTGATACGAAAATGCAGCAGATAAGCGTTGGAGCTGCAGCTGACTGTCGCTGGAAATATCTATTCCTTGCTCTGCCAATTTACCAAGTGCCCAGTTAAAGTAATATCCATCAATTAATAACAGAAAGTGTGGATCTTAGGGCTTAGCTGCTGATCTTCTAAATGTCAGACCTCGGGAGCAGAGAGAATTGAATGGCCCTCGAGAAGATGACTCACAAAAGGATTTTCAGAGTGACTGTTCCCTGCCTTTGACAAGTCAGCTCCCCAAGCAGAGCCTTCCCACTGCAGATGCTGTTCTCAAACCGATGTTAACATACAATGATAAAAGACCCAAACTCAGTTGGCTTACAGAGACAGGCGAGCAAGTTACTTCATTTTCTCAGCCCCAATTCAACAAAGCAGTTAAGCATGTGCTTCTGCCTCATTAGAGTCCAATGGTGCTTTAAACCCATCCCTTAAAAAGGAGTTTTAATGTTGCTTGCATCAGGTGGAACAAAAATAGGATGAAATAAGCAACTGAAGAGAGACTTGGGGGATAGCAGGGGAGCACTATATATAGAGAAAGCATTTAGCATGAAAAGAAGTATTTATGAACGTGTGCAAATGTTATTGCATTGTACAGCAAGCATAATATTTTTCCAGGCTAAAGGGAAATTCAATAGTAAAATCTTCCCTTTGCTAGAGGATCTTTGTGTGAGAAGTGGGTGAGGGTTACAGAAGGAGGGGGATAGTAGAGCTGCCTCTCGGGGAAAGAAAAGGAATTATATTGAGGGGTGTGGGTGGAAATCTGCTTTGCAGACTCACACCAATTTTACAGACCCCCCAAATTAATTGATGTGATCCAGGAAAGCTTAAACTTTTGGAAGGCTTTACTCACTCTTGGTCTAAAAGTTTTTATTGCAAATATACTCCCTGCATACTGTATGAGTAATTGGAGTTCATGTACTGCCTACTAATTGAAAGGCTTATCAAAATCTATTACTTCTGCTCCTCCTAACAAAAAATGTTTTCTGGAGTGAGATTCAACTCAAATTATCTACCATGTCCATAGATTCAGCCCTTTTAATCTTCAGAGAAACAATTGTGCAGAGCAAATATTGACACATCATGTACATGTCAAGTTGCTGCCTCCATTGCTCTGGGTTTTTGCATTCTATTTAAAAAATAAACTTAATTTTAAATTTTCTCTAAACCTCATATAATAATCCACACATGTTTACTTTTACAAAGAAGCTGTCTAATTGGCAGACTTCTATTTAAATTCATATACAAAATGGTAATATTAGGTCAACATTTCAAGCAGTAGGCTCTTTGGAGCTCCCAGAATTGCTTGGGGCTCTGAGTAGCATTCTCATTTGGATGAAATAAACAATATTTTAAAGTACTATGTTCGTTTGCTTTTGCCTAATGGATTTAATAACAAATCTTACACTGCTGTTACAAGTTTAGCCTGAAGAAGCATGATTAAGTTAAACTACCCAAGATCTTTGGGATGATTATGAGACATCGAGATCATCACTGGGGTCTCAGTCTGTCTGTACGTTAACTGACTAAACTAACCCCATGCACATGATTTTGCAAGTTTATGTAGGTGAAGTCAAACATCTGCCCACAAGTCCCAATCATGGACACTGTTACTAGCCCAAGAATAAAATTAGAATTAGTAATTATCTTATTTTTATACTGCTGATAGAGCTCAAAGAGTGGTACCCTGAGTGGCATGTTTGTTCAGTAGAGCATAGCAACAAGTGGATATGGTAGGTTAGGTCTTGAAAAAGCACTGTTGACACATCCTGGTGCAATCCCTATCTTAATGTCTAGTTCTGCCTATTCCACCTGGTTTAAGTGAAATACCTTGCTAGCAGTTTCCTAGACTCAGAATTTACTCAGCCTATGCTGCCTAGAGCTGTACATTATACTGCCGGGGTCTGAGTAAATAAGTAAATCCATTATCCACTTGTTGACAGTGTGGCCGTTCATAATGAGAGCTGAATTTGGTTATTAATCCTTAATATGCAGTTGATTTCTCTTCCAAGTCTATGCCCAGATTCTTCTTGAGTCCATGTGAATTTTTGACATCTGTAGCATTGTTTTGCAAAGAGCTTCCCGATCTACAACCTGTAGTGGTAGGAATCTCCTGCTTTCAGTCGTTTTGAACATGCATCCCCCTCTCACTTCACCTGATGTCCCCACTCTTGAGTGAATGAGATAGCAAATGGTTATTGAACAGTTATTCCCTCTCCATCCTTGCACAATTTTGTACATTTCTATCACATCTCACCAAATGACTCTTTCCATAGGTTGAATAGTCCCAATTTACTCTATTATTGCTTTTATGGAGAGTTATTGCACAGCCTAGTTTGCATTTTCTGAAATTTTCCCATTTCTATTGTATTCTTTCTGAGATGTGACAACTGTCCCTCTGCACAATATTCAAGGTCTTTCTGTAATGCCTCTTTATGCAGTGCATACGATTGTGTCCGCCCTTTTCTCTAAGCCTGAGATGTTTGGGTCTCTTAGATGCCCCCATCAATGGCTCTTAGACTAGCTTTGTAAGAGTTTGGCTTTATTAAGGAATCTCTTTTTTTTTTTTTTTTTTTACAATTTTAGGCATCTCAATTATATTCCAGAAATATGGTTATGTCTCTTTAAACAATTTGTCCATATGATTTTTGTGTTGTGTGCACTCTAACAAAAACTGTATCAGCAGGAACCATAAAACAATCACATTTCCACCATTCAGAGAAGCCAGCAATTCACCTCCTTGTGAACAGCTAAGGAACAATTACTTGGAACCTAGCTGCATCTCTGGGGCTTTTCCTATTATTAATGTTCACCAAAGGGCAAAAAAAAAGAAAGAAAATATGAAAATTAAAACTTGCTATCAGCCTTAATCTCAGATCTCCTCTCACTAGTCAGTCCTTGTCATGGATGCAATCCAATGCCATCTAACTTCTGGCTCGTCTGAATCTGCAAACCCATCAATGGCAGATGCGCTGTGGGAACATCCACCTTCATGTTAATTGGTAGTTTCTGGATATTTGGCTGCCAGCAGGGCCAAGAGTTGTGGCCCAAAAGGTAAAACAAAAATGTATTACCTGCTTTTCAGGAGTCCCCTCCAGTTACCTTTGTTATGGTTCTCAGTGGTGTTTCATTCACTCTTTGTGAAAGAATGTTCACCTGTGAGACAGTAATGAGCAGGTTGTTAGAAGCCAGACGTATTCTACTTTGATTCTTTGGAGAGATGACAAGCTCCCTGCACAATCAGAATGACTTGAGCAATCAACCTCAGCAGGAGCTTATTTTCTACTCCTAGTCCATTTATAATCCATACAATATTTCACTGTACTTTCACTAAAGACATACGTTCGCTCTTTTCTATATATTTAATATGGACTTTGCATTATGGCTTATTAGATGAGAGTCTTGATGTGAGATCATGCGTATATTATCCCCATAGAAATAAATTATACATGTTCTAGTAATTCTCCTTTTACTTCATCACCTCTCATGTATGATCCAAGATACTAAAAATATCTATTAAGTGGCTTGCAGTGCTGCTTCGGATATTCTCAATTTTCCAATACCTTCCCTATTTCTATTTATTGGATTAGAATGAAGATTGAATTGGAAAAGATATTTTCATTTTTTTCTACTTGGGAAGAGATATCAAACAGAATGAGCTGATTACCACCTCAGTGGATACGTAGATTTAGTGTTAGCTTATGGGAGAAAAACAGTGATTGGAATGAGCAACGATTTTGGTTGGCAGCTTAAATTTATGATGGAATATAAAATACAGTCTTTTAGTGTTTAATGCAAGGAGAAGTACCGTGGCATTCTTAAGGTTTGATTCAGGGAGGAAATTAAGTATTCACACAAATTTCAGCACACAAGTGGCCCATGTTATTCTACTATAAGTCCTCATAGGTTGCAATTAAGTCAGACACCAGCCTTACTTCTAGGTAAGCCTTTGTAGTAACGACAGTATCATTGACTTTCTAATAGCAACCACTGGACTATGGATGATCAGGATTTACAGATGCTAAAGTGAATCTCAGGTGAATAATCTATTGAATGACTGGGTAATTAAGTGCCCCTTTTTGGAGCATAACCTTCTAGAGGACTTTGAAACTTTAGAAGGACTAGATGCAAAAAGATGAAGAGCAGAAAGAGCTTCGAGTTGTCATGAAGAGCCTGAGTAGTTCACCCTGTAAGCTCAGGTAAAAATCTTGCTTTTCATTATGGTTTCCACCCAATGTGGAAGATATCTATAGATTCCAGGTCAGCATTTCCTCCCAAAGCAATACTCTCATACCAGTAGTTGTAGCCATCTATGAAATGTGTTGAGTGTTTAACATTAAGCACAAAATGACTATCTCTTCCCAGTAAATATATTTCAGGATGTTAATTAGAATTCATTAGTGAAGTGCTGCTGTGCTGCAAAATATATATCCTCTCCATGCATGTCGGGGGCTTTGGCTCAAGAACACTTGAGGAAAAAGGCATGATTTTTATACCTGACTGTTCTGTGTACTGGAGGTACTGAAGGCTGGTGGAATACTTCATTTTCTACTCCCACCATCCCTCTTGAATACTTAAGTTCTGAAAAGAACTTTCATCAAAATTGAGTTCAGTCCTTTTTCAGACTTTATTTCTTGAGAATCTTCCACCAAGCAATTTTAATCAAAATAGCCAACCTAAGAGTAATTTTAACAGGAGGCACATTTGTAACTGTCAGTGTTCATTCCAGAAACCTTGATCTAAATGTTAAATTTTGGGAAGCACAAATATACAACAAATTCTATATATGCAGCTGAAACAATTTATATTCGTAATACTGACTATTTGTAAATGACCACCTAGCCAATAACCATTCAGGTAAATTTATGGGCACTGAAATAATGTCAGAAACTTATGAGCTGTTCATGTACAATTCAACAGAAAGAAGTGAAATAACTTACTGAAGTAGCTTGAATTTTCTATACCAAGACATTCTCTCTTGCTCTCTCTCCTTCTATCATTTTATCTGCCTCAGTCTCTCTCTTTCTGTCTCTCTCTATTAGTAGCAAAAGGATGAATCCTTTCTGAAGAGATTTTCTCAGTGCCAGGGTGACGAATATGTGTGATAATATGCTGAGACATTACTAATAAGGAACCAAGCCTACTCCTTAGATCTGATTCCTTAGTGTTGCAACCAATTTGATCTGTGTGTCTGGTGTAAAATAGCTCATTTTCACCCTCTCCTTCTAAAGATGAGTTAAATTATGATGGGAGGGGAAATCCAGCTCAGAAGGGGTTTCCTCCAGGGAGATACTTCTGTGAATATTTGCCACTTCACTTTGAACACCAACTGTGGCTTAGAGAAAGAGAGGACTGTGGTTTAGAAGAATAGGGTATGGTCAAACCTCTTCTTCAGTCCAGTTGTTCAGATAGGCTCTAGAGAGCACACAGCCATGGTGGTGGTAGATCTAAACCTGGCCAAAGTTCAGGGAATTTCAAACATAACTTAAAGCCACCCTTACTCACCACCTCCTGTACTGCACTGTGCTGTTCTCGGCCACAGCTGAGGATCATGTTTCTTCATAAGTTACTTTGAATAAGAGACATTTTGATCTAAATTGCCTGTCCTCCATTCCCAAAGCAGTCCTTGAAAGAAAGGATCTAATCCAAATGCACTGCCACAAGCATTTTCGGGAATCAGCTCACACAACCGGTACGTAAGTAGGAAAAAATGCATTTCTTAGATGGGATAAATGCTGTAGATAGAAAATGCATTTCCTTCCTGTATGGCCATTCAGTAAGAAAACAGCCTTCCAACATATTCCATTATACTGGGTGCAGTACAATGCAGCCCTATACACTGCAGTCCTCATGCACCTACATCCTTTTCCCTGACCTCATTATCTGGCTGGCAGCACTCTAGAATTAAATTTTCAGCCTTATAGAAATAGACTTTACTTCTTACAGTGAGCATTCCTTTCCAGTAGAATTGTTGAACACCTTTTCTTTCTTGTTTTTTTCTTTTTTGTGTGTGTGCAGCAGTAGCTATGATCAGTCTATTCACATTTGTTCATCCAATGGCCCTAATTTAAAAAGACCCATCTCGTTGTCAGTAGATAGTGTTCCCCTTAAATACTCAAGTCTTTAAAAGAATAACTGTGTCAATAAGGACCATAAAATAAACTGGTGTCAAAGGTAACATGGAATCTAGTGGCTTTATTCCAAGCTGCAGGGTAAGGTCAGTCACAGGCGAGTGAATTAGTCACACCAAGGTACCAGCAAGCCTATATATTTTCTTAAATATCTATTAAATGCATGCATAAATCAATTTTCAAATACTCCACTTTTTCCCCAAAGGGTAAAGATAGATGTATTCAGTCCTGATCTCATTTTTGGATGTTCTACTTCACCTATTCATTAGTACAAATGACAAAGCAGATCAACTGTGTGTTGAGAACAGGTATTGTGTTGCCTCCCTTTTGAAGGAAGCAAACTGAAAGAAAGAAATGAATGGGACCTATGATAGTGTCCTCTTGGACTCAAGTGTCTAAGAGCAAAATTTGAATAGCCTTTGCAGAGAGAAGGATTCTTGTCTCCCCAAACTTTAGCCTTGCCACTCAGCTAAAAAGAGAGTGTCTGAGAGCAGTTAACATTTAACACAGTAAAAGGAGTGGAAGCTAGCTTATTATAGCAGACAAGAAAATCTTTAATAGGAAAACAAGACTTTCCTGAGAGGAGAAGGTTGCAGAAGACATTTATGGGGTTTAAAGGTGAAGAGAGATACAGCTTTTGATGTTTATGTCAAAACAGGTGTTTTCTTTGGTTGAAAAGTTTAGTCTTGGAACAGTATGGCATGATGGCACTAAACCATCCCACTTGTTACATACTCCACTTTCAAGTACAGATAGCATGTGGAAATTAACTTACCTTGGACACTGGCATACCACGAGAAGTCACAAGGAAAAGTTGCCTGGTTTTGCTGCTCATTTGCAGAGCATTTGCAGAGGATGCGGTGATATAGCGAGAGCACAGGTGCCAGTCCCAGTCTTGGGTGCCTCCCTTTCTTCCTCTTCTTAACTAATCTGTGGAAGCAGAAGAAGCATCCAAAATACTCAGGGATAACCAAAAAGTTTTTTGCTGCTAGAGCAGTGTCCAATACCTAAAGGAACCTACGTTTACAACCTTTGGAAAACAAGATGGTAGGCTGGATGGAGGTGCCTTGTGGGTCAGATCTAGCCTATAGTTGCACATGGCCTGTACTGATCTAAATTTTCCGTCTCTAGTATGAAAAATCATGGATTTCTCCCATGTTGCTTCAGCTGAGCAGTGACTTACTAAACCACCTTCTGTAAAGATACATCCAGACTGAATCTTAAAAAAATATATATTAATTTTTGGGGCCTCTATTCCATTCTCTTATCTCCCTGTCTTTTACTCCACAGATTAAAAAACTACAGGACATGGCATTTTTATCTTCTTCTTCATCCTCAAGACACCTTTTTTCTTTTTTATGATAAGCTAAATGGAGTGAGCTTTTAAGCACCTTATTGTAAAGCATCTATTTGAATGCAAGAATTTCTCTATCAGACTCTTAAGCGTTTGGTGAGGAGATAAAAATGACATTTCTGTTTCTACTCACATTGCCTCTGTTTATATAAAGATTTCATTAGTTCTTTTTGGTACAGCATCATCCTGGAAACTCATCCATTCAGCTCCGTATCCACTCTGAGCAGCAAATCTTTTCAGAGTAATTTCTTTCTAGGCTATAAATCCTTTGTGTGATAGGCATGGCCAGCATTCCTTGTGTTTAGCAATGTCCAGTTGCATTTGGCTGTGTATAAATGTCCTTTGCTTGAATTCCTCCAATTTACCAAGCAGTTCTGCTCAGGATTCTTACCAATTTTTCTCTCAAGCAATAGCTACAGCAGCCACCAATTTTCTCAATAGTGATTTTACATTTAATTCTGGATCACTGATGAAAAGATTCAATTCTAGTAGGCAGTGATGCACTAAAATTCCATTTTTCCATGACAGCTTTCCTTGAAAATAGGTTTGTAAAATCTATCATATGGCTGGTTATTAATCCACTTAAATGTTTGTCTTAAAAATGTACAGTGCTAAATTAAACAGAATGTTGTGCATTGTAATAGACTAAAATTACATTTATAGGAATTTAAGTGCTCTACCTGCATAAACCACACTTGTTATTTTACCAGAGCATGAAATCAAGTTAGTCTGGAAAAAGTTTCTTCCATAGAACCATGGTGACTCACAGACCCTTTTAATTCTTTATCAGGTGAGTTCCTTTTCAATTTTTTCATGATAAGCTAACAAGCCTTTTCTGAGCCATTTTACTTGGGCTTTCTGAATCCTAGCTTGACATTTACAATTTTATGTATGTCCAAAATTTTTCAGTGGTATACTTGAGTAGTCTAGGTGTCTCCTAAGTATATTCTCATCAAACTCTTGAAAGACATCACTCCTTTCTGATCTTTGATTTTCTGATAGACTCTATTGAGCGTGCTCATGGAAAGTTTAATAATCTTTATGACTTGAAAGCACTTCCATTTTCTTTTACTTCATAGAAATAGGTAGAAAGCCAGTCACTTGCTCTTGAACCTCCCTTGCACCTGTGGGTTTTATTTTCTTTCTTTTTCCTGACAAACTAAGATGCAAAAATAAGAATTTGTTTTGCTGAAAGAACCCTTCTGTCTCAGGCTTTCTTCTTGCTTGTAAAATTCCACAACACATGGTTTAGAAAGACTTTTTTGGGTATGATAATTTCAGTAATTTATATATGTTCTGTTTGAGCTGAAGTCAGCTGGGCACTGGGAATTTAAAAGAGAAACCACAGGAACAATATGGGGAGGAGAAAAAAAAAAAGCCTTCTTTTTAAAAGCATAGAGTTCTTTTCCTGGTTTTCCCCGGATACATTTAATAAGAGGAAAAAGGCTCTTGCAGTGACACCTAATTGCTTTTGTTCCTGTGTATTCCCTCTGCAAAACAGTCAAGGCTGCAGATCTTTTTCTGGATTTGAGGACAGCTGTGAATCACTTTTCACTGAAAAATGACAAAAGATCATAGTTCACCCTATGCAAATAAAAATATTCATAGATTTCCTGTATTTTCTGGCACAGTATTTTTTCATATTTCTGGACATACACTCATTTCATACTTGATGTTACCTCCATCACCTGTAGGACTTGCACCACTGCATCAAAAAACACCCCATATTGGATGGTCGCCCTTCAGGGGACAAGATGTGGCAGAAGATGGATTTACTAGGTGCAATAGTCATCTCATGTGAGCAAATTGATAAGCAAATACTTACAGTTCCCCTGATAACAGGCTGCATTTCTTCCTAAACTTGAATATGATCTTATTACTAAAGTCTTCTGTGCACTTCAGTCTACATGACAATTTTTTCAAGCTTTAATATTGGCCTAGAATTGAAAGGAAAACAATGTTTACTTTCTAATTGCCCTACTTATTTTTAGTTTGATCTCATTTATTTAGCATTAAAATGAAATATTTCCAAAGCAACTGCTCCATAAACCAAAGTGACAGCACTTAACACTGCTCCAGCGCATATGTCTGTCACTCAAACAGACAGCCGTCTGTAAACACATATAAGCAACTTCATTCTTCCATCAGAAACCTTGCTGTTCCCAAGTCAAAACAGAAACATGGGTAGAATATAATTGTTTTGAGAACTTGTTCCACAGTTTCTGTGCTGCAATACTGGCCTGATTTCACTGGGGAATGATAGAAGTTTTATGGGGCTGGGAAAAACGGTGTTCAAAAATTACTTATAATTTATATGTGCCAAATGGCACTTCTGGCACCTTAATTATTCCTTGTTTCATTATCCCTGAATTCATGATAGCAGACTGATTCATAGCTTTCACTTTTTCTCACGCTAAGATAATACGGGGAGAGGCAAAGCAGCTGCTGTTTGCAGCAGTATCTGTCACAGGGGAGACTTCTGAGTAGCGCCTAGGGGGGTCCTTTGAAGAGGGTCTATATGATCTACTGGTCCCTTTGAGGAGTTGTGGAATACTTTGAAACTTAGTTTAATGATTCTCACTATTTTGTGGAAACGAATCACCTGAAATTCAGCAGCAATAATACCTGTGTCCATAATGATGCCATTCTGCAATACATCTCAGAAAATGGACCACAGGCAATGCATACAGGAACACTCTGCCAAAGCCAAGCCAACAAAACACACAGGACCATCCCTTTTACCAGCCATTGCTTTTCTTTCTTGTAGTGAGTAAGCATCATCTGTGCAGACTTGGTTTTCCTCTCTAGTTTGTAATCATATTCTGCATGCAGAAATGCTCTACAATTTACCTACTGGGGCACGAGGGACACAGCTATTACCACTACAGGATCATCAGCCTGATATCCCATTTTCCTGACATGTCAGTGCTTGATGGTCAAGTTGCAAAGTTTGGTTTTGCAAGCCAGAGTCTGCAATAGACACAACCAGCACGTGCACAGCAGGAATGGGAACAAGCAATGGTCTCTTAGTGCGAGTCCTTCATGGTGCCAAGGTAATTAGAATCACAGAATCACTGAATGTTTTGGGTTGGAATGTACCTCAAAGATCATCTAGTTCCAACCCCACTGCCATGGGCAGGGACACCCTCACTAGACCAGGTTACTCAAAGCCCCATCCAACCTGGCCTTAAATGCCTCCAGAGACAGGGCTTCTACAACCTCTCTGGGCAACCTGTTCCAGTGTCTCACCACCCTCATAGTAAAAAATGTCTTCCTAATGTCTAACTTAAACCTACCCTCTTTCAGGTTGAAGCCATTGCCCCTTGTCCTATCACTGCACTCCCTAGTGAACAGTCCCTCTCCCACTTTCCTGTAAGACCCCTTTAAATAGTGGTAGGCCACAATTTGGTCACCCTGGACCCTTCTTTTCTCCAGACTGAAGAAGCCCAACTCTCTCAGCCTGTGTTCATAGGAGAGGTGCTCCAGCCCATTGATCATCTCTGGGACCCTCCTCTGGACTTGCTCCAACAGCATTACATCTTTCCTGTACTGGGGAAGTACAGAAATACTGCAGTACTCCAGGTGGGGTCTCACAGGAGACTTTCATCTAATCTTCCACTTTGATATGACTGAATGTGAGGAATTTAAAAATGCATTGGTCCAGGAACTCTGAAGATAAATCATTAGGCTGGAATGGTTGGTCTTTGGGAAAAGAAATAAAAAGTCATTTTGAAATTCGGAGTCAGTGAACCACCAAATTTTGTCCACCAAATTTTGTTACGATCTAACAAGATGTGTTAGGTTTGGCCCAGGAACTGTGAATTGTGGCTCTTTAGATCATCCTGGCTTTGCCCAGCCTCTGCATGTATTAGTCTGCTGTGCTGTTTTGTAGGTAGATGAGTGAGAGTTTTCTGGAGGCTGATTATATTTCTGTGGCACCATGTAAAAAATTCCCCTCGTAGCTGTCATAACTCAGCTCAATTTAAACTGAATAGCACCTAACTACATGGAGAGTGACATACTGTACTTAACCAGATCTAGCATTGCTTGATGGCATTTGTAATGAATGCTTCTCTTCCTTCATCGCACACTCCTAAATTCTTTTCCTTCTCTAAACATTCTTTTTATTTGCAAAATTGAGTTGAAATGTCAGTGCTTCATGCTGACATGCTTCACTTTCTGATGGATTCATTTCTTCCGTGCTGCTCTGTGTTTCTTTTCATTTGTTCTATATAAGAAACAGGTAATAACTAAATTAGATTTCCAGGGTTAATATCTTGTGTGTAATTTATATTTTGAAGGACCTTACATAGTGCTAAATGGGAATAACTCTTTGGGCTGTTTGAAAAGGTTCTCTCATTTAACTTTTTATGATTGTTTCCTTTGGTGGTTGTTGGGATTTCTTTGGCAATTACTTTTTCTTTTTTTTTTTTTAAGTAAGTTAGCAAAAGATACTATTTTTTGATGAATACTTTCACTGTCTTGTTAATAAAACGCATTTCCCTGTTTCAAAAGGAGCCCAAAAACTAGTTAGAATAATGAGATACAAGAAAAAGTAAATTTTAAAAAAGAAATTCCTCCCTGCCTCCCTACACAGGCACAGCTATGCAGTCTCATTTCAACAATGGTCTCTGAAACCGTGCAATGAAAGGTGCTCTAAGAGGACAAACCATAAAGAAGCTACACTGTGCTAATCCATGTTGACATCAGGTATTAATTCACTGTGTGAAGAGTTGGGACCTCAGTAAAATGAGATGAAAGCCAGTCCTTAAAAGTTTTCTTCTACTTTTTCAGTAATGCCCAGATCCTAGCATCTATTTTTCAATAGCACCTTATATATATCTTGGAGTGTATTGTCAGTATCATTATTTTGCAATCAGCAATTATCCAGGCTTTCTCATATCCACTATTAAGTTTCATGTTGCTGCTGCAGGAGACATTGATTCTATGTGATTCACATAGGAGGGTTTTGGGGTTTTTTTCTCCCATTGCTAATCAACTGGTAATAGCAAAGACATAGCATTCTAGGTATTCCTCAGGTTCCTTTGGTAGTCTTAGGTGGTTCTTCCCTCCTTTTTCATTAATTCATTTAAAACCTGTAAATTTTAGACATAATGGGTAGAAGAGAATATTGTTCTCATTTTCTCTGGACCTGTCACATACAAATGATTTATTTGTAGTTGGACAGTTCCATTTCTGACAGGGTAAAAAATATTGATGACATGATGCATTTACCTTTTAAGTAGAAGGACAATTTAGATTACAGAAATCCCCGAGACTCTGTATCACGGATGTGTGAACTGGTCCAGAAGATAAAATATGAAACAAACTGTTCCTGGAGTGTGAGATGAATCTGGAAGAACAGGTTGAAAACTGTTCAGAGATCTTGCAATTTTTCACTCCCTTACAATCCCATATTTCCCCCTTCTTTGAAGGGCAATGGACCTATTTTGGGGAGTGCTTAGGACTTGCAACATTCTCTGTATTGCCTTTGTTTTGAAGCTAAAAGTTGGAATTCACCCAAACAATGAAAACAAGCATTTTCTAAATGGGTCTCTTAAAATGGAAAATCTAAACAAAAAAAAAAAAAAAAGGTGTCAGATTAACTTTTCAGTTATGTGTATTCTGAAGTAGAAATACCACAAGGAAATCTCCTTCTTGCCATTAAGGTAGAAAGGTATGATTTAAAATTCTATTTATGAACAAGCTGAAAATCCCCAGGATGCCTGCCTTGCTTATACACTGTCTAAACCGTTGTAAACATATATAAGCAATTATAAAGGTATCATTTATATAATACTGTGGACACTTTACAGAGGTAGAAGACAGGGCCCCCTTGCTAATAAACTTACTGCCCAAATGAGCAGCTGAGAAGGTTGGATGCAGCCTGCTCCTGAGAGGTGGCAGCAGTATCTCCTGCTGCACAACATTGTGCTATGCCACTTACAGGAATTACACTTTCCTCAATCCCCTGGATAGATTCAGGTCTGAATAACCCATAACATATGCAATAACTTCTGCAAACTGAATCCTCTCTTTCCATGAAATTCCTCCTTCATTAGGCTGCGTGCTTTTGTTATACCCAGCAACCAAGTAAACTGACACACAGCCAACTTGTCATGATTTTTAAATTATTATTACACTCTTTCTGTGTTGACTAAGCTCTACAATCCTCACTCACATCAGTAGTCTTCCTCCTTCTATCCAGAGACAATGGCATTTCACTGTCCTAGCAGAAGAAAGCTGGAGAATCTGGTTCGTGGCTGGTAAAAACTGACACTCATGGTATTCTTTCCTCCGCAAGCGGAACACAAAGACGTGTCATTTTCACTTGCTGCTTAAATTACTGAAAATTTCATTTAGACAATTAAAAAAGGTGCAAAAATGTAATCAAGAGCTGCCAACCCATAATAAATTATTCAGATTCTCAATTGGAAGGGGGATGCGAAAAATAAGGATTGTTAATGTTTCTAGTTTGTGTTGTCTTGCTGTGGCAATTATACTTTCAAATACGATGTGCCTGGATACACAAGGACTGTGCGCAGAACTGATTGATTAGAGAAGCTGTGAATGAGCTACCTGTGCTGTGCTAATTTGAGACAGGCAGACCCCAGGATGGGGTTCACATGGCAGGTCCCGGGGCTGAGGGAAGAGATATGTGCCTTCTGGGGCAAGTCAGCTCTGACAGATCTGTGTGCATTTTTATTAGCTCATATTAAGGAGCTTGTGGCAGGAAGGAAGTCCTTGCTGTGCTAGTAAACCAGTCTTAATTCTTGAGGCAATTTTTTAAATTTTATTTCATGGCTTCTCATGAGCGCATGGGCTCTGCCTTGGATCTCTTTGCCTCTGGTCCTTCAAGCAAGCTTACCAAGAACACCAAAAAGGCCTTACAAATTCTGGAGCTAAGAGGCCCTAGAATCATGACCTTTTAAACCTAGACAAAATATCTAAGTGAGACCCCGTAGCAATGTAAACAGCACATCCCCCTACAAAAATGCCCTATGGCTTTGCAACAACTGCCCTTGCCCCGGGCTGCCACAATCTCAACACACTTTCCTACCATCCCTTTAGAATATTTTTCTTTCCAGTGCATCTAAAGATTGCTTTGAGGCTCCTCTCTCCTTTCCTCAGACATCACCTTCTGCATGCACTGCAGAGGCCCTGTGGCTGTATCTTTTTCCCTGCCCACATCAGCCCGCACTGCTGTATATTATTTCCCCGGGCATTATGGTTTCCTCTCAGGGGAGATGTAGTGGTCTCTCCACGCTGTGTGCAGCAGCCATCACAAAGTACAACAGAAGGTCTTCTTTTCTGCAGTCCATCCACAAACCCTTTAAAAGAAAACTACACACAGTATAAACAGTTGCTGGGAGAAGATGTATTAAATCATTACACAAGTCTACCGCAAGTGATGCTCAATGTCAAATCAAGCGTGCACATGTTAGACAATCAAAAGGAAATGATGGAGGTTAGAAGACTTCCAGCAGAGCAACTGAAATTTGGCTGAGTGCTCAAGAATATTTTGAGATGCATTTTACCAGGAAGAGAAGGGAGGGAAAGAAAGGGAAGATGCGATTTTTCTAGTAAAGCTCCAAAATCGTGGCTTCCTTAGGAGCAGCTGGAAAAAGGTGCTGTGTGGGGATGGTTTTGGTCTACCCTTCCACCTGTTTTGAGGCCTTCTCTCTCCTTCCCTTCAGTGATGGGAGTCTACACTTCTGTTGTTTTTTTTTTCTCCATCATGCATACATTTCTATTGGCTGCAGTTTTATTGCCAGGCCTACTTCTTATTTTGTTCTTTCAAAGGTGTATAAATGCTGGCTAAATTTCAAGCTTGGTGAGAATGTGAATCTGGAATACACATCCATGTTGAAAGGGTCTTCCTCTTCTTTGACATGTATTCCAGGGTGGATTGCAAGGTGTAGACCCACGTGTTTCTGTCAAAACAAATCAATACATATGGGCAGAGTTTCTATAGCAATGGGGAGCTAAATACCCAGCTCCTCCATAGTAATTTACCTATTTAACACCATGGTTACAGCTCAGACTATCTCCCTTTGGTCTTTTCATAATTGTTCCTCTGAATATTCCTCCAAATAAATGTCTCCTGTGGCTTGCACTGAGGACAGGTAAAACCTGATTATTTGGCTCTATTTATATGTAAAGGGACAAATTCGGCTGGTTTGCAAGTGAATATGGTTCTGAAGATGGTGCTTCAATTTCACTTACTGTCACAAAGAGGGAATTTAACCCATTATCTCTTTCCTTGGAGAGAAATCACATCCTGGCATTTGTTCCTCCTTGGTTTCAGTTTTTGCCATGTGTCCTGGCAGGTAAGGAGCAGGATTATGTTATAGCAATGCAAATGGATTTACATATTGAGGCTGCTGGACACAGATAGACTCTGCTTTTCCACCTGGCTTTTCAAGCTGCCAGAGGGTCTGCACGTGCCAGTTCTGGTTTGTGTCACCACATCCTGGAAGCAGCAGCCTTTGAAGAAATGATGCCACACTTAGAGCTGCTTTGGTTCTGCCAGACAACTGTGGCTTGTCCCTTATCATTATTGTTAATGCCTGTTTGGGGGGATTTAGCATATCATTTTACACTGTGGATTTTCCCTTCTTTCAAACTGACAGGGATCCTCTTAATAGAAATAGAAAATTAATTTCCGCTTCAGAAGTTGCTTTGAAACAGACAATATACTGCAATTTTATTTTTGCTATAGCAACTTTGCTATACATACTGAATCTATATCTCTTTGATTTTGATATTATAAAAACAAAGGATAGTTTATCCATCCTCCTCTCCCCCTCCCAAATCTTTTTAAAACTTAGAAAATAGCCTAAGGACTTCGTTCTTCATACCCACCATTTAGAATCATTATCATCAAATCTTTTACAGGCTGGACATTATCTTGTCTTAGCATCACTTACCAAGATATAAACCACCAGGAGGTTAATAGTGTAGAGGAATGGCTTGCCTACCAGAGCTTATGGACAGACTAGTTAAATGACTCGGTTATATTCTCCATAAAAAGAGATTTTCATGCATTACTCCCAGCACACTGAGACATGAACGTGTCTTACTCTCCATGTCTTAAGGTGTCCTTGAGAAAGTTTCCTATGACAGGAATGATCTCTGTTCTTTGAGCTTCAAAAATTCACACCCAGGAAAACAGACACAAGCAGTGGCAACAGCGAATACATACCTGGCACTGAGACAGCAGATACAGCAAATGAGACTTGTATTTTCACAGATGCGCTATTTTCAAGTGGGTGAAGCTGAGAACTGGAGAGCTGCCCTATCAGATATTACTCTTTATTTCTTAGCCTTTAGTATTTCAATACCTCGCCTCAGTTTCTCTGCCAGGTGGCAGCAGTAGTACTTGTGTATTTTAAAGGTGAACTTGTAATTGGGTCATTCACAAGACTCCTTAAGTGTACTTGATGATATGTACATAAGGAGAATCTTTATTGGCACTTCTCAAACTGCAGCTGGTTCTAACTAATTTAAAAGACCCAGGAATGCTGTGATAGTTCCTGGCACTTCTCTTTCCTTGCAACACAGGTGAGGATTTTTAAAGTGGCTGTTTATGTAGAGGAGAGACAGAAGTGGTGGGGAAAGCAAAAAGAACAAAAGAAATCTAAGAATTCAAATTCTGCATGATATAACATCACTGTGGATCATGAGAGCAATAGAAAAGGATGTCCTAAGATCAGAGCTGGCTTTTAGGCATGCAGAAATGAAGATGTTTTGTAGTATGCACATCCAAAGTGAGACAAATAAAAGGGCAAATCAAATATTTGTCTGAGTTGTGGGAGAAATTCTGTAGTGTGTGACTGTCATTGAACAGTGGGTGGGCAGCCCTCAATCCAAGCAGCAATTCCAGTCATTTCATTGGGAAGAATATTATGGCACTTGACAAAAGAGGAACATGAGAGTAGAGTTGACATTGTTGCTTTCAGCTTTAAAAGAATGAGTTATGAGGACTAGTTGAAAACCTTAACCTCAGAAAAAAAGTTGAATAAGGCAATCTAATTAAAGAGCTCAAACTCTATAATGGTAGAGCTAATGTCAGCATTATTCATAACTCAATGCAGAAAATTTGACAAAGGAGCACAAATGGAATTTAAATTGAAATAAAGACACAGGGGAGCATCTTTTCTGTCTGAAAGTAATAAATATTTGGAGTGAACTACCTGGCAAGGTTTAGGAGGTGATGACACCAAAGGCATTTTCAAGAAGCACCTAAATTCTGCTCAGTGGAAACAAAATATTAATATGGATGAGCTCAGATAAGCCAAATAGCCAGTTCTCTTTCTCATATGTTTGCTGCCAGCACCAGCAGCTGCTTGATCTCTGATGAGCAGGAGATTGGCAATGGGAAATGGTATCCTCTTTCAGCCTCATGGCATGAGCAAGACCCTATAACGGATAAAGATGTGTTTACCTTGGATTCATGTTTGATGTCTTCTTTACTGTAATCTTTATGAAAATTGTTTTCCCCCATGGGATATGCTATTTCTCTATCTATGTCTGTGGCCCTGAAATATTTTACAGCCAAGGAAAAAAATTATTAATTACTTTCACTTTCCACAGAGCTATAAGAAAACCATTTCTAGTTATTTGTTTATAAAATTTAATAAAAATGAAGAAAGAAAGGGGAAGAGAATGGTTTGGAGTCAGATGTCCTAAAAGAAATGTTAAAGAACAGTTTTTACCTTTTCCTGGTCCTTATTGACACCTTTTCTTGCATATTAGAGTTCATCACTGATCCCAGATGAAAAGCTTCTCAAGTTGGCATTTGGGCTGTCTCTTGAAAAGCATACCTTCTTTAAGGTTTAGCATCCCACTGCAGTCTCTGGGTTGATGAATCCTGTTCTAGTTTTGATTTTTTTTTCTTTTTTCTTTTTTTTTTTTCTCCCAAACTCAGGCCACTGCTAAAATTTTATGAGTCTCCCAGAGTTCAATTCTAGGTAATGGCATGACAGTAGTTGTTTTGACAGGTCTTTGAAGATTCAGTGTAAACACAGGTGTCCTGAAGGAATTACAGAGTTTCATTTTCATCTGCAAATACAGTGGAAATTAAAAATCTTTGACCAACTGTCACTGGTCATTATGAGTTTCCAAGAGAAAAAGACTGCATGGACCATAAGTAGGTATCCCTTGTATTATAAGGTGCACATTTCTCCTTCTAATTACATCTTGAGAACATATTTCTGGTGATTCCTGGTTATTTCTGGGTGTAGAGTCTGAATTGTGTTCACTGAAAGTGTAAACCTATCTCTTTATGCTCATTTCAAGTGAAATGCTCCCAAAAGTCAGCTGTTGTTGATAAAAAGCAATGCTATTTATTGATTAGCACAGAGCGTGAAACGGATTTTGGAGTTTCCATTCTTGATTTTTGTCACCTAACTGTTCTGGAACTGTGGATTATTTGTGGGTTTAGGGACAAATGTCAAAGCCTGCTAAAGCAAATTGATGCTTTTCAATCTATTTCAGTAGGCTCTGAGAATGAGACCTGTTTCCTTTTGGACAAATTGATCTTCTTTACACAGATCCAGATTAATAACTTTATTTTTCTGTAAACTTATTCTGGATTTCATGCAAAAGCATGGGTTCAGTGCTTTGAATTTCTTGTCTTTTTTTTTAACCACCTTTTCATGCTTCATTAAATATTTGGCCATCTAGGGAGTTTGATGAGAATCACCAAAATGCTTATTTTGGGGCAATTTTGGCATTTGCAATGAATTTTTTTTTGCCTGGCAAATATTAACATACAAGTAAAATACACATGGTTGTTTTCTCAGCTGCCATAAACATTATCATCATGTCCATCTGTGTGTGTATTGATGTTATTTGCTTCAAATAGGCCAATTCTGAACTTGTTTTCAAGTCCAGTCTCATCTGACATCCATATTGTTTGCATGCAAGACATGGCCTAGCCCAGGGCATGACTCGATGGCCAAGCTGCAGCCAGACGAATAGGCTGCCACAAACCCAAATTGTTGGAGGCCAGTTTCCTGTGCCTAAGTCTTTCTATGAGCCTGTTCTTAATCCTCTAGTGTAGAAATAACCAGGAGCCTGTACATCCTGAATATATGACCTCCCACAACACCTTTAGGAAATTAAAGGTAGATTTTAATGGGGTCCTCGAGAAGCTTTATGTAATTGCACGTCACGTCGGTATCAGCTAAATGGCATTTGTTATGGTGCTTTCAAATTATGTTCTACAGTTCTGCTCTTCTTGGAGAAATTCCCCCTAGCCTGAAACACCAAGTTAAATTGTATCTTTGTCATCCAGGTCCTTCGGGGTTGTATGCAATTTCACTGCTTTTATAAGTTTGGCCCTTTATGAAATCTTTAGATTGCTCAACAGAGTAGGAGACAAGATTGTGTAAGGAACGGTTCTTTTAAGAAAATTGTTCTTTAAAAAGAATCAACTCCCTCTAAGCTGTATTTGTCAGGCAAGCAAAATGTGCAAAAGTCTGGCTTTCAAAGAAAACAAATTAAGGTCCTATAGAAAAATGAAGTATTGCTAAGGGAAAGTGCTAACGCAATAGAAGAACAACTTCCTAGGACTGATCTGTTTCCAGCAGATTTCTACTTTCAGTTTGCAAGTGCAATACTTTGAATTCACTGAATTTAATCACCTTAATTTATTCACATTGACCAGAAACCCAAGTACAGGGTTCTTTAATTAAATACTAGTCCCACAGAATACAGGAAAAAAGGGGTATCCATAGGGGATTATTTTCCACCTTTCCTTCTTTCAATAAGGACTTTCAAAACCCTCAAGAATCACTTATGTTTCTTTCCTATTACTGAAACGATTAATAGAACATCCTAATTACTTTTTAACAAGGCAAGACGTGCTTCCCTCTGAGCCAAGGGGAAGAGCAAAACAAGGATCATTCTAAAAAAATTGGTCAAACAACTAAAAAGTAAAGACAGGAGGATAAGAATATAAAACAAACCAAATGGCATCATGTATCCCATCATTTAAAGTCTTCCTTTGCACATTGCCCATGAAGGCAATGGTTTCATGCAGCCACTCATATTTCTGAAGACAAAATGGATATTGACGAATTAAATTTTCACATTTACTGGACATTGTGAAGTTTCCCTGCTCTTTCACTCCTATTTTATTTATTCATTTTCTTATTAAAAAGCCAGACTGTATGACTACGTAGATCTACAAATATGCAGTGAATTTGAGCTTTGAAATGGTGTTCTGTGAAACTTAGAGAACATATACTGACCATATTGAAGACCCAAAAGTTTGACTTCTAGAAGTTCTAAGAATACGTAATCTTGCTCTAACCCAGCCTGAGCTTACCAGAAGTTTCTGCTCTATTAACATAGCACTGAGTCCTGAGTGCTCAGGTATTAAGTGTGCCACCAGACATGTCAAAGGGTTCTATACTCTGCAAATACTTTCGCTATAGTCAGTGGATGTAATTTCAGCAGTTGTAAATCAGCTTAAGGGCAGTCACTGGTACTCTGGCAATGTATATTAGCTGTGGCTTTGATTCATTATATCAGGAAATCTCAACCTTGACAACAGAGAGCTGTGTAAGAGCTTTTTCCAAGTACCCTTTGTTGCTTGAACCCTGCAGATCTCCAAGCACAGCCCTGTCCATGCCATGGTCATGAAACTCAGGCCATGTTACCATTAATCTCTTCAGCGTTTATAGTGCGGATCACCCTTTGCTGGGATACTGCCATACCAGCTATGGTGGGCTGTGCTGGGTCAGTTATTGAAACTTATCACCCAGATTCCACAAAGCACCTAATCCTGAGTGCCTCAGGGACTCACATAGAGAATGCAGTGTTCTGTCATATACAAGGTAGAACTGCACAGATCTGTAGATCCAAGAAGGTTATTCAAAATGCCTAGAAGCTGGGATGTGCTTGCCTGAGTGTAGAAATTAGGAGACTTAAAGAATCAGGCAAATTCGCTTGCTGACTCACTGTGTAATTTTGGGGCAAATCACTTAACCCCTTCTGCCTGCTTTTGTCATCTGGTGACTGGTAGTTAATGGCACTAAATAAAAAATTCTGGCACAAAAAGTATTATTTAAAATAACCAAAGGGAAGAGCAAGTTAGCTCACACATTTCATGTATTTTGTTCCTGGGTGGTGCCCTACAAAAATATCACATCTAATAGGCAGTCTGTCTCCAGGAGCCACAAATTACTACAGTTAGAATGGATTATAAATCTCATGTAAAGCCTAGTCAATTCTACAAGTGATACATTTCTTTTATTACTGACCCTTTATTGCTTCTCTCTCTCACATACATCTATCTTTTTTTCTTGAGCAGAGGGGGTGTCATGCTGCATTAATATTCTTCCCGGCGGCTTTTCTAGTCAGCCCCATTTTCTTTCCCTTTTGCATCAGGAAACTTGGTTACTTGTTGGGGTTTTTGTCTTTGCTAGTGCTTTCTTGGCTATGTAACAAAATGCAGGGACATGAAAGGTATTTACTTTAAAAAGCAGCCCAGGAAATTCTGACATTGAAAAAGCCCCACATTTTTTCCTTTGTTTCCTTTACAATCCCTATTTCTTTTTTTGGGAGGAGGAGGAATAAAAGATCCATGTCTGTTTAATTTTGCCTCAGAAAGACAAACCTTTAAATTAGGTAATGCTAATTTAATCGGTCTGGGTTGAAATTACAAAGCTGAAATAATTTGCTGTTTCTAAATAAACATTCCTAGAAACATTTAATTCCCTGAAAAGTTTCTCTTTTTCCAGTTCTCATCTTGACTCACTTGGGCACAAAGAGCTGACTTGTCTCTAGGTGTTGCAGAGCAGTGCCAGTATCCAAGCCTATTAGCTGTTCACAGTGCTTGAAGGAGCGAGTTGCAAGGGATGGAGGGGGGTTCTGGTATGAGTCCAAATCTAAACATTGAAGATCTAGGATGTGATGGCCTCTCTGGTAACAGCGGTCATGAACAATAAGCTCTGAGTCAGTTCTGCATAGTTGTTTAACAGCCAGGTTGGACATTAGACCTTCAAGCCTGAGCAATCAGAGAACTGTTAAATTAAATCCACTTAGGCACTGAAAAAATGTGCAAAGTCCAATCTCTAGCCCACAGCAGAGAAACAGGATGGATAAAACCCCTCATGCCAGGTGCAGGATGTCGAGGGACTGTACAGACTCTTTGTACAACATGAGGAAATCTTGATGTGCTCCTGGTAATGGACAGGAAAGTTCTGCAAATCTCTAAGCCCATGCTATTTTGATGTCTGAATGTAAAAATCTCTTGAAACAAATACATGAAACATGCTATGCTGGAGAGAGACAAATCTCTCTTCTACCCTCAGGGACTGAATGCAACTTACAACTGCTGAGTGAATAATTAGTGGTAATTAGCACTAGAAATTGATGCCTTTGGAGATAGTCTGCCAAGTTTTTAAGCACTTTAATACTAATGGATTTTTTTTTCTCTGGGATAAATCTTTATAGAGGAAGCAAGTGCAAATTGATTTTTAAAGAGCCTGTCCAATGTTGAATTTATCTTACAAAAACATTGGGCTTAAAAACAATTACATTTACCTTCACTGTATTTTAATTTTTTTTTCCTACTGGGTTCATTTCTCTTTAAATATTTTTACTGTCACTTTTTGTCTAGTTTCTTGGAAAATGAGTATATGGAGTACATTTGCATCTTCAGAAGGTGTTAGGATAAAATATGACACCATGTCAAGCTATTTAGTTCCTAAATCATTCTTCAGTTATGAAAAACTATTCTGCTTTAGTGATAATGGCAATATAATGACACTTGGAATTGTAAGAGTAAAGTTCGCTGAGCAGAGGCAAAGACCTAAGCGTAAAGAAATTGTGCATGCAATTTCATTTCTCCTCTCTACAAGCAGTTGTTGACTGAACTCAGAACCCTTATTTAAGTTTCTTTTCAGATCCAGCTAAAATCAAGTAGTAGGACAATAGGACTTGGAACAAAGACTTGAAACCTGTCCTCTAACTCACACAGCATGTCGGATTTGGGCATTTCCATGGGGAAAAAACAATACAAATGTAACCATGGCTTTAGAGTTGTCATACTGGTGGGATAAAGGGTGGCAGATCAGACTCTCAACTGGCTTTGTGCAGGCATAGGGCTGTGGTGAGGTGCAGAGTTCGGTTTGAATTGCTTACCTGATGAATTAGACTGAGAAGTGAAAGCTAGATACAGTATCTTTGATTTCCAGAAGTTCTGGGCACCTTGACTTCTCCCTGAAGTTTCTGAGAAAGACATATATTCAAGACCTCAAAACTCTGCTGATCGGGGAAAGCTTAAGAGATTTTTGTAGGCAGTTGATATGAAAAACTCTAAAATAGCAGGGAAAGGAAGCTGTCTTCTTGTATTATATGGTAGCCAGGAGTCAGAGCATTAAATCAGCACGGTAGTTTCTCTGTTGTTATTACCAGCAATGCACTGAGGATAAAAATAGGAATTCCTGGAGAAATCAGAGCTGAAAGAAAGGTTTGAAACATGTACATGCTAAATATTAAGTACATTAATTAATGCAAAATATGTAACTGTTATAGTAGGTAGTGCATGGATCCCAGGCTCAGTGAAACAGTATGCTGTGGGGTTTTTTAACAGTGTTCAAATTGTGCAGACAACACACAAATCAAATTAATTTCCTGAAGCAAGAAAGAAGGAGCAATTTTTATTTACAGGGGAAAATGGTTCTTTTTCACTGCCAGCTTGAGCCATTGGAATATTTGTTCATGGCAGTATAAACATGAGAGTTACAAAATGAACAAAGGCAGACAACAGCCTTTCGGCTCCTCCCTCCCTCCCACTTTTTGAATAGAAATAGTTTCTTATATGTCATGATCCCAGAGAGCTCCAATCCATGAAATACCAACAGTGATGAGACTTCCTTTGAAAACGACTGTAGATAATTCGCTGACCCCACAGGGGACCTGTGTGGACAGGTCACGTTTGCCTTTGCTTTACTGTCATATCAAGCTTTTGTTCATGAAGTGTATAAAAGGGAGGCAAGCCACAGAATTTACCTTGTGGACTGTAGCTGTGCTGGATTAAAACCTGTCCCCAAAGTCCAGATAATCATTCTTTGAACTTAGTTTCTAAGCACATTGCATTTGTACAGTGGAGGATTTTTGATGTGTGGCCTCACTAGGCAAAGGCTAGCATTGGAAAATTCCGTTCAGAATCCTCTGTGCACATTTTGCCCAGAAACACAAATCCCTCTTGAGTGGAGAGGCCTTTAGAGGTCTTCAGATTAGCAAAATAGTTTAATTCTGAGATACACTGAGATTCAGTGTATTTTCAAATCCCAAAAGACCATAATCCTTAGCTTGAGTTGTATGTATACTTCAGAATAGCACTTGGACAGCTTAGGCAAATAATGCCTTCCTTTCCTATTTTACTTATTTTCCCCCTTAAAACCCACATACAGAGAGAAGCAACTTATTTTTATGTGAATAAATTAATTAATATAAAATATATTTCACCCAAATAATCACCACTCCAGACTGCACACAGCAACAATACGAAGCCTCTGCTTACATACCTTGTTCAGCTTCAGTGTTTGCTATTGTTTATGTTTCAGACACAGAGTTGTGAGGATGGGCATTTACACTTGGTTGAAGCCTCTGTGTACATACCTTGTTCATCTTCACTGTTTATTATTGTTTATATTTCACACCCAGAGTTGTGAGGATGGGCATTTACACTCGTTTGGGCTCAGGTTCTGGAAATTGTTTGTGAACAAAATATCAAAGGAGACAAAGAATGGATTTTAAATTGTTCATGTCAGCTAAGACCAGGGGCTTTGGGGATCACAAATAGGTTAAGAAATTCACTGCTTCATCAACATTTTGAACTTACAGGAGTTTAATCTTCTTGAGAGCCTCCATTTTCCAGTGAAAACTTGTGGTGAGGACCAATACTCTTCCTTCACACCTTTCCCTCTGCCACACCCCTCCTCCTCCCCCATCATTCTCCAGGTATATTAAGTGCAGCACGATTACTCTAGAGATTATTTTATCCCTTTTTATTGCTTCTGATTCTTTATTACCACTCATTAGAAGGTTATTAGCTTGGCCTCAGTTATGGCAATATCTAAAACCTGCTTTGTATAACAAGCACATTGCCTTTCCCTTCCCTGGCATGGCACAGCTGGGCCTTGTAGAATTCCCTTTGCCTGGGTTGAATGAGGGAGTGTGAGAGAATAGGTCCTTTATTTTTCTGAGGTAAGAGGCTTTTAATTTGTGCCTTGACATGGATCCTGTTATTATTGATTCTACAGTGTGCTTTTCATCCAGACTCTATGTGGTGACCGACACTGACAATTATTTGGAAAAGTGGTGATGTGAGTGGTATTTTGGTGGAAATAAAGAGCCAGGATTTAGTCTGCTTTCAGCTGAACTGGATTATTTGCTGAGAAATCTCCATGGTGAGAACATAGACATGTACAGACCTAGCTGTGACTTGACAAGTTGCTAAAGGCCGTCAGTCCTCTGGAGCTCTAGCTTTGTTTTACTTCCAACACTGCTATCAGCAGGTTGGAATCAGAGGGTCACTACTTTTTTCACTTGGTGAAGGCTCAGCAAAAGTCAGGTTTTCTTTCCTATGAGTATTGTTTCTGAACCTGATGCTATTAAATGCTAATGAAGCAGAGACCTATAAGAGAAAAGAAAAAGCATGGAAGCAATGAAGAGCATCAGATAAGACTATCCTGGGATAACATATGTTACCTGAAAACCAAGGGAACCTCCTCTGTCTGGGACTGTATTGCAGAGAAATGCTTCCCCACCTTGCTGGTAGGGATGGTTACCACTTACAAAGATCACAGATGCTTTCTTCTCAGGGTTCCCATTTCCCCCTTTATTTAGTTTGGGTTTTTCAATTGTCAAAAATGGAATGAAATCACAGCAGTATCCCAGGGAGAGCGAGGGCAAGGGAACAGGGGCAGGATATACACGTATCCATACAATTTAGATTTTGGTTTTATCAAATTTATGAAGTACCAAAGCTTCTGCACCTCACATGCTGATAGCCCTGAACTGCTGTTGTGGGAATAGTCAGCATTTGCAAGGAAATAAGAAGCCACTGAAACTCTCTTTTTACCAATGTGAGGCACAGGGCAATTGAAGAGTGAAGTTGCAATAAAGAATAAGTTTCATGGCCCCTTTTATCTGTTAAAATTAGCCATTTCCTTAAACAGGTTTTGGTTCAGGTCTGAACTCTAGTATGTATGAAAATCACATGCCTTTCTTTTTCAAATACAATTTTTATGTGCCAAAATTCTTCAAATCTGAAGGAAACCGTACTTCTTCCCAGGCTTTCTGCTATTTATTTTTCTTTTCAAGAAGATGTTGAATCAAATTCAAATATGCAAATAATTAATTATTAAATGTCCAGTTTGATATTGTAAAAGTAGAAAAATAAATTAATTGGGCTGTCTTCCAGAAGGACCCTGTTGTCAAAGGAAATTTGACATTTCCTAGGTAAACTGAAAAGGTATTATTTGAAGTCATTGCAGTGCTGTGAATTAGGTTACTTTTAAGGAATGATAGAAATGTTAACTAATCAGCACTTCTAACTGAAAAATCATTTTGAAATGAAAAATAATGCCACCAGCCATGTATTATTTTAGTATGTAGAGTGGAATTGTTCAGACTTATTCAAGAAAAATTAGCAAGAAGTAATGATTTTTTGATGTCTTTTTGCCACTTTGTACCCTACTGTAGACTTTCTGTTAATAGTAAAAGGATAGGAAGGGTGATCTGTTTCTGAACATGAAATACTAAAAAGCTGAGAGGCTCTGAAATGAAGTGCTGCTGTAGAATGACTCGAGCTTCACTTGCACCAAGAATTCTGTGAAATATTGAACTTAACCTCCTCTCCTCTTTTAAGGTCTTTATCAAGTAGGCAGTGTGCCTTCACAACGAGCAGCAACACTATATCTTGATATCCTTACAAAGACCTGTAGTAAAACCCATAAATCTTTTGTGGTTGTAACAAGCCTTTTGAAATCAAGGGGATGCTCCTTTAGTTTGTCCCATCTTCAAAAGAGTTGAGGTTTCAGCTGAAGCTACTGATGACTTGGTAACGCTGAAAGCCAGTGTCCTGGGAAAACAGCTATCAGGTGGAGGACTAGCTAATCTCCTCTTGTTGATATATGGGTTGTTTTCTGGAAGGGGAGTTGAGGGGTTTATTGCTTGTCTGTTGATGCTGTAGGAGTGGAGATACAGTGTGTTAAAGGACACAACCTCCTTGCATATGTATGTATTGTGATGGAGGAGTTGTTTGAAAGGGATGAACCTGTATGCATGGCACCTAGTAGACAGAATTTTAACTTGTATAGCAAGTTACCAGGCAGCTTTTAGACATTCACTATGTGTGGATACACTCATTTCATAGGCACTATAAGATGATAAAAAGACCAGGATTCTTCTTTATAGCTTCAGCTCTTTGACCCAATCTGGCTGTATATCTTGATGTCTGGAAGTGTGAAAAGATTCAAGGCAGACTATTTCCATCCTAGGTCAACTTTCTCCAGTACCTAATGCATACAAAGGAGGCCTTCAGGAGATTTCACACACACTGGAGGGTGATATTGGAAAGTATATGCTTATGGCAGCTCTAAATGTAACGTTTGTCACTGAGAATCCTTCCCTGCTGATCGCTATTTTCTGTTACATTTCAGAGGCAAGGAAGGAAAGGAAATTCTCAACTGACCAACCCAAGATGGCACTAATGGTTTCTTCTCCCCTGGGCTTCATGAGAGCAACTGCTGTTGAAGTCACCTATGTAACTGCATTAGCTGTAAGTATTAATCAATATTTGACCATCTGTACTAAAAAGGAATTAATAGTGGCCTTTAAAAGAGAAATCAGTCTCACAATATATACCTTTTTTATTTTATTTTTGTCATTTGCTGATAGCAATAGATATTTATGTACACAGTTTTCTTTGCATTTCTCACCACCCATCTTTTGCCCCTATTCATTCATAACAATGTGATTATTGGTCACAATAATAGCTGGAGTAACTGATTGTGCTGCTGGAATTGAGGCTGTACCGATTTTTCTGTAATGAGCTGCTTTTTTTTTTCCTTTCTTCTTTTCCAAGGCTGTAAGTCAGCCATGAAATAGCTGAGAATGAGGCAGCAGAAGGTCATAATTTGGGAAAGCTTTTTATTTTTAAAGAAATATTGATACAATGGAATTGATTGTTTTGAAGTTAAAATGAGGCAACAGGCATGCTTTTGTTTGTTTCTTCTTTTGGATGAATTTTTTGTCTTCACCTCATAGTGGCTTTTTCCCCCTCAGAAAAGAAAAAGTGGCTTTTTTGACCCGGAATGCAGATTGCTTTAAAAATAAACATTTTTGGGGAGCAATGAATGGAATTCTTATATTATTAAAAAGAAAATTTGGAAACAGAAGAGAAATCTGTATTTAAACAGTGACACAGCCAGCGATTTGGCAGGGCAAGGCTCCAAAACCCAGGAAGCCTCCAGCATGTGTTCTACCTGACTGTTTCAGCATCTTTAGAACTGTTTCTTGTGCTCTCCCTTTAGAGAGCAAAGGCAAAATTTACTCATTGAAGCTTTGGTAGAGCAGCCTCAAGGTGCACAGTGCTGGGCTGTGCTTTCATTTCATAAGGGAAGTTCCACAGATATCTGAAGCCTGGATCTGGTCCGTGGGGCTGGAGCGTGTGAGGTGGGTTGCTGTTGGCATGCACAGCCACTTCTGGTGCTCTGGGGTATTACAGACTTACTACATCTTTTTGTCTTTAAATGCAACTTTTGTAATGCTTTAGTGAATCCTATAGCTGTAAAACTTACCAGCTAGGCACCCCTAAAACACAGAAGTTAAACTTCTTGGCTGGGCAAAGTTGTCATGGATTCAGCAGCGTCTGTTTGCACCAGCGATGGATTTGTGGGCAAGGAGAGGAATTACAGGGGTGGAGCAAGTATGTTATTACCCCATGAGTTCTCAACAACACATACTGAGAGGTTTATGAAAGGAAGGGTAAGGATAATTGTGTGTCTCAGCATGGTCGAATCCTGCTGAGATGCCCAGTGAAACAGGATTGATGATTTTGTACTCGCTTGAGCATGAACAAAAGTATTGAAATAGCAAAAATATCAAAGGCAACTTTCAATTTGGAATCCTGCTTTGCTCCGTGACTGAAATGGCCAACAATGTGATGATAATTAGATGAAGAATAAGTTGCACTTAAAAATCACTTGATGTTTCCTTTAAGTAAAAGAACTTGTCATGGGCATGCTGGGAAAGTAAAGGATCTAATCTGATAAGTATCATCTGTTTCAGTCATAGGAAAATACAGCAATTAGACAATAACCCACATGTGTCCACACTATGAAATCTACCCAATTGGGACAGGAAAGGCTGAATGTACCTAAACATTTGTGAAGAAAAAGGAAAGAACGTTAAATTTGAGTCTTGTAACAATTGCAGTCCAAGCTGAATGATAAACTGTCATTCTAAAATACTTCTAGTACCTGAAAGGCACCTTTTATGTCCAGTCATTAGAAGTGTACTATCACTTTTGACCATGTGCCTGGGTCACATATTGCCAGATTTGTATGTGAGTGGGCAAGTTATTCCTGATTTTTCCTGTACCTTACATCACGTCAGAGGAACAAAAGGACATTCAGCAGACTGGTGTTTGTTATTGCTGTATTTCAGTGTGCTTAACCCACTGGGTTAGATTTTTCTGTTGTTTTTTTGTTTTGTTTGTGTCTTTGTTTCTTTGTGGTTTTAGGAGCTTTTTGGGGGGTAGTGGTGAAGTGGTATGTATTATTTTTAATTGGTTGCAGTAATTACAGGGTGTCATAAATCATCCTGTTTTTCCTTACTGTCCTATTATGAAATCCTAGTTTGAGGGAAGCTTTTGGGATCTATGCTCGCTGGAAGGGGGTGGGAGTTTTATTTAAGTTATGCTGACCTGAGTATCTTGCCTAAAAAACCAGTAAGCACTTTGCCTTCAGTTTAAACATCCAGGAACACCTCCCAAGCATGTCAGGCCCAAATACCTCAGCTCTCCAGAGCTGCTGGTTATATTCCACTTTAGGCAAGGCATGTACTGTGGGACTAATTACACAATCTGCAGGCTGAAGAGAATGGCAGTTATGTGTCATGGGATAGAAAAAAGAACTGGACACATTAAAAAAATTAACTTAGAAAAGCAGAATAAGGGGACAGGGAGGGTGTCAAATTTGAAATAAGATATACAGGAGACGTGGCTGTTCAGAAATTTCCCAATGGAGAAACCTTTCTCTTTCCAAAACTTTTTACTTGGTTTTTGTTTCTTTTTTTACTCTTTAAAGATTTTTCCCATGAGCCAGGTATCTGCCTTTTTTTGAAATCCACATGCTAACTCTTTGCCACTTACAAACTTTGACCATCAATACCATGACATGGATCTCTCTTACCACTACTGACACATCCAGGCACAGACATCAGCTTAGGAAAACGGAGGGGTGATTTAGAAAGAGCTGAGCTACCCAGTACACTGAGCTTTGTGCTGTTGTACTAGTGAGATTCCTGGTTTCTTAAGACATATTGATTTATAGCTTCTTCTCAGTTATGCTGGGTACATCCCACAAATGGGATATTTTGCAGTCCCAGTTAGTTTTATTGCTGTTTTTTCCTTGGAAAGAACTTAATACATCTTAGGTCACATGGTTTGTTGGCTGGTGCATTGATGCCAAAATATTAAAGTAAATAACAGTCAGTCTGTCTGCAATTTAAGATGGATTTTTACTTTCTCACCTCTGTTGGTTAATGCTTCTTCCAAAAAACCCAGAAAGCCCCAATGAACATTTTTGAGGGCAGGCTTTAGGCATTCCTAGAGTATCCTGTCCATCCCATCCTCTACTTCATGGGTATTCCAAGCCAGAGAAATGGCTCTTCAGAGTTCTGGGTGTTTCAAGCATCAGGTGACATTCAGTTGATCCATTCTTCCATTCAGAAAACTGGTTTCTTGTCTGTGCAGGGTCCCTTTATTGTTGAGGGCTTTTTTTCATTATTCAGTGGGAAATAATTGGTTTTCTGCATAAAATAACTGCATATTTCTAAACCAAGCAAAACATACTTTACAGGCCAGAAGGCTTTGCTAATCAGTGTGTAATGTGCAGTACAAAAGCATTTCCCAGCTTTTGCTCCTGGAAAATCTGAATACTGACAGAATTATACCATAACTATAGGGCCTGAACAGTTATGTTTATTTTCTCTCTTTTTAATACATTTCATTTGGTTTCACATTATACAGACATGCAGAACCAGCCAGGGAAACTGTCTGGGTGCCTAAATCACTGATGAGGGGAAAAGCTAGTTCTCTTTACTCTGTAAAAAACCAGAAGGAACACCTTAAAGGCTGCATTTTGTTAATGTCTTACACATCTCACTTTTAGGTTTTAAAAACCAAAAAAGTTTCAAAACTTTTGGTTTTTAACTTGGACTGCATGTCTGTACAGAGTTTCATATCCTGTGCTCAGACAGGGACAAATCCCACCCCTCCTTCCAGGTACCATTTCTGTATCCCTAACTTCATAGTTCATAAAATTAATTTCTACTGTTACATGTGGATCTTCTAACACTGTTTGCTGCAGTGATCACAGTACAGTAATGCTTTCCCAGTAGGAATGTTTATGGCAAACTATATTATTGTTACAGAAACACTCACTCTGTTTTGATTTGCGTGAGGAATTGATGTGTTTCCTGCAGACTTTGTTTTTATTTCCCTTAGATACCATGAAAGTCAAATCAAATCACCCCCAATTTATTATAGCATTTAACACCAACACAGCAGCAACACCCGCTACTCACTTGTTGGGAACTGCTTTTTACAAGACAGTTCAGTCTCTCTCCTACCACCCCTTTCTCTTTTGAATAAAGCATTAACCATAAAAGAAAGGAGGATTCTAGTACAGGAGGATGATTTTGAACAGCTCCTTAGTCTACTGCCGGAAAATTAGCTCCCCAGCCTATTAGAAGGATCTGGAGTCTTCCAAATGCCATTGTGTGCTCTGGGTCAGACCTGGATTTTCTGGAACATGCCAGCTCTGGTGAGCAGGCAGGCTGGATTTGCATGTGAGAGTTTCATTTACTGTGCCTTAAACCATATTGTTTGCCAAGATTACTATTTTTTCCTATGTTTTTGTTATATTTGAAGTGTTTATCAGACAAACTTACAAATTAAATTTTATCAGTCTTTCAAATGTCAAGACCTTTTGTGTTTTCTCTGCACATGTATACAGAATAAAATTACTGCAGCGAGCAATGCTGAGACACTAGCCAGAATATAGCTTTGATTAATACTTTGAACCCATTCCTAGATTAAAATATAGATATATATATGAAAACATTTAATAATAACCTTTTTGCTGGCTGAGATGGTGTGCTTAGCATTTTATTCTCATCCATTTGAAGGCTTCTGGTTTGATTTCTGAGGTTAGGTTTTGAATGCTGCATTTCTCAAGCCACGCAGATAATGGACGTTACTTTAGTTGATGAGCTATAGGAAAAGCGTATTCACAGCTGTATGAGAAAGGTTATAGCAGCAACATGGATTATTATTCATGTGGTCAGGTGGTGATTTGGTAAACATGACTATAAGTTACCATGCAGTAATCCTTTTTGTCACTGCAGTTAATTTGGACACATTAAAGACTCCCCGTGCAATAGTACATAGCATTTCACAGCAACCAATCTATCCTGCCTGATTTGTATCAGCACTGCTGCTCATCTTTGCTTGCTTTCTAGCTAAAATGCTTTGTAGTATTAAGACTTTAAACAGGGGCAAGCAAGAGAGGAAAGCTCATGCTCTGTATGTCCTTTATGGGCAGTAGGTAGCTGGTTGAGGGAACTCACCGGCACACCTGTGTTTGGATGGATTTAAACAGAAAATTAGGTTGTTATATGAGAACTTCTGTGTAGCAAAAGTGCAGTGGATTACAGTAGTGAGCAAGCATTGTCTCATTGTGGGGCCAAGGTGGAGAGACTTTCCACCTCTGAGTCATGAATCAGAGGCTGGTTTTGGAGCTGGAATATGAGATGTGACACGCTTTTATCAGAAGGGACAGGGCAGGGAGGCCATCGCTTGGAATATACCATTGCTCAACAGTTTCCTTTATTAGATATTCTGGGTAGTATTGGTATCCCTTAATAAAGCATGCTGATTAATGTCACAGAGCAGGAATGCTTATGCATAGCTGTCTGTACCTCCAGCTGTAACTTGGGTGACTCAGAGATGCCTAGTGCTGGTAGTACACAAACTTTACAACTTCTCTTCTGCAACCTTTGAAATGTTAAAAATATTAGACAAATCCAACTAACACAAGGAGCTCACAGATTTAATATGAAACTTGAAACACTTGCAAGAAAGAAACCTTAACAGTATTATTTATTCACTGATAAGATCCTCAAATCCCTTGCAGCTGAAAAATTACAGACAACTTAAAAGACTTCATGCTCCAGGTTATAAATTGACAGTAAGGCAGTCACAGTGAGAAGTTCTGTCTTACAGGGACACTGAACCACTATTACCTCAAGCTTTCCAATTCTCTGCAACCTAACTCTTGACAGATGACTGCAAAGAGAAGTCAGAAATGTCACTTGTTCCACCCCCTATCATGGTTTAGTTATTTACTTAAATGGTTCTTACACCATCCTCCCAGTGAGATGGAAGAATAATGAAAATGGAAAGGAAATCTGTCTTGAAACCACAGCGAGCTCCTCCTGAGCATCCGCTTCACTGAAGCACAAGGGTGATTCCTGAGGGAGAAAAACCATCTGGTTGCTACATTGATGGGGAAACCACAGGCAAGAGGGTGTTCTGCATGCTGGGCTGCAGTAGCACAGACTTGGGGACAGGCAAGCAGAGTATAGTTAATGCTATGGGCTGAAGCCAGTCTAAAACTCAGCAGCCACCAAAAGGACACAGTCGTTTTAAGAACTCCTGGTGCACCTCTCCTGCCCATTAGACCTTGTATGTGGCAGTGTCATCCAGTTGAAAAACAGACCTGAGCTGGTGTGGTGGTTTTATTAGTTCTTGTGCCAGCAAAAGGGAGAAATCAAGAACAGCAGCAGAGAAAGGAATGCCTCAGCTGGGGGCTGCACAGATGGGCATTAGTTTGCTTTGTACAAGTGCACCCACTGACTGCTTCAGTACAATTGCTTTAGAGAAGGTATTTTCTCCCTGTTGCTTAGACTGGGAGTTATAAGTTGTGCCATTCAGTTATGCTGCACAGAACCCAAAGGGCTTTGAGTTACCAATAAATGAATTTTGTTGGCATTTTTATATTAATGGGCAAGATCTGTAGTAAATGCAGAGGAAGTTTCCATGAATAAATATTTACTGTAGCTGACTTTCATGCAAGACTCCTGTTACTACACTCGTTTCAGGCCCCCATAGGTTTAATAATAGAATAGGTCTCTTAAAAGAATGTTTGTGGATACGTAGACTTTTAAAATTATTTTCAGACACTTTATTCCCTGAAAGAACATAATCCCCCAACCAGATTAAATAGGTCCATCAACTGCAGACCCAAAGCAAGAGCTCAGGTGGAGGTAAGCTGTAGTCATTACACTGAAATGAAAGCAGCTGACTTGCACCAGCTGAGAATGTAGTGAGGTGGGTAGAAATGGTTTCTTTAATTTAGGCAGTATCTGGGATAGAAACAAAACCCCATTTCCTTGGAGACAGCCTGGAAACTCAGGCAAGGACCATTTCTCTCTGTAAGCGCAGGGACCTATTCTGCATTGCATCTCAGCTGCGGTCCCTAAAGCACAGCAAGATCTTTGGGCAAGGTCTCTGGTGTGTTGAGTCAACACATCAGAACTCGTGGGTATGTTCAAGAAAGCATAGCTTAATGATGCAAAACTGCTAAGTTCTGCATTTATGGAAAAGGGAATGCTGGTTTAATGAGTGTATGTGTCTCACATAACTAGTTTCTCCCATGTTTTTTTTCTATTGATATTAGTTATACTCTAACTGCCTTCATAAGCTCATTCTTATTTTAAGTCCATCAGGATGATTTTATTCATAAATGTTTTGCATTTAGCCATTTCATATGTATCTAGAAAACAAATGTAGGCCTCCCCTGAGGAAAACAAGAGCATTATTTTGTCTAAAATATTCATTTTCCACATGGATTACTACCCACATGCAACAGCTCAGCTGACTCATCCTTTCAGTACTTTCATAAGGGCTTTCATCACAGCCCATGTGTGTAAGTGCTTTCCAGACCATAATCAAGGCCGGGTAAGAGGTGTTCTGCCCTAATAGAAAAAAAGAAAACACATGGATTAGCCACCTGAAAGCTATTAATGTTTTCTGGAGGGTAATGCTCTGGTGTAGTTAATTGGCTGCATATAAGGTATGAGGTTCCAAGGGGTGTAGGATGGGAGTGCTGCAGACCTAGAGTGAAGTGCTTAGCTAGCTAATTCTTCTCTTACAGACACATGTTTTTTAAAGAATTATCTGTGCTGTTCTTGGACTCAGTGCTTCTGTTTTCTGCTGCTGGAGGTCTCGGATGAAAGAGCAGGTGTTTGGGGTATGGATGTCTTACCTAGCTCCTGCTTACAGGTAAGTGAGATGTGAGCTCCTAACTTTGTGGTATTGCTAGATCTGTAGTTGATCACCAAAATCAGAAAGCTGAAGTTGGGAGGAAGGGGCAAAATACTTATTAGCTCTTTAGCTATCTGCATTTTTTTTTCCCCACTTCTGTCAGCTTTTCTAAAGTTTTGGGTTTGTTTGGGGTTTTTTTTTAAAAAACTTATTTATTTTATTTTCCTTGGGAGTACAGGAGATAAAGTTGCTTATGGATAATTCATGAATTACAGACTGAATATTTGGATTAAAGGTTTAAGATTTTTCTAAACAATTTAATGAAATGAGCAAATAATATATAGGTATTTTTCTTCCACGTGTCAATCATTCTCAAACTATGTTAGCATTTTTTTACATGTTAATGATGTCTCATTGTTTCATTAATGGTCTGCAGCAGGATTATCTGTATTTATTTTCCATTAGTACTTATGCATGTTGCTATGCCTGAACAAGTATTAGAAAGTTAAGCTTCATCTTTCCTTGGAAACATGGGAGAACTGAAGCTTCTTATAGAAGTGTATTCAGTATGCATATTTAAATGTTCTAATTTTTATTTGCTTTCTATTCCTGTGAGCTTTATTCTCCTAATTTTCCAATCACAGAGTGATTGAGAAGTTGGGAATAAGAGCTGCAGGACAGAGTTTTTAGTGTTGTGAATGGATACACCTCTGCTCATCACTAGAGCTCTGCTTGCTTGTCCTGGTTATGAATCTGGCTCCACAGCTTCAATGAAGTTGTGTATATTCTGCAAGTCCTTTGAACCTGCTGAGTAGGTTACCTTAGTTATGTTTGTAGAATATTTCTATTAGGAAAAGTGGGATAAAGATACTGATCTTGACTTAGGTATTAAAAAAATTAGAACATTTCTCAGTTTTCTTTTGCATGTATTGTTGAAGACAGCCCTGCAATCTTTGATTAGCAACAGTGTAGTGCTTTCCTTTGTGATCTGAACAAGTTGCTTTCCCAACTTGGTGCAAGATTGGACAAGATCAAAAAGCTTCTGGAACAGATACTAAGTCAGTGTTATCCTGTTGAAAGTCATTTTAAGTTGTGAAAGAGTATCTATTCAGAAACAATTTTGCTAACATATCTAGTGCAAGGAGGTGGAGGTGTTAAATATATCAAGTGTGACCATTTCAATTAGGCAATACTAATTGATGCTTAGAGATTATCACACAAGGAAATCTGAGCCAGACTGTGACCTGTTGTCACAAAAGCAAAGTAATTCAGCATCTTAGAAAATAAGAGGCTGGTGGGTTTTCTAAGAGAGTGGTGAAACATGAACACTTAATAGATGGTCTCTCTGCATGTGCTTCCTTTTTCTTTCATGCTTTTATCACTTTTATTTGCTTTCTTAACTCTTTCTCCTCCCCATAATGATAGATAATTTTGATTAAATTAAAACCTGTGCAATGATTTAAACTTCTCTTAAGCAAGTGGACATTTGGCCCAGAGAAAAGGTTTTCTCCTCTTGGCTGTTTCTGTTTGGGGTGCTGTTTTGGTTCATGAGGGAATCCCCTGCCTGTATTGAATGTGTTGACTAGTCCAAAAGCAGTATGCTTCAGTTGTACCTTCATCCTTACTGACTACAAATTGCTGAATTAAATAAAGTATTCAGTTTTTGAAATATAAAGTCCTGGATGGGTTGGGACCTCACTGCTAGAAATGTCTGTCTTGTGTTGCACTGCAGAAGGTAGACACACTTGTATTAGTTTGCTACTGGTTTTGCCTGAAGTGGAGGGAGGAAAGGTGGTGTTCCATGTTAACAGGCTTCATCTGATAAGTAAGCTTTCATCTTGATTTGCAAAAGCCTAAGCCTGGTGATGTCCATGTGTGTATGGGATCCCATGGGCTAGGTCGTTGAAAGAAAACTAATGTATGTGGTCAAGATGAGCTTTATGTCCTGCAGGTGAATTAAATTAAATTGAGACTTTCAGGTGAGGGGTGTGTCAGTAAATTGTTCACACATGACTTATTTTTAGGCTTTTGTAAAAATAGGTTCATGACCGGTAAGGATTCAGTGCTATTGTTATAGGAAATCAGTAGAAAGCAGTACATATTTTTTGATCTTTCAACATTTTTAATTCCTTTAAAATATTTCTCAGATTGATCTTCTTTCCCGTTCCTACAAGCTAACCAGACAGTCCCTCACTTTTGCCCAGCTGATTTGTGGTATTTCTATTTTGTGTGTTAGCTGTGAGGTTCCTGTGATGCCTTGGGAAAGCACACACCTTATTTATTCTGGACATTTATCAAATGAGGCCTGACACGAAGTCATTTGGCTTGGCAAAAGATTTATGGTGGCTTCACTTGGCTTTGCATTAGCCCCATGATATTCTTTGACAACGTGTTGAACAGAGTTGGCTAAAGGATTATTATTTCTTTAAGGCCTTCTGTCTCCTCAGGTTTGTGAAACAGTTCATAGAATGCTTGCAGCCCAACCCATCTAACCCCTAATAAATTTATGGATGTAGTATAATTTATTGGCTTTTTTCCAACTTCTGTAAATAGAGTTATATAAGTTTTTATTTAATGCTAGTCCTTCTGCTCACTGTCTTGGCATTTGACCACCTGAGTTGCTGTTTCCCCACCCTCATTTACCTGCTTCTGCTCACATCTCTCCCTAAAGGTAGTCTGAGACCTTGAAGAGATGCATTTAAATTATGATTTTTTGATTCTAGTAAAGAGGAACAAGAAGTGGCAGAGGGGGAGGGGAAAGAGGCAAATATAATAGGCTTGGAGAAGAATATGCTGCTTCATATTTAACTCAGTGTTTGGTGAGAGATGGAGAACTGCATGTGTGGTAGAGCTCCCTAATGTGGTTCTTTGACCATGATACAGGCTGGGGTGAGGGGAGTATTCAACCTAGAAATTCATGCTTTCCAGGGTGGAAATGCGTGGCTGGCTGGCACACTGTCACTGCACACTGTCACTACACACTGCATGCATGAGCCAAGCCACTGCTTTCAAGAACATCTGAAAGAACTGTCAGATTTTCCCCCTGCCAGCTGAGTTCATAAGGCAGAGAGACTTTCTCACAGTCCCCTTACAGGAAAACCTGCTGGAAAATACCTGTAACTCTTATTCTCCTGGTGCAACATTTGTTTCCCACTGTAGTCAGGAGTAGTTATTCAGTCTCAAATTAATCATATGTTTTGAAAGCCCTCAGCAGATAACTTTGAGCATCCATTTCCTCAGTAATACAGTTGCACCACAATTTTTTCAGACCATTTTACCTTTCTGTTTTCCTAGCTCTGCTTTACATGACTGCAATTGCACTTACTGAGAGGTGATTTTTACCCATCAGTTTGCAGAAGGTCCCATGCAAGTTGTAAATAAAGAGCAGACCATGGGGTGTTGTGGGATAATTCTACCTTTACCTCCTGAGTAAGGAAGCCAACCTAATTAATGACTTCTTTCCAACTGGAGAGGTGCAGAATAGTAATTTGGATACTGGCAAACCAGGGATTTATTGTCAATTCAGAAGAATGTGAGTGCCAACTCTGCAGTTCTCTACATCTCAACTTACAACTGGGATCAATACTGCACTTGCAGCTTCCACTTGTATATTTTATTTATGGGGCACGTATTTTGAAACTTTTTTCCCCTGTTGTTTTTAAAGAATTACAGCCACTACCTCCTTTGATTTAGGCTAGCCAGAATTTATTTTGCTTGCTTTTGAAAGTAGGACAACAACCCCTAATAATAACAGATGTGTGTTTGGGTATATGAGCATCTTTCCTTGTGTGTAGTTAGAGGTAACAGTACATGTAAATCTGTCAATTTGAATTTCATTTAACTTAATTTCTCCTTCAACCTCCCCTGGCAGTGCTATTGTTACAAATGCACATAGTGGGCAGCAGAATGTAATAGTCTTTGGTATGTGTGAGAATTATGTTTTGGATATATCTGGAAAATTCCAGTGAGCTTTCTATGGGTAACTGCAACTGGTGGTACTGGGGTCTACTTAAACCGAGGCCACAGATGATCCAAGTATCCCTTTCCCCTGGAGCTCAGGTCAGCATCGCTATTCAAATGCTTCAGTGCTTTCTGTGAGGTGCTGACACAGACAGGTTATGCTTGATGTTATATTTACTGAGGAAGCATGCATTAAATGATCACTGAAATGGGAAGCACTACTTCCAAATCCTCTGTGTGCATTTTGTTTGTGTGTGTACATATATATATGCAAACAGAGAGATGCTTTGGGTAGTCACTGGAGGTATCCAGGATCACAGGGCTCTTTTTGAGTTACAGATTCAGTATCACAGTATAAGGCTATTCTAATAGGCAATGGGATGAGGTAAGAGGTGTTTTTTTTTTTAATGTTTAGCATAAAAATCCCTGGTTAACTATGGCAATGGAAGAAACAAGTAATTTGAATCTAGAAGCCAAATGACATGGACTGTACAGTGAAATAGCAGAATGGCTTGGAATAAAAGAGGGAAAACAGTTTAAATTTGGCCATCTTATATTACCTAGCTGTATTTTTCTCAATAGTGTCACTGATGCCAAAGAATATGAGTAGGGATCAAGCTGGAATGTTCTAACAGTTTGTTTTCAAGGGAACTCTTCCTCCTGCTTTGTGGGCTGAGGGTACTTTGGAACCCACCTTGAATGGCTGTCATACACCAAGCAGTAAGCCCCATTGTTCTGTTTGTCTGCTTAGCTGGCTTCATGGATGGTTTGCCAACATAAGATGAAAATTCAAGCATGTACCCTATACAGAAGGATTAGATGACTAATTATTTGCCATAACAACTTTTCAGCACAATCAAGGTTTGACTGCAGTCTGTTAAACCAGAGGAGCCAAACTGCTCAGGAGCAGGACTCCCAGCTACCAAATTTGTCTCGTGTTTACTGCTGAGTGGAACTGAAAAAGAATCAATGTGAACTGGATTTTAAGCAGTAAGACAGAAATTAACCTGTAAACCAGTCTGTTATTTGTCCCTTTTACTCTTGCATGATAATAATTTGGAGGACCTACAATTATTTAATATTATGTCTGTTTTCCACTTCTCAACCATAATTTTGCCTTAAAAAAAGCAATTAACAATTATCTAATTAACAGTCTTTCAGAAGGGCTCCTTCTTTTATAAATTAGTTGCATTACCATAGTGAATCTATGCAGGGGTTTGTATTCCCTGGCTGTTATTCTCTATTAAATACCTGTGTGTGGGTTTTTTGTTTCGGTTTGTTTAGGGTTTTGGGGTCTTTTTTTTAAGACCAGGCAAAGATGAGTAAGAGCTGAACAAGATGGAAATCAGGCAGTTAGATTTTATTTGTGTTTCATTCTTTGCAGTTAGTGAATTGATGTTCCCCTGGATTTCACACTTGTGACAATGGCTGTGTTCAGGCTACTCTCAATGCCCCAAGATCTCAGGGCTTCAAGGAGAAAAGCTAGAAAATTTTCATTCTCTCCTTTACCCTCAACCCTTCCATAGGGCATTTTTTGGTTTTCTGTTCTACAAGCCACAGACTATCAGTTTAGTTGTTGCCTCAAAGGTAATGTGATGGAAGCCTGGCTATAGATCTGATATATTGCAGGAAGGCTGCATTCATGAATTGTGAATAAGAGCAACAATTTTTCAAATATATATTGTCAAAGCCATTTTCTCTCCAATAACATTGCACATAAAATGTTACAAGTGTAATGGCTATTTTACTTGCAGTTAAAAAGTGCATACAATTGCAATATATCAGCTGTTGTTAAAATGACATCTGGGAATATATGAAGGTTTTTTCTTATCCTGTTTCAGACTTCTTTACTACCTGTATTTCCTGTTAAAATTATTAATAATAAAGAATTACTAGGGAGAGGACAGCACCTACACAGGGGTGTGTGTATACCTATATATGGATTTGTTCTTGGCAGGTCTTAGTGCCTGTATTTAATACATGTTACTGTCTATTGGATGATGTGGTAACTTCTCTGCAGTTCAAATAATGGACCTTGCTTTATGCTTTCACTTGACTTGTCTGTAAGATGCTGAGTGACCATAGTTGGCCCATGGTCATTCTGAATAGCCGTTTGTTTCCATTCTCATTGAATTAGAGTTGAAACTTCTTGCCGCTCCAAAGATCGCAAAACTGTAGGGACAATCTTGAGTCAACCCATCCAGTAAAGTCAGTTGCAGTAAAATTAATTCTCCAACTGCACTTCAAAGGTATTCTAATACAGGTTGTTGAAAGCTCTGAAGGTCTGACAAAGAAATTCAAAGTGACTTATAAAGAAGGATTTCTCTGTTATAAGCAGACAGCGTGCAATCCTCGATCGGTTGAGGACAAATGCAAAGTTTTCCTTTTGCTGAGGCCATGATTTCATCCACAGTGTGAGATTTTTGAAAAGTTCTTGTCATAGATGTTTGAAGGCTTTAATAGGAATACCAATGTTGAAAATCTTCTTCTTAATATGCTGTGCATGTGGCGCACACGGTGCATCGTGTTCCTTCTACCCATCCTTGAATGAGTCATTGCTTAAGCTTAATGCCTTATTTCTACAGTTTCTTCTTGATCTGGCATAGGAGTCTGTACTTTCAGAACACCTGTCAGAGTTTCTGAAAGGATCTACATTACCTACTTCTACTTTGAACCAAGGTTTTAGAAGGCAAACCTTTGTGAGTAGGAAACAGCTTTGATTTGTTTAGAAATCTGTAAAGATGCTCGCCTTAGATGTAGGACTGGTGTCTGACATTGAGAAATGTGGTCTGGGACTACTGGATTATTTGGAAGATGTGTCTTCAAACTTCCCCTGCTTGGCCACCAATCCCAGACTAGCAAGCACAGATTTTTGCATAAGATGACTGGAACTTCCTTCCGTTGCCTGGGATGGAAATGCAACTGAGCTTTCCTTACCAACCTTATTTCAAACCCTAGAAATGAGGAAGCTAAAAGCAGGAGTCCATTATAAAAGTTGAGTGGCTGCTTTCTCCTCCTGCCTGTGTTCCCTGAGTGCTTTGATGCTGCAGCATGTACTTTATCAAGCTCTATTCTGAACTGATTACCTCATTTGTTTTAACATTTGATTAATGATATATTAAATACTATGTAAATTGACACCAAATCTTATGCAGATCTCCTTTGGATTCCAGTAGTGATTTGAAAAATGTTCAGAGTGCATGCTTTTGTCATGGCTGGGACACAGGGATGATAGCTACTAAAAATAGGTTCCAGTGAAATATTTTGTAACACAATATGCCAACCAGTATATGTGGGCTGAAAGAACTAATCTAAGGATGTTATCAAATTTCTAGTATGATCTTTCAGGCAACTTTTAACCTGTGGTGAGCTGAAGTTAACTTTCATAGGATTCAATCCTCTGAAGAGAGAAGCAGTAGAGGTTGGTGTAATACTGTCAGGGATATGCCACCTTATGGTTTGTCACTGACAGCATTCATGAGGTTTCATTTTTTTATTCTTGACCTTCACATGTTTATTTCTGCTCCTTTCCCCCCATCCCAACTGGTTTTCCTCAAACCAATTCAGTGCCAGCCATTCCTAATATAATCATGCTAGAAATTATGGTAAAATTGAGCAAACCTATAAACCAAGGCCTGAGAACATCTCTGATGCAGACTGTAAAACATCCCCTTTCTGATAATAAGGTTATGTGTGCTTCTGTCAAAAGGAAAAGTAGCTATTGCTTTGTGTGATGTTACTTTAAGGGTACTGCTCAAAAATTAAGTTGCCTTGCTGAAACATTGGCTGTGAATAGTATTTCCTATGCTCCAAAATGTCTACCAAGCCTGTACCTCTTGGGAAGTGATCAGCAGTTATCCTTGAGCAGTATGCTAATTTAAACAGTGGCATCTTGTGCTGTGCTATATTTCATTAGCAGGGCATCCCTTTAGAGCAGGGGAGAGATTAAACACTTGAACAAATGTGAGTAATCCATAAGGTGATAGAGAAGAATATATTCTGTCCCTCAACTCAAACACTACTTCCTCTTCCTAAAGAGGCAGAGGCTTTTTCTGGACCATTTGTGGTCACTCCACTGTCCATGTTGTCCATTTCTGTTGCTGTTACTGTCGGTGCATGTTTCCTCATAAACAGTCCAACCAGTATTGTTTGTACCTAACCAGTTGGTTTTCTTACTTCAGTGGGAATAGGAACAATAAAATCTGGATGCTAGTGGGCTGGATGGTGAATCTCAGTATGAGCATTAATAAAACATGTGTGAAATGCTAACTCAGGTTATGGAAGCCTCTGGCAAGGAAGAGTGTATATTGCCTTGCTCTAGGGGTAGTTGCTGGCTTGGAGAGAAAAATCCATAAAGTAATAAGCATTCTGAAAAGTTGTTATTGTGTTACTTGCATAAAAATGAAGCCTCTGAACTATTTTTGTATTGAAAGAAAGAATGGAAGACACTTGGCAATTGGGAGGCAATAGGTAATTTGTGGAGGTGACAGAATAGTTGATGCAGATAACGCTATGTAAAAGGGGAGCAGGGGAGAAGCATAATGCCTCAGATTCATAGAGTAGAGGATCTGAAGAAAAGTGTTACGGCTTTTGGACATGGCAAGATGCCCTTTGACTTTGTTATTCCTCATAGCAGTCTTTTTCTCTGACCACCCTCTAGCAGTTGGTATTGATTCTCCTCCAGCTACCCACAGAAATGTCATAATTCCTTACAGGATCAGTGTTTGCCAGCTTTTAGTAATGAAGTAAAAACCAAATCTATGTACTTAATTATGTGTCCTAAAGCAGCAGAAGATAAATGTCTAAAGTTCAAAGGTTCCTATCAAAGGCTTAGCATAGTGGTAGCAATGGCAGATTCAGCAAGGGTCGCCCTGGGCTGCAAAAGGTGAAAACCCCAAGCTGTGGTTTACAGTGTATCCTAAAATGCAGCTTGAGAGTTGTGAGGGAAGCCAAGAAAGAATCTCTGTTGAAAAGGAATTTGGCCTAAACCAGTATTTTCCTTTTGAAAAAAACCCCACATTGATATCTCTTGAGAATTATTCTTAGAATTTTAGTTTGTTAAAAGTTGTAGTGAAACCCTTGCTGCTACAGTTGTAAGCAAAACTTTGGAAAATGATATGGTCAAAGCTGTTTCTGAAAGTCTGATCAGGAGCTGTGTGTGTTTTGGTCAAATTTCCCCTGCTTTTAACATTTTTAGTCTTTACAGAAACCTATGTACTAAGTCATATTTGTAGTTACCTGAACTTTCTGCATTTTAAGAAAAGATGAGGAATTGCAAAACTTTGCTGTTTTACCATTAACAGAACCTCATTTTGGTATATGTTTTTCCTTCTACTTTGCTTTTTTTTTCCAAAGAAAGAGTTTTTACAAGTCCTACAGTATTGTGTCCAGTTCTGGAGTCCCCAACATAGGAAGGACGTGGAAAGGGTCCAGAGGAGGCCCTGTATTTGAAGAGGCCTACAAGAAAACTGGGGAGGGACTTTTTAGAAGGGCATGTAGTGATAGGATGAGGGGGGATGGTTTTAAATTGGAAGGGGGTAGATTTAGGTCAGGTGTTAGGAAAAAAATCTTCACTCTGAGGGTGGTGAGGCACTGAAACAGGCTGCCAAGGGAGGTGGTTGATACCCCATCCCTGCAGGTGTTCAAGACCAGGTTGGATGAGGCCTTGAGCAGCCTGGTCTAGTGACAGGTGTCTCTGCCCATGGTGGGGGGAGTGGAACTAGATTATCTTTGAGGACCCTTCCAGCCCTGACCCTTCTATGATTCTATGTCCAGTCTAATTCACCTGACAAAAAAGTTCAGTTGTTCAGAGGGTCTTATGTACCATGTATATCCTAGATGTTGAACATCTGAGAATTTAGTGTGCTTATACTTCTGTGTTGATGCCTTCCACTGTCAGAGGTATCATCTGAAAGGTCAGTTATGCTCCCTTGCTTCAGTTATCTCCCCCAGTCCAAGCTCTGACTACATGCTCATCTCTTTCTCTCAGTTATTTATTCTAGATCACTAAAAAGATGAAAGGTACAGGTAAAAAAAAGGAATGTTTCAGTATCCTACTTAATGTTGTGCTTACAGTGACAGAAGATCCAGACAGTGGGGGCAGGGGGTGTGAAATTGCTGAAAATTCAATCCTCTCTTTTAATTGTAAGAAAGAAATTTTAATTTTCCAAGAACTGGCTTCATAAGAAGGAAGAGAGATTTTGAGTAGATAATGGATGTAAAATTATCACCAGGAGGCAAAGCAGAGTTGAGTAGGACATTTCCATGGGGAATCCTTACAGCTGTGGCAAGCAGTGCCATGAAAAATAGCCACAACAAATTCAAAAGTAGGTTCTGGTCAAAAAGGAGTAAACACATACTTGTGATTGAATGCACGTCCCCAGGGAAGACGTGGTTGGGAAAGCATATGAATGCAGATAAATACCAGGAGAGAATATAAGGTAGGTAAGGAAATTGTGATGATGAGCTAGTAAAGAAGATACTACTAAATATACCTGGGTACAAATATGATGTTGATGCTCTTATTTTACATATTTCATAGACATCACATGGGGAAATGACATGCAGTGGGATAACTGCTGGGTATTTGACAGTCTTGTGTTACATCTTGCTTACACAAAAAACTCCAGCTGAAGTCTGCAGGTAAGCGCTGTGCAACGGAAGCAAGTATTGCAGGAGATGTAGCTTGTGATTATGCACCTGGTCCATAAACATCTGCTTCCTTAGGGGAAAAGAATAGAGATGTCTTGGACACAAAGAAGCCTTTTTTCTTTTCCTGAGCCATAAACCCAAGCTATCTTTCCTTTGCTCTTTCTTCACATTATGGTGAGACATGAACCCAAACTTATTCATGCTTCTCTACAAATCCCAATGACTTCAGTTTAGTATGCATAGGGGAAAGAGAGAGTATATCCACCAGGATTCCTCTCTGTCTTCTGTTCTCTAATTTCCCTCGGGTAGTAGTTTTTAATGTTTGGAATAACTGCTACTGCATAACCTCTGCGGTGTTTGACAGGTCCAGATGGTGGGTAGGACAACTCCATCTAGACAGTGCCAGAAGAGCTTTAAAGTCCACTGTAATAGTCCTCTGGGGTTGGCAGGAGAGATGCTCTGGAGCTGCCTCAGCATTGTGTGCCCCTTGTTGTGTTTCTGCTCTGTCAAGATCACAGGTGGTTCAACCCTTCGGCAGTATCCCCAGTGACTTGGAGGCTGCATATGGTGGCTGTGAAGGACATGGGGACATAATTGTTCTGTTTTGTCCCCAGCTTTCAGTCAAGGGGATGGAGTAGCAAGAGTTGGTAAGGAGCTTTCGAAATTGGCTCTTTTATGTACAGTTAAAGTGAAGTAGCAAGAGTGAGGAGGGTGGAAAACTGCCTTGCTCTGTGGGAGGAGAGGGCAGGGGCAAGATGAAAGAGCATCTTGAGACCCCTGTAGCTGTGCATGAGGCCCTGTGATAGATCAGCTGTCTTGGGGCTGTACAGCAGAAAGTAATGTTGGCTCTTGCAGGGTTTCTGGGGGGAGGACTTCCTTACTCTGAGGGACTTCTTGGAGGCATGCTAATTAATTGAAAGGCGGGTTTACCAGAAATCCACCAAAGGAGCTGTTAATGTTGTTTGTAACTGATTAGGTCTATTTGTACCATCTCTTCTCTCCACTATATATTTAATTTTTTCTGCTGGATTGCTGCAGGCTTCCTGAGCATTAAAGCAGCAGTGTGGCAGCGATGTGATATTGTGCCTGAGCTAGAGAGCAGCAAATTGTCAGCATCAGCTTTCTTACTCCCTATTTTAGGCTGTTGTACAGAATGAAGTCAGAATTAATATCATAAAAATATTACAAATGCACTTTTATTGGAACCATGCTGTTTCCCTGATACTGGCTTTTTTCTCTCTCTAATGACAGGTGGCTGTATGGCAGCACTCAAATATTCATTCTGATATCTTCTTTCTCATGAAGGCTTTTCTAGCATCAAGGATTCTTTTCCTGACACATGCTCTGATTCCAGATTACTAACTTAATCCTTTCCTTTATCATTCTTGAGTGCTAGGGATTGACTAGCAGCCATTGTAAGAGACTTGGCCACAAGGAACGGGGATTAATTAATTGTCATGCTGGTAGGAAGTTCTACCACACTCTGGAAGCTGAATATCCCTCATAGTCTCTTTGGCACTGTGTGGCAAACACAAACTAAAGAAGGGCTGTCTGTTGGTGGAATTTAATTTTGAGTGGATTTTTTTTCCACTTTTCACTTGTTCCTTTTTTGGCATTGGTAACTACAATGGAGCAAAGCCATTTCAAGGTAAATTCTCCTTGAAGTTCCTTTAAGTTCTTGCTTGATGGAAAGTTTAGACTTTGGGAAAAAGAGCCAGGAAAGGGGCAAAAGCATCTGAATGGGATGAAAATCACTGCTGATGTGAAAAGAAGGGAGCTAGGAGTCTTTAATTAAGGAAAGGGCTTGTAGTTTGAGAATTCATCCTAACAGCTGAATAAGCAATTGTTTCATATCTGCCATAAATTGAGAGGTAGAGGAGGACACAGGTATTTTGCTGAACAGTGAATTAATAGAACATGTCTTTTTAATATGAATGTTTCTGCATTGTTAGTGTTGTAATATTATATTACATCTTCCCACTCTAGAAAGACAGAACTTTTACTGGCTGACAGTACAGATTGTATTTGTGTAAAAAACCCCCACCCAAACAAAGCAGCACAAACCCAAACAAACAAAACCACCAAAAAGGACTCTGAATATAAACAGAGAAGGATATCTAAGAGACTTGCACTGAAAATCTTTGCCTCTTTTTCTATTATCATAGATTATAGTCTTTAAAATCCTTGAAATGTGGAAAGAACAGTATTTCCCCACAGACTTCCATATGTGTGGACTGTTTTTCATCAAAAATAATCTGATACCTAACAGGACATTTTGGCTGTTTTACTACCTGAAGTTAACACTATTTAAAAGAAAATAAAAACCTATCTCTTCAGTAAAATTATATTCAAAATATTAACTTGCATATTTTCAAGTCTGGCCTTGGCAAGAAATACAGGCTCCATCTAGCTGGCACTTAAACCACTGGTCAAAGTTTGGACCCTACAGGAGGAAGGAAGAGTCAACTTATTTTCTTCTTTTCCAAAGCATCTACCATTTGCTGTTCCTGGTTCATATGAATCTTCTAAGCAGCTATACAGGAAAAGACCCATCTCATAAAATTATTTTTTGGCAATTTTTTCTTTCCCTTGTGTGTGTGAGTGTTCACTCTGTTCTCTTTTCCACTTTTCCATTTTGATCCATGGGAGGAGAAATAAAGGACAAGAAAAATATCACAAATCTTGGAAAAATGAAACACTCTAAAAGCTTTATATGGAAAAACATACCTTTTTCATCTTACTGTAAAAAAAGGGACTGAGCTGGTATGAAGTTGGCTTTACTCAGACTCCCTGTCACAGGATCAGGAGCTAATGACTCTTTACCTATTGACATAGTGGCATATTCTATTTACTGTTGTCCCTTGTACAGCTAGGGCAGAAGCCAATGAGAGAGGACAGGATAATCTCTTGGAAGGCAGCATTTAACACCTGTCTGGTAGGAGATAATTGCTACATTCCTGGGGGGATTAGTGCTGTGGAACTTTATTATAGGGTAGTGAAACTGTACCCAGCTATCTCTCACCAGGTGGATGTCAGACTATTTGGTCACAGGAGCCACAATGCACAGAATGAGAGATTCATGAAAAAAGAATGTTTGTGCAGCTGAAATGTGGTTTGTACCATCTTCTCTGCTTCAAAACTGGATAGGTATTTTTCTCACTGCTGTCCTACTTCAAAACTGTTTGAGGGATGCTTGGGAATGACTCAAGTGGTGTCTGTATTGCAGTCAGAGGAGTGCTTGTATAGGAGGCACAACTATCTGTCATCTAGCCTGCCTAGTAACAAAAGCAGTGTTTCATAGCAGTGTGGCTTTTGGACAGGTAGCCCAAAAAAGCAACCTCAATCAGAAGCCTGGGTCACTGTGCTTGTGCTGCTTTCTACTGAGTAAGCAAAGTTAAAGATAGCTTGGGAAACATTTGTGGCTTCTCTGGCTGGTTCCTGCTGACATCCTTGGGATTTGGTAATAGTGAGCTACAGACCAGTGTACCACTTGGGAAAAAAATGACCTTTCATCATCTGTATTCAAAGTAATATCCTGGGTATCATTCTTCTGCTACTTAGACCTACCTTGGCATTTTTCCACGTGCATGTCCTACTTTTCAGTGGTACCCTTTAAAGTGTATTGATCCTTGTGGTTTAGAAAGAAAAATTTGCATTTAAAAATAATACCATGAAACTGGATGTTTCCTCCAGGAAGGAAAGCCCCTTGACATCTGCTGCTCTAGAGGGTGTTTATGTATTTTCTGTAATCATAGTTTGCCTGTAGCTGGTTCCTTAGCAGGGAGGTTGAATTGTGTTAGATAACATACTAAGAGGCAAATACAACCTGCAAAAGAGAAAGAAAGAGAAGAGAAAAATATACTGAAGAGAAACTTGGGAATCATCATCTGCTCTGTAACCTATAAATGTCCTCTGCTAGTTGGCCTGAATGGTGGTTCCTTACATCAGCAGGAAGAACAAGTCAATAGCTTCCTAATTCTGTTCATTTGCTTTTTATTTAAGCCTGTTCTGCACATGGATTATAAAATTCTGCATTGCTTTTTCTGTGAGCCTGGATGTAGCACTGCATCACTTGTTAATACACAGCACATGGGGTTTAAATCTCCTGGGGAATGCAGAGTCCTTAGTCTGATTGTTTAATCATGCTTTGACATAGAGGAAAATATTTTCTAATTTTACTCTATGCACTATTACATCTTTAGTGACTTAAAATTAGGTGCCCAAAATGAGAAAATATTTAAAACCTTACTTCACAGTTCTCATATTGTGCTGGAATGCTGCTTGAGCAACAAAAGGTGTTATTTTTGACACTTAATTTGCAGTACAGAACTATTTTAGGAATAGGCTTGACTTAATCTACTTATAACAGTCTGAGAACTGAAAGTTACTGAGAGGTTGGTGACAGCAACAGAATTCCAGGTGAGAGGAAAAATCGTTTCCTAGGTTTTTTTTTAAGAATAAACCCAGAGCAACACAATATTTGGTATGCAGCATTTTAATGTGGGAGTGCAACAAAACTCCAGTGAGATTTACAATTGCCATTGTAGCTGTGTGACCGCTGCCACTACAGACCACTAAGAGCACTGTGTAAGATTAGCATTGACTGATCCTACGAGGAGCAGGAAGTTGGACTTGATCCTTATGGGTCTCTTCCACCTTGAAACATTCTCTGATTCTGTGGTCTTGACTGGCTGATTGCAATGGAAGAAGACAATCTAGCTTCATGGACTTTATCCTGAACTTGTTCTGCTATCTATTTTTCATTGTACGTGGGCTTGTATCATTTTGCAGTGATCCTTGTTGGGTGAAGTAATGATGACTAAATATCTGAACACAAATCTCTTACTGTAGTAACATCTCAAATTGAAAAATCTTTATATATATTGGCTTATATAATTTCTAATGCCATTTCAAATGAAATTGCAAATAACCATTGAAAATTTATCAGGGATATTAATTCTAAATCATCTTCATACTGAGATCCTTTGAAAATTGGCTTCCATCTTGCTGATGTGTTGGGAATTACCTCTTGTTTAGCAGACAAGATAGATCATGACCCAACATACCATCACGGCCTGAAAACACCTGACATTAGAATAAAGATTTAATCACTGTGGGGAGGCAGAAATGAACTGTTTATGTTACAGTTGCTTTCCTGTCACACAGTGTGAATGGTGTTAATAGAGAGGGGACCATAACCACCAAAGGTGTTTTCAGCTAATGTGTCCTACTCTGTGTTTGTAATAGGCAAGGAATATGTAGCAGAAATTGTTCATTGCATCATGAAGAAATACAGGTTCTTTAAAGGCATCACCTCATTATGACACAGGCATATATGGAGAAAAGCATTATGCCTTTACATGCTTTAAGTATGTTGGCTTTTCTGTCTTCTTTTTTTCAACATGCTTTCCTTCTATCATGCTGGAAACATTCAGCCCTGCCACTAATTTCCTGTGAAACCAAATGATCAGAAAATAGTGAATGATCTAGTAATCAGAATCAGCAAGTGGAGTTTAATTCATTTGCCTGTAGAGCGCTTGCCAACACTGTCATGTAGAGCTCACTGCTGTTCCAAGAGCCACTTGTGCTTATAATAATTAGAGTTCCGATGATCTGGAACTGCTTGATTCAGCTGAAGTTTTGGCAGGTGGTTGACACGCTGAAGCACATTTAAACACTGTGCTAGCGTTGAAAAAGTCACTTCAAATTATTTGCATGCCTGTAATACCCTGAGTCATCAAAAGAGAAAAAAATTGTCCAATCTATCAGCTATAGATGTGTAGTTATGTCACATAAACCACACCAATTACTGATTTGGGGTAATAAATTGATTGGGAAAGCTCAATGGGTTAGTTGCATTAAATATTTTACTATTATAAATTAATTTATTCCTCTATTTATTCTCATGTGTGATAGCTCATGCACACTTAGGCCTATTAATAAGCCTTGGTAACTGGAATTGTGCCTGATGAGCAGATCTACATGTGGAATTATCAGAAAATGGATGAAATGTATATGCTGCTTCTTTGAATTAAAAAACAACAAAAAGCAACAAATCCACCCAAAACCACAGAAAGCTCATCATAAGTCCTTCATTTAATTTTTGAACTTTCTCAAATTTTCAAAGCTTTATTTCTCAGAAACTGTCAAGCTTGCCACCAGGTGTCAGGTAAGACAAAAGGAGCTTTTGTTTTCCTAGACTGCTAAACCCAAAGGTGCTATTGAGATAAATCCATTAGCATTTGTTTGGAACTGATATAGACTAAGTTATCAGAATTATTTCTACCTGAACAGTAGGATATCTTTTAGATGAGGTATAGCATAACACATTTTTTTTTTCATACTCTGACCATTCAGCTGATTTTGCTGCTTTTGAGCATTTTTTTTCCCTTCTGTTTCCTTGGTGCTAATTTTGCAGAAAAGATGAATGCAGACTCCACCTCGGAACCAACCAAAGTTGTATCTGGGGAAGTTAGATAGGCTCAGACCATGATGAATCTCACACATAGTCCAGGAATTTAACCCACTGTCTGCTCAAACTTCCTGAAAATCTGTGTTTGGATAATAACATCTTATCCCTTTGTGTTCAAATTCTGTATTCCAGGGTTAATGAAATATTAATTACACAGGAAACCAGTGTGATGAGCTCAAGTGCAATAAAGTGTATTTCTTTAGGATGGAAGTGTTCCTGCTAGTTATGGAGGAGTAGTTGGCATCAGACACAGAAAGGGGAGGGAAAGGAACTGAGATGAATTGAGGACTGATGGCTTTTTACTGATCACTCACTGGTGCTCTTAATGGGATCACAAACTTTCTTCTGCTATCACATGGAGTGCCTGCATAAAAATGGCTGTTAACAACTCCTATTGACTTAAAATTGGGGTTTTCAGCCCTAAAGGAGCTATCTGCCTCTTTGTAAAATTTTGTACTCCATTCCCTGTGATTAATTCTACTATGTCAAATCATGGTACTGTTTCATTTGCTGTCAACAGCCTTTTGTGATATGTTGTTTACTTGTCACAAGTTCTCTGGGGGAGAGAATTCCAAGTGCTTTGCACTTCTCATCAGACTTACTTGTTAGCAGGAGTAGATGCTTAATTTGGAGGATGGTAGGTGGAAAAGAAAATGTAATAAGCTTGTAGGTTTTTTGGTTTAGGGTTTTTTACGTTGATTTTCTTGATTTTTTTTTTTTTTGGTTATTTTGTTTTAAATTATCAAAACTCAATACTAAGCCAAAATGAAAGCAACTATACTAGGTTTCCACCAAGAAAAAAAAAATTACAGGCAGTTTTTCATAATAAATGTTGAATTGCTGAAAGCCAAAAAGCAGTACAGGTAAGAACTTGCTAGGCAGAGATGCCTGTTTTGTAGCTTTTTGATATGTGGGTCCTGACATAACATCTGCTTTGTGTACTGGTACTGTCCACAGTCACTTTGTTAGGTTTCAGTAGGAATGGTTTTTGCACCCAATACCAATATAGGTTTAGTAAAAACCATCCTGATCTACTAATCACATCCTGTTGCCTTGTAGAAGTCACCACTGAAAATGTGACAATGCATTGTGCAGGCATCACTTGTTAAATACTGACTGGCACCAGCATATTAATGTGTTCTGGCTACATGAGGAGCCTGCACCCAGTTTGGTTGCAACACAATGCTTTCCAAAGCAGCATGCCTTTCTCCCATCAATAACTAGGCCATTGATAAATAGTCTAAGAGTAGGTCTAGAATATAGCAAGAGAGCTGCTTTTCAAGAATTAAGTGCCTAGAAAAACTAAAGGTTTAGAAAAGAGCTTTGTGAGAGACTCAACTGTGGGACTCTAAGACTTCACTTATGAAGAGACATCTAGAAGTAGATGGTTTGTTAATCTTCACTAGGAAAGGTATGATGAAATCCAGTGACTGGAAATCAGTAAAATCAGACATATTTCAAGATGGGTAACTTTCTAAAGGGGTTGTAAAAGGTCTAGCAGAAATGCATGATGCAGAAGTTGTCTGAAGATTTTTGAGCTATGTCTAGGTAGATGGCTGCATAAGTTCTTCCTATAGACAGTAAAGAAAGCTTTGAGTCAACCAGTGCTTTAAGGAGCAATAGCTGTGGTTCCACAGGGGAGCAGCCTAATGATCTGCGCTCCTGGATTCAGTACCTATTTTGCTATGGAACTCCTGTGAGATGTTGGACAGATCCCCCATGATGCTGCACTTCAAACCTTTCCCTGCAAAGTGAGCATAACATTGTTTCTTGGATGTCAGGCTGTGGATTAACTGCAGAGTTTGGATACAGAAATGCCAGTTCTGACTCTTTAGGAGTCAGTTTTCCTTGGGAAGAAGCACAGCCTCACATGTAGCATGTTATTTGCCATATAATCTTAGATCCTCATGTCAGTGATGATGTGGGAATCACACTTTGCCAGACTCAGCAGTGAAGCCAATCTTTAAATTTTCCATTTTCCTCACTGTGTCTCCCCTGCTGCATGTCTTTCTTCTCAAATGTTTGCATTGTAGGTATTTTTTCCCTTTGTCTAACCTTTTGTCCTAACCCTTCCCTCCCTCACTGGTCTGGATAATAGAGAGTTGACGGAGATGTCAAGTTAACTACAGTAAAGGTTGTGAAGTACTTGCACACTATCACAATAGAAGCTGTGTAAGTACCTGAGTGCTAGATACACATAGGCACAGGACCTCATGACATACATACTTATTCTTGGTATCAGTAACATCTAAGCTTCGTTCTTCACAAAGCCTGGTTGTATAGCACAGTAGTTTCCCCAGTCTTTTATCCATTTTGACTCTAGTACTCTGTGAAAAAGAAGTCACTTATTCTCTGTCAGTGTCATACCCCCAAAGGAAGAAAATGTAAATCGTGTTTCAGTCTTTTTGGTAATAACATGAAAGTTGGCTAGTGAGAGCCTGAAATGAAGTCTGATAAAGGATTCTCTGTAGATGGGCAGGGTGATTTTTGTGCACATAAAAACAAGGTTCTATATTACATGGACTGGCTTGTGGTTTTGCAAATAAAGCCACAATGGGCTTTCCAACGTGCAGGCAGAAGGCTGAGCTCTTGTCTTCTGCAGTGATTCAGCCTTAATATTCAAACGTGAATGCATACGAGTGAAATGTGCATGTGGGAAGTTGTGTGTGTACAAGCAGAGTCTGAACCAGCTCTCTTTGAATATTCAGCTCTTAATGTGTAACATTTAATCACTAAATACTGAGCTTAAATAGAGCTCTTTTGATGATGATGATGAAATGATTAATAAAGTGGTCTGAAACGCAGCTCAGAGCCTCTCCCCAGGGAGTCTTGCTTTCCCAGTTTTGGCAAAATGGCCTCCTACAGCAACAGAATCAGAAATGCCAGTCTTAATTGAAGTCTCTAATTACATTTCCTGCTTTATTTCAAGGTAACTAGTGTTTGGGTTTGGGTTCTCCCCTCTCCCCTCCCTTGTATTTCAGTAGTGCTGATAAATGTGTGCAGGCTTCCTGTGAGCCCTTGGCTTTCTGAAAACAACAACGGATGAATGCAAAGAAAAATTTAGTGCCTTCCAGAAACAACTATAAAACTTTTCAAGCTTTTTCAAAGTTCTGTCAGGCCATGTCTGACATGCTACAAGTTTACTTAAATATAATCTTCAAATTTCACTTGATGTTAAAGGAAGATTTGAGCAAAGAGAATGGTGCTGCTGAAAAGAATAGTATGTGCATGGACTCTACAACCCTCACAGTATGAACCATGTCTTAAACCATAAATCATGAAGAAAGGGCAGAAGGAGACAAAACAGCTGAGACATTTCTTAGCAAGAGAATTTCTTTAGTTCTTGTCAAAGGTTAAAGCTACCACCAGCCTTGTCAACACACACATGCGGGCTGCTGGAAGGATGGGTGAGGTTACAAGGAGCAGATGAGAAGAGCAGGGAAAATAATTTGTCCTGTGCGTCAAGAAAACATTGCAGCCTGGTCACCAGATGCTGAATGTATGCTGCTTGCAGTACTGTCTGCAGATAGTGTTCTGGCCTGGTGTCTACATGATGATTTGCTGCACTTTAATGTCTTTTTTATGCCAAAACATTCTGATGAAGCTATCTGGGATTTGTGCAGCCCTGAAATAAAAAAAAATTTAAAAAAAGTACCATGGAAGGCAAGAGACATCACCCCAAATTGTTTTTCCTCCTGTTGCCTGTTTAAGCAATATGTAATTAAATTACTTTAGTTACAGTTGCATTTTGCAGTGATGCTGTTTGCATAGCAACCCCTTTTTTTTATGTCCTAATGATTTAAAAGGTCAGTGGGGAAAAATAATGCAAGTTGTAGTTTTGACATTGAATCACTGTTGAATGTCTACTCCTTAGTAAACCATCAGTTGGCTCAGTGGATGCCCATGGTGATCGTGCACGGACCTACTTTGAATCAAAACTATACTAAGCTTTACTCTGGCCTGATATTAAAATCCTTCAGGTTGAATCCTATTTGGTTTGTGTGGAACTGAACAGGAAGAAAGCAGAAACAAGCTTTTGTTCTGACCTTGCTCTCCTGTTTACTTCTGGTGCACATGAGCTGCCACAGAATCTCTCTACTTTGTAGGCATCTGTCATATCTTGTCTTCAGCAGCAGATTTGCTGGTGTTTATAAGTAGTAGTTATGCTTCTGGTCATACCATTTCTTCTGGAGTTTACCATGATTCAATACTGGCATTATCCAGAATAGACCACAATATCTGTATCTTGCTATCTTGATGATTACTCTTTCAGATAGTTTAGTTGTACTTTTCCTACTGAAATAGAGCAAGCAAGGCTGAGGCTCTGCCCTGAAGACCTTCTGTTCAACACCTTTTACATTATATTTTTAAACACAGTTTATTTTTGTGTGTACCAGCAATCTGTCAGAATGACATCTAGCAAAGTTAATGTAAGTCTTCCTGAAGAACTCCTGTGAGGTTCTGTATTTCAATTGGCTGTTGCTTTCAAACTGAAGTCATGGAGTGTTTCCTTAAGGAAATGTAATGAAAAGCATCACTTCTGTGATGGTTTTGTTTGTTTGTGATAAAGCTGATGGCAATATTTCTTGTATGTATCAGGGTCAAATTCCTCCTTCATGTGTCTTTCCACTTCAGAGATGGTACAGCAGAAATTTCCTTCAGGCTGTGTTGTCAAAAGATCTCATGTTTTATTTGAGGACCAAAGTTTCCCAATTTTCAGAATATGTCAACACAGCAAGGACACTTTGGACACAGAGTATCTGTGAAAGCATCTGGAGTTTTTAAAACTTTGGGGTTTTTTTTTGGATGTGTGAGTTGTAACTAAGGTATATTGTTATGAAAATCAAATCCATGTTTGAAGAACATAAAAATTAAGCTTTATTAACTTGAGTCTAAGGAAGTCAATAGCTTGCTTTTACATCAGAGATTACTGTAAGTATATGCTCATTTCAAACATCTCACTTTGAAATTCCCAGTTTATATTTTTATATAAGTGAGGTCGGGTTGGTTGGGATTTTTCAGGATATTCATAACGCACTTTTATTTGTGGCTTCTTTAAATTTACTGTTGCTATTTAATTTTTTTCTTCTCAGGAAACTAACTTTGAAGATTTAACAGGTTTTTTTTAGATGGAACTTAAAATTCTTGATTTTTTAGATTGTGGAGGGAAAAAAATTGAATACATTTTCCATTTGAAAATGGATCACGGAGGAAAAGTTAATTTTTTAATCTTTAACAGGCTTTTAAACTCCTCTTAAACTCTTCCATGTCTGAAAATAATTGTGGAAAATTACTTAGCATTCCTTTAAGTATGAATTTTTATAACCATTGTTTTAGTGGATGACATGGAAAAGATGATTTTTTTTTTTCCTGGGAACTTAAAATATAGAAATCATTCTGTCATTTTTTGAGAAGAATTCTAGCTTTTTTTATTTATTTTCATGCATTGTTTTATACTTCAGTTTTGGCTTCATTGAGATGCCAAGTGCAGCAGAGGCCCTGGAGTGCTTTGTCTGTGTTTTGTTGGTGCTTGTTTTACAAAAACTGCCTCTTGCTTGACAGAAATGATTTTGGGTTAAGGCTCCAGAAACTCTGTCCCTGGAGAGGTAGTCACTGGAGAAAATCTGCCTTTATTTTAAGCATATGTAATTCCTATACATAGCTTCATGTGGGCAAACAACATTACCTACTTTAAGGCTTCCCCTGAAGAACCCTCTTTGCGTTCGCACCAGGGGAATAATTGGTGGCTGCAGGGGGATGTGGCAGCACCAGAAGTACCATGTACAGCACTATCTGTATGTTGCTGCTTTCTTGTCCTTGCTTTATGCTGCCAAAGGGTGATGCAGCACCTCAGTGTCTGAATAATCCTTGACATGCCTTGCTGCTGGTCCTTTTGCAGCTGTGAGGAGCGTGGAGTCGTGGGAGAGCTAAAGCCTGGAGAACACACACTGCTGTCCTTGCTGTGCCACCAATGGCCAGGTACCCAGCAGGTGACTTGGTTGGGCTGTCTAAATTGTGTTAAAAGAATCTTTTCTCCTCTCTCTGGTGCATGTGCAGTAGTGTTTTTGGTTTTTTTTTTTTGGGGGGGAATGGGACACACAACATTGTTTTTTCCTCTTTAACATCTAATAAGGAATTTCTCATTTTCAAATAGGAATTTCCTTTGGAAATGAAAGAAAACATAGCTACTAGCTTCTTTCTTCTTTGATGATGCAATAAAGAAATAATATCAGACAGCAAAAGCTGGTTTTATTAGCTCATATTCTCCTTTCCCTAGAATTTGCTGTGCCTTGCTTGTGCTGTATGCATAATTATTCTTCAAACTGAAATGAAAACCTAACTTTCTTTAAGAAGCAGTTACAGATTCAGATTTGAGTATGACTGAATGGAAAAGGTAGGGAAAGAGGCTGTAGATTGTGAGAGAAACTTAACAGTGCTGGCTGCAAAAATAAAATCAACAGTTTACAGCTTTTCTTATTTTTTGCTAAATTCTTGTACTTAGCTTGAACACTCAGAATACCCAGCCTTTCCTAACCATCCTTGCAGGTAATACTCCCAAAAATGCTCGTATGTAAGCTGCAGCACCGTCCCTTTCTTTCCCCTTGATGCTCATGTTTGAATCCATTCTTTCACAAAGAACTTTTTCCTTATCTGCCCTTTGGACCATGTCACTTCTGTCTTTACATTCCTACTTTCCTTCTTTCTTTAGCACATCAAATCAAACCTCTTGGGCTCACTCCTAAAGCTGTCTGCAGCCTTTCTTTGTCTTAACTCTTATTTCAATGCTCGTATCAAAAGTCAGCTCCCATATCTGATCAGCTTGAACAGCCCTTTTTTCCCAGCTGTTAAATATTATGAGCAAGCAACTATGTGCTACTCCCTCGTCCTTGGGAAAAGATTCCCATGCTCACAGCAAAGCTCCATCTTTGTTCTCTTTCAAATTTTCATCTTTTAAATCATATTTATCTTCTAAAACTCTGTGTTTGTTACAATGCCTTCAAAACTCCTGAGTGGTTAGCTGCTGCTGTTGAGACATACCACTGGCATATGATGTGGATTTAGTACTGGCTTACTGTTTACTCCTGTTTCTTTATCTGTCTAAATTCATCTGTTTTCTCATGTGTTAGATTCTTGGCATCGGCCATCTATTTCTTTTGTCTCTATATAGGCTCTAACGCCCTAAGCTATACAGAAATGCAAATAATATATGCATGTAGTATGAACAGGAAGGTTTATCATCTTCATTTTGTCCTCAAGCTCATGTTCCTTAAATATCTGTAACATTAGAAGGAAAGGATGTTCTTTGCAGCATGAAATTTCCCGTTTCTTGTAGAGAGATGCTGAATTTCACTGTTTCAAGTACTTAACTGCTTTTAGTTCCTTTTGAAAACAGTTATAAAACAATTCATCTACACTGTATTGAGAAGATAAACTTTGAGCAGCTTTTCTTGGGTTTGCCTTGTTGATTTTCAGGGTGTACAGAAGCAGCCAGAAACTGTTAGATAAGTACAGGGGTAAGAAAAGTGACGTCCTTCCTTGTGCTGTCACTGGCCATGTGGTTTCACCCAAATAATGAAAATAATCTGGCTGAATATCAGCCCAACAACAAGCAACAACTAAAATGAGCAGTGACTGTGTAAGCTCTCTGGCTGTGACTTGCTGGGAGGTTGTGTGACTGATGCAGGCATGGGGATGGGGTGGCAGCAGAGGACTAGCCAGAAGGCTATCCCAGCACCAGTGAGGCCTTGGATCACAGCCATCATGGACTGTGGTTGCAAACCAGAATGTTAAAAAATAAGAAAAAATGCAAACAAGGGAGGTACACTGAGCAAAAATAGGAAGGGTGTGAACTGTGTATCCACCACAATGAAAACGAGCTGGAAATGCCCACTTGGCATTTGATTGTCACTTCTGTCTGACAGAGCCAGGTTACTTGAATTGTATTTCCAGAGTTCATCCACGTGTATGGTCGTGGCTGAAGAACACGTATAATACAGCATGAGTTTTGGTTTTAACAGACTAGCAGCAACGTTAGTGGGAGCTCGAGGAGGTGCAAAGACAGACTGCTTGCAGAGAGGTTCTAGCAGCCTTTTATGGGAGAAATTGGGTTGTGGTTTTATCTATTCATTTAGGTTGCATACGTAGGTCATCCAAACCAAATCAAGTTCATGTTGGATCTGTAGAAGTGCCTCAGTCTTGAAGGGCAAAAGGTTGAGAAGAATTCTGAATAATTGAAAAATAGTTAATTTTCTCACTCTTTAAAATTTTAATTTTTGAAAGAAAGCTTCTGCAATGTATATATGAATATACATCTAGCAGCTGGAAAACAAGATGGATTCATGTTTAAAACTGAACGGTGTGAGTTTGGAGGTTAGCTGAAGTATAAGCTCATCTGGACATCACAGGAGATGTAAGAAGAGCCTTCCCTCTGATCGTAGGGGAATGCTTCTGGAGAGTTGTACAAACTGGGTATAAAACTAGTGCCTATCAGATCTGAGATGACTGTGGAGAAAAGAGAAATTAGGATGTCCCTAGACAGACTAGATCTCAAAAGGTCATCCTGTCCATACTCTGGCACCATCAGGGTCAAGTATACTTTTCAGAACTGTCAGACTGCAGCTTCCAGAAGCAGAGAGCTTTGGTACTTTGCTTGATCTGAGAAAGTATTTCTTACTACCTTAACACGACTCTTTTTCAGTTTAAATCTGTCACTTTGTCATAGACATGGAACACTTCTGTTCCCAGGTATTTAAAGATCCCTATTAGTTTCTCTTGGGTTTTTTTTGTGAGGTGTAGGTTTGGGTTTTTGTTGGTTGGGTTTTGTGCTGGATTGGGTTTTTTTGGGTGTGTTTTTTGTTCTTCAGTCTTCACAGCCATTTTTATTCTCTGAGAAATGGTGGGATGATTTTTGAGACCTATGAGCCTCAATGGAATTTAGTATAGATGACTGGTCTTTCTTCATCTTCTGAGCTTGTGTAAGACTTCCTCTTTCCTACTGAAGACATACACAAACTTAAAATAATGCACAGCTTCATAGGGAATTTCTGTGTTTTTATTTGAGTTAAAGAAAAAAAAAGTTCAGTTTTCTATATACAAAATCAAAGACAGTTTCAAGTCTTGCAATCCAAGATGGAAAAGGCTTTCATTGAGGAGAAGAGTTTCTGCAGCACGGGGAAAAATAGGTGATTGAATATTTAGTTAGGAATTCAGCTTCTGTATAGCTTCTCAGTGGGCCTTAATCATACTCTTCCATGCATGGTCCCACAAGCCTTATGCAAGCAAATTTTCATTAAAGTTTAAGAGATATTTTTTTATTGCTTGGGAATTACAAATTTAGTCTGTTTGTCATGCACTGATTTGCTTGTTTAGTTTTGTGTGGTTTAGGTGTATGTCCAACACTTTGTAATACAGCTCTGTGCCTCAAACATCCAGATCCACCCAACTTCTCTGGGGTAAATAAGGACAAAACTGTGATTTATTTTTTTTTTCAAAGCAATGAGGTTGAAAGAATTTAATATCTAGCTATTGCTGCTGATTTTTGTGACTTAAAAAAAAAAACAAACAACCTTGCAAGTATGTGGCTTCCTTGTCATCAGAAAATTCCTCTGATAAGAAGCAGTGAAGCAGATAGAGAAAAAGGATGGGCAAGATTCTGCATACGTATAATGGCACCAGAATCTTAATGGGAAGCTAAATCAGATTGCAGAGCTGGAGCAGTACATTGTATGTGGTGGGAAAGTTCTTGTATGAAGATCAGCAAGAAATGTGAAGCAGTGGCAAATGCTGCTAAATATTCAGCCTCCTAGGGACTGCAAGCCAAGTGCTGGAGCTGCCTGCCATGAATATCTGCATGGAGCTAGCTGACAGGCTTTCTTTTTCATTCCTATGTATGGCTGGGGAGAAGTATTTAGAAAATACCTGCTCAAAGCTAGCTGTATTTTCTGTATTGAGGCATATCTTCATTGCCTCCCACCATACCCTGTGTAGAAGTGGTCATTTTTTCTGAAAATACCAAGGGGAGGGGAGGTAAAAATTCACTGTGTCTGCTTTCTGTAGTGATAGAGGGAAATCTTTTCTATAATCTGTATACAAATAGGAGAGTTTTGCTGGTATGAGGGAGATGACATGTTTAGACTGTATCTTCAACTCTTCACTCAGTGAATTGGCTCTGGGGCGGCAGGGTGTGTGCTCAGGACTCAAGATGAAGTGTTGTCTTTGAACAAGATGATTCTGTTTCTGATTTGCATATTGCATTTGACAGTACAGCAGAAGCAGCAACAAATGATATTGAAGTGTGTGGTGGTCTGGTTAAAATTTGCTGTCTGTACTGAGGCATGAGTTGCACGTCCTGTAGCATTTGCAATTGAAATAATTTGGAAATTATTCACATAAGTAATATCCAAATAATTGTCTATAATTGAATGTATTCAGTAAGGTCATGATTAGAATTGGGTAATTTGCAGAGGAGGAAGAACAGGAAGAAGGATAAAGGTTTATCAGTGGGATGCATGAGTCTCTTACAGCATCCACCTCAGAGATCAACCCAAGGATGGGGCAGAGTAAGAGAAGCATCTAGTCAGGCAAAGTACACATCTGGCTGTCCTTGAGGGGCAGCTGTTGGTCAAATGAATCTGTGGCTCTGGCATCTGGACCCTGCATTGCTAGCAAAGTGTGGTTCTGCTTTTGTGCCAGCACTTGGGGCTTGTGGAGAATACTTTTGTTCCAGCAGGTTTGGGAGGTGCCCTATCACTTGCCTTACATGAGATATTGTCTGCTCCAAGGACACGTGTTAGTTCACTTGGTATTGAATCAGGATTTGGTGGGTTTTTTTCCAGGCCCTGGGACTTAAGGCAATTAGAGCTAATTGCTATTCTGCCTCACAGAAAAAGAAACCCTGCCTGTCAGTCCCTGGTATTAAATCAAGCTTCCAGACACGGTTTGATTAGGAGACATACACATGTACCCATGCTGTTAAGTTTGTTATAACCTGTATTTTTTTTTCCCTTTGGTTGTTAACTTCTGTTCATTGCATTGTTTTTCCTTTCTTGAAATAGATGTTTTCACAGGCATAAATAAAGTACAAATATAAAAAATGAAATACACCACCTATCTATACAGAAATAAAACTGCTTGTTTGTTCACCCGACTCGAGTTTGTGGGTTTTACCAACATTTTAGAGCCTAATTCCACTGATTCATCCTCTCTGAGAACAAAAGGGGCCTGTGAAGGGGGAAAAAATCCTGTGCTTGTTTTTAATTGACTGTAGGTTTGGATCTTTAAGGACAATAGAACAAATGTTTCTTATACCAAGAAGGAAATGTTTTGCAACCCCACCCGCCCTTAGGTCAAACTTCAAAGGGATGGATAAAAAGTTGATGTTTCCTTGTGGTTTCTTTTCTCCTTGTTTCTTTACCTATGTAATCTTTGGTAATCCTTTTACCAATGACTACTTCTTTCCCAAAACAAAGTGGTATTCCTAGGCTCTCAGGAGGGCTTGTGCTTGGGATTTAAACCATGGTACAGGGCTTCAGGTACAAATGTGCATGCAAAACAGTACATTGAAAAAATTTGAAAGTCAATTTTTCTCTGTGGTGCTTAGAACAGCACTGCTTGGTGCAACACAAAATCACAGTTATGTAACCTGTATTTTAAAATTTTATGTATTATATGTTCTCAAAAGAACCTTATGCCTTCAGGCTGGGCAGCAAAAGGCTTACCAGGGTGTGGATTCCCCTGTATTCAGTCATTGAGATGTTTATGTAGGTGTGCAATAGGAAAAAGGACACTCAGTCCACTGTGGTGGAGTAGAAGGGTAGAAGCTATGAGGGAGGAGATTGGAGGATATAAGCAGTGAAGCCCTGTGCTGTTCAGGTTCGTGTATTCCCTCGTGCCCAGAGGAAAGCAACAAGCATCCTACACGCACTGTAACACAGCCTGCACCTGGACAGCTAACCCAGCTACTGCAGCCTGGCAGGGGGATACTCACAGAAGTGGTCTTGGTATTTTTCTCACTACTGCTTGAAAGGCATTGGAAATAGGTGTTTTCCTCACTGGTCAGTCTTGTGGGTTGTTTGTTAACCCAACTCTTATTATTAAACCTCGGGAGATGCTTCACTCTGAGACCTTGTAGTATATCTACACGTTCCTTGGAAAACATCCTGATCCACTGTAAGATCAGGCTAGCTCTGACAGATCTGCTTTATTTATGGTTATAGTCATTGACAATTACTTTGGTAACTATAACTACAGACTAATTAGGAAGAAGCACTATTAAAATGCTAAATAGATAAGGGAACTAGAATTCTTTTAACTTGTCAAATTGGTCCATTAAATCTGTGTGTGTTGTACCTGTAATTGCAAAGCTCCAATTATCATACACTTAGTGAAAGGACTGATAAGGTTTTCTGGAGTGGAAAGTGATAAGAGATAAAAGTGAAAAGTTGCCTAATAATAACTTTTACTAAAAGCTATCCATGGCAAATGTATACTTCTGATAAGAACCAGAAGCCAAGAACTTTAAATCCCTGTATCCCCAAGCAAGCAAAACGAGGGAAAGTCAAAGTTGGAAGGAAATATCACCTTGTTTGTATTGGTGTTATAAACAAGGTAAGACCCTCCAGCCTTCTCAGCCTACTCATGTTTCTCCTAGTAAGTGCTGTATTGGTGTCTATGCAGCACTGACATGAAGAGACCATGGCCTTTGGAGACATTTAGTAGTTAATGTTATCTAGGATAGAGTCATCTTCCATAAAACCATTAGAGAATGAAGGACCTGACCTATGCTGACATTCTGATTTCTCTCTGGGGATTGTTTTTGACTGTAATCATCCCTAGGAGACAGCCAGCTCATAGTGATGGTTACAGTTTGTTTGGAAAATAGGGCTGCCTTACAGGTTCTCTTGAAAGTCTTTGGGGTAAGATGGAGAGAAATGACCAAAATACAGCTATGAATTCAGGTGCTGATGAAGGCTGGAGTTTATGTAGAGGAGAAAGGAATTAGTGGTGCTTCAATTTCTGCCATAATTCACAATGGTGGAAAGTTGAATAAAGGTCGTAGTACCTTTCTGTTGATCTGAATCTTTGAAGTGGGAGCTGGAGAGGTTTTTAGAAAGCCTGGAATCAATTTGTGAAGGGGTATAAAGGTGAAAGATTGTGTGAGGGACCAATGATTTTGAGAAATACATAAAAGGAGGAGAAGGGTGGACTTAAGAGCAGGCAAGATAGAAAGGATTGTTGTTGTTAAGCAGAGCTTACTTCACAGAAAAACAATACTGAACTGACTGCTGTTTGTGAGAAGGGGGGAAGAAAAAGAATCATTCTTTCCTGAGAACCCAAGAGGCTTTATCCATTTTAAAACCAATTCTGTGCAAAATAAAGGCAAGCGAGCATATGTATTCTAAATGGCACTTCAACCTCTCTCCAAAAAAAGTCATCAGTGTTAAAATAGGCCTCATTACCCTGTGGTGTTGCTTGCTCTCTTTCTTCTTCTGTTATTGGATTGAAAATGACAAGCCTCGCTTCTAATTGGTTTTAGTGATATTGTTTGCAAAGTTTTGCATATAAAGGGGAGGAAGCTGAATTTTTCTGCTTGTGTCAAAAGAGGAAAAATGAGGAACGATACAGATAAAAGACAAGAAAAGGGTGATGATTTTTGCAGTGAGAGTGGCTTTGGAAATTTGACTTTAAATGAAGGAATGTTTTCTTTTGAATGGTTGAGATAAAACAATAAAAAGGTTTTGCCTCTGAGAAATCAAAAGGTTTGTTCCAACTGAGGGAAGGCTGATGGTCAGATGATTAAAATTACACTTCTTATGGCTTAAGCTGAATTGTATCCCCTCCACTAGTGGCAGACATACATGATACTGGGAGCTTATAGGCAGTTGGAGGGAGGAAAAGCTGGGGAAGAAGGAATGAATAACATATAGTCAGAATCTTGTATTATTCAAGACATAAAAAGAAATCAGCATACTATTTCTTCACTTTTTGTTCTGCAGAACCTAATTCTGAAAGGGATATATTTTTTCAAACTTAAATTTTGCAATAAACCTGAAGAAGGAGGGAGGAAGCAACGGTGACCTAGTGCAGAATGTGTAGCAGATGGCAATAAATGAGTTTGCTGTGTCAGAGAAGGGAGGAATGTATACACTAATGTCACTTATGGTAACAGTTGGTTTAGACTTTGGTCTTGAAAAACATGCTTGTTAAAATGTAGGATCGATGTAGGCTCTGTCTACCAATTGTATTGCTGAGGACTTCAAAGGGAAGGTCACCCATCCCAGTCGTGAGCTGCCTGGGTCTCCTTGTGACTGCTTTCCCTCTTCAGTGCCAGATGCTGAGAGATGTAAAGCATTTTGCACCAATTTCTGCTGGAAATGGATAAAGGAGAAAGAATAATTACATTCACTCTCAACAAGGCATGTTTGAACTGGTCCTGACCATCCCTGCCGTGGTGGCAGACATAAGCGGTCTGAGAGGAGCTGTTGCAAGGCATTTAATTGCTTCAGAATGATGTGGGGTTGTGTTTTTTTTTTTTGATTGGCACATCAGAAGAGTCATTTAGAAAGTAATCTGGCTTTATAATGGGACCACTTCAAAAGCAGTGGTCCTAAAATTATAGTTCAGCCGTCACAGTATTTGTCTCCCTCTTCTTGTAAATATATGCCTGTTTGTCAAAGGTTATTAGTAACAGACCAGGTTAAGAATTATTAGAGGGTGAAAAATGTGAAACCTTACATTTAATTATATTAAGTGGTGGGAAGATCTGGTCATGTTGTGATTTACGTTTGACAAACTGCTAACATCCTATCTGACAGGACAAAGGGGAAGGCAATTATTCAATTTTTAAATTTTTATGATGCTACTTCTGTATCTTGGATCACAGCAAATGATTCTAGGGACGGTGTAATATCAAACTAATAAATGAAGAATTGAGGCAGTGACAAAAGGGGCAGGTGGCTTAAGATTTTCATCTTTGTGGACATGATCTCAGAGAACACACTTTCCCAATACCAAAGGCTGTGACCAGATCCATGCTCCCAAGAAGCAAATTGATACTGGAGAAAGATACAAGCTGTAGCTGTTCCAATATTGTCTTGACAGGCAGCTTTCCACATGGAATAAGCTCGCTGAACAGAAGCAACCAAGCAATATCCTCATCTAAGGGAGAGCGTCTGTTTTCACTGTGGTTACACAGGGAATACACCAGCACTTCTGGCTTATGCAGGTATAGGTGCTGAAACCCAAGTAATTTCTACTAGGGGTCTCATTATACCCTTCCTTATGGTGGGCCTCAATGCCTCAAAAGCTGGGGCAATGTGCCTTACCTGCATAGCTGTGTGCCTATGGTTTAAAGTTGGATCATGGGATTATGAGTGCTGACTGCTCAACCTCCTCTTTCATCTGCAGGGAGCAATTTAATTATTTATATGTTTTGAGATTCTGTAGGATAAAAATAAGACCTTCATAATAAAACTAATAATACCTGAGAGGCCAGAAGTATCACTGGGGACTTTGATTTTATTAGCTAGCATTTATTAAGTGTGAATTAAAACCTAAGCGCTGCATCAAACAAAGGTCTGCAGTGACACTTGCAACAATCACTTCTACAGGAAGAAAAAAATCTGTCTTGGCTAATTTTAAAATTGAAAAAGCTTACATTTAACTCCAGGCACTTTGTTTGCACTTCTTTGAGCAACACTTTTTTTTTTTTTTTTGCTTGGGAAGTGAAGGATCACTTCTGATAGTATAAAGAGGTTTCTTCAGGGAAATCAAACATTCTTGGAAGACTACAAAATCCCTTCTCTGAACTACGGCTGCAAAAGGAGAGCTTGAGACTAGTGTGTCATGTTAAATGCTCACAGCAGGAAGAGAGCCAGGTACTTGAACTGACATGATGGATTCCCCCTTTACCTGCTGCCTCTATCTCATTAAACTGTAGTGATTAAGGAGTTATCAAAATTTAATACTTCAAAATGACTGTACAAAAGCAACTTCTGTTTATCCCAACCTGCCTTTACAAACTGTCACCCATGTACACAGATTTTTCTTTCCCCCCATAATTTCTCTGTACACCCCTTCCCCCACTATGCCTTCAGTCCTTAAATTTACGAGGATGTGGTGAAACCTTTAGCCAGCAAGAGCCACTCCTGAGAACAAATATGGGCTCTAAATTATTTGAGCCTGTTGGGCATATTGGTTATTAAACCTCTTCTGGTGCAAGAGGGCAGATGGATGTGCTGTGTCATTGCCAGCTATATTAATTGTGTGCTAAAGATTTTCAATTTTTTAGGTAGAAATATGGATTCAAGTAATACCAGGATTATTCAGGTGACTCTGACAAGCTGTAGCTTGAGAGATGTATTGAAACAAATTAGGAGCAGCTTAGTTTGATCAGGCATTGAATGTTGTCAACTTGCTGCTTTTATTCTTTCTCCCTTCTCTGCTCGCCTTTGTGCGCGGGTGAGATTAGTCCAACAGGATGCAGACATTAGAATGTGGTGGTTAAACAACAAAATCTTACTGTTTTGTCCATCAGTTGATCTCTCTGAAGGAGGTCTGCCCCCACTCTCAAGAGGAAATGCTGAGGAGCTATGTGTCTTGCCCAAAGACACTTGGATACAGGTGTCAGTGTTATGTGTAGAATCTATCAAATCCCAGCACCATGCAATGTTTGTGAAGCTGTGCTGTTTCCCATACATAACCTGCCGACATGAAAAAGTGGGGAGGAAAAAAACAAACCACCTTTGGAGCTTCCAGTTCATCCCATGTGCCTGCAGCTGACATAACGTGAGGGTTTTTTTCCTGGATAGCAATAGATTCTGTGAATTATGATATAGTGCCTGGCAAAATTCAGCTTTACAACGTGGGTACTGATAAAGCCAACAGTCAGTGTAGGATGTGATCCCTCAGAGCTGCTCCTTGGGCACTGTGGTTTTACCTTCTTGAGGTTGAATGCCTTGTGTCTAGGTATAGAATGCTTTCATTAACTGAGTTCTGTGTGGGAAATAATAAAAGACCAACCTCTATGTAAGAGGAAGAAAAACGTCCTGCAGAAACCCCAAAGCAAAATATTATAGTGCTGCTTTCATAGGCTGTAAAAGCACCCATATTCAGCAGTTCACAATATTAGTAATGGATCTAAAATATTCAGGGAAATCTTTAACAAGGTCTAAGTTCTATTGCAGGAATTACTGCAAAGGAGTCCCATGTTTCAAAGAGGCTTTTTAGGTTAGTGCTCTTCAAGCTACTAGCAGCACAATATAATTGTTTTGTGAGTGTGCTAGGAATCTCACACAGTGGCTGAGGCGTGGGACAGATGTGTGTGGAGACCTCTGGACTCAAATGTTTGTACCCTACATATAGGAGAAGAAACAGCACATTGGTATAGGGAAAGGGTGGGGGAAAAGAGACAAGGCAGCAGGGTTGGTTAGCGTGGTGTCTGTGTGTGGCTGCTGAGCTCCTCTCAACTGTCTGAGGCATTACAGAAAGGAAACTCCAGAGAAAGGGTGGGAGTGCTACACTTTTGTTTTGAGCAAGGTACATCTGGCTTTCCTAAGTAATGTTGAATGCAGGAAAGTCTGAAGCATGTAAATCAACTTAAGGGTGCATTAAAGCCTCTATTAATTACATCTTATGGTTCTGCTTATACTCTAGTTTAAACCCCAGTGTAGCAAATCCAGATTTATATGCACATTTTCATATATACACTGACTATACATTCTCACAGATTAGTTTTAAGGAAAAGGATGCAGTTGGGTAATATGTGGTTTTATGTTTTATATTTTCTTGAGTTTTAGGGGAAAGAAGGTTATTTAATAAAGATTAGTCAATCTGTATTCCATTCTCTATCAAGGACTTTGTTTAGGAACTCACTCTTCTGTGTCAGACAGGGAGTATCGTGCATCTTCTTGTATATAGATTATTTACTCACTGAAAGGTTGTGGTTAGTTCTTAATTTCCTTTCCAGTTTATTAGTATGCCTCCTTGGCTGCCTCTTTGTGTTACTTCTGTCCAGATGTTATGGCCAGAGAACATAAAGGTTAATTTAGGCAGTGAAGTAACAATTGCAGCACTGAGCTTGCTGGTCAAAAGTTCCCAATACAATTGCAGGTATCTGTGAAAGATGAAATAGTTAAGTAGGATGCTGGTCAGAGACAGCCCAGGATAGCAATGGCTGGGGGATGCCTGTGGAACGTGTTCTACAAAAAAGCTGATGATATGTTGGGGTTTGTTGGGGTTGTTTTTAATCTGGTAGAGATGCAAACCCTCCCCTCCTTCATTACTGCATGCCAGTTTGTGTTAGTGCAAATGATAGCAAAGACACTAACAGTGGGAGCAGAGTTCATTCTGTTATTTATCTCCTACAAGTGACATAGGTCTAAACAGCTTGCACAAGTATTAATAAGCAGCAGAAGGCAAGAAACATTAGGGAAGCAATAGTTGTATCTATAATAAGAATAGGAGAGACAGCAAGTTTATTTCTAGGTAAACCCTACAACTGTTTTAATGATCTGCTCTCTCTCCCTATCATGTGGTGGTTAATTATCCTTTTTCTAATTGATTGCACTCGTTTGTGGTTCAGGCTGAAATGGCCATTAGGGCAACATGCCCATCCCCTGGAGCCCCTACTCAAGGGACCTGACCTTGTGTAACACTGGCCATGTTCATTCTTGTATAGATAGGCTCAGTCCCATTCAGTTCACTTGCTGCAACTGCAAAGAGGAAGAGTTTGATTTGTTTATGCATAGATACCTTTATCACTACTCTGGAAGCATTGAGGAGCATTGAATATGTGACCTTGTACAATGCGCTACACCAATACACAAGCTTTTACCCTTGGAGAAACGTAGCTAGTGACAGCTTGTGAAGCTTCTAAAAGTCAATGTGTGAGTGAAAGATGATTATAAATGGTGGCCAAGGTGGCCACCAAGAGTTTTGTGTAGGTGCAAGGGTGGAATTGTTAAGTATGTTTTCTGCCTGTGTTGTAATTTGGTCTACTCTGACCAAAACTGAGGATGTTGCTGTTAACTGGATATCCCAATGATCTCAAGGCTGCTGACTGCAGATATGGGAGTTGTATCTCTTCTGTGCAATAAGGAGCTGCACAGAGGCTGGAGTGATAATGATGGCATGAATATGCAAGTAGCTCTCAATGCCAACATCATCATCACAGATGTTCTCATGCATCTGGGGTCCATGCACGATTCATTCATTTTGCACATGTTCCCACTCAACCAGCTACTCTGAATATTTTCACCCAATTGGGGATGGCTGATTGTTCAGCCTTTATCATATTTTCCTCAAGTTTACTCTAGTAACATCTGTGTACAGTCATTATAGACCTGGCACTTGTTCTGAGTCACTACTAATTTTCTCTTTTGGTGATGGGCAAAGCTCTCTTTCTCTATTTCATTGAACATGCAGAAAAAACCAACCAGTGCTATAAGATACTGTCAGGCTACATTCACCCCATCATAACCCTGAAGTGTTAAGTCTTCTTACCGCTTCTGTGATAAGCTGTGGAACACGGGCAGAGCTGATGATGGCTTTGATGCTACTAGGAGTCCTAGCCTATGCTTTGACTAGTGTTGCCCTCAAACGTGGTTGACCAGCTGGATATAGCACTATGGTGTCAGAGCATTTTCTTAGCTTTGCGTGTGTGAGATACTCCACCAATCTGCACTGCTTTCCCTATTTCTAGCATATCAAAAAAGAGGAAACCAGCCCATTAGTGAAATGGTTACAGAACTCTTCTGGGGTGTAGGTCTGGTGGAGTCCACTTTGGGTATGGAAAGCCTAGAGTCCTACGTCCCTTTTTTGAGAGTTGATTTTCCTGTAAGGTGGTTGTCCAAAAATTATTCTCTGCTTCTACCACACTATGCACAGAAGTAAACAAAATAGCTGTCAGCTCAGCATGACCTTATCCTGCACGTATTTGAGTTCTTAAGCACCTCCAATCATGCTACAGCACCCTTTGAAATTTTGCTTTTGAGCAGTCAGGTGCCAAACTGATGTTTGTAAGCTCTGATAGTGGCTACAAATGCAAGATTTGCAGCATTTAAATACTTCCTAAGGTACTTTTCTTCCTCTTGGGAAACATAAAAATAGCGTAAATGAAGAAACTGGGCAGCTTTGAGAATTCCCTATTCTTAAGAACAGGGTTGGGGTGAAGTTACTGAGTACAGAGTGCACTTCAGTTACCAAAATATGTTTGTATTAGTTCAGCTCTTTGGAAAGGAGATTGTTCTTGGTTTGCTTGTTAGTGGTGTGTGCTTTACATGAGCAATAATTGAGATTAAAAATTCTCTAGGGAAGCAAGTAATTTATTTTGTAGTAAACTGATATCTGTTGATATTTTAACGTTGCTTACATTATTTATATGTAGATTTGCATCCATGAACTGGAAAATATAATATTTTATTTCATAAGAAATGTAATTTAATGTTAAAAATTGATAAAATATTAATTACATATGAAAAGGCTTATGTAGCACCGAACGCGACCTGTATATTATTATAAATTGTTCATGCTGAATAAATTGCTCTGCAAAGGAGATGGGAATACATTAGCACAACACAAAAGCAACAGTTTCAGTTTGGTAGGTGGGTACGTATGGTTAGGCAAGTCACACATGTGGCTGCTTCTCCTGCATGTGAAGAGAGCAAAGCAGGAGAGAAATTGCTGTATCTCAGCTATCTATCCTTGCTTCTGAAAAGGATCTGCTGACTAAAAGCTTCCTGGCAGCAAGGCACTATATTATTACTGCAATACCTAATTGTTTTAGGTCTTTTTTTTCTTTCCCCCCGCCCCCGCTCCTGTTGGAGTGTTTGTGAACCTGCAGTTGGGAAATTTTGGGCTGCCACAGTGCAGTTTTCCAGTTCATCAGAACCCTAATGATTCAAGAAACAGAGTAATTGGGCAAAGAGATGGATTAATGTTGTGACAATTAATCTAAGACTTTAATTCTTGTCAGGCAAAGGGCAAGCTCAGCTGGTGTTGAGGAGAAATGGTTAAATGGTGTTGAGAAGAGCACTTCAGTTCATTGACAATACCAGTATTCTCTACTACCACCAGATTCCATTGCAAGCCATCAGCACACGATTATCCCTGGATTGTACATTAATTTCTATGTTGAGTCTTGGCCTCACTTAATGCTTTATGTGCTGAACCAAATGACATCTGAAACAAGGAACTGCTTGCTTAGATAGATAATCTGCTGGCAGTAAATGCAATACATCTGAAAGTTGTTTGAATAATGTGCATGCTCTCTCAGGCAGAAAAACCTACCTGAATTTCATATGGTTGAGAAAAGTCATGCCTTTTAACTTTGCATTGCTTTTGGTCAAGATGATTTATTCTGAGGAAATATTCTTACCTCCTGCACTCTAACCTTTGCAGAGCTCGTTCCATTACATGTTCATAGCCTCTTCTACAGGAATGGTAGTTCTCCTTCTAATGTGCTCTGTGGCTTTATAAATGGCAAGGTCACATCTTTGTAGGATTTGCGACAAAGATGAAAGTTTTCTCCAAGCCTCTTTCCTGAGAGCTAAATCCACCATAAAACCAGGGCTTTCAAGATTTTTCTAAGCTGAGAAATGTTGAGCACTCAGATAAAGATCATACTTTTTCTCATTGAAGCAACTGTGAAAAGGCACATGTATTAATTCAGAGGCACTCTGCATACATTTGGGTCTGTCCTGTGCCTCCCATCACTTTTCTACAATCACTGTAATGCTGAGCTAATTTGAGTAGGTTTTGTTCCTCTTATGGAAGCTGCATGTTTCTGTGGGCTGGTGGTTGAGTGATTAATAATTAATGCTGTGTGTATTTCCTCTGAATATCTCATAGATGACGATTTTTGCAATATCCTTAAGTGCTTTAGATTACCAACTCTCAGTGCACACAAAGTCATTGTAAAATTTGTTGTGAGGCCTGAATACTTGGGCAGCAGCTAAGTACATCTTAATAATATTCTCCACCAAGTGATACAAGAATATACATATTCAGTATGTGTAGCTGTCACTGTGTGTCCATTCCTCATGTTTTCCTTATCTTTCTAAGGGCCTTTGTGTCAAAGACTCTCTGGTACATGCAGTGATGTATACATTTAAATTCACCACGGTGAAATTATTTTCTTAGAACTTCTTTATACATAAAGATAGTAAAATTCCCATGCACTACTTAGTTTTACGATTCAGGATGATTCCTGCTTAGTTGTCTCTCACAACTATCAATATATTGACTCCATATTTCCTCCTTGTCTCTCTGAGCATCCAAGAGCAGCGATGGATTCCACTCTTTAAAAGTATGCTGTCATCTGGCAACGCAAACACAAGAAATAACATCAGCTAAATTGAACACTCTGAGTTTGAGGAGAGTGTTACGTGTCACTAGCTGTCCACAAACTGTGTTCAGGGCAGCTGTGACAGAATCAGTATGTGCCCTTTTAGAGCCGAATTTCAGCTTCTTTGTGGCTACTACAGCACTGAGTCGCTGCAGATGGAAACAGAAATTCCTTCATTCCAACACATGTTCCCATGAACATATTAAATTAATATATACCTCTGAATCACAATGTTCAGTTATTTTCTCATAGGAATGCCACTGGGATTCTATGTGCCTGTCATAACATTGATCCAGGCAGTCTGCTCCAATGGATTTGTTAAACAGGTTTTTACATCAGCACGTAAAATCAGGAATTTATGGCTCGCCATAAGGCATACAAAGTGAGATTTCAACTTCCTGTGGTGCACAGCACATCACGCATCAGGAATGTCACTATTCCTTGTAGCATCTATTACTCCAACCTGCTGCTAAAATGCAATTCTAGGCTGTGCTTCATGTATTTCAGGAGCTAGGATAAGACAGGAAGATGGATAAATTGCTGTGGGGCGATGGCACAGAGGTGGTAAAGCCTGTCGTTCTACAACGCTTTTTGTAATTTTATTTCTGAGCATGGCCCTTTCTAAGCCTGGTTTTGATAACCCTGACTGCTCAGATGCCCACAAACAGGAACGAAAGTCAAAGCACACCAAACACATTATGAAAATCAGAGTAAAGGAATTTAAAAAGTGCAACAAATAAATGTCTGATTGTCAACCCAAAATGAACTTTTCTTTCATGCCAACAGTGTCTTCTGCAATCCTTGTTTTTGTATAGCACCTGATGTTAATTGTTGCTAGGAATACTTGAGCCCTCCTCCACTGCCTCTCTGCTGAAGGGCCCATTTCAGTTCTGAAGAGCAATTTCTGTCTTCTGTGCAGCCAGCAGTAGTTACCTAGCAAGGCTTTGCAGGGCTTCAAAAGCTTCTGCCAAGATTTCACAATTTCCTTTCATCTACTCATGATCTCTAATCCTAGTGTTTTTAATGACAATAGCAATTATCACCAAAGATACACTGAGTATGGTCGTACTTGCCTCTTGTATAAAAATATCCAAACTTAAAAACTTTAAACCCAATTATGTTCTTCATAACAGCTGGTGTCACACAAGGTTTCAACACAATAGCCACTGCTCCAGGTAGGTTGTAGTCAAAGTGAAGCCTTTGTTCTCTTTGAAGAGGTGGAGAATCCAGTGATGGTGATACTTTGGGGTTGACAGGAATAAATTCGCTTGTGTAGGTTTTAATTACGTGTGATCTGTGTTTGACTGTGAGTGAAGGCAGCAAATCCATCTTCACATGTATCCAAAGAGCCCTTGGGTTGACTCCTGTTTTGCTGGATGAATTTCAGCCTTGTTGCATTTTCATTTCACGCACCGGTGTACAAATTTCCTATCAGCTTCTTGCCAGAGTAATGCATGCACTGTGCTGGAGAAGGGGATGGCAGGGTAGTGCAAATATAAAGTTGTTTCTCACTGGCTGGCCTTTGGGAATGGATAGTGAACTGAAACGCTGGTCCCATCCTGGTCTCCATTTCATATACTTCTCATGTAAATGGTGACCACGATGAAATAATTGCTTGCTGGCTGCTTGACACTTGGTGTGAGGAGGGAATAGTAGTATTTACTACAGTGACAGCTGAAAAATCCTGTGTCTCTTACAAATACGATCATCACTGTCCTTGTACCCACTTATCAATAAAAGATGCCAGTATATATAGATGCTGTATACACCTATACAGTCAGACTGCTGCTCAGTCACTCTTCCATCACATCCCATGTCAAGCTTTCTGTCTCCAATTCTTCCATGTGACTCAATCTAACTCTGTAATGGGTGGTGGATAGTAATAGAGATGCTGGTTGGGTGCTGTCTGAGCTTCATCAGGCCTTCTGCTTCTTAGCCTTCTGGGCTCTTGCAGTAACAAAGCTTTGCTTTCTTTTAAGATGCACGCGCCCTCCCTTTTATGCTGACAGTCCATCTTTCAACTGGAGGAGGACAGACCTTGAATGAAGGGAGACCTGGGTTTTGTACTAGCTCTTAAACGAGTGAGGGTCAGCGACTGCAACAGTTGGCTCATCAGTGCTTCTACCCTAGTGTTAGCAGCCATCCTGCTGAGCAGAGAGAGAAGGACCTGCCCACGCTCCAGACTGGGGATACATTTCTCCTGCTATATTTATTCTTCCAACTGCATTTGCTAAAGAGGCACAAGGAATTGTAGTTTTGTCATCTGAAGTTTGCTTCCAGCCTCCCACATTAACAAAGAACATGGATTAAAAAAAAGAAAATCCATTTTTATTCACCACTATGTAACTTCTCTCTCCCTCTCATTTATTTTGGCATTGATAAAAACTGATGAGAGGCTGCTGTATCACTGGGTTATTATTTGGCTTGGTTTCAAGAGAAACCTTGTTGATTGAGGTTTCTGTGCTACAGGCAGCTGGTCTGCCCTGCTCAGAGGGATTTCAAAATAGCCTGCCAGCCTTTGCATGAGTCCCTGCTCTGCTTCACAGGCTTCAAGGCCATATTCCAATTACTCCCTCAGAAGGGCTGATTTAAGAATGAGGACAGGCATGCCAAAAAGGCAGTTTTGGCAAAAGGCTAAAAGGCATTTTTTTAACTTTCTAGCTAAAATCCTTGAGCAGCTCTGCTGCTTTCTGGCTGTGTGGCACAGAGTAGCTTGCTCCAAGAAATATCAAAAATTGCTTTAATGTGGCTAACAGGCTGTTTTGTACAAAGCAGGGAATAAAGAAGGCTGGGTTCAAGCAGGAATACAAGAGGGAAAGGGAGAGAGAAGAGGGCATGGTTACCAGTTAGGCACAGTCCTGTCAGTCACCTATCCCTATAGCGTAAGCTAAAACATATAGCCAGAATGCCAAAGGTCAAGGGCTATGAACAACAACTAGTTATGCTAAATGCTCCTGGCTACTGTTGGCAGCTGCCAACAGCATGCTAGTAGTTTTTGCAATGAAACTCATCCTTTTTTTTTCTTGAACTGATGCTTTTGCATAACTTTTTCAATATTTACACCTCGAGATGGAGCAAGAGCATAGCTGTAGGACAGACCTGACATAATAATGCAAGATCAATTAGAACTTTGCTAGGCAGCATCTAAGTGTCTCGAGAGCTTGTAAGGGATTGGTGGATTTCATGTGTCTGGTGAAGTTGCATGAAATTAAAACTTTGTACCATCCATTTAAGAAATGGGGATCCATCCACTTCTCACTCTGTTGATGCAGTCACCTTAATGCTATTTTCAGTAAATAGGCAGGGAGAAGGAGAAGCTCTGGGAAGTGATGTGCTGGCAAACGCTGAGAGCCAACATTCCACACTTTAGTGCTCAAATTGCTATTTGCAAAAGTTTGCTCCAAATATCCTCAATAGGTAGTCCCATGGGCAGAGGAGTTAATGAAGCCTGCTTCCCCATGCATTTGGGTCTATGGTTCATTGATCTAGAAGACTGCTTTCTTTTTTTTTAAAGGCTGCATTGTGGCCACACCTCTGCTCAGACACCAGAGCTTCCTTGAGGAAAGTCTTAGGGTGCTTTAAATAGTACTGTCAAGGTTTCTATCTCACTGGAGGTGAGAGAAGCCTTAGAGGTGGGTGACCTACTGTCCAATAAAGTGCTGGCTTACAGTGCAGCCTTGTTCTCAGCAGATAACCTATATAACCTCTCTGTTCTTTATGTACTTCTTTTCATAAAGCTAGCAGGAATTTTGTATCTTTGAGACCTTTCTCACATCAAATTTGATTGAAACTTGATGGACAGACTTAAAAGCTGTTTGGTGGAAGACAAAGTTGTATACAAACACACATATGTCTTATTTCCTGATAAGACACCAGGCTAAAATCTATAAATCGTAACAGAGCCACCCTAAATTTCATAAGTCAGGCTGTGTCACAAGGGGAAAGGGTAAATTTATTTGTTTATTCTCTGGATAATGTTTCAGACATCATTATTCTTGGAACCCTGTAGTTTGCCACATCAAGTGAAGCATCAGTTTCTTGACACCCTGCTGACCACACAAGGAAGAATGCCAAGTCCTTTCCAAACCCAGGACCTTCACGCAGCAAACAGATGTGCTGCCTGCAGTGCTGAGCCACCGAGTATAAAGGTTGGATCAGTTTCTAGGAAATTAACATTATTTAGCCTTTAGCAGAGAAATCCCATCCCTGGTACTCTTTTAATAATGTTTCTAGTAGTCCCCATTTCATTTGAATGTATTCCTCAGGGTCACGTCTAATTTTTGTATCTGTATGGAATCCGTTGTGGGGGATCAAACAGCAGAGGCTGAGAAAGCCAACATGTGAGCACAGGTGATATGGCACAGAAGTGTGGTCTCCTTACTCCTTTGGCTACTGCTCTGAGCACAACAAAGAAAACTAACTTTCAAAATACGATACAATGACTGTCTGAAGCCGATTCAAACCAGGGCAGGACAAACCTCAGAAGGGGCTGAGGTTCTGTTTGGCTCAGATAAGCTTCAGAAAGCATCCAACTGTTTTGATGATTATCGGAAGCTCTTGCATCCGCCAAACAGGGCTGGAAAAATGGTGAGATGCTCCCAGCTTTCTTGTGAGATTTTTTGGTACTACCTGCTTTGGGCCAGATATGCTTCTGGAAAGGCCTCAGTAGTAAAAATGAGTGGCATGCTAGAAAGAGCTAAAATGGACAGAAGTGTTGAGTCTCCAAGGAATGTGGCCCTTCACTCTCTGATTCCAGCTGGGAAGAGATGATAGAAGAGTGTGTAGAAAGGAGGAATAGACATTGCTTTTTAGATCTTAGTAATGGCAATAAAAGGTCCACTCTTCCTTCTGGTTGCAAGATGTTTCATCTTTCTGGGCCAGCTGTGTATCTCCTTCAGACCAAGGCAGAGAGTATGATCTACTCCTGCCACCTCTAAAACTTCAGGCAGAACAAAACATAGATCCTGACTAGCATTCTTACAAAACACTGCAACATAACTTCGTGGTGTTAATTGTTCTCTATTTTTCCTCTAGACTCTGGTCATCTTCATGAGGTAGTTAGGCCCATGCAGCTGCATTTTTTTTGGGTTGATCCTGCCTTTTTTTTTGTTTCCCAGCACTTTTTTCCTCCATGCTGTTTCCTTTTCCTTGGTAGCATATCAAAGAACTGCCAAAACAGTAGAAATCTAAGTATTAGAAAGGAATATCCTTTTAAGAAAATACACAGAAATATCCTTATCTCATTATGAAGATCCTGAACCTCATGCAGTATTTGTCTGTGGGAGTGGGATGTGCACATATTCTCAAGACAGTGGGAGGGAGAAAGTATTCTCCAAAGAAATTGTAAACATATGAAAGGAAGGTTTACTTTCAAGGCTTTTCTGTCCACTGAATTGCAAAATAGTTCATTAGTTAAGTTTGTTATTAAGATTCCCAGCTTAGTGGAGCTAGATACTTAAGAAGAAAGGAAAACAGTGAGTTGCCCCTACTATCTTTCACCCTGCATCTCTGTGCTTTATGAGTCAGTTCTGATGACTGGATTATCTTGATCCTGTATGTCTCACAGCATGTGTGTGGTAAGGTATTTTACAGCTGTAAGCCTTCCTTCTCCTAGTTAAACTTGGGTGTAACACCTATCTAGGTGCCTCATGCTGGTCTTTCTGAAGTTAATAGCCACAGTCCTCTGGGAATTGTGTGTTACAGTGTGAAACAGAAAGATTTACCCAGATGTGGCTCACTGGGTAACAGACCTTTTATTTCCATGTCTGAGAGCTCCACAGGGTTTGAGTAGCAGATCCACAGGTGGTGACAGCATTCTTTTAGAACAAATGCATGTAAATGCTGACATGCCCAAACCTTTAGAATAGCTAGCTTTCTTCAGTGGCTTGAAGAACATTGCCAGAATCTATTAACATGAAAAAACTTTATGCTAAAGCTGAAACATTTATATTTAAAAAAAATAAATCAAATTTCAAGTGTTGTACACGGTGAAATTCCAAGTGAGCCTAGATCTGAGGAAAGTGCTATATGTACGTATGAAACTGAGATGGTTTTGCATTTGGGAGTTTCTCTGGTCTTGGTTCTCAGGGACTTAATTCTAGAGGCAGTCTTTGAATTGTAGCCTGAAAAATGAGTTTTGAAACCCAAATCCCTAACACATAATGTATGTATCAGAGCATAAAAACAGTGCAGGACCAACGCCAGTGAATTCTGAAGGAAGCACTCAATGTATAAACACCTAGTTTTCATCAAAAGCCATGTGTATGGTTCCTTTTGTACTTCCACTGTATCAATCCTTAGTCCAGACAGAAACTGCTTGCAAGTTCGAGTACAGGCTCCACTACAGCAAAGTGAAGGTTCTTCTTTTTAGGGCTGTTGAAATTAGGGTCTGGTTCCCTGTATCCTGTTGTTCAGATGCCAGTGGAACTGCAGCAGGGGGGTAGGTTTGCAAGCTCTCCTTGATTGTAAAAATTTTAAATTCTCAGTTGCTTTTTGGAAAAGAAAAAAAGTAGAAAAAAGAAAAGACTCTACAACATTCAAGCATCTTTAGCTTTAAAATGATAAATGCTGTTTTGCCTGGTTTTATTCTTTCTAAATGTGAAGGACTCTTGGGCTCAACTTCATCTTTTGTTTCCCACAAGACCCACAGATTAAATCAGTGGGAACAGTCAGGGTTCAAAGACAAAAAGCCATTTCTAGGTATAAAAGAGCAACTTAAGTAGACAGATTTGATGTTAATGCTTTTTTATCAGTATTTGAATGGATTTGGGGTACGTAAATTTCAATACATTATTCTTTTTGGTGATCTGCAATAATACATTGTCTTTTTAAAAAGAAGCTTTTTTTTTTTTATAAAAAAGTTATATGCTTGCTTCAGAGCTTTGGCTGAATTAATTCTTAATATTATCAGGGATAAAGCATCATCTTTATTTGGATGGCAAGGGAAAACCTCAGGGTTATTCTCTTTATATATAAAAAATATCTCCAGCAATAACTCACCAGTGGCTTCCATGTTATCTCGGTTACTTTAAGTAACTTTTGTGTGAAGGGATATGTTTCTGTATCTCTAACTGTGTAAAGCAGTCATCCCTGATGGATTTTTATTCCTTATTACTTCTGTTGCCTCCATTGCATTACTGGAAGATGACAGAGAGATCTGGTCTTCACTGTTATATTTTGGTCAAACATGTGGTAAGTGACTTGGAGAATGTGCAGTGTGAAAGTGGTAGGAGGTAGATTAATAAAGAGGAACCCTGAGGTGAAGAATGATAACGTGAATGGGCTTGTGAGTAACAATTGCATTTTTGCCATTGTTAATGATAAATATGACTTTTTCTCTGGTAACAGGGATTCCTGTAGGAGTCACAGTAATGCAACCCTCAAAAACTCCGTTAGGGATTTTCTGCCAGCTCATTCACATGGAGTGCTTATTTTATTTTTTATTTTTAGCTCTGCAATACATTTTCTATCAACTTGGGCTGAAATTAACTGCCAGGAATAAAAATTCTAATTTAGACTCTTAATTACCTGCCTTCAGGTATGCTCATGGATCATCAGAGGCTAAGGAAAATCTGCAATGATTGTGTAATAATCTTGGACTGGCAGTACATTAAACAAATGTATTCAGCTACAGAGTTTTACTGAAGCAGTTACCCTGGGGACAGCTCCCCAAGCTGCCTCATCTGTCTGTAACCTCAAAGGCACTTGAATTGCTGCAGATCCATGAGCAAGAACAGAAACAAGTGTCTGCATAAGAATTCAGTCAAAGGGAGACTTTACTCATGGTGCTTGCAGGAAGAAGTGCTCTGCAGGTTTGGTTCTGTTGGTGCAGAAGACAGGCTTTTTTCCTAGTTTAGCACATCACCACGTTCAATTCTATTAACTCACTACGTAGGTACGCCCATTCCTAGGTCTGCTGATCGGTAGATAAAATTCTACACTGCTCTCTCTCTCTGTTAAATCAGCCTGTCATTTGGGAGACAAATCCTGCTAGTTTTGCCCATGCTGATAGCCTCCTTATCTTTAATGGGGCAATTTCTGTTGATGATAATCAGGATTTTTTTTTGCTTGTTTTGCCAAGAAAGGTAGCAACAGCTATTCAGACCTTATTCCATTTTGTTAAGTACAGCAGTCAAGTGCATTAGTTTCTCTTTCATTTTACTGGCAAACTTTTGGTTTGATGTATTTAATTTACAAGGTTATTCTAGTAATTAATTTTCAGCAATGCAGCAAAACTGTGGAATCAAGAGGATCTTAAATCTATTGCAGCAAGCTAGCTGGTGATGCTAGTCACCTGGCAACAAGAACAAATAGTGTGAGAGAAAGCACTGTGCCATGGGTAGTGGCAGCTGAAGGAGGGTCCTTTCTATAAACCAGTTAATTCCCTTTTGTTTTTCCTAAAGACAAGTCAGATTTGGTGCATGACATCGGGTAATGGTTTTACCTATATTTTATGTCAGATTTGGCAAAATATTTTAGATACTTTTTCATTTGCTTTATCAAAACAAAGGGCTTGGGGTTTTTTTCCTCCTTAGAGGGGGCTTATTAGCCAGTGTATGTGTGGTTCTATGCTACTATGGGCTGCTGGGTCAAACAAGGCTGTCTGAAAAGTGGAAAAACTGGGGTACAGGTTTGCTTTGTTGAGAAATTAAATGAAGCTGCAGTGAGATGGGTTACTGCATTGCCTTGTATCTTAGATCTCCTGCAAGTGCTAAGTTCTATGAGATAATCAGTGAAGATGTACCTTTTTCATAACCGGTGTGTGACACTTCATGAAGCTGTAATAGGCTACAGAGGATTTTTGCACTGATTTAGTGAAGTACCTTTTAAAACAAGACAGCTGATTAAACCATGTCAGCTTAAGTGATAGTGCATAATGAGGGTCCGAGGTTTAGGATGTGCTATTAGGTGGTGATTAAATATAATCTAGCCTTGTAGCCCGACGAGGAGTGAGGCAGCACTGAGAAAATAATGCTCACAAGGACAGGTTTCCTCTCAGTCTCTACTGAAAGTCTGCATCCAGTGTGCTGAGACAGCTACCCATCGTGCTGAACCACACTGCCTGCTTTTGCTCTGACGCAGCTCTAAGATAACTGCATGATGTCTGGTAGAATTGCTGTGGGGTGGGTAAGTTTAGTTTGGCATGGAAGAGGAGCAGGGTGAGGTGGTGTGTTGTGCAATGGCTGTATATGTACCCTTAATCTCTTTGTTTGGCTATTGTCTTTTTTTAAAACTCTCTAGGACTGGAATTATGGTCCTGGGAAGCTGTTTATGATGAGGCTTCCCGAACTTGCTGTAATACAGTAATTGTATAGAATAATATTTTACTTGCAAATGCTTCCCAATTGAATCACTTGGCTAAGTTCAAATTAAACCAGTGTTCAGTGTGAATGAGGATGACAGAATTTAACCATCAGGGACTAAAAAAAACCTACCACAATTTAAATTGTACTTCCTACCACTTTCCCACTTTTCTGCTGGAAAATGAGCTTCCCTTGTTGCCAAGAATAGGTGTCTCTGAGATACTCCAGCTGAAGCACGTAATATATGAGTCAGCCCCATTTTGCCTTTGAACCAAAAGGTTCATTAAAGTCTACAAAGTGGTGCTGAGTTTCAAACAAAACCCATGGAATGAGACAGGGCAAAACTCTGCAGTTTCGATGAGTTTCACTTTGAATTTTGGGTGCATCTGTAGAGGTTTAGCAATAGGAAACCAGGCAAAGACAAAGGTTACCAGATGAATATGAATCCATTCTTTAATAAGTCTCCCTTAAAGAAGTAGTCTCAAAGAAATGTCATCTAATTTGAAAATTTGTCCAAAGGCCACTGGATTTGACTGGAATTTTTCCTCCTGACTTCAGCAGGCTGAAAGTGTCTGAGTGTCACGCTTTAACCTGAAAATATGTTCCAGCAAAGCCAGCCATGTTTGCTAATACATGCCAAGTAGATTTTTGCCTTGTTAATATAATGAAATATTCAATTTGAACAATAGTTTAGTTTAATTGAGCAGTTATCTGATAATCTGCACATGCCTAATGGGGTAAATGTGCGAGGCAGGTGCAAACAAAAATCCTTCAGTAGATTAAACTAATACAGCATTCAATGAACTAATGAGGTGCTGTGGGAGTTGCATTTCAATTAAAAATCTATGAGGATATAAGCAACTTATGAAAGTTGTTTGTTAGTTTTGCCTGCTTTCAGTGGAAAGGAGGATCAGTCAAAGGCTCCTTAAACACGACTGAGTTAGAAACGAAGGCTGAAATATGTTTTAATGAAGATATAACAGTTTCTCATCCAACTGTGTTCAGCAGTCCTACTTCTCAGCAGCCTGCCTGGCCTCACTTACATTCCACATAGAATGACTTGGATTTTCTCATAACGCTTTATGAAAGGGCCAACTGTAGAGAATGACCAACATACGTCTCAATTCCTACAGGCACAGTAGAGACTAGCTCTGTGTCTGAGAAAGCCATTAGGTTTATAGACTTTAAGAATGAATAACTCCTGATGTGCTTGCAATAAGCTAAGGAGATTGATCTTTAATGGTTTCCCAGATATGTTGAGAGTTATTCAGCAATTTGAAACTCCAGAGACTGCAGCTGAAGCGGCCAAGAACAGATTTGATTGTCAGCTTTGCAGAGATCCAATGAGGATATAGATCATTTGTGAAAGTAGTGTGTTGCAAACAGGCTATTTGAAGAGAAAGGAAAGCAGTAGGGAGAAGATGCACCAAAGGGAGTGCCATCGGCAGGACTTCTATCGGCCTGCATCAAAGGTTCTTTCCTCTTAATGACTATTAATCCAGATGTCACCTCGCTTTCTGATGGTCTAACAATGCTTTGACAAACTGTAATTGTACCTCTTGAATTGTGATTGCAATAACTCAGTTATCACCAATGTCTCTCTCCTTCCCCACCTCTCACAGGAATGGTCAAGGTGAAGCAGAGTTCTGCTTGGGCTTTCTGTACTTCTTGTTTTATAAAATGAGGAAAAACTCTTCCATTTTGTAAAGATTTGTGATGTGATGCTGTGTGTGCTAAAATACTACAGAGACCAAATGGATCTTGATCCAGCCCAGACATCTAACAAACAGTAAAGATAATTGACAAGACTAGTGACAGCACATCCCCTTCATGTATGGAAGGTCTTGCTGAGAGAGAGGGATGGCCTAGGAGTAATTTAGAACTCAGATTACCAATTTGGATTTCTCTGGTGTTTTTCCAGGAGAAGAGAACCCCAAAGAACAGTAAAATTATATTCCTGCTTGGTCTCATCATCTTGCTATACCTCCAGATATCAAACCTGTAAGTTTTGATTACAGACCTGTCCCCAAAATAAAGTAGAATCAATCTTTTACAGGGAATCTTATGAGGGGCTTTCCACAAAACATTACAAATAGTCTTCTAAACCCTGAAAATGATAGGAGCATCCTTCTTTAGTAGAGTAATCATGGGATTAATGAGCTTGGAATTCGATGTTATTTTGTTAACTTGAATGCTTATACATGTCAATTGACGTAGAATTATTCTTGGCAGGTGGACCTGTAATTTAGCATATTACTTTCTTTTTCTTGCTATAAAAATAATGATTTATACCAAGAGGAAATTATTTGTCATACTCAGTGTGTCAAAATATTTGGAAAGTTGCCCAGAACATTAGTTAACCAAACACCACACAACATTAGTTTTAATGTAAATTACATTAGTTACTCTATAAATTACACAGTGGTTGTATTTCTCTTATCTCTACTGGTTTATCCCAAGGAGAATGTCACCACAAAGGCTGTGTTTTTACAATGCAGTAGGCAAGCTACACAGAGATATTCAAAAGCACTGCTTTTCATGGCAATCAGACTTTGGGCTGCAAATGGTTCCCACCCTGTGTTCTGTATGAACCTATCTCCAGACCCACTGAAATTACAGGAAGAACTTCTGCTGACTTTAGTGGCCATTGAAATCTGTGTAACTTTCAAAATAGCTCAACATTCCCCAACTTTTTCTGAAATCAATGGCAAAATTCCCAGAGTCCTCATTACAGCTATTGTTTTAAGCACTTGTTTTTGAAGGGTTTTTTTTCAGCTTGCATATATATATATACACGAATTCAGGAATGAATGAGAAGTTCATGCAGCCATCAACATGGCACAGCACGTGCTGTTCTGTTTAAAGATTCAGTGTTGCTTTGCTTTGTAGTCTTTTGTTATTTTAACAAGTGCAGCTATTTCTCTCTGTAATTTTTTAATGTCAGGTGGGTGTTTGCATTGTTACGCTTAGAATCAACATTTAGTCTTCCTTAATATGTTACATGACAAAAATAGAGTTTAAAATATCGATCAGTTTTGGCATTGTCATTGTGGCAAAGTATTTTAGAGATACCTGCAAGTAGTCTATGAAAATAGATGTTTCAGAGGAAGCATAATTCTCTTTGATGAAGTGCTTATTTTAAGGCAAAGACGTTATCTGTATTGCAACCTTGTATGCTTTGGAGTTTTGCATAATTTCTAGCAATCTCAGTGTCTGAATTCTTCTCCATTACGTATTCCGCTGGTTAATTTATGAAGTGTGAGGAATAAAGCTGGTTAAAAATAAATTTACTTTGGTGATACTTAATCTTTTCCCACAATACGTGCTGTAATTAACATATTAATCTGGAACAAATGCTAAAAGTTTCTTCCTAATCGCTTTGCCATACATTTCACTTGACATTTCAGTTATATTTCACTAGCTTACCCCATGAACATAAAGTGATAAAAAATTCAATGAAATCGGACATATTCGTACTATGAAACTGATTTTTATACAAGATTAGTTTGATTTTTGTGAAAAGACTCAGTAGTTGGGCAGAATGTGACTTACATGAGCAAAAGCACCATTTGCTAAATGCCAAGAGGGGTGAATAGATTAAGAACTTGGAAATGGTTATGCAACGTTTTAGATACACTCCGAACTATCTCAGTGTAAGTTAAGTGAAAAGCATTACAGAGGCACATTAAGTTGCATCTTTATGGGGAATAAAAAGCTTCCAAATCACAAAACCTGCTACACTCTGGAAATGAATGTATAAATATGCTGGCATCATACCGTGCTGCAGGTCAAATACCTCTCTCAACACAACAGCCCTACTCAGTTTAACTTTGTGAATAGTTTGAAGAACTTTAATAAGATTGAGTGATTTGTTTTCCTACATTGTCAGCAATATTTGGGATTTTAATTTTTGCTTTTCAGTGTTGGGAATTAAATACAGCAATACTGAGCTTAATCTATGAGATATAGAAGCAAGGTGATTACAAAAATGCCTCATTGGGTTTCATCAGTGTTGTGTCGTATCAGCTCTTCTCTCTAATGGTTGAGAACATTTTGGTAGACAAAGTTGTTATAGTTATTTTACTATTTGTTTTGGAGTAACAACTTAACACGCTAGTCATGGACGGTGCTCCACAGAGAGAGACATGGCAACATAAGATCTTCAGTTGGATATATAACTACTTGCTTATAAACCACTTAAGGTAGGGACCTTAAGTCGTTTATAAGCAAGTAGTTATAATAAAACAACAGTGGGAAGCCTTATGGTAAAGTACCAAGGTGGTATTTATGGCATATCATTTAACATGGTATACCTAACTAATCAAACTAATTAAGCTGTTTATTAACTTTGAATCAACTCCCCCAAAACCTCCTAGAATAGATGTTTTTGTTGTCACAGAAGGGAAAACATATTTTCACTTGGATTGCAGAAGTGTTTCATTGAACAGGAGCAACTGAGGGCTAAGGTGCCAAATTCCCCATTACTGCTCCTGCAGGAAAACAAGTCCAGAACTTCAGATTCTCAGAATTACTGTTCATCTGTGATTGCATCCTGGCAGCTGTCAATTACTTTTTCATCAATAAATGATGCATAAGTAAAAGGCATGATCCTGGAGGACATGTGGTATGTAGGAAAAGAGCATGGTTCCAGATCCCATCAGAGCAGCGACTTGAGAAGTGAAAATTACAGCATAATATACAGCATTGTTATGCTTGTGACTCCCTCTGTTATCCTTCCCTAAATTTCTCCTGCCTACTCAACATGTCATTCATTTGTGTGTTTGATTCTTACTTCCAAAATGAATCCATTTATATTTGTCTTACTAACTAATATGGATAAACTTTGGAGTATTTCTGTTTTCATTAGCTCACTGATAACCCTTTTCTCCCAAGGGCTTGCTAGCTTCCTGTCTAATTTTGCATCATTTTTAGAGCTAATGCTCAGATAAGCCCTCTGTTACCTGCTGCTTGGAGGAGGTAACATCCTTCCTCCTTACAGTCACTAAATGCTGGATGGGAGGGTGCACATGAGCTGTCCGTGGCCCACCAGAAGGGTTTGGTGTTCTGTATGCTCCCCTACAACACTCTTACCTGAGGACCTCTACTTACAGTCACCAAGATGCCAGTGGCATCTCTGGGTGCACGTCAAGCAGCATCTGCAGCATAAACACTTCAACAACAGCTTCAATAATCTATGCTGCTATGTAGGAATTATTGATCAGAAGCCTTACTAAATTTAAGATGCATGACATCTACTGCTCTATCCATTAGGCAAGTTACCTTGCCAGAGATGGAAGCTAGACAAGTCTGACATGATAGATTCTTGAAAAATGTCATCTGTTTCTTGTCACTTATTTATTCCCCAGGCACTGACAAATTAATTCTCTAATAATTTCTTCTAGTATTTGCCTAGGCATTGAAATTCAACTAGCTGTTCCGCAGTTGTCTGTATCTTCCTTTTCACCCCTTTGTGAATTTAGGTATGATATTTGCCCTTCTCCTTCTTTTGGGGCCTCCCCTCTTCTTTGAAAGCAAGCCTGCCTATGGGAACTGAGTTAATCATCCCATTCTGGCTTAGAGTTACTGCTGTGGCATGACTGGCATTTGATTCAGCACTTCTCTCCTGTTAGCATTTGAGAACATACAGAAGACATCACTGCTCTCTTTTCCTAGTTAGTATTCAAGGAATGGCTGGAGCCAATAGACAGAGATGTCCAGGCTTAGCAGGATTATAATTAAAAGAGAACAAAGAAACTAAGAACAAAGGTGAAAAATAAAAGGCAGGGGTGAGAAAGGAAAGAAAAAAAGGACATAAAGTGTCAAATAGTAATGAGAAGTGGATCTCTTGATTTAAATCACCAATATGTTTTTAGGTCATTTTTAGCTCAAAGTCTTACTGGCTCTCCCCCTTTTGTCTTAAACAGAAAATGGAAGTTTCACTGCATGAAGTTGCTAAAAAATTATAACATTGGGATTTCCTTCTGCCAGGACATCAAGGTGCATTGCGTTTGCCTGCATATACGTGTATTTTATGGATAAATAAACAAATACATATATATCTGCATTCACCAAAATAGATATTTGCCTATGACAGTGCTAAGCCTCCAACCTCTGTAGCAATTGCTTTTCCTTGGGATACTGGCTGTAGGTCACTGCAGCGACTGCACGCGAGAGCCCGCTGTTCTGCGATTGAAGTTCAGTCACCGAAAGAAAAATTCCTTACAGCTTAGCACTGGACAGCTGGTACAACCTGTCTTTGGCAGTATGTTGTTACAAATCTCCTCTAATATTCTGGTTGGAAGATGCCTGCCAATGTGCTCGGCATCAGACCAGAGACCAGGAACAGCTAGGGTTTTTAAGCCCTCATCTCTTATGTAATGTAACACTGTGATAAGTGATTTGGCTCTCTGTGCTTCAGAGGAAGAAAATCATTCTCGTGGATTTGTAACCCAAACACATTCTAGTGAATTCACCACTGAAGTTCTGCTTTGTTCTTACTCGAAGAACACTAATCTGCTGATTTGGATGGGTTTGTTTTGGTTTTAATTTATAATGATGCTTTTTCTAGACAAAGTGAAGTAAATAGTTGTTTTCTAGTTTCTAACCTGCTTTGTGTAGATATAGTAGACAGACTCCTTCATTAAAACAGCTTTTTGCTTATTTTTAATAGCTACAAATTCCAAGACCTTTGCTATTCTCCCTTTTTTCACTTACAGTATATTGCATTTATCAGTTGAAGGCCAATTGTCCACTATGGTTTAGAGGGAATACACTGTATATCTTCATAAGGCTTCTTTTTTGAAAAAAGAGGTGACCTTCTAAAGGTTTTGAAAGAGTAATGTATATCAGAGGTTACTTTCTAAAGGTTTTGAAAGATACGGGTAATGTGTATCATTCTCCTACTGGGTTTTGTTTGAATACAGAAGGGGTTAATTTAGTTATGCTAAGTGTTTCTGTTTTTCTACTTAATGACATCATGTATGGCTTTTATAGGATCACAGAATGGTTAGGGTTGGAAGGGACCTCAAAGCCCATCTAGTTATACCCCTCTGCCGTGTGCAGGGACACCCTCCACCAGCCCAGGGTGCCCAAAGCCCCATCAAACCTGGCCTTGAACCCTGTCAGGGATCCAGGGGCAGCCACAGCTTCTCTGGGCACCTTGTGCCAGGGCCTCACCACCCTCACAGAGAAGGATTTCTTCCTCATATCTCATCTAAATTTTCCTCCTTCACCTTAAGGCCATCCCCCCTTGTCCTATCTCTCCCTGCCCTTACAAACAGTCCCTCTCCAGCTTTCCTGGAGCCCCTTCAGGTACAGGGAGGTGCTCAAAGATCTCCCTCGAGCCTTCTCCTCTTCAGGCTGAACAAGCAGCATGTTTGCTTGGGTTCCCTCTGCTTCTTGGGGTCAAAGAAAGAACAACTGTTTTCTATTCAGGTTTCCTAACTGCATTTTCCTGTATCCCTGTCAATATCCTTTATGACTAAAGGGAATAGCCCTACCCTGTTACCTGTTGCTGGTACAGAAGACAATCCATGCCTCTCGCTAGGTGCCCTTCTTTGCACATATCTAATCTGGTGACAAAACGGGCAGGGAACCAACCTGCAAATCAAAAAGGAGAAGATAAAGGATTGATGACAGAACGTCACACTACGGGCGCAGAGATGAATTATGAGATTATGACTGTAAAGACAATACCTGAAGAAATGAGGTCTGATTATTGAATAATGGGGAAGTGCCAAAGATTTTCATGTAGCAGGAGCAGTTTGTACCCTTGGGGGAAAGTGCTATAGTGTCTCCAGGGAGGAGATGGGAAGCAGATAGAAATTCTAATGTGATCTGGTTCACAAAGAAAGTGAAATACAGTGAAAACTGGGTGTCATTGAATGTAAGGAGAGGAGGAATTTCATTATGTAACTCCTGGGAGGGGAAAAAACAAAAACCCATTATCCCATTGGATGTGTTCAACAGCTGCTAAAATATATACCAGGTGATGAGAGATGAGTATATTATAGTATTGCTTGTGCTTTCAGATGCCTGTTAGAGACGAGGAAATTTATGAAAAGGCAGTTCTATTATCAACAAAAGGAAGCTATAATAAAAAAGGCCAGAAAACTGAATGGAGAAGCTTTTACGGAAATTAGGTGCAAATTTATCAGCATATCTGTGTAATGAGTTTGGAATGAGGGGAGAATAAAATAAAGTAACTGAAATCTGGAGCAGGAGGAGGATTTTCCAGCATCAGGACAGGGTCTGCCCTTTTACGTGGTTACGCTTTGCATATTACCTGTGTCACTAGGCAACATTATCACAGGGCTTCGGGCAAGTTAATTCTCATCACCCTCTTAATTCTCATCTCAAAAACAGTGCAGAAAGCCTTCAGGCTGTTTGTGAGAAGGTTTTACTTTATTAGGAACTTAAACCAGGGGGGTCAGGATTCTCTAACGCAGAGAATCTCTACATGAGCAATGAGGGATTGCTAAAAGGCAGCTCTGAGGTGGAATCAACAGTTTAAAAAACACACCCAACTGTCTAACTATACCAAACTGAAGGATGCTGGCCAAATGAGAAGCCAACATGTCACTGTAAAAATCAGAGTTCTGAAGGCAGAGGAGGATGAAATGATCAAAACAATTTTGCAGGTGATGGAGTGTTCATGTGTGGTCTTTGAAGGATATTTTTTAACACCAAGTAATATAAACATAGTCCTGTGTTATCTCTTTGATGCATATGGAAGGCATACACATGGAACTCAAGAGTTTGTCACATGTATATTTATATTGAAAGAGGCGACAGCTTTGTAGGTTGCTTAATGTAATAGAAGAAAGTGAAAATGTAGCAAGCGTGGATTTCTATAACAGAGAATTACATCAATAGAGAGCTTAGTTACTAGTAGAAAATAGGGACCATGTGGCATTTATAGGTGAAGACAGGTAAGTATCCAAAGTAATTTGAAAGAATACTGATGTGAGGATTGTAATATCTAATTTATTTTCCTTAGAGAAAGCTCTTAAATGTGAAGAAACTGATATCTTGGGGGCAAATTTGTATCTAACATAAATTGTGATACCTCCAATGTTTCAGAAGAACTATGACATCCTATATCAGCTACAGAATCTGTCTAAAATTGTACTGAAACTAGCATCTGAAAAGAAAAGAAAGGAATCCTGGTAGTCAAAGATATCCAAATCAAAGAACTGTTATGATCAAATATTTAGAAATGTAAACTTGCTGCCATAGGCACTGTTGCAGGATCTAAAAGTGATCTGATTTCCTAATTTTGCACAATTTTTTTATCTTTTACACTTTAAGAAAACACTTTTCTTAAATTCCATTAAAACTGAAAAAAACCCCAACACCTTAATTTTATCCATTTTTTCCACAGAGAAATGAAATAACAATCAGTTATTTTTGGTGACCCCAAAAAAGCATATATACTTGTTCATAAGCCCTGGTGTCACTGTGCTATATGGTGAGATATTAAAAATCTGGAAAAAAGTTTCTGGTGGCATTGAAAAACTATCAAAGATGCCACCATTTTGACAAAAAACTCAGTATTCAAGGAAAAGCCGTTTATCATAGAAAACACATTGTATAAAAAAGTTACAATCTCTAATTAATGCAGGAGATTTTCACTGTGCATTGAATCCCAAATTTGGAATTATCGGAGAGAAAGGTAATTAAGGATAAAGCTGCTGGAGATAAGTAACTCTTCAGCCATCTTCTGGGTGACATATGAAAGCGTCTAAACACTACTGTGAGCAATTAATCTTCTATAACTCTCACAATATGCAGATTAAGAACAAATCTGGTCCTGAGCTACGCAACACATGCTGAAGTTTTGAGTCTGTACATACAGTCAGCATCACATTTCAAGTTTTGCCTTAGTGGGTCTTCCATAAGAAGTTAGCTCTGGAGACAAGAAACATAATATATGCTGTTAAATTGTTTAATAGCACAAGAACTTCACACAGTGGAAGAAATGATTGTTTATTGAAACAAGACCTTCAAGGGACTCTTTAATTATAAAACAGCTTGATATTTTAAAGAAAATGACACAAACAACAGAAAGAACAATTTGCTGTGGGTAGCAGGTTGAGTATAGCTTGGGGCCTATTAATCAGTCATGCATAACAAGTATCCTATAAAGGGATCGGAATAAATGTAGGGAAAATACTGCTTCCATGAGAAGGTTGAAAGAAACATTGCTAGGCTTTAAAATGTACTTAACAGTTGCATCATATTACATTAAGAGGAGGAAAATCAGTATCCTTTCTGCAAAAAACAGATGAATATAATAAAGACAGTGGTTCTCCAGCTTTGGAACTGTCTGATAGCAAAATAATTGCAAATTGTAAAGAAATTGGAGCATGTCAGCTACGTACCATCACCAGCTGGAGGCATTGGTGCTGAGACACCAAGCAAGGCTTTGAAGCAGATGGGGATTTTTTGCTGTGTGTCTACTTTCAAAGCCAGAGAGACAGGAGCAGAGAATTTTGTTGTGAAATTTTCTAGAAAGTTTTCACAGTCTATAGCTGTTATCTCTTAAATAACACACATCTGTAAATACACATAAATGCTTAGTAATGGAAAGAGGATATTTTCCCAGCAAAATTTTGCACAGCAATGTAAGAAAGAGAAACGTGGGGGTGGTGGTGGTGAGTTTAACATGTGTGAGCTCTTGGTGTGGATTACCCAAAGTCCTGTCAGTGCAGGGCCTGGGGAGGTTATTCAGTAGGCTATGATAAACTCTGGGGTCAGCCCTGCAGAAGCATGAGGTAACCCTTTTCTACTTTGGGGAGTTTTCCTTTACCCCAGAGAACTATTCTGAAAACTACTCTTATGAAAAGAATTATCTATCTTACCCAAACACAAGATATTGAACTACTCTTTGACAGAATAGCAGTACAATTTAATGATTGGTTTTTGTTTGGGTTTTTTTCTTGTTTGGTTGGGTTTTTTTTGATGAAAGAGACAAACAGAACAATGTGGAGGTTTGATGACAGGCATTTTATTGGATAGATGAGATTAGGTGAGGTAACTACCATGAGATCTCAAGATACTCAAGGAGTTTAAGAGCTATAAGATATTTTTCAATCTAGGTTTACAGTATTGATGTTGGTTTGTTTTATCCCTTGGATTGTAGCTCAGCTATGATTATTTTGGTACCTGACATGTAATTGTGTCTAGTTTGGCTGTGATAACACTTAGGTTTTCCTGCCCTTCTGTCTTCCCACTGGTGGAGTCGCAGGACAGCTGTTACTTACAGAATTGGGTTCCCTCGTGATTCCCAGCAAAGCAGAGAATATTCTGATTAGTATCATTAAAGGCAGAGCATTTGCTTGCCAACATAAACACAAAAGGTTAGATGGTACAGTGAAGTGTCTCCACTAAGTATATAGACAGTGCTGAAGAGATTTCCTGTGTTGCAGCAGGTGGCAGCGGATGCAGAGAGCAATGATCTAACATTTTGCAGTGCTAGGATGTATTTCTCCCGGAAATAATTTTGCTATAGCCATCAATAAGCTGGGCAGCCTGTCTAATGTAGTCAACAGTAAGAAATTGGTCACTCCAAAGGGCAGTTTGTCCTCTCCTAAAATAAATTAGATTAAGTGACTCACACTGACTGCAAAGGAAGGCTAGTTAATTAGCTTAGATTCAGTTCTTGGGGTTTAGCTGTCTTGAAGATAAGCTGGGCTGAATGTGTGTCAGAGACTTTTCCAAAAGGGAACATATATAGCAAAGCTGCTAACAACAGCTCTCTTGATTACCCACATTCACTGGCAAACAGTGCTAATGTTGAGCAAGTTGTGAGATTCTGTGGCTGAAGTGTTTAAGCGCTGGCAGGTAAATGCTGAGAATACCATTTCTGCCTGCAATTACACGTCCTTCAATAAATCAAAACAGACTAATGCACACATCAACATGTGTGAAATGTGTAACTGCAGGGGATAGTATAGGATGCATAGCAAGTTACGTGACTAAATGTAGATAGAAGTAAAATGGTTCCTCCAGATCCAACAGTGGGTTCTTCAAGGCCTCACAAAATTTTGGAGGTAAAGACTAAACTGCTTGCAGTGATGCTGACCCTCTGTCAGGCTAGAATTTCAGCCACTCTGTTTGCAGCATCACCAAATTAGATGCATTTTACCTCATTAATCACTGCAGGGAAATATCACATTTTATTCACCCTGAACCCAGAGTCTGATCCCCATCATTAACTGCCATCTGCTACTTTGTGATACAGTTATCCTCAGGCTTCCTCTATCTGAGTCAGGTACGAATGTCAAAATGGCATTATTAAAACTGGGAACACTGTTTGTCATTAGCATGCCACAAATAAGAGACTGTACATAAAATTAGATGGGTTAGGCTGTTTGCAATCTGCAGGTCGGTTTTGTTGTTAGTCAGAGGCTGTAGTGCCAGATACCCCTGACTTCGTCTTGTCCAGGCTCGTCGCTGAGGCCAAATCCACTAACGGGACTGCCAGGGAGGGTGATGCTAGGCCTTTTGTTCTGAGATCTAGACTCATAAAACAAACCAAAGAGGCTGGTAGCACCGAGCTGTGTATCCTTGTAGCCTGTTATATTCAGTGTTACCATTAATAATGACAGGCCATATGCCCCATTGCTTCATTTTAGCCCAAGGAATTTTCTTGACTCTTCTTTCTTGCCTTAGCTGCAGAGCAGTTGGGTATCTGAAGTCTAGTAGCAAAAGTAAAAGGTTACATAATGGTTACTTAATGCTTAATTGCTTAATTGTTCACTAACCTTCATCCTTGCTGTTATTTGGACTTGTTTCACTGAATTTTGTGGTCTGATGTCTAGCTGTAGTGTATCTGATAATGTGATACATGGCAAAAGCCTAGCAGAGTCTTAGTGAGAAAAAATTGTAGCATAGCATGAAATTGCTGATTATCAGAAGAGAAAAATATTCATATGGCAACCAAATCAAATTTAGGCAAGCCAACCCTGAAACAGCACCACTGACACTGGCCTCCTGGCAGAGGCGTGGGTTGCTGAATCCACACCTCAACCCCAAACTCTTCCCCAAGTCATGCACAGCTAGCAGCACCAGGAAACCACGTGTGGTGACCCCCAAGGGGAGAGAAACCTCCAATAACAGGGACAGACACTAGGTGGCATACTCTATATATTACAGTTTTAATCGCATTAATTCTTGCTCCTTTGATCGAACAACTTGTGTTGTTTTGCAGGTGACATTTTAACTGGGCTGGTAATGTCTTTTACTAGAGTCTAATTGGAGTAGCAATAAATTCTTCCATCCTTGTATGCAAGTTGGTTTTCCTTTTTTGAATATAATGCCTAGGCTGGGTTTCCTGAGTCTTCCTTTAACATCTCCTGCTACTGTAAACATGTTCCATCTCTTTTTAATAAGCTTGCACAATCTCACCTAGAAGTATCTAGGGTTTATGAGGCTTTTCTGAGCATCTCAGTGAAAAGATGGGGTTTATTTTGTTTGGTTTGGTTTTAAATGTTCACTTGTAACCATGAGCTGTCTTCTGACAGGCCTGAGTATGTCTACTGAGCATCTGAGGTGTCTTCTCAATTGTCTCAAGTTAGACAGCAACATATGTGGCAGGATCAGAACCCTGGGCAAGGTAAGTGAACCTGTGTAGTTGAGTCTACCCTGTGCTTTGAGGGTTTAACATTGATGCTCTCCTGCAGCTATATGTCCTGTGAGTTAATGAAGATTAGATCTCATCTAGATATATAGCTCCAGCACACTGAAACTTCCTTAATAAATTTTAGGATAGAATTTAGTGCAGAATTACAGTGTAGGTCTCCAGCCATTAAAAATGAATTTTTGTTACTGATGTAACTCAGCAGCGGAGCACCCTGACAGCAATGGCCTGAGCTAATTCCCCCAAAGATTAGTCTCTGTTCCTGAAAGATAAGTGCTCTAGCCTTGTTTCCTTATGTTGGGTTTTTATATAGCACCTTGTGTAGCGCTGCACCGTTTTCATTTGCATGTACTGTACAGGACTGTATCAGCAGTATCAGAGAAGGTATTATACCACACCTCATTTGGAAAGACCTGGTGAAGGTTATCTCTGCCTGAAGCAAAGATACTACTAGGCTGAATATAAAGCTTTTAGAATAATTTCTAATGAATAATGTATCAAACAATTTTACTTCCTTTTCCCCTCCTTCTGTGCATGAATTTTTTGAGATTATTTTTTTTTTAAGAAAAAACTGAACTGTTTAATACTGAAACTACAACAGTGTTGAATACATAAGTTAGTTACAGGTGGCAGATCTGGAGACAGACCTTAGTCTGCTTAGATACTTTCAATGCTCAAACTATTAGCTCCTATTTTTTCTGGTGAGTTTTGATTTGCAGGTCATTTATGAGTGAGCTGTTACAGGCGTCTGACGCTCCAGTTGAAAGCTGTTTTGACTGGATGCTCAATCACTTGTCATTTTTCCATCCCAAATGGCTAAAGGTGATTCATAAGATCTCATGTTTTGTACCCTTTGCTTTTCAGCTTCAAAATGAAATTTAGTTTAAACCATCAAGCTGTAGCACCAATTCCTCTGATAGCCATTCCCTTTTTTTTTTCAGTTCTGCTTTTTAAAGCTGACAAAAACAAACCATAACATGGTCAGAAGGTGATTTTTATTTTCAGAATATGACCCTTTGATAACAATGATATTTGCAACCCCCACATACCTGTTTACAGTAAGATACATGTAAGAGACTCAGAGAATATGTCTATGGAGAATATTTATTGAAGTCCTCAAGAATGTGCTACGCTTGCAGAAATTCAATGATATGAAGCAGTAGTCTGTAACATTCCTGTTCTTATGGTAAGTCTGTTTTTTCATCTTGTCATTGTGCCACTTCACCATCAATGATGATGTGGTCACCTGAGGCTTTGGTGTCCTGGTGAGTGACAGCTGCAGACTCTTCAGCAGGGTCTGTTTCATGGTTAGGTACAAGCTGCTTGGGGTACCACTGAGCCTGCAAGGAACATGTTCCATGTTCAGAGTTTAGTTCTCTGGAAATATCTTGGATTCTCTGAATTTCTTTTTGAGGGAAAAATATTTTTAAAAAAAGAGACAGAAAAATTAACTTAATCTGTGAAAAGGAAGAAGCTTGTCCCTTCTGAGGTAACAACCTCATTGATAACAAGTTGCTGTAATTTTCTTGAGGAAAAACAGAAAGTTAACTGCCTTCTAAGACATTGGTAAATATATTTTCATGGTAACTTCCCAGTCTAGAAGTCTCACCTTTGTTTCATTAGAGGCAGCCTCATGGCAGCCTTTCATCCTTTATGTTGTTCTTTTTTTCTTTTTTTTTTTTTAAAGAAAACTATTTAAAATTGCTATTTGTACCTATCCTTGCATGTGTGTTGTGTATCTCATAAAGATGAGGTAGATTCAATTAACATAATGTGCAGACAAAGCTCATAATGCTTGAGCCCCACACACAGGGGATGCATGCTAAAACTTCCAGCATTTTTTTTTAATAAACAGAAAGGCAAATCATTTGTGCAGGGCTGATATCAAAAGACAAGACTTAATGCACAGTTTAATTGAACATTTGTTCTTAATTTTACTCAGGGACATTTGACATGAAAATTCTTACCATATTTGGCAGGAAATCCCACTGATTCCACAGACGAAACCAGACGTGTGTATGAGAATGAGGTGGTTTAGGGAGATCACCTTCCATGATTGCATATTGTACAAACTTCCAGGCTTTCAGGGACAATTAGAAATGCAAACCTGTTACCCTGGCAACTGCAAAATTAGACAGAACTTTAAAACTCTTATTTCTCAGGGTAAGGCAACACCCTTCATAGATTTTCCTCATTCACCTTACTACTGTTGTGATTTTGGACTGCATCAGCCTCTTCTCTGCTGAGAAGGCCTTGTATGATTATAGAGCTAATATATAACAGCAATTGCACAGGATAGAGGTTCCAAAATTTCACCCCATGGACCACTGGTGAACTGTCAAGTGCCAACTGGCTGCAAGATGGCAGTTCACTCCCTGTGTTTCCAGCTGTTAATATTTCACCAAAAGGAGCTAAACACCTTGTATGTTCTCCTAATAGCTCCAGAGAAAAATAAAATCAACAGCAACCATCTAAACTGCTAATACCAAGCTTGTTTCCTCACAGGTTTTCCCTTCCCCACCCTCTCTTTTGTTGTGGTTGCATACTCTCAATTTTGTTGAATTCAGAGGTTTTGCTGCACTTGATCATAATAAATTCACCTTTGTGCAGCTGCATATTTTTGTTATTAAATTGAAAGTGGGGATCCATCTCATGGAGCTGAGTTCTCTGGGGTCTTCACTGCTGAGATTAATACCAAGGAACCCAGTTTAGTTCTGGTGTCCTTATCATTTCTTTAGGTCTGTGGGAGGTTCAGAGACAGCCGGAAAGAGACCCTGCGATGAGAGAAATAATGATGATAAGTAGCATGTGAAGATGACTGACCACAAATTCAGTTACCATGTAGAAAACATTTAGTATGAAGAGGTGCTTTTGCTAAGACACAAGATAACAGAAACTAACTGCTCCTTTTAGGAGAAAAATGAAGATTTTTAACCATAAGACAAACACTGTGCCTAGGGAAGCTCTCAATTCCCTACATTTTTGAACTGTTGAAGGAAACACTAAATTTCCTTTTTTTTTGTGGATGGTTGACATTAGTTATTTGAGTCAATAGAGGAGTGGATTTACAGAGGTTTTCTTATGAAAAGATCTGAAAAAATGAATTTATACTAAAAATCTTAGTATGAAAATACCTTTCACTCTTCCTCTGTTAAAAAAATAAATCCAAGTTAATACTCAACATCACCATAATACTTTTATACAGCTGATTGTCCTACTTTAGAGTGTTTTGTATAAATTTATAAGGATGGAACGGAAAATTTTCCTGAAAAAAATTTGAAATGTCAAAGTGTTTTGCATATCCCTGAGCTTGAAAAGGACTCGTGTTCTCTTTGCTTCCTTGAAGTGGCTCCTGCACTGGAGCTTCTTAAACTTCAGCTAAGCTCAGAGTATCCCAGGTGAGATTTGCCAAATGTCACACTCGTTCTCCACCGCTTAACTAGAGTCTCTCTCAGATTGTTAGTTAGTCTTGGCTTAGACTCCAATAACTATTATCAACTCAGCCAGTCATAAAGCCCTTATTCTCCTAATTACTGTTTTGGATTCTGCTCATCCTCTTTCAACTTTCAGCAGATTTGATATTTGCCCCCAGCCCTGGTTCATCACCTTAGCAATAAATCCTATGCAGGGAACTTCTCTATTGCACCACCACCCTCCTCCCTGCACCCCCCCATCCCCCCTCCCAGGAAGAAAATCACCTCCAAACTGAGGTGCTAATTACGTCATTGGCTCTGTGATATTGCTGCTGACTTCACTTACTCCTCTTAATAACTAGCACTAACTAATGACTTGGCTGCTATTAAGCTCTGGCTGACATTAAGTGGAGAACTGAGTGAAATGGCTCCAAATGCCTGCAGCTACCTAAACCCCTGTAATATTAAAATGAGATTATACTTTTATCTTCAGAAAGAAGTTTCATGTAATGACGTTTGCTTCTCTTGCAGATGTCAGTGAAAGGGCTGAAGGATTTCACCCCAGCCTGCATCATAGTTTCATTTAACTCTTTTAAAAGAAATACACTCTGGGGATTTAATCTAGTAGCTTTTCCCAGAAGCACCAAATTTGCTTGTGTCTAGATTCAGAGATGGACAATTCTGTTTTAAAGTGTGGGGCTCTTTTTCCTTTGGTGTTTTTTTGGTGTTTGGTTCCACACATACACACACACCCCATTTCATTTGGGTTTCTGTGCTTGTTATATGTCAGCTAATTAGTTTTTAAGCAAATTAATCTTCAAGTGATACTAAGAAGTGGGAAGTTAATTCTCACTCATTCCTTGTTTCTTTATGACTACCTAATTATTCATGAATGTTGTAGGGGTTATGTTCTAGAAAGGCAACTCAACATGGGGTTAAGCAGTGCCCTGACAGAGGAAGGAGGGTAAAAAATTTACATATTTGACAGGCACACAGGTGCTCTGAGACTGCCATTGTCCAATTTTTATTTCTGTCCTGTTGGTATTGTAAATTATTAATCAAACAATGATTACCTGAACAATTCTCTGAATTTCCAAAGAGCTTTGTTAATATGAGCTGGACACCTGTCATGAGCTTAAGAGAAGTTATGATCTCAGAGCCAGATTTTCCTTTGTGTTATGCTTATGGAACTTATCAATCAAGGAGTTTGGCATGCAGGAAGCAGCATAATTTTCCTGTGAATTAAATAGGATAAGGGAAGGCTTGCAATAAATGTTGGGATAAGGCCTTTAAAGAACTGAGGAAGAAATGCTGGCTTAGGAAGCCATAAAGAATCTGTACCATGTAGGAAAAAGTGAAGAAGACAGTTCTGTGGACACTATGGCTTAAAGGACGAAATGGAAAGAGGAATTAAAATAAAAGTCTCAGGAAGAGCAAGGAGATACAGAGATAGTTGTGGAAGAAATAAAGTAAATGAGGGGAAAATAATTTTAAAGTCTTGAGGAAGTATAATTGGATTTGGAATATCTAATACATTTGTGAAGGATAAGTGGTATCATCAGACCACAACAAAAGGAAGTTGGGCTCAGCTGCAATATCTGAAAGCTCTCTGAAAAGAAGAAAGATGAAGCCAGACAGGTAGCATTGGGAAAGGTTTGTATAATTTTACCATTTTCATTTACAGCTGCTAGAACTCTGTTTGATCTACAAGGAGAAGAGATGGTCAGATGCGTGTGGTGACCAGCAGAAATAAGGCCTGCGATAACTCAGGTTCAATACTTGCAGTCAGAATGGGGAGGGGAGAAATGTCTCCATATAAAATGACCTTTTCCCCAAAGGTAAATGTAAAATAACCTTACTAAGTTGGGAAAAAATGTGGGATGTATTTGGTTTCTTTGAACTTTCTCAGGGAACTTTATGACTTTTCTAAAACCAAAATGCATTGTTTTAGTTTTATTCCACTTCAGCATTAGAGTGCTTCAAGACTGAAAGAGCCAACAGGAAAAATGTTCCCCCCTCCTCTTCTTCCCTTTTGACCTTTTTGGAGAAGAAAAGGGAACTGTGGCCAGGCTTGAGACACCAAAGAGATGAGAAGTGTAAGAAAGAGACACTAAGGTTAGAAAAAGGGATCTGAAACTCAAAAGCCAGCTTTTATCTGAATGCAAACCAGAACAGAGCAGCATTTGAAACAGAGAAAACTCAGCAAGACAGATTAAAATGACACATCTCTCACCTTTCCACTATTTTCATGCAGAACCCTTGAGTTTTTCTCAGTTGAACAAATTTCAGTGAATTTCTTGTTTGCAAGTTGCCTGAAGTCCCTCTGGGACACAGTGCTTCCTTCTTTCCATCACTTCTAAAGTTTGACTTTGCATATGCTCCCTATCAAGACCAGCAGACTTGTGTTGCAGGTTTCTTATTTTCTACCTGGTTTTCCCCCTTGTACTCCAGAATCTGCTTTTCCTCATTGATTTCTGTACTTTCAGTTGCTTTACAAGGAGTAGCCACTCCTGATCCAGAGGGTCTCACCTTGATCTGGGCCAGACAGACATAAATACAAAGCCTCCCTCCCAACTGCCTCACTGCAGCCTTTTTTAACAGAACTCAAGATACAAACCAAAGAGATGCCATCCACCTTGGGAGCATTCCCTGCTCCCCCACCCCCTGCCAAATACCTGTTGTCTCCTATCCTCACTTTTAACACCACTGTGAAACAAATGCTTGGGATATGTTATTTAAAGAAAAAGAACCAAATTAATAAAACTTTCCACAATTGCTTGGTCAAAAAAAAAATCTCCTGTTCATTAAACGATGTATACTGTGATAGCTGTGAAGCTGGTTTTAACTGTGAAAGTACTGAAGAACAGCCACTTTAAAGAAGCAGGCAAGCTTACTCATCTTGATGTCAGGTAAACAAATGATGTAGCCATTAATAATGAATTTGGCTGCTAGTTCAGAGAACACAACTAGATTTTCAGTAGCAACAGAATAAAAGCTCAGGATCCAGATGCAGGAAGCAGTATTAACTAAAACAGAAATATAAACAAGTTTGGAGGCTAATTACCTCTGCATCTAAGAACTGTAGATAAGACTGCAGAAACAAAACCATAAGCACTAGCTTTTCTGTGTCATTTTAGAGTGATCCATCCCAGGAAGAATTTATTTTTCAAATGGTGTGTATCCAGCCAATTTCACTACCTCCTCCTCCTCTTAAAATCAAAGCAATAGAGCTTTCTTAAAAAACCAAAAAAACCACCCCAAACCCCAAAAGAAAACAAAAAAGGAGCATAATATCTTGATGGCTTCTTACAAGATCTCTTCTCACAGTTATAGGTATGTTAGAAAGGAAATTGATGTATCTTCCTTTCTTCTTTGCGTGTTCTTGGTACCACAAGCTGTGCACAGCATGCTTTCAATTAATTTAAACTAACTTTCCATCTGCTCCAACAAATGTAGGATTTGAGTGAAAGACAGTACGATGGAGTGACATGAAATACGCTAATAGAAAACACTAATGTGAAAGCCAGTCGTCTGTGGAAAATGTAACATCCATAGTGCACTCTTTTCTAGTCCATATTAAAGGCTCACTTTGGTGAAAAATGATTATTGTTTTCAATATTTGCCTAATCAAGATGGGAAGTGAAAGCTTTAGGGATGGAGATAGAGATTTACATTTTACAGAGCAGGGTAATGTGAAGAACAGGATGTATCAGATCGATTCCTTTTTAACTGCCACTTTCATCAAGCTTTATGTTATGGAATTATTTCTTTATGTTTCTACACTTACAACAAGAACACAAATGCTGAATATGATTAGAACTTGGAAATCTTTGGCTTTGTTACCAGTTTGATTGGGATACTGTGTATTTTGCAAATATTCTATTTTTTCCCGACAAATTCAAATTTCAAGGAAGAAATTTAAATTAGAAAAGCCAAGGCCACAGTAAAACACCCAAGATGGCTGCATGCAAGTAATGACACAGACTAAATTACAGTAACTAAGTACAAAAAAAGCCTTTTTCTACTAAATACGGGCTCTTTACAGACATTACTGTAGTTCTTTTTATGTGGATTTTGGTGGAGGTATTTTGTGTGTTCTGGTTGTGTTTTTTTCTTTGTTTGGGGAATTTTTACTATAAAGTAAGAATCTAACTGGCACCAACCTTTCAAGCAATAGCTATTTAAAGCTGCATGGTAATTAAATTCTACCTGCAGCCCAACCTTTTTCTCAACAGAACCCCTGAGAACAGGGTTATAGCCTTTTCCCCCAATTTAAATTATCATGTGAATTTGCAAAGTGGAATTAATTTTGGACCCTGGTTCCTCCTCCCCATATTTCTTACATTTAATACTACACTTACCAATCAAATAAATGCAAATCAAAATTCTAGACTTGGTGAGACACCCAGGGAAGCATGGTGGCAGCATTGCTGAGAACTACAGCAAGTAAAAGACAGCAAACTTATTTAGGATAATTCATACCTCAAACTCGATACCACTTGCACTTAGAAGTAGAGGTCCATAAAGGATAATTCTGCATAATTTTGTGCAGATCCATGGGAAGTGTTGTCATATTTTTATGGCAATTATATACTTGAATCTAAACTTGCAGTAAAGACAGATACTTCAGTCTGTAGCTGCCACGTCTCTCAAGGTTAAAATTGCTCAAGCACTAACATTTATTTTTGGGTGGGTTTTTTTTCCTGGTTTTTTTGTTTTTGTTGTTTTGTTTTGGGTGTGTGTTTTTTTTTTTTTTTTTTAAAAAAAGAGACATACCTGTAAGGCTTTTATTCTTGGCAGGGCTGAGCAAGAGCTGAATTTCAGGTGTCCTCAGAGCCTACCCATAGATCAAAGTGTATAAAAGATACCCAGTGGATAAAGGAGAGGGTCCTTCAAAGCGAGAAAATAAACACTGCATTTCTTTCCTTCCTTTCCTGGGAGTATATAAGCATCTAGCACCTAATGCCTAGCATTACACAGCAGTGAGCCCTCATCACCTATTTATGGCAGTTTGAGGGGAGACACTGCTTGCCAGAGCTTCTCTATTCTGCAGGAAAGAATTTGAGATTTCCCAAGGCAAGAAGATATGGGAGTAAAGCTGTTTAATTTCCTTAAATTCCTCTGTAGTTTGCAACAAACAGACCCAACCAAAGAGAAGCCTGACCATCAAATAGCTACTGTTTTTCATCAGCTATGTTTTAAATTTCACGATGGTTTCAAAGACAGAAGGATATGGACCAGGAAAAGCTTATATACTTCTAAGGGACCCGTTGACACAGGTGAGTAAGAAAAAAATGGACAATCATTTGGACGTGCTGTAAAATCCTTTTTCATTGATACTTAGCAAAGGCCCTGTGTGTCCAGGAGGTTGTCTGTTTTCCCATTCGTGTCATATGGTCTGAGAAACAGTATTACCTTTCCTCCCTACTGTTCCACTGGACATTTATACACTTACAGAAGATAATGTCTCCAAGAATTTATATGCTCAACCTGAAACCCTTCTAAGAGAAGTAATTAGACAGGCTTAATTAGGGCTGGCATGACAAAGCGTATGTCAATAAACCTGCACAATTCTGCCCAGAAAGGCATTTTCAAAGGGCTCTGACTGCTCTGTTAGTCATGCTCGTTTTTCAGGTAATATATACAACAGTATAATATTTAACCACCATTAAATGTTTTTCCAGTTGGGACTGTTTCACGGGCAACTCAACCTTTTAATCAATCTATCTCATCCATTGTTAGATTATAACTGATGTGACTGCAAAAAGGGAAGAGAGGCGAAAATGAGATGCTCCATTAGAAAACACCATCCAGAAGTGACAGATTAAGCTATTTGAAATGAAGGCAATTTTAAATGATTTTGGGGATATTTTATACGTAAATTGGATCATTGGCTGAAAAATAATCACTTGGTCCATCAAAGACATAACCCAGAAGTGAGATGGAGATAGAAGTTAACAGAGGATGAGTAATAGAGGTAAGAGATCAAGCAAGACAGGGATGATAATACAAGTTATTTAACATGGGAAACAATGATAACTACTGGTAATTAGCAGCAAAGTGAACACACTTTTCCCTCATAAATCTGGTGCTAGTGACAGTGTGATTTGCTTGAATGCAGATTCAGGAGAGAATGTGGCTCTAAAGTGCTAACAAGAAAGCAGGAAATAATTATCAGAGTGTGACTTGGGAGGGGGAAGGGGGAAGTCCACCAAGATTAGCAAGAAAAAAAGAGAGGAGTGTATCAGGAAAAAAGTGCAGGCTGCTGTTTCATGTGTTTCTAGATCTTTCCTGTGCCTAGCAGACTAAAAGTCCCTAATGAACATGATGTTAGAGACAAAGCTATATATTTGTATCCTGTAGGTTCCAAATTACACGTTGGTAGTCATTACTGAAAGAAAGACATCTTTGTCATGGCACTAATTGTACTCCCAAATAGAGTCTCTTACAAGATGTAAATTATGTCCTTAAAACTAGTCCTGGTTTATTATGTGTGTTGGCCAGAATTTCTTACCATGTTATACAGAATGTGGTGTCTGCAAACGTGTACTGTTGTGTGGGGGCAGTTTGTAGAGATGTAGGGGTGAAGCAGTGTTTTATTAAGCAGCCTTCCTCTCAGAAGCAAGGGAAGAAAGCTTTCTTCTCTCTCACAAATGAATGTGTAGGCCTGTACACGCAACTGCCGTACCTACGGCCTAATACTAGCAGAGAACTCATCTAGTTTGTCTTAATGTTTGATAGCCATACCAGCTTCCTGCTGGAGGCTGTTTCTAGCTGTGATGGAAGAAAGACTTCAGTGCAGCTTCAGCATTCCTTCCACTGTTAATACAATGGTGTAATTTTTGCTGGGAGAAACCACCCTCAGTTTTTAGTTCCAATAATACTCTGGGGAATGGTAAAGAATAACAGATACTTATAATTTAACTTGCCTGTTAATGAGGCAAAGTACCTGAATCCATTATACAGCTTTTCTGCTTGTTTCTTTGAAGCTTGATCTGGAATAAATGGTATGTTTATGGTATATATAAATTTATAGGGGAGGCAGTGTGTACATACTTCTCAATTGCTATTTGACCAATCTCTCTAAGTGGAAAACATTTTCAGACCCAGATTATCCTGTGTAGTATATAAGAAGACAATAATTCAGTTATCAAGTATTTAGTATTATTCATTCAGTCATGTGTGAATGGTGGCAAATTATCTCTTGCCTCCCCATCCTTAGGAATGCTCATCACTTAAAATAATTTTGTCCCCTATTCCCAAAGGATGTAAAGGATAGGATTTAAGAATAAGTACAGCTGCTGTGACTAAAAAGACATGTCAGTCTTGAAGCTTCTAGATTCATTTCAGAAGTTAAATTTGTCTAGTATTATCATAGAATGGAAATACACCATCCTACTGTCAAAGTAGTTAAATATTCAGGAGTAAGACCATGGTTAATAAGATATTAATCATTAACCATTATTCAGAGACAATTTTGATGAGGCTGAAGGAATTATAAGAAGTGTAAATGAAGTCTGAAAAACCAGCTGAGTTTGGGTGACTGTCATAGTTCTGTGTAGAAAAAACTACACTGACAAAGCTATCAAGTGGACAGGAAGAAAAATCTAATCTGTAGGTAGATAAGACTTGCACAAGTGACAGATTCATGGGATATAATGAATGAACAGCTCTCTGGCTGATTGATTTAGTTGGATGTTAATAAACAGTTTGCAATCTAGACTTGTCCAAAGTCGCAGTGCACCACTGGTCTCCTGGGAGTCATCCATTGACGGACCAGTCTGCCCATATGGCAGCAGGTTGGAGAGGCTGCAGTATATTATCAGTGTAATTCCTTCTTCTGTTCAAGAACATCTTTTTGAACAGCTCCTTCCAGGGAAGAATGATTGCAGGGGCTGTGCAGATGTTGTGAAGGAATACATAGAAGTAGTCAGGTCACAGACCTTGCATCAGCTCCCAATGAACACATGAAACTTCAGAGTGGGAAAGAACATTGTTCTGCACATCCAGGAAATGTGTTATTCCCATATTGTATGTCTGAGTGAGACATGATTATTTTTAGGGCTGCACACAGTTCCTGGGCTGCCTAATAAATAAATGTAGATGTCTTTTTATAGTAGGTGATTGATAATGCAAGTTCTTATATATTGCAGGTAGTGGTTTAAAACATATAACAACTTAAAAATATTTTTAGACATTAAGTTTTAGCTTCCCAGTCTAAAAATGTTGACTGCAATTATTAAACCTTTAAGGTATTCCACCTTTACAGGAAAGGTTTTCTGGAGTACTATTTACTATTATCTTTGTTCACCTTGGGTTTTTTTAAAAGCAAATCTTTCTTACAGGTTTATAATACCTTAGAGGTAATTATTAAAATTAAACACCTGGCTTATCTAGGCTGTCATTCCAATTCACATTCAAGTAAACCAAAATTGCAACAAATAACAGGTTTTCCTAGAATCCTTTTAAAATGCTTAGTTATTGTATACTCCAGTTCTTTGTATTCTCATTTTTGTCTTGGTTTGTGAAGACTGGTTTTAAATTAGTAAACAGGCTTTCAAGACTTGTGGTAGGTCTTAGATAAGGTGCAAAAATGATGCTAAAATATGCAGTGATAATTGCATGTCACTTTAAGAACATGTTCCCCATTGAACAGGTGCCTGTTGTTTCCCGGGAACTTGAGGTTATTGTTAATACACTGTTAACAGGTTCCCAGGAGTTTCCATGCAGTTCATTTCACACTTGGACGTTGCAATATTTGCAACAATTCACAGAGTTCAGAAATGTCCAGGAGACTTTGGCAGGGACAGCCAAGCAAAATGCTAATAAGGAAAAACAGAACAGAAGTCTGAGCCAGGAGTCGGCTGTTGCCAGACTCCATCAGCACTACACAACATTGACATGAGAAAAAAAAGAGTTCTTTCATCTCTTGCAGCCATAAACCAATGGGGATTTTATTTATTTATTAGCAGAGAAATAACAGAATGAAATACAAGGGAGGGCTTGAAAGAAACCCGTTGTGTTAGGCCAGTGACCTCTCATTCAAATGAATGGGTATCTGTGAATGGGTTTTGCTTCGTAACACAGTGATCTAACAGGCACATCAGTGTTTGTCATCCTTCAGAATAATTTACAATTCTACAGATTGAGAGGAAAAGATTAGTGAATCAAAGCTGATCTGATTCATAGTCCTATGCTCTGGTGCACCAGTTGTGTAAATGCATACAAGGTGTAAAGCAACAGCAAATTGGTCAATTTGGCTTCCAAAATCTTAGGTCAGTCTAACTTAGGTTAGATTTCCTCTGAAGTTGAAAAATAGAACTCTCCACAAAACCCTGAAGTAGCTTAAAATCATTCTGCTGGGCTAATGAAGATGACTGGTACAAGTCCATGCTGCCTACTGTCCCAACTTCCATCTCTATAAAAGTATTTGAATTGCCCCAATTCCCATATTAATTAGTCTGTAGTACAGTTTAATTGCATGGTACTATTTTTTCCCAATGAACTGAGCATTTAATGAGTATTCACTGTGTCTAATAACCAATTAAAAAATAACCTATTATTTTGTGTGTGGGATAATGAAACTCATCACCTTAGATGTTTGTATTTATATATATATAAGCATGCATATTTTAATACTTTGATTTGGACAATAAAGCTGTTGCCTCTATCTATCTTTGTTACAAGTGAGTTACATCTTCACTAAATAACAGCAATTAAATGCACATACTGCCTCCCTCTCTTATTTAGCCTAAACAGGACAAGAGACACTGAAGAGCTGCAGTAACAAGAGGCCTTTGGTTTAAAATTGAAGACAGAAAGAACTGAAGATAGCAACCCTTGGACTACATCCAGTCAATCCCAGAAGACAGAGCTGTGTGCTGCACACATTTTCATTAGCTTCAGGTACTCGGTGCTCATTTGCTAAAGAACAAAGTACACAGTGCCCAGGAACAGAAATTAAGAGAAAGTACTGCAGTCCTCGAGTTGTGTAAATGACAACAGACAACTACACTTAAAAGTAGGCTTAGTGCAGAGCTGAAAAAAGCATCAGCCCTGATGGCCCTTTAATAAGGTGCCAAGCTAGAGCATCCATGCAAGAATGATGACTGGATGTCATGGCACAGAAACCAGATCACGAGAACTGTCTTAATTGAGTGAGAAAGAGGGAGGAGGAAAAAAAAATCCGAATTAAAAAAAAAAAAATCCCTGCCATGTAACACTTGTTTTATTTGTTGGGGGAGGGAATGCAATGGTCTGCTCCTGTTGTGCAAATGGTGCCTGGCAGCCCTGCACAGACATGTCAGGGCTGATAAAAGGTACAATGTCTGGCAGGAGTCTGAGATGGGGTCTGACAGTTGCCCAGCTGCCATGGGACCACAGGGCTACCCATCCTACCCACCCAGGAGTCTGGGTGGCCAAGGCAGGGTCCATCCCCTGGGTAGGGTTCAGCTGTCAGGCTGGTGCCTGCCCGAGGTACTGGCATGAGGTGCCTCTGCACTCTGGTTCTTTGGTCATCGTGCGGCGGTGGCTGCGCTAGCCAGGAGGGTAAGTATCCAACTGGCACCTCTGCCAGGGTGGTGTTGAGCTGTGCCCTCTGTTCCTTGTTTTTATCTCTATACTGCAGTTCTGTCCCCAGCACTGAAGCAGAGTGAGAATAGGGTGTTTTGTGGTCTGACAGGAGTAGAGAGATGCCTGAACAAAGCTTGATGGGTACACATAGGTCAAAATCCTGCAGTCAGCTCTGCTAGTGTGATGGCCAGCAGCTGCACTAAGCCATTGGCAGGGCTGAGGATATGGGGGCTTTTGCCCAGCTCAAAGGATTTCTCTCTAGAGCTGTTGTTGTTTTGATTTTTCTGTGCAGGATCCAAGAGCAAGACATTTTCACAGGCATAAAGTGCAGTTTTTGCCATTAGTAACAATGGCAAAACTTGCCAGGCACCCTGCCCTGGACTGTCCAGCGCTGGTCCAGTTCCTACATGCTATAGCTGATAGTCACAACCTGCACTTGTGAATTCTATTACACCAAAAAGTCTGAATCTTTCCTTTAGACTTACTTTCTTGTAATGAAGTTTTATTCTAATTGCTATGATACATCGTTTCTACTTTGCTTTATCCGTGCACTCAGTCACGTTCTCTGGGATTCCCACATGAATTAAATATCCCCAATCTTGTTCTTTTTCTTTTTGGCAACCCAGTATATGAAAGACTCGAGTATTTGTTAACTAGGGCACCTGTTCTCTAGAGGTTTTGCTCAACATGAAAGTTGATGACAATTAACTTACCTTAGAAATACAGGAAACATTTCAGTGTATATTAACTCATTGTGACATTTTTTGTTTTTTTTTAAAAAATGTTCATAGTTATATAACATTTTTATCAGTGGGTGGGGGGTGAAGCTTCATCTTTAGGTTTTTTAGTGACACCAGCTGGAACTAGGTGCTCACATCCCACCGAAGGCTAACTCCCTTGGTACTAGCCAAGTCAATAATACATGCTGTAACCCCAAGGCAGGTTATAATCCCTGTTTTATGGCTACTTGGAAGGTGTCTTGCAGCACTGTTGCTTTACTGCAGCTGATCAAATAGCATAAAGAATGAGACACAGCCGATGTGATTGTTTATTTATGTATTTGTGTACAAAGAGGCTCTATTTGATTTGCTGTCATGTCCACTCGTTATCTCACTGCTGTCCCCAGCAGATCACTTACAGCGAGGGTGAAAGTGGCAAGATAACTGCAGTGGCAAAATTAGCCCAGCATAAAATTTGTTCCCAAGCGACTGCTGGTATAAAGCAAGACAACAGATTTAAACAATAACGGGCAGATTTATAACAGGTAAAATTCTTAAAACCTATTAGTGATGTGAAGATTTAATCTGCTCCATAAATGCTGTCTACTTGTTTCGTTATCCTTGTGTTAGAAAATATAGGTGGTCAGTTTGAAAAGACAATGGTGTGGGGATTTTGGTTTGGTTTATGTTTTTGTTTAAATGTACCAAAAAAAGCTTTTTATGAACATCCCGATTCCCAAATCCATTACTCCAGTACTATAGCTGTATACACTCTTTGCAAGGAGTTAATGATAATCTAAAAGTGTTATTTTACATCCTGTAAAATTTAAAAGTATTTAAAGATATTTTTAAAAAAAATCTTTCACATCCTGTAAAATATAAAGTAAAAAAAAAAGTAAGAAAATATAAAGTAAAAAAAAAAAAGTAAACAAGTAGCATAAATACTTCTGTTTATCTTGTCTTGGATAGGTAGTCAGGAAAAGGCCATCCAACCACAGCATGGTGGGAGTACCCCATGACTGCACGTGGAAGCAGTAAGTTGCAAAATGAGTCATAAGTAATAAAATGTACTGTTAGAGCATGCTGGACTAGAGTAACTTACTTGCTGTTGTAACCACAGGAGCAGCAAAGGTCATTGGGCACCGGGAGGTGGATGAGTCGAGTCCAGCCAGAGGCGTGGCGGCTGAGGAAGAACATCCCAGTAGTTTTACAGCAGGAGTAATGACCCTGGCTTTGTTTCTGCAGGTAAGAAGGTTGTACTGAAGCCAGAAGGGCCAGTTCTGATTTACTATTGCTGGAGAAAAAAATGTAACTGGCTTGAACTGTGCAAAGTTACTGGGTAACAGTAGGCTGCAATCAGAACTGTGGTGGTAGATGAGACAGAGGAAGGTTGAAAGGGCAGCGGAAAACTTCTACCTGGCTACAAACCATTCAGTATTTTCCATCTCTGTTAACATTTTCTTGCTTATGATTTAACTTTGTACTGTTTCAAACACCTCTTTTAAGGGACACAGCACAGCATTAGTTTAGGACAACTGAGACCAAAGGAGGTGACGCTTTTTGCTATGGCTTTCAGGTAATGACCTTTTGCTCAATTAGACCACAAGTTTCACATATGGTCTTTCATCTTTAACTTATTATGGACCACATTAAAAAGCTCCCCTTAGATTCAAAGTCTGATAAAGCATCGGCAATAGGCAAAAGCTGGAGGTGGCTCTCAGTGAAAGCAAGGTGCTGTGGCTTGTACTCAAATGGTTCCTTCAAGTGCTGCCCTCCCTCCCCCACTTCCTCCATTCTCAGATGTAGTAGAAAGCTATTTTCAGGGGAATGCTATCTTTGTGTGGCTCTGTCACTTTAGATAAGTTCCTAGAAAAAAAAAATCTAAAAAAAACCCCAACTCACAGGAGTTTCAGAAATCCAACAGGCTTTGGCTTTGTGCTGGAAAAAGAATTCCCTGATAAAGTACAGATTTCCTGCAGGATTTTCACCCTGACTAGTCTTCTAGTATTTTTGCCTCCCTAGATTCTGGGCCAGAAGGATTATGTCTTTGTTTCACCTGCTGTGTCCATCTGCAATGTTGGGAGGCAGCTGGCAGCACAGGAATGCACACCCTGCTTCCTTTCCCCTCGTAAGGGCAGACTATGAGAGGTCAGTGAGAACCAAAAATGGTATCATACAAATCTTAAGCCCTGTTCCTGGGTAGCAGCATGCTAAAGCAAGAAGCCTTGTCAGCGAAGGCAGCTCTTCTATAGAAGAGCATTAAAGCAGCACACTTTTTTTTGGGGGGGAAGGGGGTGTCAATCTGGCCCTGAGCAGTTTGGGTTTGAAGGCGATAAGGGCTCTGAGTTTTGGTGTGAGATTTTTCTGAGTCATGGCAATAACTGGACCCTATCTGCACACACGTCTGGGTGTTAAGCAGAGCATGTCAGGCAGGACTACAGGCTGGGGCAGTACTAGCAGTTAAAAGCCATCTTGCAATGACAGAGATGCAGCCCTGCAGCATCCCATGGTGGGCCTCACCGGCTGACCTTTGTTCAGCCTGTTTCTGCATTGTTGATAACGTTCATTTTTTGTGGCCGGCTGTTCTACATAAGCTAAACTGGAGGTGGTAGCTGGGGAAGGTGACCAGGTGAAGCAGAAAGGAAGTGCAACAAAAATCCATTAAAGCTCCTGCACCCAGCCCAGCTGGGGACATCTGATGTGGGTTGGCTCAATGATGTCCTAATAATGAAAGTGGGGCTCTAGCAGGCAATCGTTGTTGTTACCTGCAGGGATGCTGAATAACCTGCTGTTGCTTTCTTGTGTGGCCAAACCTTATTTACCTCTCTCCCCCAGATTCTCAGTCTATAACCATGGCATGGTGATGATGAAGGCTGCGATTTCTCTCTTTTACTTAGAGCAACATGGGAGTTCCTGGTATTTTGTGCAGGCTATTCCAGGCCTTTGGCAGTCTCAAGGTCATTTGTCGCCCTCCATTCCTGCTGTATTGCATCAGGAAGGTCTACGCCCAGACAAAAGGTAAAAGCCCATACATCCTTTATTTGAGCATTTCACAAATAAATTACAAGTTTCTTTGCAACCACGTCATAAATCAAAATGTTTATTTACACCTCAGAAACAGCAAGCAATTCAGCAACTAGGGCCCAAAGGAACAATTAACTGGAAAAGTAGCTGAATTAAGTATCTTTAAAATCAAAATATTATCCTCCTTGCTTGAACTTTTAAAAAAGAAAGAGAACCATTAGAAAATAAAATGAAATCTTGGTGGTAACTTAAAGACAGTTTGCTATGGGGTAAATCTGATGTTACAGGAACATTCTGTCTGAAATGGCAGTAACAACACAGCTTGTTTGTACTGAATTCACCACCACAATCCACCGGAGATGCTCTTACTCTGCAGTCCCAGGCAGGGTGTGTATGCATGTACATACACATAGACTACATTCAGTTTAACCCCCAGGTCATCGAATACAGTCATTTGCTGATGCAGAGGAGGAGTGTCATGTTCAAAGGGTGGATGAAACTTTCCCAAATAGCTGTCCCACTGAAAGCACAGTAACGCAGAATTCTGGCTAGAAACCCTTCCCTTTCCACTACTGGTGACCTGCTGATACATCGGCAACTTAAAATGAGTCAGTAAACAATTATGCATATCTTCAAATGATACAGTTGTGTTAAGAGGGGACAGCTAAAGGTAGCATAAATACGACATGCAGGTTGGGATAAGCCTGGCATTTAGTGTGCAGGGGTTTTTTGCCTGCTTTAAACCGGACTGGTTTAGCATACCTAACCCATGCTGTCCATTAAGTCATGTATTCATCCATAATTCATGGAATTAAACTGCTTATTCCAAGGCCCCATGTTGTATTATTCTCCCTCCATCTGCATATATTATATATATATATTTATATGTGTATGTGTATATCTCTATATATCTACATATATACACACACATAGCAATTGTGCAACTAGTAACTTCCCACTGAGAGCGTATGAGTGTATCCATTTCATTTGGACAAACACAAGTCAACTAGTGGATCTTGATGTGAGGCAAGAGAACTGTGTCGTCAATGGGCTACATGTTTTACATAGTAAAATCATCAGCTATATCTGCTTTAAATAGAATAGTTATAATTACCAACGTACTTTGCATGTTAATTCAAAAGAGTATAGATCACAGGGTTAGTTGAAAGAAAATAATTGCTATTTTAGTTATCTTTTTGTTAGCATTGGACAGCGTATCTCTCAGACAACAGTTTTTGGAGATGTAATAAAGGGAAGATAAGATTGGAGTTTTGACTTAGATTTGGTGTTCTCAAGTCTCTGATGTGACTTTAATATAATTATCTTGTGGGGTTTTGTTAATTAAATAAGACATTATTAAACCCATTCAGAAGGAAACTTAGCCTTTAGACAAAGTGATGTAAAATTATTTGTGTACAAAATTCTGCTAAGTTTCAAGTGGCTGAGTGTTGAAGTAGCAATTGAGCAGAAAATTGGCATCTTTCTCAGTATTTCAGACCAGAGGCCTTTGTAAAAGAAAGACCAATGATGTAAAAGTTGTCAATATTATAACATGTCTGTCTTTTTGTAGTGATAAAACCCTTAAGCGAGGGCCCTGCAAACTTATTGTAAATCCATAATTTAATAAATGAGTTTTTATTATAATGATCCCTTAACTTAAATGACTACACAAGAGACCAGGAAAAATTATCTGACTACAGGCCACAGCCATTTCAAATAAAGGTTAAAGCAAATTACGCTGGGTGCCTTAGAGACACGCTGAAGGGGTTGGTGACGGAAGTGAGTCATCTGTGGGAGGCATCTAAGCTGTAGGTTTCTCTATATGTCACAAAAGACAGACTTCCGATATTCTGTAAGCACTCAACAATCCTGTGACAAATACTGCTGTTTTACTGTTTGCAGAAGACCAGTAAAAGCAATATGTGAGGATGTTTAGATGAGAAATTTCATCTAAATGTGATTAAATGAATCTCAAACAATTCTAGTAATGGAGTTGCTCTTTGATTTACACCAGTGTAGGCATGATGAGAACAGGGCTCGGAATGTTTATTAGCCAGTGTTTCACTTTCACCTAACTTTCCTTGATACTCATTAGGAAATTCAGCTTGTTTCCCTTTGTTTTAATCTTCAGACCTACAGTTACTGAACAAAATGCACATTAATAAATGCACATCGGCATATTGTAATAGCACGCATGTGAGGTGTACAGACAAGGGTTCACTTAGCAAGTGCACCACAAAGGAGACCTTTGTCTTGCTAATAAACTCCTCCCATTGATCATTATACCTGATTTGTGTTTTAACAGCAGATACTCTTTTCAAGTGTAATGATTTTTGCACAAGAAGTTTTGCATGTTACAAAAAGAAAATAAACAAGTTTGCTGCCTTTCTGACTCTAAACAGCATTATGTGTCTACATAGACTGAAATAAACATTGCAGTGACCGAAATAGCTAGGTAGAAATAAGCGCTACATTATAAAAACAGCAAGCTTGGCTGAACAAATGTTAAACATAATTAACTATTTAAAAAATAACAACTGATTTTGTAACTTCTCTACTCTTTCATTATATTGTAGAAAAACTAATACATTATTGTTGTGCCCTTGTTGCAGGAAATGGGCATAGTTTTTTCAGCCAGAGTCGACAATCTTATTCAGGTAGGAAAAAACTCAGATTCTAATATGGTTCCTCATTTGTATAACACTACAGAAAGAGCCACAATCTCTTGTTAGATGGGGTTTGTTCTCAGGTACAGAGAGGGAGAAACATTAACACGGCAGCTTCATCTTCTCTTTGCATGCTTAGGTAGTCCAGTGATTAGCTCTGTCTGAAGCCTGGAGACACACCAGGAAAGACTGAGGCGCTTTAATCTAGGTGCAGAAATAAAGTGGTAAAGGTGAATGAAGGCTTTGATGCATCTTGATTCAGAGATTCAGCCATGATACCGACCTCTCTGCATGTCAAAAGGTTGCAGTATTATCCAAGGAAAAAGATCTCTAGTCCTCGGGCACAGAGTGGTAGAAAGTCTTCCCATTGTTAGCATAGTTCCAGACAGGAGAGATTTTAGTTTGTTCCTCATTTTGGATGCCCTTGGAATGATCCACCAAATGCTATGTGAGCCTTGTTTTAAACAAGAAAGGAGTAGCTTTACCTGGCACTCGATAGGAATGACACAAATGCCAGTGGGTGCCTTTCTAGAAGTGGGTTTTGCTGGATAGAGAGAAAGAAAGCAAGTAGAAAAAGAGTATTTGTTGGGGAGGATATTATAATTTCCTTTATTCAAGATAGAAGTTTTTTAGATCAAAGCATAGGGTGCAGTTAATCTTTGGGTGAGTCTGGATGCATTCACTATACATGTTGAAAGTCCAGTGGCCTTATGCATTTCTTGATTTTTTTTTTTCTCCTTTTCAAAAATTTGCCTGAAAATGACTTTTCTTCTTTTTTTTAAAAGACTTGTTGTTTGATTATAAAGCAGCAGCATATGACTATTACAAGGCATGGGCAGAGAAAGAGAACTAGAAGCATGCCCATGTTAATGTTTGAGATCAGGCACTTTCCTGATGAAATGCCTGCAGCTGCCTACCAGCCCACTCCTGAGGCTTTTGCTCAAGAGAAACTCCCACTAACCTCAAAGTACCACTTTGGTAATTGAAACACCCAGAGCGTGCTGCAAGAGAAAAGAGGTCAGTGGGAGATTTGACTTGGTCAGGACTGCAGGAGTTTAGCTGGAAGAAAAAAATAGGTTCCTGTCTGAAGGCAGCTTGTATCTTATCAAGACATCTACACTGTTAGGAAAGTTCACAACACAAACTAATTTTTCCTCTGTCACTGTTGTTATTACTCCTTTTGATTTAAAAATAAAAAAAAAGAAAGACAGAAAAAAGAAAAATAAAAGACCTGTTTCATATTTGGTACAATACAGGAAGTCAGAGAAAAGCTATTGTACAGCAATTTTTAACCACCAACACACATTTAATATCTAGTGTAGCATTATGGAGAACTTAATGTATGTTTGGACTTCTTTAATGCTTCAAAAAGCGTTACTATTGAAACGTATACGTGGTGTGGAAGATATGCTCATAATCTCACTGTAGTAAAGACAACATACAGTATGACTCATAAGTACTGTAAAAATGCTAACTAAAGAATGCAGCTGCAAAGTTCTATTGCATAAGGAAGCTTTCTTGTTTAAACTTTAAATAAGCAAGTTTATTAAAATATTCTAAGACACTTACCTTACCCTAGTTACTGGCAAGCTCTAATAAAACCACAGTCTGTCACTAGTATACTTTTCGTGTTAATTTTATAAAAATTTGGTGTGAGCTTTGATGGATCATTTACAATTTATTAACAAGAAGATCATCTTGATACAGTTAGAAGGGTTTTTTGTTTTTTTTTTTAACCTTACATGCTCACAGAATAAAAAAGGATTCATATTCATATATAACGAACACCCTTTTTTTCCATGTCTGCAAACAAGTGTGGTAAGTTTACACACACAAAGAAATGCGCTTGTTACTCTTAACTGGAAACTGTGTGTACATGTGTATGTATGTATATATATATTCAAAACTATATATATGTGTGTGAATATAGAACAGGGTATCTTGTTTTCCTCCTTGCGCTTACGTATGTAATGACAGCTGCATAGAGGCTGAGAGAGAGACCAGTGCTTCTGAGAAATACTTTGCTTTTGCTGTCCTCATCAGCTTCTCGTATGCAGACACCTACCTACCCAACAGTGTCTGCAGAGCTGACAAAAAGACTTAAATTTTGGCTCTGGCAAAGAATGATCGCCAGGAACATAGAGGAAGCCCCTTTAAAACCAGGCCCAGCGCTCCCACTGCTGTAAATCGTGAGCCGTACAGCCCTGGTCACAGCTGGCTGCTTCCCGCTTCCCCACAAATCTGGGCTTCACAGAACCTCCCACTGAAAGGGGAGCGAAGCGCTGTGCTCCTGCCGGATCGTAAATCCCATCTGGGGCACAAGGAAAGCCATTTAGATCCCAAACAAGCCAGGGGGGACTTGCATTTCTTGTTTGCTGAACCTGAGGTACAAGAAGTGACACTGCAGAGCCCTGGGCCTGCTTTATTTGGTGTCAACAAAGTGGCCGTTGTAGCGGTATGATTGCAGTAGGCTCTCTCCTCCTGGCCACACTATAACAGCGAATACAGTAGGTTTAGCCATGGTAGAATAGTTTTGATTCATCTGTGGCCATGTGATTCTGCTTTGTCCCTTGCACACTCCAGATGAATATTTTATAAAAGCTAAACCTGTCGTATAACTCTTCTCTCTATATAAATATATATATATACATACACTCATACATATACAAATACTAACCCACAGACAAAATATTTTCTGAACAGTTGAATAGCAACAAGTCAACAGATAGAAAAAAAATGGAGTCAATCTGTTTTCTGCTCCCCCAAGGTCCAGTTTAGATGTCATGGTCTTTTAACATTCAGAGAAAATTCGCATAAACCTCGCGTCTTGCAAGAGGAATCCATTAATAAACGCAAGTTAGGGTAGAGGCTGTCAAACACCAATGTATAGTTGGACAGATTAGGTGAGGTTGCAAATTAAACTCAATCTGGAGCAACTGAGGCCTGGTAGTGAAGAACAGTAACTGTAAACTGCAATCTTCAGATCTGACGTTTTCTTTTTTTCTCATTGCCATGGCAACTCGGTAGGACAGCTTCAAATGTCAGGAGTCCTTACAGACCTAAATAATGGGAAATGGGTGTGATTATTACTGCACAGAGTATCTTTTAGGGTTTTGTGTTTTTTTTCCCCTAATCAAATTCCTGATTGAGTGCATACACATTTGACAGTAATTAAACAAAAATTAGCCAGGTTCAGAAGCAATTATTTGTAAAGCCACAAATCTCGAAGAGGAAACCCCAAAATGTCACATGGGGCATTCAGAGACCCTTGTCTCCCAAAGTCTCCATCACATGTGATAGAGCCCTGCTCTCCCAGAGATGGCCAAACACCTGCCTGTCATGGGAAGTGGGGAATAAATTCCTTGCTTTCCTTTGCATGGCTTCTGCTTTACCTATTAAACTGTCTTTATCTCAGCCCCCAAGTTTTCTCACTTCTGCTCGTCTTCCCCTTCCCTCCAGGGCTGTGAGAGAGTGAGCAGCTGCCTACCTGGGGTTAAACACATGCACAACACTGCTCTGTCCCCTGGGAAGAGACAACTGCTGTATCAAAACACAAAAATGCAAGTCAAACATAAACATGACAACTCACAAGCATTCAGGAAATGTTTGTGTAATATAAATTTCACTATCAATAATTTTGTCACCACCAAATGCAGCATAAACACTAACTGACTGGTTATGAGATACTGGCTTTTGCTCTTTAATTTTTAATTGCCTGCTTTTATTTTGGGCAAAGCAAGTTTAATATAAATAGTGATAAGGCAATTTTACTTTATCTTTTTGTTTTGGTATTATTTGAAATGACTCCAGTATTAAGTTCTTCCGACTAGGGGCCTGTCCAGATGGGCTGTGCAGCAAGACAAGCACCTGGATGACATGCATCAGCCTGTCCTGTTCCCCGCAGCACGACCTCAGTTCTGTTCATCAGAGGTGAGTAAAGCAAATTTAACAAGCGTAAGAACCAACAGAGGGACTGATGGATGTAGCTCACTGAAGTAATAACTATCACTGAGATTTCCAATAAGAGAAAATCAAGAATTTCTTGGCAAATGGATTTTTAGCATGCTGTTGAAAAGAAAGGTCCGGCCACAAAATTACATATAGGAAATTTGTGATAGTGGCTGCCAAAATTTGGATGTATTTGGATTAGGGATTCCAGCTAGGAGTAAATTCTCATAAACAACTTAACTTCCTGAGGTAGTGAAAAGAAAGAGTTCAGGTCTGTTCCCACAGACCATCTGAAAAATAGCATTTCCAGATTGCAATGAAGCTTAGTATCATTAAAGGGCACTTGTTCAATCCTGACTCAAAGGAAATAAGAGTAGCTTTTGAATTGGCAAAGCTACTCTGGTTTTTAGGAGTTCCCTGGATGTCTTCCTGCTAAGGACGGGCTCTTGTATATGATGAATGAACAGCAGCTGTAGCACTGAATTCTGTACAATCTATAGGCTGAAACTTCACCAGAGGAATCAGTCAGCACAAAATGTATAAATATCACACAAATTCAAGCAGCTAGTGATTGCTTCACCAACAGCTTGTAAAGAAAGGGCAATATATGTTGATTTATGTGCAGACTTGAAGAAAACCTTTTATATTTTACACCATGTTGACATATGTAATGAATTTCACTACCTTATCATACACCTTGCCTTTTCTGAGTAAATTATATATTAAAACTAGTTAGTTCAGCTTTCATTATGAATATTTTGATGTGTTTTTTTATCTACTGAAGGCTCACTTCTCTGTCACGATATAAACCCTACCAGCCCCTTCAAGCACCACCTGAGCTCTTCTCCCTTTCATCTCAGAGCTCTACAGTCCCTGCCTAGACTCTCTTTCTACGGAAACTGCTTCTCAACTTCATCCTTTCTGACCTGTCAGCTGCCTCCAACCCATTTAATCACATGCCTGGAAATCTGATGCTTCCCTTGGCTCCTGTATCTCCTCCTGTCATTTTACTATGATTTCTCTAATCACTTTTCCAGCACGACCTTCTTTCTTATTCCCTCCATCCCAGCTTGCTGGGGAACCATTTCCCCCCCGGCCTCTTTCCGTTCTTGGTGACACCATTCATGCACGTTCAGGTCTCGCTTCAGTGCTGACAGTTCAGAGATCTTACTCTCTTTACCTGCTTTTCCATTTAAACTAAAATGTTGACCCTTAGCTCTGATACCTTTTCAATGTTTAGCTGACAGCTCTGCACAGCTACAACTGAGCTCTTAAATCTTTTCCCTAAAGCACACCCTTCCAGTTCTTCCTTTGATTGCCCAGGACAACACTCTTTCTGCCTCTTATTCAAGCCTAAAACCACAAAGAAACACAGAGAAGGTTTTTGTTATGGAATCTCTCCTTTCTAGGTCTGTATATTTAGGTTATGTGTTAATCTAGAAGATTCTTTTTCACACATCATCCCAAAGGATTTTTTTAGCCATTCGAACAGCTAAATCTCCTTCCCAGGCTCTTCAGTTAGCAGTTTTGTGACATCTTTTCACAGCCCATGACAAATTTAAGCTACCCTGCTCCTATCCTGCCAGTCTTTTTCTGTACAGAGCATTTTCCTAGTCTGCCACTTTGACAAAACCTCTGGTACTTTGTGGCCTTCTTCCCTACTGCACGTATTTTCCTGGATTATCGCTACATGACCTGTTTTTCTCTCATTTATAGCCCATGATGGCAACTTTCACTGATATATTTTTCAGAGAAACCTGTTCGGGCTTTCCCCCAGGCTTTCCCATGTACCAGGAGCAGCTCCCTGCAAGCACCCATAAACTGCTGTCTGCTGCACACCTCCTTTGGCATCTAGAAAAATCTTGGTATTTGCCGAGGGTGACAAAATGACTCTGAACTTAACACAGCCCTTTCACCAGTCTTAACTGAAGCTACTGAATGTTGTTTGAAAGGACAGTGGATACCCCTCTGCTCATTAGTGCAGAACCCTTTATAAAGCTAAAGGAGTAGGTTTGGGCTTTTAAAATCAGATTCAAAATTTAAAACAATGGGCTGTAAAATTACTGTAGATAATAAAATTTGATAGTTCCAGTAAGAATACTTGATACCAAATCTGTCTTTGTTCTTTCTATTGCACAGGAAGTTGAGATAAAATTTCTTAGGTCTAATAAAGAATTTTTTGTTTCTGTGGTTAATATTAAAGTTTATCAGTTACAAATTTACTTTCTAAAAATCTGATTTTGATATAGTCGTATAAGTTATTACTGGAAAAACTTTCTGGCCAGCAACTCCCTTAATACAAACTCTACAGCAGTCAAGAACAGCCAAGAGAAGTTGTGGAGAAAGCTCAGTGCTGAATGTAAGCAGATCTACCGAAATCAACAGAACTGCTCTATTATAAACTCTTTGGGGATCTGATAAACATCCAGTCTATATTTAAAATCTCTCTGTCCCCCAGCTGGATTTCCAATGTTCATTATTTTCTGTATAGGAATTTTAGTTTTCATGTTTGCTTTTTTTCTTCTTTATTTTCCCCATAAAGAAGGACCAAATGAAAGTTCCAGAAATATGCACACAATGTCAGATTATTAGGGTGTCTACTGCTTTGAGTAGAGCTACCCTAAAGGCTATGGATTTCTAGTGTTCAGCAGGGTTGTGTTGATGGTTGTTGCTGTTTTGGGGGGTGTTTTTGATCCATTCTTATATGTTTTATATCGTGCACAATTTAAAGTTTGCAGCTGGCAACACCTCATAAAAGATATTCGTATTTAGAGAATACTGGGAGCATAAAATGTGCAAATACAGTGTTTGGGCAGCACCTTTGCTGATCTGTGCTATCTCTTTTAGGAACTTAATGCCCTGGTAAGCCTGCTGCCTGGCAGGTTTAGTTTTGTACACTAATGATCATTATGCCTAGTAATTATTTTATTTTGTTTGTATCAGTTGTTAGGAACAACGCTGTCTCTATAGCTATTACATACCATGGGTTGTTTTAAACCTGATTTCAGTCTACCTGCAAGAAGTAATTTGCTTCATACAGCTGCAGGCATGAATGCCATAGTATGTGCATCGTTGTTCATACATAGCCACCCTCCACCTTTCCCTTAAGGTATCTGGGTAATGCACCAGCAGCAAAAAGTTAGCATAGCTACATATGGCTCTTTTCTCCAGGTAACACTCCCACTGTAGTCTCTAATGGTTATCTCAGCTCTCCTCTGCTCTACCTCTTCAACAGAAATCCATTTAGCCACATTCCTTTTAGGATAACAGTCAAATGGTGAGATAACAGTGAAACGGGCTGGGTTATTTTTATGTGCTTGGTGTCTGAATTGTTGCTATTATGGCTAACGGGTCTCTGGTAAGAAAGCAGAGCTCCTTATCATAAACAGATGGCATCTGTTGGCATTAGTACTTTGGCACTGGAGGATAATGTTTGCTTTTGCTGGTCAAGAGAACTGACAAACATTGTACTGATGACATGGAGTATAACGTTATGGGAATGTAGGTCCAAGTATGCAGCTTTAGGGGAGGGAGATCATATAGAAACTTAAATGGAACGAAACCCCCTTTCTACTGCCACTACTGTCTGTTGATGTTGACTGTATTTGGAAGGTTGTTGATGTTGGTGGCAAAGTCCACAGAACAGATCTGAATAGTCATCTACTCATGGAGTTTTGGATGCTGAGTTCATTCAGAAGAGGAGCGAGTCACCGAATACAGACTGATTATACCATTGACTACTTCAATGTCTATAGCTACCTGTCTGTTTCACAGTGGTCTAGTTTAAGGTTTGTTCCTTATGCTGATCTATATGATAGAAGAATATGGAGAAAAGATGATGCACGTAACTTTACGACAAAGGTATATTGTCCTATCCTAGGAAGGAGGCAACTGGTAGCATGCAGCCTCATTCACTATGGTTCAGGTTACCAAGAGCTCATATTCCAGCAGAACCCTTCTAATCAGCCAATAAACAATCTTCTTGTTTGCAAAACGATGACTTCTGATCTCAGAAAATGTTTTGGTATTTCCCAGGCACTCCAGCTTTCCCTGTTGCACCCTCAGCTTTCTGTGAACATATTTACAAATTGGTGACTCAATTCCCTGCTTATTTTAAAGAAACAGATTTAAACTGAGTGATTCAAAACCTTTGAAAGTTGTGTTCCATGTGAGACCAACCTCACCTCCGATTACACAGACTATGCTTCCTACATTGCAGTTAAAACCCCATAAAAATTAAAGGCATTTCAGTTTCATGCTGACCCTCTGTACAGGAATGAACTTTACCCAAGACATATTCATCCTCTAATTCCTGTTTAGCATAGAGAAGAGAGTTAACGCAGCTGGAGTTTGGAGTTCAACTCATGCATGCTCCATTTCTTTCAGATTTCTTTCAATTACCCTCTCATCAGAAATATTGCATTAATCTTTGCATAATTAGAAGTCTATATTATATCATGGACTTTATCAAAACCTCAGTAATGTTAAAGCGGTAATGTGAAAATTGTAGGAGATCAGAACCACATTTCTGATTAGGCAGCTAATCAACATCCAGGTACTTCTTTCCTGGATTTACCATCTATAAAAGGACACTAATTAGCTAGCTGTTAGTTTGGCCTTCACACAGAACTTAGAAAAACATAAATGGCTTTCATGTACATCACTGCTTGATTAGTCATGGGTAGTTTTCCACACCAAATACATCACACTGTTAGCACTGTATGCCTGTAAATTATAAAGTTTTGAACTTTTGTATAAAAAAATCATTCAATATCTGCATTCTTCTGTGACCTCAGCAGTAGTCCAAGCACTGTCTAGGCTTTCCTGCAAGTGCCAAAAATCTAGTGGTCACTGGGTTTTGGCTACCCTGGTATTGTGTTCTCAAAAAAGGAAATCTATTCACACCAAACATTCACTGTGTTTGAAAGACTGAAACAGCTCTCCCCAGACAAATACCATGTGTCCTTACTCCTGCAATTAAGAAATTTTGGGTTAATATCCAGTATAACAGTAGTTATGCTTGTGACGACAGCAGATCAGTGCTCTCACTGACCAGTAATACACTGTGGAAAAAATATAAGGAAGAGACAAGTAAATAAGTTTATCCTGAAAATTTGCAGCTTAAAGCATCATCTATAATTTGCTTCCCATTTATGTGAGGAAATTATTTCAAGTTCTTAATGATAGGAAAAACACGGTATGTATTAGTACAGTGTTTGTGAAATGAGCATGTCATAATTCCACTCAAAGCTCGAGCAGGCGCTCACATCTATCAATGTCAATATTCAACTCCAGGAGCTAAAATGCCAGCATGTGCTGTGCAACTGGCCAAAACTGGCAGGACAGTGGAGAGAGATGCCAATCTAAACTAATTAGCTTGCACAGGGGAATTAGTTGCTCTGGTTGAAGTAATTTTCCAGGAATATCTGACACCAGCAGATGATGGTCCAAGAGTGTCTCTTGCACTGCTAACTTCTTATCAGACTATATTGGCAGATCTAAACCAGTGCTGACCTACAGCAAAGTGCTCTTATTTCTCTGATGTCTAGCAAGGCCCTCGCTCTTTGTTGATTCCTTGTTTCTGCTTCACTTCTTCCTACTCACATACCCATGTATACTCAGCATGTAGTGGTCTGTACTTACGGAGTGCAGAATGTTTGTGCATATAACCCCTATCTGAGAGAAAAGTTCCTCAGACCAATTAAAAGATGAGCAATATTTGCTTGGAAGTTCAGAAACATGTACTGCTTAATCCAGTGCAGTGCTACGTTACTAGAATCACAGAATCCCAGGCTGGTTTGGGTTGGAAGGGACCTCAAAGCTCATCTAGTTCCACTCCTCTGCCATGTGCAGGGTCACTCTCTACCAGTCCAGGGTGCCCAAAGCCCCATCCAGCCTGGCCCTGAACCCTGCCAGGGATCCAGAGGCAGCCCCAGCTTCTCTGGGCACCCTGTGCCAGGGCCTCCCCACCTTCACAGGGAAGGATTTCTTCCTCATATCTCATCTAAATCTGCCTCCTTCAGTTTAGACCATTCCCCCTTGCACTGTCACTCCAAACTAGGGATATAAAGTATCTTTTTGGGGTGGTCGTGGTTTCTGGTTTAAAGACATCCTAGATTATTACAGTTTTTATATTGATATAAATTAGCTTTGGCAAAGTATGCCAGATATATGTCACCTTCATTTGATCGATAGGAAATAAATGCTTCATTTCTTTTCCAGTTGTTTCAAAACAAAACAATTGCAGAGGTGACTACCTGCAGTCTGGAAGTAATTTTTCTCATGCTCTAGCCTGATATATTTAGCTGAGCAGTTAAAAATATTCAGCAAGTGAAATGAATTAAGTGTAGTTTTGAAACAGTAGCATTGAATGAGTTTCCTAATTTTTCATATTTGAAAATGAAACATATCAAATGTAACAGCTAGCCAACCTTCCAAAGCAAGGTGTAACTCTTTCAGCAGTCAGATGTCATCTGCCACAGTGGTACAGCTTAGTTTACTATCAGGTTTTAATAAGTAGAACATGAGCATAAGTAGTCCAGACAGTCAGATCTGTAGGTATACACTAATCCCAGCTAAAAATACTCAAAGAATCATCTGAGAAACCTCTTAATAAGCAAGAATAAAAGTGTGAAGAAATTATGCTCAGAAGCAAAACAAAAGGAAAAATCAAATTAGGAAACTTCCAGGTTTGGCTGTATTGATACCAGACTGGTTATTTCAAAAGCTTTCAAGAACTTGTAAGCATGACAACTTACATAAATACTAACCAGTAACATACACAGTTTAAGCACATGGGTGAACTTAAGTGTATGGGTAAAGAAAGGCTTTAAGAGAAATTTGAATTACTCCAAACATCAATGGCATTTTAAAGGACTTCATTAAGTATCAATCAGCTGACTTTTAGGTACAGCAAATCTCCCCCATTCATTTTTAATACCACATATCACATCTGAAGCTGTCCATGTGGAGAGTACATTTTGAGGTCGTTGGATGTTATGTAGTGGGAAATATTCAAGGGCAGACAGAGTTAAAAGAAGCAGAAATCCCAGCGTATATAGTGGCCATTAATGACAGAAAATAAATACTTGAACTGGTCATTTATCCAGTCCTAGTTTTCAGTCATAGCCTGCTCCAGAACAATTCAGATTATAACTATCTGAAGTAAGTTATATATTTATGTGACTTTAAGAGGTTGTTCAAAAAAGAAACACAAAATATTACATATCAACAGTTACTGTCGAGAACTGTTGAGAAAATGGAAACATAAAATGTTCATTTGAATTCACAACACTGAATGGTCTATCAAACCAATCTCTTTAAATGCTCATTTCATGTCTACAGAATGACCATCAGGAACAATATTACAGCTCTTAGGGAAGGAGCTGTGTTTGCTAGTAACGTTTTTCTCTTCTGCATTCCAAACAGACATCTTCTAAACTGTCGTATTTTTTTCATGCCTACATTTCTGGAACATGTTTGGATGGTTTAAAATGCACGTAAAATACCATTTCCCACCTAATTGACTCAATAAAATGTAATGTCATTAAATACATTTTAAATATGCTGATGTACAATTTGAGGGTATTTCTATTTGTCGTGACTCTATGACAAGGTATATAAACATCCTGTCTCCAATTATGTACATACATATGGACTGCTGTGCCATTTCAAGCCCCATTAACTTTAGGTGGGCTCCAAAACCCAACTGCACAACAAATTGCAGGACTGAGTACACTTGCAGAGAAATCATAAGACTGGACACAAAGGTCTGTGTTAAAAGTGAGATTCAAATCAAGACTGCTTCAATTTGAATGAAATCCCTTAACCCTCAAGCCATCCTTTTGTTACTAGAGGCTAATCAATGAAACAATCTTTAAGGACACAAATAACAACACTATTTTTCTCATTGGTGCATTTGAGCATGCATCTACATCCAATTATAATTTAGCAGCAACAATAATAATGTTAATATGGACGAAAGCATCTCCAACACAGCTAATAAGTATTAGAGTAATAGGGGGTATTTCTGCTGTTATTGGTTTTAGGAAGTAAGATTTATATCACTGGAACTCACTAAATGTTAGTAATTTCCAATTACATGGGTAACATCATTTAGCTGCTACTTAAAAGTTCCCACATGGTACATGCTCTAATGCAAGAATGTAACTGAAATTAGAATAGTGCAAAAACACCCCAACCAACCACCTTTCACAGCAAACCTCTCCCCATCTTAGTAGTTTTTGCAATTCTATCCAAAAAAGGGCTAGTTTACGTCTCAGAAATGGGAAAATTCCTCTTGCAAAAATTTCCTAATCTTGCTAATTAAACAAATTTTTTTAAAATTAAATGCCATTGCTCTGAAAAGTAGGCAATTAGTAGAAGGGATGAAAATATGTTAAGACAAGCTAAAACATGTAAAAGAAAATGTATTGTTTTCAGCAAATTCATCTGTAGGGAATGGTTCCTCTGAAGCTTCCTTTCTGGGACTATATGGAACAGGGATGAACTTTTTTTTTCTTGGGAAAAACACAAATTCTACTGTAAAGACTGAACAGTAGTTGAGCCTTGAAAAAATAATACTACACACTTGTCTAAAACTAAGCCAAGTAACTCACAATAAAGGCTGAAAACTGTGAACCTGCAGGTAACAAATCTGCACTTGTAATGGAAAGAGCAATGACCTTAAAGGTCTTCTCCATTTGAAACCTGCTATGATTTGTCTTATGCCATTCAAGAATGCATTGCTGCAGTCTTCAGACATTTGATGTACCTGCACAAATAACACAGGATATACAAGAAATACAAATGCTTCTGTTGGTTGGAAAAATGAACTAGGTGAAAGATAACACCATGGTTTTAAGCCTGGCTATGTTCAGGTAATTTCAAATCCACCAGTTTAACATAAATTGAATTTTTCTAATGGTTTAATACGAAATAAGTAATTTAAAATCTGCCTATTGACCCTGTAGCTTCATTCCTCAAATCAGAAAAACATTGCAGTGGGAGACAGCAAGCATTAAAACAGGATAGGTTGGTGGAAATTAATAGGAAGTTAAATTCAAGGGAATCTCTGAGGCTTTCTTTGCAATCGCAGTACCGACATCTGTGCCAGTCTCTGTTTTTCAATACACCTGAGGCTTTCCACCCTCAGTTTAACAAATTAATTTCAATGTAGAGACCTCCAGCTTATTTAATTTCTTCCTAGCAGTATTTTCCCCCCACCAGTCTCTCACCTTACTTTCCGTTTATAATAATGGCACAATTTACTTGTTTAAGCTCAAGTCAATTTACAACTTAGTCGTCTGCTGGCCAGGTTAAACACAAAAAAGTTTCTTATCCATGTTTGACAGTCAAATAAGATATATATATATTTTCAACATGATGTGTTTAAAGTACATGTTTTTTTTCTAAGAAGGAAATGTGAGTAACATATTATTGCTAGAGTGACTGAGCTACTGATGAAATTGCTCTGAATTCTGCTGGGTCAGGACACAACTGTTTGACCTTTGGTTCTTCTTTTAGTCCCTTTATTCAACACATTTAAACCTAACTTGGCCTTTTATGTTGGTAGAATATAAAGGAAATATGAAACACAGTTATCATTCTATGATTATGTAATTAAGTGAAATAATGATTGTCAAATCAGAAGTCCAGAATCCAAATACTCTTTTAAATAATAAAAACCAATATCTAAATGAAAGATAAGCTATCAGTCTGTAGGTTGTAATAAGGGGCACATTTTTTCCCTCTCTCTCCATTCCTTATCCTTATGGAATGATGCAGATACTATCTTTCTAAGAACCTTCCAGAGGGAATTTGTTTATAATTCTAGTGTTGTTGAGCACATCCATTCAGCTACACCCATTCTGGTCAGAGCTATTTTAGTGGTTGAAAACATGAGATGACTGAGATACTACAGCCAGTAAGGGTCAATGTGGGCAATCTCAGACCCAGCACCAGACATCCTGTATAACATGGTTTCTCTTTCTGCTACTTTTCCCCTTCCTCAAGCAACTGATTTCTGTAGTCCTTCTTCCTGACTAGGAACCCAAACATACTTCTTGATGGCTTCCTCAATCTGAATTACTAAATTCTATCCAAATATTTTGGTCCTTTCTTGTCTCCAGCAGTGGCTAGGAAAACCTAGTGTAGATGCCACTACACTAGTTCTCATCTTAAACATGGTTCCTGCACTAATGACAGATAGGACTTGACGTTCTTCCCATTAATTGTTAGCATTACCTATTATAAATTTGGAAATCCTCTACGAGACTGCCCACTATACATCTTTCCATCTTGACTGAGGTCATTCCCAGAGGAAACAGGTTAAGTACAAAATATGAAAAGATGTCCCTTTGTTCAGTCAGCTCTGTATTCACCATCTTTTAATTCCAACAAACACCTTATGTTGTGTTGTGGAAAACCAGCCGTCTGCCCATATTCCTTGGCATCTTGAATTTGCTATTTCTGGCTGATAAGAACTCCTGTTTTTTTCTTGTTTGAAGTATTTTTACCTTCCCAAGGACTTCTGGGCAACTCTGCAGTCTGTATCCCATTATCCCTCAGTATACTGAACACAGTAGGGCAGCAGCAGAATAGGTGAAACTGCTGCTTTTTGCATGCATTACAGTTTTAATCAGGCTCTTCAGTTCAGTGCTGAGATACTTCAGAAATCTACCACACGACTTCTTCCATGATTTACAAAGGAGGCACATATTCTAAGTATAGATAATAATTGCACCATTTAAATGGTAATACCAAGTTGTTTTGTATGGGGAGGAGATTCATGCAGGGCATTTTTACCATGAGCAGCTCTTTCACAGGGCTATCTATCCTCACACCAGATGTCAAATAGAAAACAAAAAGAAAAATACTTTGGCATGAATAACAAAGTTCATTTGACTGAAGGATTTACCTCCTAGGAACAAGAGCCTCATAAAACATAAACATTGGGAGCAAAGTGAGCCACGTAAGGCCTTTTGCAAAAATTAAACCCATAACTTGCCACTGGAAATGGGATATTTCATCTGTTCAATAAGCACTAAAGTTCTCTTTGTTTTTATGGCATCGTAATCTTTGATTACTCTGATAAATATTTGGACTACACAAAACATTGCAATGGAACTAATCACGGATATGAAAAAACCATGTGTGAAAACAAATCTGGAATGCAGTGATACCAGCACATTTTAGAGAAGTTCAAATACAGAACCACATTATTTTAACTGGCTCCAGGCCTCATACTTTTATGTCTCCATTTACACCTGAGGAAGATGGTTATAGAAGTCGTTATGCTTGCTGGCTTTGCAGAAGCATGAGCAGGTAGCTGTGCTGGGCATGGAATACCAGCCTCACTCTGTGTTTCTGAATGCACAACTGAATAGTAGCAAATTTTGTCCAAAACAGGGTGTTCCTGCATTGAGGATTACATCTCTCTATTTGTGGAATTCATGCTTTCACTCGCAACAACCATGTATAGCACAGCCTCTCCCAACTGGGGATCTTTCCTTCCCCTTCCCTTTCCACTCACTCACTATTCCCCTTTGGTTTGGTTTTGCCACTCAGACCACAGACTAGAACATCATACTGCTGGCACTTGATGTGCATAATCTTACTCCAGTTGCAGAAAGGCTCTAGGCCTGTATGTATTGTTTCACAGTGTAAAGACTATTCGGTGATCTCAATTCTTTTACAGTAGGAGAGGGAATCCTGCTGTCATACAGAGCACCATGCACCATTCAGGTGCCAGGGGCCTATATTCTGCCCACAGTTGAGCTGGAGAAGATCTGTGGTCTGGAAGAGCAACTCAAGAAGAGCTTTCCAATATCTAGAATTGCTTTTATAATTCAGTGTAAGGAAAATGATCAGACTTCTTCTGGGACTAGAAAAAAGAGACATGATTACTTTCAAAAGCAAAATGTTTTCTCTTCCTCTTCGTGTTCTGAGCAAATGCATTAATGTCAAGAAAGTTCAAGTGCAAAGCAGGTCAGGTAAGAAAGTACTTCCAGTGGTGAACGTCACACCTACTATAGCACTAATAGTATTTATGAAGTGGTAACAAGAATATATTTGAATCAATGGGCTGCATATTTATCACTGATGCAATAATGTCACATACTGTCAAATACTTTTAATGCATTACTTCTAACAGCTGAAGTCTGCGTTTGGTTCCAGCTGACTAAACCCAGAATAACTGAACCAAAGCCAATGGAGATACTTCAGATGCCACTGATTGTAACAAAGAATGTGAATGTGCACTTAGCATTTATATAGTCCTTTTCATCTTCAAAGAGCATTACAAACATTAGCCAGTTCTAATTCTCTCATAATGACCTTCACGGTAACCATTTGGGATAAAAGGAATAAACTATAAGAAAAAAAACCTGACAAGATTTGTAATCAAGCATACAGCAAGTCTCAGATGTGTAAATATCTGTGCTGCGACCTCTATCTCTGCCTCATGGTGGATTTTATCTCATCAAGAATATAAGGCCTTTCACTAAGGCTTGGGTATTAATTCACCATACAGTGTATTTTACTAACAGAAGATGATGGTAATAGTCCTTGAATAACAGATTTACTATCATAGTTATAGGATACAGCAATACCTTTTTAACAGATAAGGAACTCAAAATATGGCATCAAAAAATTTGCTGGAACCTGTCACAGAACAAGCATGGGACACATCTAGTTTAGATGTAGGAATTCTGTGGCTTTGAATTGCTACCCTTTAGTCATTCTGGGATGCTATTTTTACTTTTTCCAATTCAAATTAGGAACTTTGAAAGTCTCTTTTAGAACGCTTTCTCAAAAGCAGCAGAAGCTTCCTTTATGTATCAGTTCTCTCTGCCCTCTAACCCAGACTTGCAATTTGATTATCCGTTCTGGGTGTCTCCATGCCCAGAATCTTGAATAAGTTCCTCATGTTCCAGTTGCTTGCACACTTTATACAGGGGAATAGATTGAAGCAGACAGTACTCATTTTCATGGTGACCCAGAACAGCTATTGTTACAGGAACACCTTTAATCTCCTGTTTCTGTTTTTGAATTGAATTCAAGTGGGGAAGAGATGAAAGAAAGCGTCTCACAAATCTGCTACTACAGCTGGTACTCCTTAGTTTATCATATGCTAGCTCTAATTCGCTTTGATTCTCCTTAAAATTATTGCTTCTAGTTCTTAATTTGACAACCAGGCATTCATTGCTATTTTTTGACAAGGAAAAAACCCTCCCCTCCTGCTCTCTTGTACCTACTTCCTCAGGAAAAAAAGCCCCAAACTTACAGCATTATGATTTCAAAGTATGAATTTAACTTCTCCCTTGGCAGGTTTTCTTTTTGCAGCGTGGAAATGAGCAGTTAAATAATACTTCATTACTTACAGTTCAGAAAAAAGACTTACAAAACAAACTGAAGAGTGAAAGAAGGGTAAGGGCCATGCTGATATGAAGGGTGTCAGTTGCACTGCAGTCCATTTTGGATTTCTTGCAGGAACACACTTGTAATTTCAGTTCTGTGTTGTTAGTCAGAGGTGGTTTTCCAGAATCTGTCACTGAGATTGGGATGTTGTAATTGGCCTTTTTCAGGTTTTGAAGCAGAATGACCTGGGCATGAGTATCTGCAAAGCATAAGGTGAGAATTAGCTGAATAGCAGTTGTTTGGAAGGGAAGAGGAATCTCCAAACAGTATCAGACATACCACAGTTACTCACGGAAATTAAGAAGAAACTGAGAATGCTCTAAAGAAAAGAATTGAACTAGAGGTAAGAAGCTGAGAGCTGAGAGCTAATTGCAAATGCGCTCCAAACCCCAACAAAAAACCAACCAAACAAAAAGGTGTCTCTCACATATGTGTTCATATAGAAAAGCAATGAGTCCTGATTCAGCCAAGGCCTCTCTCGTTCAACTGCATCCACAGCTTGCTTGAAAGACTTTTAAGAGCCCCTTTTGTCCAAATATATTATTTGTTCTGCAAATTATTGGCAGAATTTGCCTGTGGAAGGTAATACACTAATGAAGTGCCAAGGCATGTCATCCCCAAAGCAACCCAGAGGGAAGAATACATTTATTTGCCACAGGAAAAAACCCTTCTCGCTGAGGGCACAGGCAAAGCTGCTTAACTGCATCCCCAGTTTGACCGAGAAGGCAGTGAAGGAAGTACGGCTCCTCTGAATACAAAGATCTGCTCCACCTGAGCAGCAGTGGGTCACAGCAGCTCTTGGTACCCAGGTGAGTGTGCTGACTCTCTTCTAGGGGTTTTGAAGGAGTGGTGGCTTCATAGATGGAAAACTGCAAAGAATATGACTCCTCTGCTTTGTCCACAACAACCTGCAGACATCATATCCACCTTTGTTTTTCTTCTCAGAATAATATAACATGAACTGCTACAGGATTTGATCGTGACAGAGGTAAATAATACATGCTAAAAACCACATAGTAATAATCTACGTTGCAAAGAAATGTAGCAGTTTGTGCCCACAATTTAGCATAAGAACGTTCTGCAATAACATCTGCTTTGATCGTACAGTCCCAGTGCATTTGGGTATTTTATTTGTGAAGGGTTCAAATACTTAAAATTAGGAAGATTTTTAAGTACATTGCTATAGGACAGCATCAAACCAGTGCATGGGTTTTAGCAAAGTCTTCTGCATCTCATGCAAATTCCATGCCATGAAACACAGTAATCTTTACAAAACTGTAAGTCATTAGTAGCTGAAAAAGTTTGGCCAACATAATAAGAAAAGGAAAAAAGCTCAGATTTCAGAGAAAAATGCAGACAGACTATTGTCCCACCAAGCTGGTCTGAGCACAAACAGCACAGGGTAAAGCAGTAGCAATGGATCCATCCTTCAAGACTTCCATGCACAACTGCTCCTGAATTCACATACCGGGCATGCTCAGGGTCAATATACAGGGAATTAGAGGTGGGAGGGCTAAATGCATAAGAAAAAAAAGTAACAGACTTACTGTTAATCTTGGCAATTCTCCACAATTTTTCTGGGCCAGACTGCTTACTCAGTTCAAATTTGAATGGGTCTGTGTTGGGATGAAGGTCTTTGTCTGATGCCCCTAGTACCACTATCCTGAGATCTTTTGCATCATCACAGACTTTTGCCAGTGTTGGATAAAGGGATGGGACATTGTCATTGACATCCTCCAAGGTGATGTGTAAAGTTCCTGTACCTGTAGCGGGAGGGTTACCTATATGAAGAAAGCAAATATATCTTCATTGAATCATACTTCCACAAACACTTGCTCTTACTTGTACCTGCATGCTTGCAAAGGGAAATAATTTTTATAGTTCTTACCTCTGTTCTGTGAAAATTACGGCTTTAAAAAACAAGTCACTATTGTAAATTTGTTGGTGTATTTGCAGAATGCAGCCTGATTCTCTACAGAATGGATAATTATTCTAAGGAAACCTCTGGGAGAGGAATATTTTGAAGTCAAAATGAGATTAGAACACGAATAGATATCTGGAAAAGAATCTGTTCATAAACACATACTGGGAGAAATGTAGTAGGAACCATCCCCTAGATAGACAGTGTGGTATTAAAAGAATCAAGAACAAGACAAGTAAGAGGAAAAATGACAGCAGAGAGGAATCAATTTGTATAGTGGGTGCCCATAAACAGCACAGGACCAGATCGTTCCCCAACAGCCCTCGGGGCCATATTTAGTTATGTCAGCAGAAGTGAAACCTGTCAACAAGCAACTCTGGAAAATTAGATCTTTTATTTACCCAGAGCCACCCTGTGTTAGCAGTGGAGTTTCAAGCTTTCTCAAATTATTTGCCAGCCTGCCTCAGCCCTGACCTGAAAGATCCAGCTTCAGAGGTAAGGGTGTTGTTTATTCACCATGGCACTGCTACAAGCCCATGTGCCAAGGCTGTGACTGACAAACCAGCTGTGGTACTGGAAGTGTTTGTAACGGAGACGTCTGCCCGCTGGGAGCTGGACTGAGAGTAGCACCTCATTTCACAGAGGTCAGAGAGGAGCTGACAAGTGGTAATAACTTTCAGCCAGTACAGATGTGTGCCATGGTTGAGCCAGTAACCTACTGCTTTCAGTCTAAAGCTCATTATCTTATTATGGATCCCTTTGCCATCTTAACCAATCTCAAGGCTTTCTAAATGCATGTTACTTCTTCATTGTACCCTGCACTTAATAATTTCTCGTTGGAAGTGCTGCACTTCTGGGTTGTTTGTGTTACTCGTTCTTCTGGTTACACAAGATCTATGATCTCTGCACTTCCCTTGGCTATAAACCCTTAGCAGGCAGGCAGGATTCAAGAGGTTGCACTTAACCTGTAAAGCACTAGTGCGATGTGTCATGGTAGTTTTAAGTTTAGCGCTGAAAGAGGTACGCTTTAGCATAATTACCCTGCCTAGAGCAGCCCAATAAACCATGGAATTATTGCTGCACTGTGAGCACATCCTAAGGGAGAAGTAAATACCCTGTGGTCTGGATCTGATAAACTGCTAGCTGTAGCAGAATGCAATTAGTCCTTTCAATAACAAATGTTACTGATGGTGACACTTCATCTGTTTCATGCACACATAAATGCATAACAAAGGCAGAATTTTCATAGTTCTTTAGCTTTGCCTCCCCTCCTCATCTTGCACTTTGTCATCAGAAGGGTTAGGGTTGAGTTCTTTTTAATGAAAAAGAAATTATTTTCCACTTTTTATTGGGCTAATTGAATTTGCAGAAAGACTCCAATACATTTTTTGTTCTTGATATATTATTAAGTAAAGTCATATGGCAGAATGGATGAAAAGACATTTGAGTATTTGAAATATGATCATAAAAGCCAGCCTTTCATGCACTTAATTAAACTGCTGTCTTTAATTTTCAATGCATTATTTCCACACTGGACTGATAATGTCTTATGCACTGCCCGTCTTATCTTTCTCTGAAGTCAGTAATATTAAAATCTGCCTTTTGAAATTAAGAAGCCAACAGCATTATGAATGCACTGTTATTTTGTCAAACGCAGATACAGCTGCATTTTCTCTGCCATGCTAATGTTTCACTATCTTTGAGTGGCTTATGGCCCAGTCAACTATCACACACAAATAGAGAGAAAGGAAATTGCTTCTGTCCATTTCAATGACTTATTCTCTGGTTAGTTTATTTATAATGATTTAAACGAAATATTTTAGTGATTTATGAAGACCTCCAGAAGAAAAAATGTCAAGGTCATAAACTGAAGTTTGTTAACACACATGTCATAAAAAATAGAACAAAAAGGGGACTGGGGAAAAATGGTCACAACGTATCCATTGGGAGAATGTGACTTTCACAACTCTGACAGTATTATGCCTTTGAAATAATTCAAACCCCCCATGATCTCCAGACAGCTTTGGTTTCAAAATTAATGATTTCCATAGCATATTTCAATTCTGGAATAAGAATTCTCTTAATCTGTATTGTAAAATCTTGCAGCTGAAAGAAGAATTAATGTGTAAACCAAGACATAAAGGGCTCTATCCAACAGCCCTTGGTAACAGCTTTTGAAAGGAGCTCCTCTCCCATTTTTGCCACTGAACTGAACCGGCTATTATTCCTGAGCTGAGGATCCCACCAGCAGCAGCACAGCCATGAATATGCTACAGTAAGTATGTGAACGAAATAACATTCCTTGCATGTGTAGCTACTAACAGAGACCAAAGGATAGGTCAATTTCATACTGAAAGAAAGTGAAAGCTTGGGATTGAATCCTGATTTTAATAACCTAGGGCAAGACTAATAACCTTAACGAGGAATCTTCAATGAGACTGAAATGTAAGTAAAATCTTTCAAGTTAGTTAGGGTCTGTGGGACTGGAACTTTGATCAGCAACACTAAAAAAAGTACAGATTCATCTTTAAACATGCTGCAACTGGAAAAGTGCGATACACTTGTCTGAATTGGACTGGGACTGGTAATGTCTAATATCCTGGCATACAAAGCTTCTAATAGCGGTCTTCAGTTAAGCCATAGCTACTGCTGTTGTAAGATGCAACAAGGGGAAAATAGACTAACAAAAGTAGTTCTATTTCATGAGTCAGAGAGTGCCGTAGAATATGATGGGGTCTATTGTCTGGGAACTAGAATCTGGAAACGTGAGGGAGTTTTACCAGGAGATGTAGATGTTAAATAGGATTTTAATGCTAGCAGCATAAATGACCCTGTTGCTAACTTTGTTTAAAAAAGAAATTTGAAAAGGAAAATTTTGATGAAAAGCCATGCAGAATCATATTAGAATTATTAGTAAAAAGTCTTAAATTATAAGCCCTCTGTAGAAAAACACAGCCAAGAAATTTGAAAACTGGCATCCAATTTTGGTCCAAAAAGTTCCCCTAGGAACAGTAATGTCATTTAGACATCTAACTACTCAAATGAGACTGCCAATCAGGTAGTTAGTTTCTTAAAAGATACCAATTACACACAGTGATGGCCATGGACTAAGATGACATTTCTCTTAAGTATCAAGACTTGCAGAAAATGGCATGTCTAACAAGCAATCATATGGTTGAATGGCTGATGATGCATTTAATCTGGGCATAACACTTTTATGGACATGAAGAGCCATTTCATGTTCCACTTTCTAGTTTTTCTACATAAATCTGATGCTGTTGTGTACAGATTTCTAATATGGCTGAGCTGCGCTCCATGAAATTAAAGGCAATATCTGAACAGCTTTGAAACTGAATTAAGACATTTCTAATCAGAGTATGTTCAAATACCAACAGCTTTCATTTATTTGAAACGACTGCCAAAATAGAGTTAGGAATCGCCACACAGCAGGTGAGATTTTCTGATAGGTCTTGCACAGTAAGAAGCCAGCCACCCCTAAAAAGTTGAAGTTGAAGACTTAATTTTTCCAAAGGAAAACTCATGATATGACTGGGGGTATGTCTACACTACATCCTATTTCTCTGCACAGTGTAAACACACCTGTGCTTCTATCATGTGTTTGCACTGTTATGGTCACAAATGACTGACAGAAGGGCCCACACTGCATGAGTGAGGACACAGTCATCTCTCAGTGTCTCACCATGTTGTTCAGGGGTATCTACAAAAGCTTTAAAATAGGCTATGCAGATGCTAATAACTATGGAGCCTCAAATTAGTAGTATGAAAGTTGCTTTTCTGTGTTTTAACTCAACGTGTGACTTTCATGGAGCAGTTTTTACTTTTACTTCATGCTGGGAAGCCTTGGGGAACACAACACAGGCTACATTGGTGGTATCTGGGCCAGGTGAACTTGCCATCTTCACATTCAGTAATGTTTTTCTTCACTAACTGAGCTCCATTGACAACAGCAACCGTGGGAGACCCAATTTACGTACTTTGTTGGTAGAATCCCTACAGTTACTATGTTTAGACACTATAGTCTTGTCTAGGAGTACAGCTGAGCATGAGGGTAGTTAAAAATAGCCACCCATCTACACTGAATCACCAGTGTGTACTTACACAGGCTGGTCACAAACATTGTTCTAAACCAGCAGAACATTTTCAAGATAGAAGGGATGTTTAACTGCATATCAAAAAGAAAAAAGTAATGGAGATTTAATACTTTTCTTCCAGCTTTCCTTTTCCAATTCACCACAACAGCCTCAATTTATCCTGGTTACATTTTCCAAGTGTTCAAAAACATACAAAAAAAGAGAAGATTTTGACATTTGAGGTAATGGTGAATTTAGGTTGTCCTTGAAAATGAAGATGTGTATTCCTTAAAGCGGAATTAAACTGTTGTCTATCCTACCTTGAGCTTTCTGAGTTCTGAAATTTTTAAATCGCTCTTTGGAATAACTGAGGTGTATTTATTTTATTTTTTTTAGAATTATTTCAAATATTTTTATTTTAAGATCGAAAGGATATATTAAATTAAATAAATTTGATATAAAAAGAGTATTTGGGTAAATAAAATTTAATTTGTGAAAACCAATGAGAAAATCCTCAAGATTTTCCTTCTAGTTTGATGCCAAACTTTGACTTGATCTAAAATAGATCAAAAGTTTCATAAGGGGAAAAAGATTATCAAACACAAAAAAGTGCATTTCCACATGCTACATGAAAATGGGCTTTGAATAAATCAGACAAAAGTCAGTTTCACTTGCAAAAAATATGATTTGCCTAGTGATAACATCTAAAGAAAAAAAATGCCAGACACTGAAGTAAAAAAGTGTTAAGACCTGGAGACAATGAAACTGCAGGTTTCCTCTTATATTTAGAAAGTTCACCTAATGATATCAAAAGTTAACATAGGTGAATCTTTTCTATTTAGAGGTCTAATGGTTTATATCTTACAGCAAAGGAATATTTATGTAAATGCCTTTAGAAAACAAAATATAATCAGAAACAAATATGAAAAAAAGGAATTTAATTTGAATTCCTTCTTTTTTTTCAGACCACCAGAGACCTTGGGTTCTGGCAATGTTGATCAAATTTCCAAATAAGAAAAATCAACCATTCTAGAGAATCCAGCTGCCACACAGATCTAAGCCACAGTATTGCTGGAAGCCAGAAGAGTTTTTAGGAAGAATGGGGCATGAATTGTCTCTTTTCACATGCTCGTTATGAATGGTAAAAAGACCTCTGTACTCATTTCTTCTTATTAAATTAAGCTTCCTCCACCATCGAATTAATACATATTATCTATGCCCTTCTATGCCATGATGCAGAAATTACAAGGCCATTAATTCCTAGAGCAAGCAATAGGGTATCCATTGCCATATAGATTCCATCTCAAGCTGACAGAGTGGAAATGATTCTAAATTTTACTAGAATATTTGTGGCTTACCCTGTAGCAGCAGTTTTTAATCCACTTGCTGTATTGCTTATATAACCCAGAAAACTCAATTCCAACATTTTTTCTTCCCACTTCTAGATTTTTTTTGCTGGCTAACAAAGTTACACAGCTACAAAATGAGTGAGCAATTACAGGAAGAACAACTTCTTCATATTTGAGCAAGACAAAAAAAGCCTATGAGTATGTGGGTTTGCTAATTTCTGGCACAATTACCTTTCCTCTGAACCATCCTGAATAAAGCCTTATCTCTTAAAACTTATATAAACTAAATTTAGATCCTATTCATATTGAGGTCAATTTGGAACTGCAATGATGCCTACAGAATTTCCTTCATTTTACTGCGTCTAACTAACTGTCAGATGCTGGATGGCCTCGGGTCCCTCCTTGGATATAGATTTTTAACCAACATTTCTAATTTCAGCTTTGTATTTGCCTGAAGAAGAACACAGCAAGAAAGGAGGAGGAACAAGGAATGAAAAGAGCATTGTAGAAGTTCCCAAATTGTTTGGAGGGAGCTACGTAGCCAGACTGCGCGGCACGTGGTTAGGCTAAGTAACATGTTCTCTCTTTAAATTACTGTACTTCAAATCTGGGCTGTGAGCAATAATGCTTCATGCTTTCTAATGATCCTGCTACGAAAATCTAAACACAAATGTCTGTCTCCTCCCTCCCTGTTCTTTTTTTTTCCCCTCCATATGCTGTTTTTCTAAGCAGAAAATGTGTGCGTACACGGCGGTTTGGCAGCAGGTACCCCCAGGGCAGGCACAAAGCCCACTCAGGCCTATTCCAGTACATTTTGTGTTCAAGCCCAACTCATCTTAACGGTTCAACCAAAGCAAATGGAACTGGTAAGACTGGGAAGAAATCAGCTGTATCTGAACACTGGTCTCAGAAATGCCTCGTGCTGACATCTGGTATTAATGAAGTCCCAAATTTCCTGCTTATTGAAATTTCATATGCATTATCTGTACACGTTGGCAAACATATTTTTCAAAATTTATGAAAGAAATAGTCTTTAAAAGTTACAATCCTTCATTCATCCACTCAAATAATATATGCAGATCCTATTTTTGAGTAATTACATTTCAAAAGAGCACAGCTCTTTCAGCATATCAAATTGCTACTGACATATGCCATCCGTCTTAAATACTGTTTTCAGCATTCTAATTTCTTTTTCTAATCATGAGTCCGTGATGACAAATTAAAACAATATTTTGTGTGCAATTCATATTTTACTGAAATTTGAAATGGCAAGAAAAGGATGAGTATTCAATTTATTTTCTCTTCTCAATTAATATAGCAATTAAGATAAGGGATATAAAACTGGCTTAATTGAGTTGCCATGGCAACTAATTGCCTGATTTCTTCAAAAGTAGCATGTTTTAGGTGGAATCAATCTGTGGTAATTTAATTACATACATCATGAAGCAAGACGACAGGTTAGATACATGTAAGGAAAAGTTCTAATTGCAAGTTGTTACACATCCCTTTGTTACTCCAGTTTTTTCTAGATGTTGCCTGTTACTGTTCACTACACATAATACAGAATGATAATTTTTCATTTTAATGATTAGAGGTATCCAGACTTGCACAATAAATGAGATTTGGAATTGCTTGGGTGTAGTTCAGTGGTCTTTGGAAATGAGGAAAAAAGTGAACAGAGACCCTGACTCACTTCTTCTGCCAAGTGTCAGGTGTTGCACTTGGGCCAGAGGAATCCCAGCCATAGATACAGACTGGGAGAATTGCTCCTGGAGAGCAGCCCTGCTGAGAAGGACCTGGGGATTCTGGTAGATGAGAAACTTCCCATGAGCAGCAGTGGCTCTTGCAGCTCGAAGGCCAATGGTATCCTGGGCTCCATCAGCAGAGGGGTGGCAGCAGGGACAGGGAGGGGATTGTCTCTCTCTACTCTGCCCTCAGGAGGCCCCATCTGGAGTCCTGTGTCCAGATCTGGGGGCCCCAATACAAGATAGATGTAGAACTGTTGGAGAGGGGTCAGAGGAGCCACGAGGATGATTAGAGGGCTGGAACACCTCCCCTACGAGGAGAGGCTGAGTGAGCTAGGCTTGTTCAGCCTGGAGAAGAGAAGGCTGCGGGGGGACCTCACTGCAGCCTTCCAGTCCCTGAAGGGAGCAGAGGAACAGGAGGGGAATCAACTTTTTAAAAGGGTAGAAAATGGCAGGACAAGGGGGAATGGACTAAAGCTAAAGGAAGGAAGGTTCAGATTAGATATTAGGGGGAAGTTTTTTTACAGAGAGAGTGGTGAGGGGCTGGAACAGGCTGCCCAGAGAGGTGGTGGATGCCCTGTCCCTGGAAGTGTTCAAGACCAGGTTGGATGGGGCCCTGGGCAACCTTGTGTAGATCCGGCCTGAGGTTGGTGTCCCTGCCTGTGGCAGGGGGCTTGGAGCTCTGTGATCCTTGGGGTCCCTTCCAACCCATGCCATTCTGTGATTCTTTTACTTTGCATGTGCAACAGGGAAAATGAAATAGTGCCTTTCAGCTAGCTCACTTCTACATGTGTAACTGGCTGCAGTCTGAGAAGCAATATCCAAGTACTCCTCCATATCTCTCAACCTTTACCTTGCTCAGATATGTGTACTCCATTAAATGGAGGCTACTTCTCCTGCCACTTGTGTCCTGCAGCTCAGCCCTCCCCTTGGACATCCTGCCTGTCAGTGTGGATGGCTGCCATGCAAATGCTTATGCTTCCAAGTTTGCACAAACCAGACTTTGAGCTCATTCTCAGATCAAACAGTTCATGACACTTGAATGTGTTAATGAGTGTCTGTCTGAGCAGGAGGGCGTTGTTCCCTGGCTTTGTGCAGGTAGTACTCTACCAGGGTGGTGGAGAAAAGTGAGGTAGGTGACTGCATTTATCCAAATCAATAGGTCTGAGTATTAGTGTTCCATCACTTCTCACTGGCAGCTGAATGTGAACAGCATAGCTGGTTTTTCCAGGCAAAAAAACCCCACAAAGTTTTTTCTCCTAAAGAGATATAAAAAGTTACACAATGGGGACATTAACTAGGGTGTCATGGCCCTCTGCATAACTAGATTAATTCTAAACACCTTATTTTATTCACCACTCTTAAGAAAAAAAAAAACAGGGAGAATTTTAGCTTTTTTAGATTTCACACATTTTCCAGATAGTTTTGAACTTCCCCTCCAAAATGTTCATGTTTTGCTCCTCCCTTATTTTTGCTCTCTGAATTGTGACTCTCAGAATACAGGAGAAAAAAGACCATTCCTGGAGAGTTTGTAGCATGACTGACCTTTTGAGAAAAGCATAGAGCTTTACGATAGCCCAAATACTGCAGTGTATCTAATAGAATCCGTAGGATGACGCTACAGCAGGGTCACACAGCAAACCTCCTGGATGGTCTATTGCAAGCAGATTCCTCAAAGTCTGATGGTTTCTCCTCTGTATTTAATATTTGTGTGTTAGATGTTGCACGGTTTTCTTGTGATACTGCATTGTTTGTAGTGGCTGTGGCGGGGGGGTTGGAACTCTGTGATCCTTGGGGTCCCTTCCAACCCAGACCATTCTATGATTCTATGATTACAATGCTGAATTCAGGAAATAAAATGATCACCATTATTGGCACTTATGTTAATTGAATGAAACCTCCAATGTCTTCCAAGTTTGCATAAACCTGACTTTGTCCCATTATGAGCTCATTCTCAGATTAAACACAGTTCATGACACTTTAATGTGTTAACTCTGCTTCATGATATTTCCTACCAGTGTTTAATTTCTTTTTTAATAGACCAGAGACTCTGTGTCCACACAAGTCTTTAATAAAAAGAGTTTTCAAATTCTAAAGACACTACCTTGACCTTTACTGAAATCAAAAGTACAGAGAAAATTAGGATATTAATTCTAAAAAGTCCTTTTTAAAGTGAGATTTCCCCCAATGAAAGGTCAAACTTTATTATCTATAAAATTAATACTGTATCCATCAAATGTGCTCTTACACATTGTTTCAATTATGTTTTGGAAGGCATGGGAACTGTTTAGATCGGAAATAAAATAATTCACACTAAACTACTTTTGTCTGAGTTAATTTGATAATGCTGAAAAATAATATCAGAAAGTTAAAAAAAGAATATCTCAAGCACCCAGCTTATTTCCTGCAGTGGAATGACTCCATTTTCTACGGTCCATTCGTGGATACTGGCCTCCTGCTAAAGAACAGTCTGGTGATTTACTGAAAAAAGATAAAGATGTGATGGATTTATACAAAGGACTACCAAGCATGAAGCTTCTGGTCTTCCTTCTGACAGAAAGCTTCAACATTCTGCAAATAAAAATGCCCTGGCACTTGTCCCTTGCGCTGAAGCGGAATAACAAGAAGCCAGTGCCTACTGAATCCAGTGCAGATTCTCTGTTGCCAGCAGTGAAAGGGCACGAGAGTGAGCTTTGGTTTCAGCTGTCTCCAGCCCTTACTCACGACAGCACACGAAGGCAAGGTCATTTAAAAATGGTGGTCATGGACTGTGATGGGACAGCATGGGAC